>CM058050.1:14282446-14894224 GCA_030157265.1 Latheticus oryzae
TTCAACATGGAATTGTTCAAAACTCGGGATGTTGGGTGGATATTGGGAACAGATCTCTTGGTATTCATTAATTTGATTTGCTTGAATTTTTATATAGTTTTTTCAAAAGCTTTTAATTTAGCTGATGAAGGTTATGAAGTATGGATAGGAAATGCCCGAGGAACTCAATATTCACAAAAACATCAAACTTTGTCAGTTTCTGATAGCGAATATTGGGACTTTAAGTAAGTTTTGAAATTGTAATTTTTGATAAATATATTTTGTGATCTTAGTTTGGATACTTTAGCTAAGTACGATTTAGGTGCAGAGTTGGGCTATATTTTTGAGAAAAATAATCAGAAAATACATTATATAGGACATTCGATGGGTACTTCTTTGTGTTTAATGTTTTTGTCGGAATTTAGTACCAAAGCGAATCAGTGGATTCTGTCGGCTAGTTTACTAGCTCCAGTTGCTTATTTGGATGGAGTTGTTGAAATAGAATTGGTTAAGATTCCATCTCTGGGACTTATAGTAAGTCATAGCACATAAAAAAGTAGTGAAATATAACACTGCTAAATACCTATAAAAAGTTGACACTTTAAATTTGAAACTCCAATTAATTAATAACAATAGCGATGTAAAAAATTCATTAATTTTTATGCAGACTACATAACTTTGTAGCTGATTGGTAGTACAAAGTTTTTTAACTATCTATAATATTGAAACATTTTAAATAGTAACGATTAAAACAAGGTATATACAATTATTGTTAAGTATTGAGTAAATTGTTTCAAAGAAAAAGTTATCATGAAAATTTTAAAAAGAGTTGGTAGCAATAACATCTTATCAGTAAGCTTATTTAGGTTACCTATTCAAGTACTAAATATTCAATTTTTAATTTTCATTGAACTAAATACATATTGAAATTTGTTAAAAAATGCTTTGTTTCAATAAAAAAGTGTTGACGTTTTTTCCAAACATAAAAATAATCTGCTATTAAAAAAAACTTTTCAATGTTATGCTGTTTACCATTTGTTAAGTTTGAGTTAAATCTAGAAATTTACAGAACACGTTGAAAAAAAAAGAGTTTCAAAAATTTTTTTGTAGAATTTTTGTCAGTAAGTAGTTTGAAAAATTGTTTTTCTAAAATAAAATCAATTGATCGGTGATTTTGAAATAATTTCACCAATATACATTCCAAATACTTTTGAGATGAAGAAAATATTTCTTTACATTTTATTTTGTAGGACACTTTGGATCTCCTTGACATCAAAGGCTTGTTTTACCAGGAAGACGTTTACCATAAATTACTCAATGCTTTCTGTAAAGTTATCCCACACATTTGTTTCGATGCATTAAATATTGCTTTTGGAAAAACTGAACAATTTCTTCCTGTATGTACCTAATACAATTTTATAAAAAAATCTATGAAAATTTTTAGGACGATTTACTAACATACTTCAGTTATTGGCCTAGTGGAGTTTCAATCTTCCAATTGAAACAGTATTTGCAAATTGCACAAAGTGGAAGATTCCAGAAATATGACTATGGCAGTGAAAAAAATTTGAAAATATATGGAACAGAACAATCGCCTGTTTACGATCTTAGTAAAATAAACGTTCCAGTTTGTTTGTTTTATGGAGAAAATGACAGTTTATACAAAGAAAAAGTACATCAATTTTATATTAATACTAAAATAATTAATTGGAACTGTTTTAGAATCTTTTAAGACTATATAATGAAATGGGCACAAAGGATAAGTGTAAACATTCGATTCCTTCGTCCGACAGCTCTGAAAAATTCAGTCATTTTGATTTTTTGTACGCTTCGCATATTATCACCAACTTGTATGAAAAAGTGTTTGCCAATTTGAAACAATGGGAAAAATAAAACAAAAGTAGTTTTAATCACATCTCTTGCTTTCAGAAAATGATTTTATAAAGTGGCTTTGTTTTATCTTAACTGTTGAGAACGTTTTTCTTTTGAAACAAAATTCTCTCTTAATTCTTTACATCCGGTTAAATCTTTACATATAAAATAAATAGAAACAGAAAAGTATTATTTTCTTACTAATATCAGGAATGTTGAAAAGTTGACAGAAAAAAATAATTTTTTCCCAAAATCGTTTGTAAAATTTTTTATATACTTTTGGTTTTCAAAAATTTCTAGACAGTTATGTTTTGAAAACTTTCTAATTTTTTTATAATTATCAAATTTTTTTGATTCTTTGGAGTTGTCAATTTTTAGATGCTTTAATAGGTACCCTAGATAGTTTTTTGGGATTTCTGAAGTATCCCAAATTTCTAAATTCTTTGAATTATGGAAATTTTGTGTATAGACTTTTCAAGTTCTTTATTTTTTTAAAATTTCTTAAAATTTTCAACTTCTTAAAATTTCCCAGATTCTTTGAATCTTTTGTATTCTCTATTTTTTTTAGATTTTTTAAGAGTTTTCGAATAGTTTTTTTTAATAGATTCTTCGAATCCAAATGATTTTTTTAATTTCTCAAATATTTTGTTTTTTTTTTGTTTTGATCGGTGACTTAAAAATAATTTCACCAATATTCGTTTCAAATACTTTCGACTCTTAATGTGAAAAATATTTGTTTAGAGTTTATTTTGTAGGACACTTTAGACCTATTCGACATCAAAGGCTTGTTTTACCATGAATTTCTCAATGCTTTCTATAAATTTACACCACATATTTGTTTTGATACATGAAATATTGCTTTTGGAAAAACTGAACAATTTCTTCCTGTAAGTACCTATCAAAAAAATTATAAAAAAATCACAATTTTTTTTTCCAATTCTAATTATTAAAATGCTCATTTTCTCTATCAAATCTTACTATGAAAATGATATTTTAATTAAAAGGATGAATAAAATAAACCAAAACAGTGAATAAAATGTTTATAGCAACATTTTATTCACACTGTTATTGACGACGCCAATAAAATAAAAAAAATAAGAATCTGCATTACAGTTGAAAATTTTGTTACTATGGTTAATGATTTTTATTCATACTAAAAGTAATTAATA
Source organism: Latheticus oryzae (assembly GCA_030157265.1). NCBI lineage: Eukaryota > Metazoa > Arthropoda > Insecta > Coleoptera > Tenebrionidae > Latheticus > Latheticus oryzae. Next base: position 14,285,467 of record CM058050.1, read on the forward strand.
TTTCGTGAATAAATTACCTAAAAAGTCGTTTTTTTTTGAAATTCGAAAAGAATGACATTTTTATTTCGTAAAAAGTAATATAAATTTGTGGACTTAATTCTACTGTTTGTGATTATTTTTAGGATGTTAAAACGCTATATCAGACTATTGGAAGTTTGAGAAAAAAATTAATTTATGTTTTCAGTCGAAAAAAAAAAATTTACACCGTTCAATCATTCTGATTTTTTGACTGATAGAAACATTTAGAGAAACTTTTATCCCTTGTTGTTCAAAGTGTTAAGAGAACATATTTCGAAAAATAAAAATTAAATAATTGATATTTCTTTATGTTGTGAAGGCAATTACTTTTATCTAAAGAATTTAGATAATACAAAATAAAATGGTCAGCTTTTGAAATTTACAGAACATTTTAGCTGGATGCAAGTTTATAAAATATTTTATATATTTTTAGTTTTCAAAAATTTCTAGACAGTTTATGTTTTGAAAACTTTCTAATTTTTATATAATTATTATATTTTTTTGATTCTTTGAATTTGTCAATTTTTAGATGTTTTGATTCTTTTAGATTCACTTGATTTTTTTATAATTTTGATAATAGGTACTCAAGACAGTTTTTTGGGATTTCTGAAGTATCCCAAATTTCTAAATTCTTTGAATTATCAAAATGTTGTGTATAGATTCTTCAAGTTCTCTATTTTTTTTAATTTCTTAAAATTTTCAACTTTTTAAAATTTCGTAGATTTTTGGAGTCTTTTGTATTCTCTATTTTGTTTAGATTTTTCAAGAGTTTTCGAATAGTTTTTTTTATAGATTCTTCGAATCCAATTGATATTTTTAATTTCTTGAATATTTTGTTTTTTTTTTTATTTACTAAAACTAAGATAATATTGGATCAAAACCTGTTTTAACAGTTTGTTTATAATTTTACATACTTTTACTACATCTAAACCTTTTTGAAATTATTAGAACTTTGCACCGCTCATATCAATTTTTTTTATGACGAGATTTATATTTTCAAAATTATTTAATCTAGAAAAGAATATGTATTATGAAAAAGGCTTAGAACGTTTTATATTCCAAAAATAAACTAATTTATAATAGTTGAGTAAATTTTGGATTTATAAAAAAAGAATTATTTATCAAAAACGCCTAAAATGTCAACTTTACGCTAGGTTTTTCATATTTTATGCACATGCATAAAATTGCATTAGAAATAACTTTTTCAAATTCAGCCTAGAAATGCCAGTTCATAGCCATTTACTGTAAGAAATGTTAAATTTGCTGACAAACCAACGCCGCTCAATCACGTTTGTTATTGTCATTTTTCGTTTAATTTGAAGCAAAAACTGATCTCTATATCAAATTTCAACTAAACTTTATAATAAAAAATTTTCCCATATGGAGTCGACTTTAATGGTGACACTATATAGCTATATAGCTATGTTTCAGATTCTAGAATTAGAAGATCCAATATTTCAAAACCTAAAAATTTCTAATGTTTCTTTATTTAACAGATAAATTTTCTTCTGAACTGCTTAACAAAAGAAAATTGCAGTTATACTCCATTCATTATTAATGTGCATCAAGAAGGCTTATAAACTCTAAATGCAGCTTTAACTTTATTACTAAATGACGCTTTATATTCATAACCTCAAAATTTAATGCAAACAAGCTTTAATCTGCATGAAGTTTGCAATTTGCAACTTCATTTGAATTTGCTGCTAACCGTAAAAAAAAAAAAATACCTGGGATGATTTACGAACCAATGTCACCAGAGTGGCCACCTTAAAATCTGATTTCCATGGCCGCCCCTTATGCATATTAATAACGAACGGAGTATAGATTATTCTAGAATATTTGAAATTTCAGATTTAAGTTTATAAGTTCCAATCATATCCTCCATTAATCTATGTGATAAAGTAGCAAGAAGAGCCATCTGTTTTTAAATAAACTGTTAAAAAAATAAATATAATAGAAAAATAGTGATTTCTATAATTAGAATATAAAGTAGTAAGATCGAAAAATTGATGTGACTGACTACTCGTTACAGAATCTACTATTTTTCAATTAAATTAAATTAAATTTTGTCCCAAGAAATAGCTTGGAATAAAAAAAAATCTAAAAAACTTTAAATCCAAAAATCCCTAAAAATCGAAGAGTCTCTGAGAAACAAAAAAATTCAAAATTTACAAGTAATCAAAGAATAACAAAAAATATCAAAGTATTAAAGAGTCTCAGATGATAATAATTCTTAAAAAGTCAGTAATCCTCAAAAAAATCTCGAAAAATCAAAGAATCTCAAAGATGCAAAAAATCAAACAATCAAACAACGTCAAAATTTCATTAAAACAAAGAATATAAAAATAAAAAAAAAAATCAATATAAAATATTTCAATTACTGATAATGATGATGACGATAATAGCAATTTTTTTTGTAGATTTTTTATTAGTGCCAGTAATAGCAATGAGATAAAAGATGTAAACTGACTTGAAACTGTGGTGAAACTGAAAAAGTTTCTTCCAAAAGATTTTACACATTTTTTTTTCAAAAAAGCTAGAATTAATTGATCGGTGACTTTGAAGTAATTTTACCAATGGATTTGTCAATTTTTAGATGTTTTGATTCTTTTAGATTTACTTGATTTTTTTATAATTTTTATAATAGGTACTCTAGACAGTTTTTTGGGATTTCTGAAGTATCCCAAATTTCTAAATTCTTTGAATTATCAAAATTTTGTGTATAGATTCTCCATATTCTCTATTTTTTTTCAATTACTAAAAATTTTTAATTTCTTAAAATTTCCTAGATTCTTTGAATCTTTTGTATTCTCTAATTTTTTTAGATTGTTCAAGAGTTTTCGAATAGTTTTTTTAATAGATTCTTCGAATCCAAATAATTTTTTTTAATTTTTCAAATATTTTGTTTTTTTTTTGTTCACTTATCTAAAATATTTCAATTAATGATAATGATGATGATGATGATAATAGCAATTTTTTATGTAGATTTTTTATCAGTGTTAGTAACAACAATGAGATAGAAGATGTAAACTGACTTGAAGCTGTGGTCAAACTTTCACTGAAATTTTCACTCATTTTTTTCTCAAAAAAGCTAGAATTAATTGATCGGTGACTTTGAAATAATTTTACCAATATTCGTTTCAAATACTTTCGACTCTTAATGTGGAAAATATTTCTTTAGAGTTTATTTTGTAGGACACTTTAGACCTACTCGACATCAAAGGCTTGTTTTACCATAAATTACTCAATGCTTTCTATAAATTTACCCCACATATTTGTTTTGATACATGAAATATTGCTTTTGGAAAAACTGAACAATTTCTTCCTGTATGTACCTATTAAACAAATTATAAAAAAAAATTTTTTTTTTCCCAATTCCAATTATTAAAATGCTCATTTTGTCTATCAAATCTTACTATGAAAATGATATTTTAATTAAAAGGATGAATAAAATAAACCAAAACAGTGAAAAATGTTTATAGCAACATTTTATTAACACTGTTATTGACAACGCCAATAAAATAAAAAAATAAGAATCTGCACTACAGTTGAAAATTTCGTTACTATGGTTAAGGATTTTTATTCATACTAACAGTAATTAATATTTCGTGAATAAATTACTTAAAAAGTCGTTTTTTTATGAAATTGGAAAATATATTGTATGGTACACGTGAATAAAGACATTTTATTCACTAATACCATAAATAGCTATTAGGACGATTTACTAACATACTTCAGTTACTGGCCTAGTGGAATTTCGATATTTCTGTTAAAACAGTAATTGCAAATTTCACAAAGTGGAAGGTTCCAAGAATATGACTATGGCAGAAAAAAAATTTGGAAATTTATAGCACAAAACAACCGCCTGTTTACGATCTCCATAAAACAAAATTTAGTCAATTTGATTTTTTGTATGTTTCACATATTATCACCAGCTTATATGAAAAAGTCTTTGCTAATTTAAAACAATGGGAAAAACAAAGCAAAAGTAGTTTTATTTACATCTCTTCCTTTCAGAAAATGACTTTATACAGTGACTTTGTTTTATCTTATCACTTGAAAACGTCTTTCTTTTAAAACAAAATTCTCTCTTAATTCTTTCCATCTGGTTAAACCTTTGCATATTTGGCTTATCTTCTTCTTTACTTGACTCTATGAGAAACTTCGACTAGAAATGCTCATAACGTTTATGCAGGTGGTGCAGCTGCAAAATAGACCGTTACCCTGAAAGCGATATCATCAAGTTTTATTAGAAAAGAAGACAATGACTTTGTCATAGTCTTACAAAGACGACCTACTTCTGATAAATGTTAGAACATTGTACTAGATATCTCAATTAACTTATCAAACTTACCGTTGAAAATTGTAACTGCAACTACTAGCTGTTTTCCAGTAATTAAAAAAAAAATCGTGATTTTTCCAATATTGTGTAATGCTTTGTTACTTTTAATCAGAAATGTCTAAAGTTCATTTCGTTCTGTTCCCTCTATTTTTCTTCATCAACGTTTGCGTAAATTTTAATATTTACAACAATGCATGCAAGGATTATAAGGATTATTTTTTGAGAGTATGGAGCCAAAATTGCTATTATAATCCTGACGTTTCACTGAACACTGTAAGTCAAAATATCACCAAATCATTTAATTATTTTCCAATTCCAGCCAACATTAATCAGTAATTACGGTTATCCTTTAGAAAGTTACACTCTAACAACGCAAGACGACTATATTTTAACAATATTTAGGATTCCTTCGAAGGATAATCGTGTAAACAAACAAGTCGTATTTTTAATTCACGGTTTATTCACAAGCAATGTTGTATGGGTTCAACGCGGCAACAAATCTTTAGGTTGTTTGGAACGATGACTGATGGATTCTTGTAAAATGTTAAATTTCAGCTTTCAGACTTGCTGATGAAGGTTATGATGTTTGGATAGGAAATATACGAGGAAATGAGTTTGCAAGATTTCATCAAACATTTAACGTTTCAAACAAAGAATACTGGAAATTTAGGTGATGATTAAACTAATAAGACACACGTGGCTTATATTCGTAAAAATTTAGTTTAGATTCTTTAGCTTATTACGACATTGGCGCTCAGCTGAAATTCATTTCTGAAAAAATTAACAGAAGAGGAGCTATTATTTGTCTTGGATATTCATCTGGAGCGACTTTAACTTTAATGTATGCTGCTGGATACTGGTCTGAAAGTAAAACTTTACTTTCAGCAATAATTTCATTAGCGCCTGTTTTCTACACAAATGATATTCCAGCTCGGGAATTTTTTGACAAAACTAACGCACCATTTCAAGTATAAACTAACAAATTTGAAATTTTTGTTAAATTGAAATTAATTTCAGCGAGAATTAGACAGGCAGCATGTTTATGCTCTCTTCAACGAGAAAAATTTCAATAAAAACATGCTTCATCTTTGTAAAAAATCCCCATATTTTTGCAAGAAAATCCTAGAAATAATATCTGGCAATAAGACAGTATCTTTCCAACCGGTCAGTTATTACGGAAATTCAACTTGATCCAGCTGAGAAGTTGTTTAGGATGACCTCTTGTTATTTTTCAGCAAATTCCCAACTGGAGTTTCCGTTCAATGTTTAAAACATTTCTTGCAAATAATTGACAATGGATTTGTGAAGAGATACGATTTTGGAAGGGAATTAAACTTGGAATATTATCATAGGAATGAGCCTCGCAGATATGACTTGAGATATATCAAAGTCCCGGTGTATTTATTCCACGGGAAGAATGATATTTTTAGTTCGGAAAAAGTAATATGAATTTATGGTCTTAACTCTACTGTTTATTGAATTATTTTTAGGATGTTAAAAGGCTATATCAGACTATTGGAAGTTCGAGAAAAAAATTGATTTATGTTTTTAGTCGAACAAAAAATAATTTTACACCGTTCAACCATTTGGATTTTTTGACTGATAGAAACATTCAGAGAAACTTTTATCCTTTGTTATTCAAAGTATTAAAAGAACATATTTCAAAAAATAAAAATTGAATAATTGATATTTTTTTTATGTTGTAAAGGCAATTACTTCTATCTAAAGAATTTAGATAACACAAAATAAAATGGGCAGATTTTGAAATTTACAGAACACTCTAGCTAGATGCATGTTTGTAAAATTTTTTATATACTTTTGATTTTCAAAAATTTCTATATAGTTTATGTTTTGAAAATTTTTTAATTTTTGATTCTTTGGATTTGTCAATTTTTAGATGTTTTGATTCTTTTAGATTCACTTGATTTTTTTATAATTTTTATAATAGGTACTCTAGACAGTTTTTTGGGATTTCTGAAGTATCCCAAATTTCTAAATTCTTTGAATTATCAAAATTTTGTGTATAGATTCTTCAAGTTCTCTATTTTTTTAAATTTCTTAGAATTTTTAACTTCTTAAAATTTCCTAGATTCTTTGAATCTTTTGTTTTCTCTAATTTTTTTAGATTGTTCAAGAGTTTTCGAATAGTTTTTTTAATAAATTCTTCGAATCCAAATGATTTTTTTAAATTTCTCAAATTTTTTTTGTTCACTTATCTAGAATATTTCAATTAATGATAATGATGATAATGATAATAGCAATTTTTTATGTAGATTTTTTATCAGTGCTAGTAATAACAATGAGATAGAAGATGTAAACTAACTTGAAACTGTGGTGAAACTGACAAAGATTTTTCCAAAAGTTTTCACTTACTTTTTTCTCAAAAAAGCTAGAATTAATTGATCGGTGACTTTGAAATAATTTTACCAATATTCGTTTCAAATACTTTCGACTCTTAATGTGGAAAATATTTCTTTAGAGTTTATTTTGTAGGACACTTTAGACCTACTCGACATCAAAGGCTTTTTTTACCATAAATTACTCAATGCTTTCTGTAAATTTACCCTACATATTTGTTTTGATGCATGAAATATTGCTTTTGGAAAAACTGAACAATTTCTTCCTGTATGTACCTATTAAAAAAATTATAAAAAAAATTAAAATTTTTTTTCCCAATTCCAATTATTAAAGTGCTTATTTTGTCTATCAAATCTTACTATAAAAATGATATTTTAATTAAAAGGATAGATAAAATAAACCAAAACAGTGAAAAATGTTTATAGCAACATTTTATTAACACTGTTATTGACAACGGCAATAAAATAAAAAAAAAAGAATCTGCACTAGAGTTAAAAATTTCGTTACTATGGTTAATGATTTTTATTCATACTAAAAGTAATTAATATTTTGTGAATAAATTACCTAAGAAGACGTTTTTTTATGAAATTGGAAAAGAATGATATTTTTAGTTCGTAAAAAGTAATATAAATTTGTGGACTTAATTCTGCTGTTTATTGAATTATTTTTAGGATGTTAAAACGCTATATCAGACTATTGGAAGTTCGAGAAAAAAATCAATTTATGTTTTTAGTCGAACAAAAAAATAATTTTAAACTGATAGAAACATTCAGGGAAACTTTCACCTTTTGTTGTTCAAAGTATTAAGAGAACATATTTCAAAAAATAAAAGTTAAATAATTGATATTTTTCTATGTTGTAAAGGCAATTACTTTTATCTAAAGAATTTAGATAATACAAAATAAAATGGGCAGCTTTTGAAATTTACAGAACATTTTAGTTGGATGCATGTTCCGCTTACATTTAATTACACAGGTAATACATTAACTAAAAGTATAGTAATTTAAAAAGTAATTACTTAGATTAAAATCCATTTAGAATATCTAAAGAGTTTTTAACCTTTTGTGCAAAAAGTTTAAACTGTTTGTTGAATTGTCGATTGTTTGGATTTTTCATCAATTATAATAGAGTGTGAATTTTCTCGTTCAGAATAAAAATAGAAACAGAAAAGTATTAATTTGTTGCAGAAACCGGGAAAATTGAAAAATTGGTAGAACAAATAATTTTTTAATTTTCAAAAATTTATAGATAGTTTATGGTTTTGAAAACTTTCTAATTTTTATATAATTATTAGATTTTTTCAATTCTTTAGATTTTTCAATTTTTAGATGCTTTAAAACTTTTAGATTCTCTTGATTTTTTTATAATTTTTGTAAAATATACTTTAGACAGATTTTTTGAGATATTTGAAATATTCCAAATTTTCAAATTTTTTGAATTATCAAAATTTTGTGTAAAGATATTTTCAGGTTCACTGAATTTTGAGTTCAATTTATTAAAATTTTTCCCACATTTTAGCTTTTTGAAATTTTCTGGATTTTCTATTTTTTAGATTTTTCAAGTTTTCGAAAATGTTTTTTATAGATTCTTTTTTTTTAATTTCTTATAGGTATTATCAGTTTTTTTTGTTCACTTGTCTAAAATATTTTAATTAATGATGATGATGGTAATAAACTGGTAAGCGCTTATCGTAAAATGCATATTCCATAACCATCCATATATCTAATGGAACTTTATGTAATAGTGGCTAAAAGGCTGTTAATGTACTGCATTCTGTAGTGGGAGATAAATAAAAAAGGAAATTACAACTCATAAAAAAATCGATAGAAAATGAATTATTTTACTGGTTAATAAGTACTTTATAGAATCAATGTAAAAGAGCATTCAATTTTATCTTAATGTTTATCACCTTGTGGTAAAGCTTATTGCAATTCGTACTCATTTCAAAGTTTCATTTCTTCTGAATAAAAGTATTTGAATAGCTTTCAAGAAAATAAGTGATCCTTGTAGTTGATATCCTTCATTTCCTTTCAACTCTAAAACATCACGTTTTAGAAAGGCAATCATCTGTTTGCATTGTAAAATAATCTTGGAACGATTTAAAAATTTATTTCTGTTACATTTTGAAAGAAAAATGTGCTTAAATTTCAATTCCTTTTTTTCACAATTTTTTATAAACATGCTCCAGTTTATGAGAATGGAGATAGCTTTCAATATCGTAAATAATGTTTCAACTTAATTTTTAAATAAGTTTATGGTAGCCCAGATTCTTATATACAAACTTTGGAAGAAGTAATTAGTTCAAGGCTAATTTCATATAAATACAGATGATTGTAAATATGTAGAACATGTTCGGATTTACACAAAAATATAATAACATCCTATTGTAAATTTTTTCTTGAGTTAAATGCTGTTGTTTATTTAGTAATTTATCTCTTTATTAAGTAGCATGGCAGATGGCTAGTGTTCATAATCCGCATTTGAGACAGAAAGGAGAAGTAAAATCACAACAGACAAATTGGTAAGTTTCCTAGCTATCAATCTCTGCTATCTTATTCTCGGATCATCATTTATTATAACTAAAAGCTTGCAAATCATCTTGAAAAATCCATTAACCATTTTATAAATTTAATTTGAAATTGTCCATTTAAAAAAACACTATTAAATAATTTATAAGATATAATAATCTCGATATGTTTCCATAATTTATAGGATGGATTAAGCAGACGTTTTGTGGAGTCACTCAGCCAAAATATTATTATAGTTTCCATATGATTATTTATAGGATTTTTATCTCCAGGATATAAAACATAATTCATTTATATTCGTTAGATTGTCATACTAAAAAAGGGACAAACTTTTAACTGGTTTATGTCATTTCTCATAATTTCTGTTTATTTCACTACTGAGCAAAATACATTAATCAATTTGATTTCTCTCTCACTGTCGACTAATTTTTAATTGGACATATTTAGTTGGAGAATTTTTTCGTGGTTTTGGGATAGAAAAAAGAATTCATTAATTAAGACTAATCTCCAAAACAGGTAATATTTAGCAATTTATCTCTTTGCATTTGAATCGACAACTAAATAAATCACAAAGTAACTAGTCATTAAGTTGTTTCTTGAGAGAAATTAATCAAGGGTTGGAAAACTATCGACTTCAATTACAATGAAAGCTTTCCATTTGGTGGAAGGAAAGTAGTTCGAAGAGTATTATGCATATGACAGGATAATTTTGAATTTATGAATTATTTATTACAGAACAAATATGTTCTAATTTCCTGTTTTTGAATAGGTTTATTGAGAATGTTTTTTCGGGTGTTAGGACTTTCATATCAAAAAATATTAAAAATACATATCGTGCTGAATTGTTTCACTTTTTTGTCATCTTTGAAACGTAGATTCAACATTCTTTGCAATTTTTATATTGATTATTTTTTTATGAAATAAAGAGTGTCTGAACAGCAAATTCATGAAATAAATATTTTTTTTCGTAAAAATTTTGTTTTATTTTTCTGCAATGAAAAATGATTATCAAGAACTTCTTTCGGACTGTTTTTGCAAGAGAACCACAGAGTCAGAAAAAAGAAATCATGACTGTGGATGTTCCAGTTTTCTTGATCTCAAAAAATTTGAAAACGTTTTAAATTTTTTCTAAAAGAAATTTTATACACATAAATTAACTACAGTTTTGAAAAATATTAACGTTCTCACAATGTCCTTTTTCTTTAATTTTTTATTGCTTCTTTTTGTTGGCTGTCTTCACTAAGACTTTAAATATCTGCTGTTTTCACAAATAAAGTTAATTACAGATGAAATTATCTTCCAATAAAAATTTATTATGTGGTGATTTTAAACAAAGTTAAAATCATGATTCTGAATAAAAATCAGAAATATAATAATCTCCCAGGTAGACGTATATGTAAGTTTCCACTTCACGCTCAATTTTTCAAAATCATCTCACACAAAATTCTCAGCTGAAATCTTGAAGAGATTGTTTCATTGGGTACTCTATGTTTTGTCACTTCAAAAAAAAAAAATGGATTTAAAGTTAGATAGAATAACTATGGTGAAACTCAGTTGGAAAATTCTATTTCCATATTGACTGTGGTCGTGGAAATTTACATTTGAAACACGAGTAATTCCTTCATAAATTTCTTTTTTTTTGGATTTCAGCAGTTCTAATCCAGAGACAATAAATACAAAACATTTAACATAAACGCCATAAATCCATTTTTATTTCTCAATCTATAAATCGCCAATCCTTTTGCAATAAATCCGAAGTAAATATTCCAACACCTGTGCCTATAATTTGTGATTATATCATTTCATCTCCCTTTTGTTTGTTATTTTTATTTGTTTGCTTTATCAAGGACACAAAAAAATACCCATTTTAAAACAATTTCAAAAACGATTCTGCCCGTGTTTGTATTACAAGACATTAAATTTGTCCGGATGTGTACCAACCATGTTGTGATAATAATTTGTTTTGTACGCAGGTTTGTTTGAAAAATATTTGAATCCATTAAAGGTTTTATATTTATGTTGTACATTCTGCTTAAGCACCTGCAGTAAACGTAACGGTAGCATAAAGGAATATTAATGAGCGGTAATGAAAATTAAAATTTTCAGACAAATATATTTTGATAAATTCAACTTTCGATATTCACAAAATAGATAAATGTGATAATAAATCTCCGTCGTGGCAGTGGCCATCTCACCTTAACCACTTGCCAAAAATACCACTCAGCTCCACTTTATCCATCCATTTTTTTTCTATATATAATATATTCAAGCGTTATGGCGGGGTGTGTAAGAGATCGGGCCGGTCGTTCTCCACCCCCATGGTTATGAAAGAGTTGAAAGAGAGAAGTCTGTCAGTTTCGCGCATGCTTTTCCGTGCACAAAACACATCGAATACAAGAGCGTCTCGACGCTGCTTTTAGTCAGTTGTATCGTTGGCGTGTGATAAGCAAGACGTGCGTATCGACGCCGGCGCGTCTTAAGACGACGTCGTATTCATCACGTTCTGTTCATTCACCTTTTGTCACCTGTCTGGTGGCGCACCTTCGTCTCTTTTGTACCGGACGTCGTCTCCAACGCGCACGCAAAAGGTAAGAGTGCGAAATGGAAAGTTGTTTGTGTGCCATTTAACGACTGGAAAAAATGCATTATTTATGTAACAATTTTATTATAATGTGACTGAAAGAGTCGCTGAAACAAGATAATTTTTTTTTTCACACTTGAGAGTGTGATACTTTGATCATGTAAATGGAAAATATCGAATAGTGGCTATTCTTCAAATTTTTTTTTAGTAAAATTTTATCGTCGCTCCATCGAATTTATTAAAATATTCGTGCGGAAGTTTTTCCGGTGACCGCAACATCATAATGCCAACATCAATATTTTAATAGCACGCATAATAATTTATGACATCCTTTTTCTCTCTTATCGCACGCTTGAGATTCTTCAGTTGTGGATTAAAAACTTGTTTCTTGTTGAGTAATGGGAGAGAATTGCGATTGTTTCACAATCGTAAAATATATCGACGATAATCCTTATCAGGCAATTTCGTCTGATTTTGTTTACTTTGTAATGATTTACGTCCACATATTGAGATCTTGCATCTGTCACAAAGTTTATCGACTTTGGGTAATATTAAAAAACAGTGAAACCCAATTTTATTTTTTTACGTAAATTAAATGTCAACTCTACCTTTAATACAAACATTGACCGCATAAAATTTATTCCGCAAATAAACTTTATTGCTACTATTATTGCCAAATAATATGTTTGGCGAAGTTTTTCATTAAAGTGATCAAATCAACAACTATCATAAAACTGAATATGGGAAGAAATGAACAAATTGACTTTAGCCGCTCAAACAGTTTTTCCGATTCGAATCGTTTCACATTCTTTTACACACGATTTAGTTTTACATAAATGCGTCTATTCATTCCAACTATTTTCATAATATGGAATTTTGGACTTATATTAATTTTAAATCAATATCTTACACCCAAAAGAAACTCAACGTTCAATTTCGTCAAGAAAATTGTAAATTATAGAGGGATCGTTTTACACTATCTACAAACGACGCAAAATAAACTGCAAATTTTTATCATTATCTCCTCGAAGATTGGAATATTTCACAATTTTTACTAGAGCTTCAGATCCAGTAGATGTAGTTTATCTGTTCATATAAGTACACCCAGTTTTTTTTTTAATGGAACGTTAAAAATATCTCAAATACCGTGAAACTTTATCCTGATATACTATATCGTATAACCTTTACAGGACAAAGTCCTATCTCACCAACTGACCTCAACTTTATTAGGTTATTAAGGGTAAATTTGTCTTTAAAAATATTTAACCATCCATTTTTTATCAGTTTGCCCTGTCTATAAATTTTTTATTCTAATCAATGAAATTGATTAGACATGAGCAAATTTAATTTTCAATTTTTTTGATGCTATCCATAAAAAACGTTACTTTTGTATTTAATTATAACTTTGTTACTTGTAACAAGTTTCAAGTTGATTATCTTCCATTTGAAACTTTTACATTTTAAATATAATTAAGTCAGAGAGATTTTTTGCAATAATGATAAATATGATAAACAAACAAACAAAAAAAAAATCAATAAATTTGATAAACGCCCGAGCAATTATCATTTGCGATTAATAAAGAGATTTGTATATTTATATTTGACAAGTTGTCATTATTATATACAATTTCCAGTTTGTCACTTTGATGATTACTTTATTCAGACGCTTTATAAATATGATTCTTTGAGCTATCCATTCAAAAACCGATTTTCAGAAGCAATGGACTTAAAATGATCAAAATTCCTACAGGATTAAAGTAAAAATAAACATGCTTTTGCTATAACAGAAATCAAAGCAAATCTCAATATTTTTGGTTTATAAAAAAAACTTCTTCAGTAGATTTGGTAGTCGTTTCAGAAGACGAAGTCTGTTCAGTGTTTGGCGTAGATTCGCTTGTACTTGCGGTTATAGTCACAGGCAATGAGCTAGGATCTGAAGACGCTGTTGTTGTTTCTTCTTCAGTCGATTTGGCAGTCGTTTCAGGAGACGAAGTCTGTTCAGTGTTTGGCGTAGATTCGCTTGTACTTGCGGTTATAGTCACAGGCAATGAGCTAGGATCTGAAGACGCTGTTGTTGTTTCTTCTTCAGTCGATTTGGCAGTCGTTTCAGGAGACGAAGTCTGTTCAGTGTTTGGCGCAGATTCGCTTGAACTTGCGGTTACAGTCACAGGCGATGAGCTAGGATCCGAAGACGCTGTTGTTGCTTCTACCTCAGTCGATTTGGTAGTCGTTTCAGGAGACGAAGTCTGTTCAGTGTTTGGCGTAGATTCGCTTGTACTTGCGGTTATAGCCACAGGCGATGAGCTAGGATCTGAAGACGCTGTTGCTGTTTCTTCTTCAGTAGCTTTGGCAGTCGTTTCAGGAGACGAAGTCTGTTCAGTGTTTGGCGTAGATTAGCTTGTACTTGCGGTTATAGCCACAGGCGATGCGCTAGGATCTGAAGACGCTGTTGCTGTTTCTTCTTCAGTAGATTTGGTAGTCGTTTCAGAAGACAAAGTCTGTTCAGTGTTTGGTGTAGTTTCGCTTGTACTTGCGGTTATAGCCACAGGCGATGAGCTAGGATCTGAAGACGCTGTTGCTGTTTCTTCTTCAGTAGCTTTGGCAGTCGTTTCAGGAGACGAAGTCTGTTCAGTGTTTGGCGTAGATTAGCTTGTACTTGCGGTTATAGTCACAGGCGATGAGCTATGATCTGAAGACGCTGTTGTTGTTTCTTCTCCAGAAGATTTGGTAGTCGTTTCAGGAGACGAAGTCTGTTCAGTGTTTGGCGTAGATTCGCTTGTACTTGCGGTTATAGCCACAGGCGATGAGCTAGGATCTGAAGACGCTGTTGCTGTTTCTTCTTCAGTAGCTTTGGCAGTCGTTTCAGGAGACGAAGTCTGTTCAGTGTTTGGCGTAGATTCGCTTGTACTTGCGGTTATAGTCACAGGCAATGAGCTAGGATCTGAAGACGCTGTTGTTGTTTCTTCTTCAGTCGATTTGATAGTCGTATTAGGAGATGAAGTCTGTTCAGTGTTTGGCGCAGATTCGCTTGAACTTGCGGTTACAGTCACAGGCGATGAGCTAGGATCCGAAGACGCTGTTGTTGCTTCTACCTCAGTCGATTTGGTAGTCGTTTCAGGAGACGAAGTCTGTTCAGTGTTTGGCGTTGATTCGCTTGAACTTGCGGTTATAGTCACAGGCGATGAGCTAGGATCTGAAGACGCTGTTGTTGTTTATTCTTCAGTCGATTTGGTAGTCGTTTCAGGATATCTCATGCTTTCAGCACATATTTTTTATATGTCGATGAAGTTGCTTATGGTAGTTCCAAGTAGCGTAACTGTAAAAAGCGACGACTTAACTTTGAATTTTTAGATAACAAAAGTCTTTTAGGTAACATTAGGTGTTTGGAAAATTTTGTTGACTATTGAAAACATTTTCAATGATCAAAATAAAATCAATTGAGTATTTTTATTTTTAAAAGAAAATTGAAAGACACTCTTCAGACTCTTTCCATTGGTTTAAATTTTTTATTGTCAACTCAGGCATGAAAAATCGTGTATTCAATTACTTTTCTTCAGAAGTGCTACTTTTGAATTTAATTATAAAATTATATTAATTCTGTAACAAGTTCTAAATTAATTATCTTTCATTTGAAACTTTTACATTTATAATATAATTGGGTCAGACCGATTTTTGTTGTAGGAAGAATAATAACAGTTTTGCTAGATAAATTCATAGTTTTTGAATTTAATCTGTGATTAATTCAGCAGATATTTAAGCAAAGAAATAAATAAAAAAGCGATTTTATTGGATTTGTTGAACAAAAGAAATAAATCTTCTGTTTTTTCAACACTTTGTGGTCCAGAATATTCAGTACATAAAATAAAGTCTACAATGCTGATTGTGGAAGAGATAGAATATATTTACGTTAGCGTCTGACTAAGAAACGTGTCAAATATTTTTCACATGGAAAGTCTCTTACTGTTTAAAAATTTTACTTTCTTTGTATCAGTTTTCACTATTTTTTTAATTGTTGATTTTGATTAATCAGAATAGAAGCAATAATAATAACCGTTGGTTATTTCCCCATAATCTGCTCCGACTTCTTTTTTCTGATAAAATTCTCTTAAGAGATGGCATCAGATGTTTCCCCAATTCCTTTATGTATAATAAATTCCATAATAGACATTCATGTTACACATATATCTTAAGATAGTTACGCATAAGAGACTCATAAAACCCATTACTATTTTTTCGTTTTTGACAACAAATAATACATCTAAAAGTAGCATTTATTTTTAAATTTGGTGCAAAAACAAACACATAATAAATATTAACAAACAATTTGAAATTCATACAGTGACATACTTCTCTTATCTTTAGCTCTCCTTTTTGTTCCCACCTAAAATTATTTTCCATTTGAGTGAATTTGTAATTTATTATAAAAGTCTAAAAATAAGTTGTGTTCTTGACAGTAGAACAGTCTTGGTAATTATGATTTTAATTAATGCATTCTGAAACAAATTACTCATTATCTCCGACGAAAACATTTATCTATTTGATGATTGAGGATTTTCGATAGAGTTCAAGCGTATAATTTTAATAACGAAAAACAAAAAGTTTTGTTTACTGACATTCACAAAAATTTGTTAATCTGTCGGTAAATTGTGTAAAAATAAAAGAGTTAAAAGGTCCATAAGCTCACTATCTTAGCTTTGTGAATAGAGCGCTAACGATTCCACCAGAGATTTTATATTTACAGTGGTGTTATTAAATAACGAAACAAGAACAAAAATTGCGTAGGGGGAATGTAATACATCCATCTTTTATGTTCAACGTCAAAACTTTAATATTTATCACTTTATATAAAAATAACTGTCACATCGTTGTAGACATTTTCTTTCTTGATAGTTCTCTATAGTACAATTGACGAAGTGTATTGTATTGTGACGTAAATGACGCTTTGCATAGTTCTGATAGGAGACAAGGGTTTTAAAACGTAAATTTCGTTTTTATGAACCATAAATTTCAGAATCCATAACATGAACGCCGGATCTAAACGGTTAAACTGTTTACTTTGTGTCCACGAATGTTCAACTTGGACAAGCGATAACTTATGAAAAATTTCACTAATTGAATACATTTTTCAACCAAATTTGATAACTTACATAATACACTCAGATCATTAATTATAACTAAGTTTAAGTCTATGTTCCTCTGCAATGTTTGTTTCAGTATTTGCGTAGGATTCAGACTTGGTGTATCCGGATTTAAATTACAAAGCGACGTTTGAATCCATTCGTGATTGTCTTATGCAAACAGATAACTGCATCAATTTTTTTTTTTATAAAGTTTGAACTTAAAAAAGTTCTTAGTAAATATTATTTTAGTTTTGGAGATTTTTATTCTTATGATATCAACGTATCGTTTAGCTTTTGATGAAAGTTTGGGGAAACTAAGCTTTTAAAAGCATCCACTTAAATTTTGCTTTGATTTTTTTCGGTAGCAATTTGTGTTTTATGTCTCTAAAAGGAAGATATTAAAGAACAAAGTTTGAAGCTAAATTGTGACTTGGAAAAAATTGGGTTTAGAGGAAATGGACTATTTTGGAGACAGATTAACTCAGTATGTGAACGGCAGAAAATTGATCAAACTTCAAAAAACATTTTTGCATTTATAAAAAAAAAAAATCAGAATTTTAGGACCAAAGATTTATGGTTTATTTAACTGACATTTCTTGATAAGTTTTTATTATATTTTGACTCTATTTAATCACAACATTACAAAAAAGACTGTAAATTTGACGACTAGTCTCTGAAGCGAAAAATATGCATATTTGATTTTAAAGTGGATTTCTCAAATTTTTCTGCCTTCTCTTAAGTTCGTTACAAACATACTGTCCTTCACTCTTGGAAAATAAATATGAATTTTGAGAGTCAAAATTTTCAATATTAAATATGCATTCGGTTTTCGAACTTTTCTTTGTTTTTTCTGCCTCAAATCTGGACATTTATAGCAATTCATCAATCCGAGCTTGAAATTAAATAAACTTTCGAGTTTCATATTATTGTAGATAGTAATCCAGTTTATTTATAAAAGGAATAAAATCGTGCAAATGTGTTTAATTTAAATATACATGCTAATATGCATATTTCATTAGTTTAATTGCAACAAACACCAAGTTGTTTTTCATTTATCTAATTAAAATTTCCAGAAATAGTAATTCATTTAATTTTCTCTTTTTTTATTTAACTATAAACAAGTGTCCATTCACGTGACGTTCCTAAATTTGTCTTTTTAAATCTTTCGCACTGGTTTCGACGTTGAAAAATAGATGTTATTAGATGTCTGTCAGATTATTTTCAGCTTATACATTTTAATACTGGCTTGGCTGTACAAGTAATGGTAATCTTTCAGTCGACGAATATCTGAAAGCGGCTCCTATGGAGATGTATCTTTTTCTACTACAGTTTTTTTTCTGTTTTCTTGTAGCAAGAATCGAGACATTGTCTGATATTTATTTATAGTTTCTATAAAGCTATATGTTATTTCTTTTATATAAAAAAGTTAGAACGTTTATTGTATGATATGGATTCTAGGTAGGTGGTCTTTACCATTTTTATGTATATTTCTAAAGGCAGTATTATCCTATTTTGAATTCACTGTAATATATTTGCTATAATACGTTTATGTGACAGTTAAAAGCTTGAAGTGTCACAACAAACGATGCGTTTGTACGCACCTGAAATTGCTCCAAACTCTGAAATCGACATGCCGATGTGACGTTGCCAACAGAAATAGAATTGACGTTGCGGAAATGTTGAACATCTAGTTGGTAATTGAAAATTGTCTTTTAACTTTATGGAAAAAGCACAAGCAATAATAATCCACTCCCGTTTAATTAGTTACGAACAAAGATTTTTTAATTTTTTTCATTCTTTAATTAATTTTTAATTTGACAGGAAGTTTTTTTGACCTTTTTTGTCTTGAATTTTTAATGGATGGATTTATTAACGTGTGAATTTCCTGTACGTGTTTGTATAATGTGGTCAATCTCTTGCCACAATTAACCCTCGGATGATGGTACTGGCAGGCAATTCGTTTCACAAATAATATTTCAGCCTGACTTTTCCACCCTGAAATTAATTCGTGACCTGTCATAATCATGAATGAAATTTTAGTCGAATCAATAAATTTCGATAGAATTTTTTATTGGATGAAAACAACTTTATCGTCTAAATCGGCTTTAATGTGAATGACAATTAATATTTCATCCAATTCATCTAACAGATGGTGTTAAATGGGTATTATTACAACACTGTGTCCTTTAATTCGTTCAATATCTAAGTCCTTCCACATTAGCCCTTCACTAAGGTCATTGTTCGGCATCAACTAGGTCACTGTTTCTGTCTAGCTAAACCATCAGCGTTGCCAAATTGTCCTTGCAGGATTATCACCCTTTTGAAAATGTTTAATAATTATTAACCAACGAGAATTATTACCATTGCAAATAGTAGCTTTCCTTTAAAGGAAAAGTTTTAAGAGCGGAAAGAGAGATATTAAAAGAAACATCAAACTCTCGAAAATTATCGCTTTATTTTCTTCGTAGAAGAACAATTGTAGCGTGTATGAGGGGAAAAAATGTTGGTTTGATGAAACCTTCTCAAGAACGTGCTTAATAAATTTTTTCATAAGTTTTTCGTGGAGGCATCTATTGCTTAGATTTATTTATCGCTCTATTTCTTTTGTGCCAACTTTCACAGCACACATTACATTCTCTCGCACAATCACTACGGTTTAGGGAATTGTGTTCAACGCATTATCATCAAAATAGTCGCTCCTTTTACACTTGTTATAATTATTTTATCTCCTTTGAATCTCAAACTGTGATAAAATGGTTGTGCTTTATTTTATGTCCTTACTCAAATCGTTTAGATCGAAGATAAACGTTAAAGGGGTGCGAAAATTTCCAACCACGTTATTAAATTTATTGGGACAAACTTAACACAAAAGGAATTTCTGGAAAGAATCTAATTCTATTTTTTTGTACATAATCTGGATAAAAATTAAGTAATTACTTATACAAGAAGACGTCAAAAATTTAGCATTCTTATCAAGTTGAGACCACTTTTGGATGCTAGATATAAATGTTCCAAATACCAGAGGCATCTTCTGATCAAAACTCAATTTAGGAAATTTTTTATAGCGATTTTATAATATTTTCATGCGTTTTTATTGCACAGGATGATAATTAATAAATTGTTTTTATATTTTCTGGAAAACCTTCAGTTGATATAAATTCATTCTGTGTCAGTGCACTTTATGTGAAACAATTTTTGCATCTGTTTGAAACACGTCTAAAAATACCTTTTCCCATTGTTGTCATAAAACTGTAACAACCATACACACTTGGAAATAATTTTCCCGTTTCGTATTGTCAAAGCTTTATCTAGGATGCGAATTAGATAGTAGTTTTTGTAGGTATCCAATATCAGAATATTTGAAAATTTCCTGAAGAACTAGGAAAGTATATAATAAAAATATGAACATCTGTGTCACAAGCAGTAAATGTTCGCGTCGTAAAAATCCAACAAAAATTCTATATTAAATAAAATTCACATGTTAACCTGAATACAGAAAATATATTTCATTTTTCTTTTGAGTTTAAAATAATCAATATTTGTCGAAAGTTTTCAGTGCAACAATAAATTTCAATTGGTAAAACCTCGGCAGTGTTGAGTTTGCTTGTTGGAATTGTCCAAGTGTGCTTCTATATATCTTCATTGAAAGAATTATTTTGTTATTGACATGTAGTAGTAATCTATTGATACAAGCAGGGTGTGTTTTTATTAGCTTTATTGTTTGAAAAGCAAGTTAACATCGATAGTATTGATTCACTGTAGTCACAAACTTTCAATCTAAGTGTTTACACAAAAACATCATGTCAGGTTTTGCAATTGCCTATTTTTATGCACCTACTAATTCATCCAATTGATTCGAGAAAAAACATTTTACGTTCATTAATTAAGTTTAATTTTATTGAAAAAAAAGTGCTCGATTTAGAATTGTGAGTGAGGGTAAAAATCCTTTTTACTTTAAAAGACAGTGTCAAACAAGATCCTCTTAATTAACAACCGTAAGATCAAAATTAACAGTGAGGCAGTGCTACAGAGCACCCTCATTAAATAACCGCTTCTAATTCCAAATAATTTGTCGAATTAATCTAAGGAAATCCTGCACAGAGTTTCTCATTACCACATATTTGGCCACTCAAGCAAAAACCACCTATTCTAAAGTTATTGTCCTGACGCAACATCCATTCGATATCTCTCTTTCCTTTTCTTATAGCAAACGTGTCGTGCACTGAACCCTTATATTTCATTCAACAATAGAAGCTTACTGGCTTCTAGCACTAACATGTCAACCCGAATGTTAAAGTTTTGCATTCGAATCTCTTTGGTTTTTTATTCAAATTGCATTGGGATATTTCTGCTTAGCTTGGATTAAACACTCGACTTATTATCTGCAGATGAAGCGATTTTGCAGGTAAGGCTTAATTAGACTGAACACGATCGATAGATTAATGTAAAAATGTTGAAAAAAGTAAATTTTCACACTTTTTCGTCAAGTTCCAACTGCAGCTGCCTTTTTTCGTATCCTCCAAAAAGTATAAATCGCTTTCACTTTATTCCTCCAGTTAAATGGCAGCGTAATTAATTATTTTGACAAAATCTGCTTGATAAATGACACGACATTCAATACTCTGAAGGAACTGTCACGCTTGTTTTGAGGTGTGTTTGTTGAAGAGATAATACAAAGACGTGGAACAAATCTTATATTAACTAAATATCTTAGTATAAAATTGAAAAAATTGTAAGTACACAGTCAGCTTCAAACACAAAGGAATGCAAGAAATGTTTTCGTTCAAAGAATGCTGTTCAAAGAAAGTGATATGAAACATACCATTACTTCGATTTGAAATATTCGCCTCAAAGAAAATATGTCTGGATGGAAGGGAAAAAAATTGCGTTTATAAAAAAAATATACACAAAGCATTTGCTGTTTTGACTCCAAATAAAATTTACTTACCTTTCAACTTTTAAATGTGGAAGAAAATTAAAGCGATTGAGAAAATTCGAAAATCACGCAAAGTCAAATTGAAATTTGCTGATTTTGCATTCATTGTCTAATGGAAATATTTAGGTATCGCACATGCGTTATCCATTTAATAAAGTTGCTGCGAATTCATGATTAAAGCTACTTTAGCTTTGATGTGGTTTAACAGTTTATAAACTTTGCCAATTCGCATGTTGATAGCACGAATAAAGCCGTAGATAATATTTGTCGGATTGGCTTTTTGATTATAACTTACAGCAGACATTTTTAGAGTTTAATAATAAATTACTGAATAAAAGCTACATAAAAAAGGATGTGAGAAATATTTTATGAAACCAGTAAAACCAGTTGGTTGTATTTTGTGTGTTGCTTTTTCTCATACACAAAGGATAGTTGTTGCATGGAACAGGGTGATGTAATAAACTCCAGAAATGCACGTTTACATCACTGGACGTATGGACGATAAGTGGATCAACAACCTTTGGAAAACAGACAATCTCGAGCTCACACGCGGTCAGATGTAATTGCCTGCATACCGGATATTGCTAGATATCCACCAAGTTTACTGTTGTTTTATGGAGAATTGCTTGCTGTGTGCAATATCACAAAAAGGGTTTTTCTTTCTTACTCTTTTTTAAATACACCCAATGAACTAATTTCACACGCCCTGTTGGCGAAAAAGAATATCGGGCTTTTTGCACAAGCTTCCGTGGTCTTTATTGAAGTGTCAGCTTACGTTTTAATTAGCTTTCAAGCTTTCCATTGATTGAACTAATTGTAGCTCGCTGAAAGCGAAATCTCAAGGTTTACACAAGAGCATAATTTATTCTTCTTAATTTATCAAAATGTAATTTCTATAATTTAATAAAATAAAAATTACTACAGACTGTAATTCTAAAAGCACATAACGTCGCTCAAAAAAGGAAACAAGCTATTAAAATTAAATTGAAGTTTGAACAGTATTTGGACATATTTGATCAATATTATAGAGTGAAGCCATTAACAATCTGTTTGATCCTTTTTGAACGCCAAGCTTGTTAAATGCAGAAGAGCGTTGTAAAGTCTAGAAGCATTATAGTTAATTATATTTCTTTGTGCATCTTGGAATATTAATAATAGATATGATTGCGCTTTCTACTACTGTAAAAAACAAAAATCTTTCTTATTTTGATAAAATTACTAAAATATTGTTTTAAAGTGATTAATCACAGCGCGTGGTTTTCTTCAGTTGCGAAAAAAATCCATCAACATGATACTAACAGCCCCGAGCATATGAAACTGCATATAATATACGGTTTTCAAATAATCCAAGGGGAATGTTTTTGAGGTTTTTAATAAAACTGACGGCCTTAATCTCCAAGTCAAATAAGTGCTTTCTTTTGCCTACTTCACTGGCATAATAAACATTTGGGTGCTCTTTCTGATCTTTGAGGTGTAATTACTATTAAAAAAAAATTGGATATTATAAACTAGAAAAATTTAAGGTTTTTTGTATAGATCCTGTATTATTTTTGCTAAGCCTGGGGATTTTTTTTAATATTTCTTTTTTTTGGGATTGATGTATATAGACTTGAATAATCTGAAGAATTTACAGAAAACAATGTAGAAATTCAAGAAAATTAGTCGTCTCTTGAAAATTTGTTTTAGTCTGATTCTGATTATGATAAAGGTTTCTATAAATGGGGATCCAATTCTCAAATAATGCTATTATTATACAGGTCCCTAATAAGACCTATTCTTGACTACGGCTCTATATTTTTCGGAGATGCAGCACCTTCATTATTAAAGAAAATCGAAATAGTTAAAAACAAATGTTTGCGTTTGTCGGTTGGTTATCTGAACAGCACTCCAATAGAGGTTATAGAAGCAGAAACGATAGAACCTCCACTGTATTTACGTCGTAGCTGTTTAGCTGATAAGTATTTACTTAAGTTAATTTCAAAAAAAGACGTATTATTGATCAAAATAAGTCAACTCACATCTGTCTCGCTTACAAAAAAATATTGGTCAAAAAAAAAGATCCAGGTCTTATAAGTAGTTTTATTAAACTCTCTGATTTTACTTCATTTATCCATGTCGAGGAACCTCATACCAAAATCCTAGAATTAAATCAAAAAATCCATTTAAACTCAAATTATAATTCACCAACAGAGCATGTGCAAAATCCACTATTCCAACAAGAATTGGAAGATAATTGGGCTAACTACGAAATTCTTTTCACTGACGGTTCAAAAAACAATGACCAAGTGGGATTTGCCGTCTACCACGTTAATAGCAAATCTGTGGTTTCTTTTAAGCTCCAAAAATTTGCTTCCATTTTTTCTGCAGAACTGCTAGCAATTCTTGAAGCAGTTAATCTCTGTTCTAGTTCAGATAATACAAATTTTGTGATATTTTCGGATTCCAAAAGTGCCCTACATGCAATAGCTGTGGATTCTGTTGAAGTAAAAAGTAATTACATAGCCATTAATATTATTGAAAAAGCTAGTTCCTTAGTATATCAACATAAAAACATCGAATTTGTGTGGGTTAAGTCTCACAAAACGTCTCCGTAGATAAGTTGGCTAAACAGGCTGCAAGCCAGGGGAAAATCTTGAATGTAAAATTACCTTATACTGACTTTATCCCTTTAATTATACAAGAAATAAAAACTCTTTGTCAAAATAAATATTCCAACTTTTAGAGGGTTCTTCAAAAAAATACATCCAAAAATCCGTTCTAAACCTTGGTTCAATGGAACCGATAATCGTGAACTAATAAAAACACTGTGCCGCATTAGAAGCAGTCATGCTTTATACCCAGTTTACAAGAATAAAATCGGAGTTTTAGAAAGTCCCAGTTGTTCTTGTGGTTCGTTGGGAACATTGAAACATATTCTGTTCGAATGCCCCTCACTTAACGTTAATCGCCTGAAAACCTTACTCACAGAAAACAACACCGTCCCCATCCTAAATTTAGATTTGTTCTCTATTAATAACATTAAAATGTATAAATCTCTCTACATATGAACTAAAAAAATTGGTCTTTCACTTTAGATCTGTTTAAATTTTTGTAACCTTTGTTCTATTCCTTTGTTATCCCCTAAACATATCGTTCCGTGGACTTCCCTGTTTGTCAAAAAGTCGTCTTGAAAGACCCCTTGACATAAAAATATGCGACCCTGTCTGTTCGGTTAGGAATTTCTTCTTCTTTTAATTTCTGGTTTAGAATCGCTAAATATTATCTATATTCTAATCTATAGGGTAAAAAGAGTCAGCTGGCTAATTGGCGAAAGCTAGGGCCATGAAATAAAAAACCAACCAACCAAACCATCTGATTATGAAATACATTAAAGACTTACTAATAAAAAAGGTTAAATTACTTCATATTTGGTGCTTAAATTACTTTTTTTTCTACATTTAAGAATACTGATACAATGGAAAACTAAAAAATATCTTAAAACTTTCCTATTTTTTAAACTTATATTTTTTTTTCAAATTCAGATTTCCAAAGTTTTCAGCGGCTTCATAGCTGCAGCACTCTTGCTTCTACTCTTATTGCTAATCTAGGTTTAAAAGATGAACATTTTTAAAATAAGAAACGAAAAAATATTCTCAAAAGTTGCTAAATAAACATCGAATTTACCTCATTTATATAATATTTGAATAAAATGTTTACACCATAAAGACGTTAATATTTCATTGAATGAATTCTACCTGCGTCGTCTGTTTGAGTTTGTATTTCCACTAATGAGAGATACTGTTATATAAAAATAAATAGCCAATTATTTTTAGATCATATTTGATCTACATTTGAGTCTACATCGCCCACATTGTAGCTTCTACCGTTTATCAATTTTCCTCCTAAAGTACATACTTCATCTTGAAACTCTTACAAATATACGGAAGATATTTCATATAGAAATTTCTAGCAATAACAAAAATTCTACGGGTTTTTCTAGTAATAATTCGATATTTCAAGCTTCTTTAATCTATTTGTTTTAAATCTGGATTTGAAGCGAACCAATCAAAATGAAAAATTTAATGAAATTCTGCAAGCATCCATCAGTTTTTTCCAATAGAAAAAACTTGACAATGGAGATAATTTCAAAAGTCGAGAGAATTTAAATATTATTTCTCAAATCCAGACAGTTTTTTTTTCAATTCGGATGATTTATACTATCCTAATTTTTCTATATTTTTATTTAATGTTTTGATTATTTTGAGTATGTTTTGATTTTCACTGAAAAATAATGAATCTACTGACAGACTTATTTATTTGTCGATATTTTGAATCTTTAAATCCTAACACCTCATAAATAATGATTTTGTGTATTTTTTCATTATATGTCTAAAAAGCACTTTAAATTTATTTGATTAATGGAAAATTACAAATTTAGTTAGCAAAGATATGAACATTTGTAGATTATTAATATCTGGTAATTATTTAACTGTTTTACGTTCTATAATTTATTTGAAAAAAATCATTTTATTTTACTGTTCCACACCTAATAATTGCATTAGAACCAATTTCTATGTAATCTATTATTATTATTTTTTTTACTTATAAAGGTTAAATGAAGGTGAGGATGCACACGAATATCAACAATGACATTATCATAATTCTATTTACTGTTTATTTCCAGTGACCTCAACTATCCTCATTCGATTTATAAATTGAATGTAGTTCAGTAATTAAATTATTTTTACACGATAAGCGTATCAAACAACATTGCGTTATATTAACCAAATAGAGTTGCAATATGTTGATAATGACAGTTACACATGTTATGATACCAACATCAGAATTGGAGCTAGTAGATTACACAATTTAATTAAAATCACTAAAATTTGACTTATCTAGGCGTATAGATCACTTTCCATAAATTTATTCACATTTTATTTTTCATTATCCATGTGCGCGATTATTCATCGGATTATTGTGTAGTCTGTTGTTTTTTTATATGCATTTTGAAAGATTACCAAGAATTATCTTCAGATAAAATACGTTTAAAGATGCGGAACAATAAACCCTTTTTTTTTTCTACTTAAAAGTTGTTTAACTCCGACCAATATTAATTTGAGTAGAAATAAAAAAAATGATTACGCGAAACTTTAAGAAACAACTTTACGGCGATCTTTAAGAAGCCATCCATTAATAATGAACTGCTACAAGTTTTAATTGAATTCAATACAATCTAGATTATTTATAAAAGATGGTAGAGCGTCTGGAAGGGTAAGTAAAATGGGGTTTATGGAGGAGAAGACAAATCGGACTGGGTGGAGATTATTTGATGTTTATTTTATATAATTTGTAGTTTGTAGAAAATATAAATAAACATGGGAGATAAGATCTTCAAACTACATTGAAAAATAAATTTATCCGTTTTGTGGCAATTTCTTTGTTATTTTTATAATCACAGTTTTATCTATTTTCTAGAAGTTTTTTAACAAATTTATTTGGTATAGTGTCACGTGAGTTTAAGTTCCAACAAGTTCAAACTAACAGAAAAAAAATAATTTTGCATAGTAGCTCTTTGAAGTGAGTTACACTTAGAATCTTCAAGTCCTCTAGCACTTCGTTAGATAAACTAATAATTCTAGGTAAACTAGAACCTTTACTGAAGTTGATCGAATGAAGAGGCACAGAGAGATCTCACGGAATAAATGTGGACTTCAAGTAAAAACATTCTCAAAAATTTCTGAAACAAAGTTTGAGGTTCATCTGTCCATGCAGATAAAGATTCAATCGGTAAGTAAATTCAACTCATCTCAACTAATAAATAACAAAACATTAAGATAAAGTAAATTCTGAAATTTTGAAATCTGTAAATTAAGCACTTATTTGCGTCTCCAAAAGTTTCAAACCATTCGAATACTAACACCAGAAAACGATTAGAAATTGCAGAAATAACCATAAAAGCTCCAAAAGGGAGCACATATTGTGTCCGCCCAAAGGATAACTGCTGAACTCGAATCTAAAGACTGTTCAATACCAATTGCATTTAACTGTTCAATTAACTTCCTAATATCAACTCTAAAAGTTCCATTGAAACTGAAATGGACATAACACCCAGCTTTTTCTCCATTGTATGAAAAAAAAAAAAGTGAATACCCAAAACACTAGTCCAGATTCAATAAGCGTTTACTTTCAATTTGCAGCTTGATATCTACTAGTTTGAAAAATTTGTAAGTAATGTTTTCACTTCTAACATGCAAAGTGGAAACGAAGCACCTCTAGAAATAGTTGACGCTTTCGGTGCACCTCTGAAATCCAGAGAATTGTATGATAAAGCATCTATCCAATTTCGAGAGTGTGACGCAAACATAAGAAGCAAATATACATGGAGAATCAATGACAAAGCAAGAGAATATAAAATTCCAACACTATGAGTCGAATATTTTTTATTTAATAACAATACTTAAAGTAAGAATGATTTCTTGGCAATTTGCAGCTTCCAGAAATTGATTATCTTTTTTGTTTATTTTCATTAATGAACTATCTTCATCACGCCGTTAGTCACTACATTTCAAATTTGTTATATTTTCGATATTAATAGAAAGTTTACTTTGGAACATTCTTCAATAAACGTTAGAATTTTATGTAACAATATGTGCATAGTTTTGAGGTGGAATAGAATTTCGGACTAATTACATTCTAAAAGTAATTTTCTTCAGTTTGGTCTGAGCGAGTCGTGAGCAATCTTTTTAAAATACAACTGGAAAGCTTAATGGAAAAAATTCATCAACCGTGCGTATTTTTTCAAGTTGAGAAAGCTTTTCTAAAGAGTGGAAAAAAGCTGGAAATAAACTTTTATCTAATTGTTTGACGATTTAATCGTATTTTCGTAAGTAGCAATTATAGTTTATGGAAAATAGAAGAAAAACGTAAATTGTATCAATTTAGTCGGAGTTAATGGTATTTGAGTACTTGAAATGTTTCAAAGGTAATTGCTTTATGATACGTTAAGAGGATATATCAACTAGTTGAGTTGAAACACGACAAGCTGTAAGTATTTATATCATGCAAAACTGCTGTTTCAATAAAAAATGTCTAATTCTGTTTAAACCGTCAGCGCTTCAATTTCAAGAAAATGATATCAACGCTAAATCACAGCATTTTTAGCAATTTTCTGAAAATAATTAAATATTGCAAACTATTTTCAATTTTGAACGTAATAAGTTTTTTATGCTAAGTTAAATCATCTCGGCGCATCCACCATTTTTACAATTCTTTTATTAGAACAAATATTAGGAACTCTGTAATGAAATTTCACGCTATTATGACGATTCTACGCTCGAATAAATTATGTCCAATTTTGAAAAATACAGAAATTAATCGATTTCTATTTTATTGGGAGTGCGCAATTATACTTCTCTTTTCACATGAACTGCCATTTATACATTTTCACATGCTGTGATAGATGTGGGCATTTGAACAGAAATTTAAATAAAAAAATACCTGTTCTGATTTCAAATTACTGACTCATCAGCATCTCATTGTCAAGTCAAATAATTGCGTTTTAGAAAATTACTCTTTTAAGCGGAAATGCTGCGGTTAGGATTTTCGTCGAAAGTTTTTTCCGCTCTTTGACGCCTTCTACTTTTAGCATAAAACTCTCTCCTACTGTAAAGCTTATTTCATATAGCACGCATCGTTAAGCACAGACGAATAATCACTTTGTATATCAGTACAACGTCAAAATGATAAGATATGAACGTTTTACATATTCAATATTAAAATTTCGTACTTTTATTGAATTTTGATGTTAATTGAATCATTGTAACAATGCAGACAAAACATAATTTTGTTGAAGAATTTCGCAAGTAAATAATTTACTGGTAAATTAGATTTGTTACTGTTGATGTTGATGAAACTTTATTATTCCTGGAATTTACGCTTGATGTAAGCAATTCTAAACGTGATAAGAATTTTTTTTAATATAAAGAAAAGTATTGAAAAATAAATGAAAATGTCAAATGTATTAAAAATTGTCCTGTTTTTTATTCTATTATTAATTTTAAATAAAAAGGAAATTGAAAGCGCGGCTATAAACTGAATTTTTAGTGATCGAGTAGTTTCGTGACATGGATTCTTCTTTTGTATCTTTCTATAAGTTGATTGATGTCCTGTTTAAAAAACTTACAACCATTGACCCGGATATAGTGAAAGGGAAAAGCGAAGCTTTAAAGAATCCCACGTCAAGACTATGCATTTTTTTTTAAATATTCCACATTTTCTAATCGAAAATTTATATTCGCGTCGAGTTTCTAAAAGTTGTAATGCACAAATTCTGTTTTGTGATTGTTGACAAGTTTTCATACAAAGCCAGAAACTGAATAGGATGCAACATATGGTGCTAGCAAACAAGATGGTACTTTTCAAAGTGCAGATTCGTGATGTGCTTGCTAAATCCGTCTACTCTTAAAATTATTTTTTTCCAATTTGAAACTTTCCATAAACAAGAATTCAACTTGCGCGACGTTTCTAATTGAAAAGATGTATTTGATGTGATTTTATGAATTAGTAATCAAAGACGAATTTCCTTAAAATCGAAATGGAGAGGTTATAAACATCCGCCTAACTCGGTCACTGAGCTATATCCGGAGAAAATTAAAAGCAATCTGACTACTTCCTGTACTGATAGTTTCCGGGAATTTAAATGGAAAACGCTCTATATAGTTGCAAGATAATTAGAATCTCTTTTATCTAAACATAGACTAGAAATAGTGTATAATTAAACTGTTTTCGATGTTACACTTTTGTCAAAGCTATACAACACCAAATTTAATTAAGACGAAATTGTAACGGGGCTATCAACTAACACCAACTAAATAAGTCTCTTGTGACAGTCTTACTTGAAAGGCAATATTGCCGAGTTGACCTATATAATTTATGGAACAAACACCTATTTATTGTGGTCGCAAAATGACGACTTGTGGACATTTCCGCATTCTTAAATTGACTTTAATTAAAACCCAAAAGTTATCAGTTTTTTTTCGTTTTTAGAAAGCAAAACAAAATGTTTAAAACCAAAAAACAGCATAATTTAATGGAAGAAAAAACTAACAGAACCCTTTTTTCAAACTAATGGACCTGCAAGCTACATTGAGCACAAAATTTACTGTTATTAGGGTTACAGATTAGGGTGAAGCTAATTGAAAGAAATGACTTTAAGGAAAAAAGATCTTATACCATTAGATTTAACGACACTGAAACAATTAAAACAGTTTTGAAACGGTGCAAGTGTGGTGTTTATTGAACAACACAATTGCAACCACAAAACCAAACAGTCTTCGCCGACATTCTTCCTAAGTAACCTGATCTAAGCTAAGAAAGGACGTGTTAAATTAGATTATCTTAATGAGTCGGTCGCAAGATACTTGAGTAATTATTCTGTTCAAGTTTGAAAAATTACTGGGCGCCAATTTTATGTAATTCGACAGCTATAGGATATCGATTATATGCGCTGGAGTTAATAGGATATTGGAAAAGCAATAGAAGATAGATTTCATAACAAAGAGCAAGCAAAAAGAGCGTGACAAATCTGTCCAGGCTAAAGAATCTCTAGCACTTACATAAGTGTTAATTGTGTCGAGGTAACCATTAATTTAATGGTGTCACCTATTAAATTTTTTTTATGATTAGAGGTGAAACATTTCAGCCAAGTTTTCAGCAACTTTGAAAAAGTTTCACGATTCAATTTACGAAACATTTTAAATGGAAATTGGAATTTTTGACAAATGCGTCTTTAATTATAAAAAATTTCTTATCTGACAGTTTATTAATAATTTTGGTGTCATTATTACGCAGAATTATGCCACACCTGTTCGTGCTAAAAGAACATAAATCGATACATTTACCAGAAATTATAGCAATTTTTTTTTATATAACTTGGCCATTAGTCTGAAAGCGTTTTCTCGTACGAATTGACTTAAATATCGACTAATCATTAATAAATTACAACTAATTATCTTGAGAAGCTGTAAACTGTAATTAAATCAGTTTTTGATACTTCTTTATCTCTTAAAGACATTTATTTGACGTAATTAGTCAAGTGTATTTGTTTGGATAAGTCCAGTTTTGGAAAAAATTGAATTAATTTGTTGTTTCAGCCGTTTTTTTAATCAATGCCAAATGAATTAATCTTATAATAAAACGTCCAAGCTAGAGATTTTAATAGGAAAAGGTTCCCAGATAAACTATAGAAATTGGTTGAAGTGTTACATTTGCAAAGTTGACATTATCGATTATCTTACGGTAGAAACATCCTGTTGGAGTCATTATCAACATCTGCCAATTATTCTCTAGATTGTAATTATCAATAAAACTAAAGCAATTTATAGAACTATAACCAATCAGTTTCGGCGATCAATAATCAATCAAACAACGTATGGCACAGCTTTTAATTTATTGCACCATGAAAAATAAATACAAGAGAAAATGATTGATCGACGATAAAACGTTGATTTAATAACTGATGTTTCTGGTTAGACGATAACAACGATATTATTGACTAAACGAACAAGATTTTACGTTGAATTCAAATACAAAGGCTAGACAGTTTTTATAGCCACGACTAAATTGGAATTTTTCTTTTTTTAAAATAATAAAAGTCGAAATTTATCAAAGTCTAATCAATCTATTTAATTCTATCTAATTCTAGCGATTGGAAAAAACGCAAACAAAGAGTTTAACAATTTGCAGATATAGACTGGAGAATTATAATTATTCTGTTAATGATTGATAGAGCAAAATTTTTGATTGGCTAAAACGTTTCAAAAATTATCAGCGATTTTGGAATTTTTTGCAGGTGTAAAATGCTTACACCAAGCGTTAACGATTGATTGATTTTGTCTTGGTATAAGCCTCAATGATAAAAGAATCACCATATAACTGCACTAGAGGACAATCCTAAAAAAATCCTGAAACAAGTAATAAATATTTTTATATTTTCCTAAATATTATTCCTTCCTTTGAGTAAGAATGTGGTAAATATGATAGTATTGAATGTTTCATAAAAAACATTGGTCTTAAGAGAGACCCTTGCGGGACACAACTCAGGAAACTTCAAGAGTTGCGTTGTTTGAAAGTTATAAGTTGTGATTTGATAACAATTCTGACTGTATACGCAGTTACTGAATCACAGATAAAAGCTGCTTTCGGAGAGAAAGATTTTTTCCCAAGAGCAATAAATCGTTTCAACAATGTTTCATCGAGGGACTGTGTTGAAAAATAAAATTGTATCAAACTTTTCATTTATTGTTATTACGTTAAATATCAAAGAAAAGCTTTGTGTTCTGAAATAAGTTGTAGCTGATTTTATTGAATTGACTTTTACAGAAGAATGAAATAAAGCTAGTTTTAATGAATGTCGTTTCTGTACAACAAAATAAAAATTGTTGTGACAAAGATACAAAACCTTGAAATGTATTAACTCAATAATAAAAGTTTAAAGAGAGAATTCCAGAAAATGTTGCTTTAGATTTTGTTTTAGTCGACGAGAAAGAGTTAAATTTTCAAGTGAGTTTCTCTAAACAGTATTGGAAAGAGCAAGAAAGATATTTGAACTCAAATTAGAGTGAGACTTGAGTGAATGTACTTTTTTCTAAATCAGAACTTTCAGTAGGTGGATTGGTTCTTATTCTGTTGTCATTTCTAACATTGAGCTTTTAGTATTGCCAGAAACCAGTTAATTTAAATGTTGAACCTCGTAATGTGATTTCAGTATTCACGTTTTGTTTATTCTCGTCGTAATAATGTTTGTCCTTTCAAGTGTGTTTGACAAATGGGTGTGTGTGAATTATTCAATGATAACAAAGAATTATTATAATTTATTTGCCACAAATATCCACGAGTATTATGTTGTTGACAGTTTTTTCTATTCAAAAGAGAATTACAAAATTTTTAATGAAGAATAATTCTAATTAAATGAAGTATTTTCGGGTTATGTTTAAAGTTAAATGAATATTTTGAATCCGATTTTCTGTGTGGCTGGAAGAGACGACTTGTGGAATGAAGTCAAATGAGTGAAAATTACACTTGTGTTGCTCTATATCAAACGGGTTGTGCTGTTCGCGATAATGATACGTTCAACTTCAGGTAACATCACCTAAGGCTGCCAAGTTTCAAGTAAATTACAAATAGCTTCTACAAATGCTAAAATCTCTGCTCCGCTAAAACGAAATACTTACTGACTTGCAGTATTAAATTTAAAGTGTGACGACGATGTAATTTTCCTGAATTTTTATAAGGATTTATGAAAGTTTTAAATGAGTTTTCCACGTGTATTGCTAATAAATTATAAATGAAAAATTCAAATTGATTTTTTATTTTTGGAAAAACATTTCATATTCATGCGCATATAGTAAACATTAACTTGATAAACATTCAATTTATCTAAGCTTCTTACAGCTATGAATTCAAACATTTATCAACTTTGGTGAAAATTTAAACAGTTTTATAGTAAACAAAATTTCAGTTAATTTAAATTTTTAGCAATGCAAACATTTTTTTGATTGAACAGAATTAACTGAATATTTGGCAATATGTGGTTTAAAAACCGTTTAACAAATGTAATTATTGGATAAAAATAAAGTTCTGACCTTTGATGTCTTAATACATTCAAATCAGAAAAAGCGAATGAATACAAATGCAATCCAAGTGATGGTATCAACCGGAAATTGAGTTCGATCAATTCGATATATAGTGCAAATGACAAAACAACAAAGTTCGAAAAATCTTTCCACTTAGGAACACAATAGTGTCAAGTTTGGCTAAATTAAGAATGTTTGAAAAATGAAGCTTTTGAAAATATTTAGAGTATGAATTATGTAGAAACGTTAAATGTAGTTTCGTGGTGAACAAGATTCAAAAGCTTCCTCTTCATTTACGCTTTCAGCATTCAACTTTTTTAATACTATTTTCACAACGGATTTCTCTTATCTATCATACCAGTAAAATATTCGATTTCAACATTATTTCCAGTCGAGAAAAAACAACTTGAAATTGTCAAGAACGAATTGTCTTTTCATATGGAAAAATCGAGAGAGTGGGAAATCGACTTATAAGATTTAAAATAAATTAAAAAATGTTTTGCAGTTTGTACGGCAACTCTGGTGATAACAACCTTTCAGCTGTTACTCGCCAGTTGCCAAGCTTGTTGTTTTTTAGTAGAAATTGCGCCTGAAGTTGTAGGAAGTTTCAACTTTATTTTTATTACTTACTTTAATTGTTTTTTCAAGTCGAGGGTTTTGGCTCTGGATATATGTTGGAAGTGTAGATTTTCTAATATCCGAATAGGCCCATAATTCGAGATAATGCAACATAAATTGGTGAAGTGTTTCGGTTTTTGCTAGACATTTAATTTGTCTGAAATATGTGTTGTTGTTTGAAAAAGCATTTAGTCCGCTAACGGCGCTCCAGTAATTTAGAGAGAAAGCTGGAATCGAGACATTTGGTGCGTTTATTAAAAGAAAGTGTCTCGGAATTTCCGCTTTTCCTATTCACTTTCCGTCTGTTTATTTTGTTCGCATAAGCCTAATATAATTGGATACTTTTTGTATTTGATATTCATTGTCTACTTCGGAAATTGTTGAATTAATTAAGTTATATATCGCTCTAGACTTGACAAATTTCAGCTGGACTATTTAGTTAATGCAATCTAATTCGATGAAGGTAGAATTTGTTGAGAAAACTTTTCGATTGAATTGAATTTCTTCGCAAAGTGCAATTAAAACTTTCAAAACTTTTTCAAGCGGATTTGCTATATTTATTTATCACCAGAATGATCGTCTGTCAAATGGGACATCTTATAAAAATAAAAATACGAAACGATAATTCTTCAAATACGTTACATGTGACAGCTTTGGCTACTTAGTATTCATTTTTTTACTTTCCCAAAGAAAACTGCAAAATTGCTTTCGTGACTGAAATACATATTTAAGCTAATTTTTTCTAAATTTGTTTTAGAAAAAATTATTGCAACTTTCATATGAGTTTTACAACAGACAGTAAAACTTTTCACTTCATTCCAATATAATAACAGTGGATTTGAATATGGTGGATGCGCCGGGATAAATCCTTTTTGAAAGCATGCATTTATATTAAAAATTTTGTACTTTGTGTTAAACTATTTTTTGTCTGAATGATCGATGATCTAAAGAATACCCTCAATAATGTTTTTCTTGAAGAAGTCCAGGTCAGTACCCCTCCTAAGTTGACACGTGCGTTCAATAAAAACACCATTAGTGGCTTCAGAAAGCACATGCAGGTTATGTAACTCTTGAAAGTATGTCATATTTAGAACTCTTGTTTTTGATCACGTTAACTTCATCTTTCTTCGAGAAAATCGCAAGTTTTATATAAAAGACACTTTTCTTATTCAGATTTTTATTAGTACAATAGCTCACGTATTCTTTATCTTGATAAAAGATATTTTAAACAAATTTCATATGATTTTAACAATCCCGTTTCATAATCTTTTGAAGTACACTTCTTCTCTATGTATTTATTGAGACTTCAACAATATTTCAGAAACTTTACTCATAGTTCTTAATAACTTTGTTATAAAGTATCATCGTGAATTAATACATTCTAGATTCAAGTATTCAAATACTAGTTAGCGTCTTAGAAACTTCTCTATTAAATAATTTGATAACAGTATGCAGTTTCTAGAATACGAATTATAAATCTATTATAGTTAAGTGAATATATTTCCAGTTAATAAATATTAAAAGCAAAAAGAGTAAAAGTGTTCTTGAATAAGGCAAAAGTTTCTACCCTTTGAACGACTTTTCAGACCACTGAAGCATGATGTTCCAATAGTGTTTAGTCGAACATTTTTCTTTCAGATGACAAATGTGTTACAGAATGTGCCGAATCCTTTAAATATAAATTATTCAAGAGAGATGAACAGCAGGTGGCAGGACTGCCGATTTTCACCGCACGAATCAGATTACGGATTTCAAATGATCTCGACAAAATGGATACATGCATAAAAGAGAATTGTGTTTGTATATTTACAAAAAAATTCAAATCAAAAATTTTCTGGACGTGTTTTATTTTAAGAATAAATGTAGTTTCTGAATTAAACCTTTAAAAACTTATGTAATTACTTTGTTAATATTAAAACTAATAATTCGTACTTTTTTGCTCTTTTCACTGTCAAAGATAAAAATCAGTTTTCCAGTAAAAATTGTGTTGAATATTTTATAATTAAAACTCTTCTGACATAAAAGTATACTGCTGTAATTATATTTTTTTCTGGAGTTTTTTGTAGAATCTGACGTAAGTCATTTCTGCCGGTAAATGTACTAACATTTTCTCTTTTTAAAAATTCAATAAAATATACCACAAAAAAGAGCAGATCTCTAAAGCTCTTGAAACGAGAACCCTTGAGAGACGTGCTGGTTTGTTTTTTGAAGGAAAAAAGGTTTAATTATTTTTTAAGCAAGTTATGGCTTACCAAGTCTTGAAAAAATAAAGCAACATTTAGTGACAAAATCTTTTTGTCAAATGTCACAATACAGTGTCATAAAGAATGATTAGGGAAAATAAGGATGGTTAAATGAGTTTTTCATGTTCGCACTTCAGCCATTATTTATAATTTCATTTCAACCTTGAAATATTCCGATTTGGCGTTTCCAAACTTTTATCAACAGCACATACATTACATCATTGGAGATTTTATGTTAAAGAGTGTACGATTAGACGAGGTCGGAAAAACCACAAAGAAAGATAAGACAACATTCGGTGTTAAACTTATATTCTGGCAGTGACATCTTTAAGGGCATCATGAAAACGACACTTTGCTCTCTTCGCTGTTCTCCTGGATCCTTCATAAACACAAGCTCTATTCTCACTCAGAATATTCGAATCTTTTCTTTCATTAAGACACTTTTTTATTATTTTCTTTTACTATCGCTATATAACTTTAACTGAGCACGATTTTATCATTAAAAACAATAAAGTTTGGTTTATGTTGGATTAATCCTTAATTCCATCTAAGAATCGGATTTTATAACCCAGCTCTGGCAGCTTTGTCATTCAAATTAAAATAACATCAATATTATATTTTCTTTAAGAGCAAACACTTTTAACTATATTGATGTAAAAATATTTTCCAATTATAATAAAAGTGCTGCGTTCACTTACGAATACAAAGTGCTTATAAAGTAATATTCGAGCTGAATACAAATTTAATGTTGAGAAAGCTTACTATAAAATCGATGCAAGTATTACTTTGTGCTTTTCTCTCTTAATTGACAGCTTATGCATCAATTATTCATTTCACAAAAAAAAAGAAATTGTTTGATGGTTTTGATGTTAATTTTATTGAACTATATTAGTCATTAGCACTTTGTTCTAGATGGTTTAATGATTGCTAGGCAAATATCTAATAATACGACAGAATCTGAATAGCATTACCAACCTCATTGGATTACATATGAAATGGGAATTAATCACATATCTAACGCAAGTTGGGTGTAACACTCAATATACAAATAGCGGAAAAGCTTTTATTAGAAGCTTATAGATTGAACACGCTTTTGGTTAAACTATTAGCAGCATAAATAATCAAATACACCGCTAAATTTATTTTTGGAGTTTGTAAATAAAACATTAGAATAAAGTGTTTTTTCTAACTGAACTTTAAGAATATCTATTTTGATGTTTTTTCAAATCTAACTTTTTTTAATGAATTTGTATAGTGAAAAAAATTTTCTCAAAATTGTATGTGTTTGAAAATGAACATTCAATTGCTATTAAGTCCGTGAAAAATATTTTAAAATACACGTCCTTAAAAACTGTCAGTTTGCTAAAGCTGCTTCTGTCGAAACAAACCTAAGCCAATCATATTGTTATAAGAATCTTATAGGGACGTATTTTGTGCTATTTATTCGAGACACTTTTGAGATTTTTTTTTGCATATACTTTTATTTTCAATGTGGATTCATTTAAAACAATTATGAAAAACGCTGTACAGCTCCATTATTTCAATTATTTCAACAAGAAAATGGACTCTTTCCTTACAATTATACATTATAATGATTTGTATTTTAATTATTAGGATTTTACATGATTTAAAATCATAAATTGCATTCCAATTTTTTATCAATTATAAAAAATAAATAAATCAAAAATTTACCAATATGTAAAAAATCCTCAGGATTTTCCAACTACATTGATCCAGTTTTAGATTTTTTTTTTAAATGCCAGAAACAAAAAAAAATCAAAAGCAAAATAAACGTTGTAAGAAATGAATATATGTCATTATAAAAAATAAATGAAAAAAATCCATATCATCATACAAGCTGTTTCACATTAGAAGTTCCTTAAAATTTATCAAATATATTTAAATAAAAATTTATATACCATAAGGGATTATGTCCTATTTAATTAAAATATTTTCAAAATGGGGGCACTTTCATTTAAACCAAAAGTCGGTGTTAACTTTGTTATTTTAAACGCAAAGCTAGATTTTTTATTGCTTTTTTAATTAAATGAGTAATTTTAAGTAAGATTTTGCCTATACCTAAAATTGACCGTTTTCGAATTTTTTTTATTTTCATATTTCTCTTTAAAAATTTATGACTGTTATTTTCAATAATTTGACAATAATATTTTGGCGTTTTAAAAGGAAAGTTGGATCTTTCTTTTAGTGTAATTATAATTATAAGAAAAAATTACAAATTTCCGAAATTCAAAGAGACAATCGAAAAACTTTAAGTATTTATAACTCGATTTTTTTTTTTCATAAGATGAAGAGGAATTTATTTCTGCACCGATCTGTATTAATATTCCCTACACCTATAATTAATATATGTTTTAAGTTATGTTAAATTTTTATTGTAATCGCGGGAAATCCACTACCTGCTCTAGCCATTTTATTATGGAAACGGATAATAGTAAATTTTTTTTCAAGCAATCGGATTATCCATTACTAAACAAAACACATTGAAACAAAATTTTTCCGAAAATAAACTTCTCTGATTTGATAAAGATTATTGTCTACCCAAAAATGTAAATTAAGTTCTGCTCACAATTTCGCTACATTCTTTATAAATACAGAAAAAATTAATCAAACCTAAATTTGAATAAAATCGATTATTCATATTTAGTTTTAGTTTAGCAAACTTCACAATAATTGACAAAGTTGACGTTAGTGAAAAAATTTTGAATATTCTCAGGTAATGAATTTTTCAGTTACAATAAAAATTCAACATATCCTGAAAAATATCAATTATGAGGATAGGGAATATTGATAATATAGGTGCAGAAATAAATTCTTCTTCATCCTATGAGAAAAAACATGAGGTCTTTTATTTAAAAAAATCGAGTTATGAATAAATTTGTAATTCATTCTTTCAATTATAATTACACTAATAAAAAGATCCAACTTTTTTCTTTTAAATGCCAAAATATTGTTGTAAATTTATCGAAAATAACAGAGTTATGAATTTTTGAAAACAAAAGTGCAAATCCAAAAAAAATTCAAATTTTTCGAAAACAGTAAATAGAGAAAGCTTATAAAAACTTGCTCAAAATTGCTCAAACAATTTCAAAAAACAAAAAATAATATAGCTTTCTGTTTAAAATAACAAATTTATAACCGTCTTCCGGTATAAACGGAAGTGTCACGGTTTTGAAAATATTTCATTTGAATAGGATTCGATTTATTATAGTTACATATTAATTCTCATTTAAATATCTTCGATAGAACTTAAGAAACTTCTAGTGTGATGTTTAGGTGAAACAGCCTGTATTTTTTGTTTCTTAAGATGCTTCCAATGTCCACTCCGATTATAGAATAAAAAAATCTTTATATATTTATTTGCAATAATTAATTCAAAAAATTTGATCGTAGTTCGGCGGCTGATCAGAAAACAAAAAACAAAACTTTGACCTGGTGTTATTTTTAATTTCTTAGGTACTGCGCTGTTATTATCTTTACTT
Organism: Latheticus oryzae; assembly: GCA_030157265.1. NCBI lineage: Eukaryota > Metazoa > Arthropoda > Insecta > Coleoptera > Tenebrionidae > Latheticus > Latheticus oryzae. Next base: position 14,326,325 of record CM058050.1, read on the forward strand.
AGTCATGCTACATTAAATTAACATAACTGATAATAATGTCATAAATAAAAATGTAATTGAGACAATTTTTCAAGATTCTAGATAAAAAAATATAAAAACGCACATTAATAAATCTCTATCCGGTAAAACCAGTAAATAATTTATTCACACAATTTTATTAAAATCCAGTTTTTAGATAAAAAATAATTGAGATTTTTTTAAATGTTGCTAGTTGAACGAAGTGCACAGCAAACAAATTAAACAAATCAAAAATGGCTCCTCTGTCAGCGAACCATATGGTTTATCATATAAGTATTTTCCTATCAAACGATAATTTATTTTTATCGCAAACAATCATTAATTATATTCTTGAATTGTTTACAGAATTTTGAAACGAACTTTTTCAACAATAACATCCAGTCATAAAGTTGATGATTGCTTGATATTTAACATACCTGCACTTGAATGATTTTTTCCAATTTTCCTTTCAGTAATTGATTATCTGAGTGAACGAAACAGACATTCAGATTAATTTTCAAAGCTGATGTAAAATAAATTAAAAACGATGCAAAAAATAAGCAAAAGATTGTCTTCATAAATAATGAAACTCCTCAAAGGAAATTCTTTTTAAGAGTTTTAAAAGAGGGATTTTAGCTGTGAATAATTTATTAAATTACTGGACGAATTTTCATGTCATATAATTTAATGTGATAATGAAGTGAATGAAACTTCACGGTGTGTTAAAAGTATTTTCAACTTAATGATTTAACAAGAATGTTTCGCCAATGAATTTGACTTTCCATCAATTTATCAAATTAAGAAGATCGTTTAAACTTTTACATTTTACAAAGTGACAATTTTAACTACCAAAGTAAAATTAATTAAATATAAAGTGAGTCTGTGAAACTGAATCTTTGTCTAAATAAAAAACAACCAAACGAAACTTTAATCAAATTTTAAATGAGTCGCTGATATCTCTTCAGGTGAAAACCAAACAGTAGGTTATTAAAAATTAAATTGAGAGAGGCTGTTTTAATTTATCTGTTAAAAAAAAAAATTACAATAATTAATATTCAACACAGCTTTAGTTACTAAATTAAGCCAATATTCGGTTTTAAAAGAATGAGGGTTGAAAAAAAGCAATTTGTTTTCAATGCTCTAACGTTGTTAGCTTTTTCTTAAAATTTTCCCCAAGTCTAAACTTATGTTTATCAATACGTAAATAAATTTTTTATGTACGCGAACCAAGTGCAGCTTTTATCTTAAACGTCTTTTCCAGATGAAAAAAAAAATAGATTCTCTTGATTGAAATATTTTGTTTATTCTCCATAAACTCTGTTAATTATTCATTAGTAAAACGACACTGCATATTAGCAGAATGCTTTAGTATATAATTTAGATTTCCCAACTTCTTGTAGTGAGAGTTGATTATGTTTGAAGACCTTAACTTACCTCAAGCTAGTTACCTGCTCAAGCTCTTTCAGAATGAAATTTGCAACGCTATAAACAGCGACAACTTGTGTCAACTTATAACAAAACTAATTAGATAGCAACTGAAGCAAAACACATTGTTATGACTGATTTCATTTATTAAATAACAACGAAAATCTTGAACCTGTTTGTTTTAACAATACAAAAGTTTAATTAAGAAATGGATTGTAGATACAATTTAAAAAAAAAAATTATTCGTGCTCAATTAATATACGACAAATATAAAAGTATAAATTTTTTTCATCTCTACTTAGCTTCAATGTTTTCGTTTTGAGTGGAATTATCAACTTTGCTTTTACGTGAACACAAATTATTAAAACTAGCGTTAAACTGTACGTCGTTGTAATATAACAAAGTTAACATAATTAAAGAATTCAAATATCCAACCAAACATGTAACAACAATGCTTTCATCTTCCACACGTCTTAGTGGTTCGAAAGCTTTGATTCCATGAATTAAATAATTTGGTATCCAACAAACAAAATAAACCGAAACCATAGCTAAAGCTAAATTTGATTGTTCACTATCTTGAGCTCCACTTTTACGTTTTATGAACCATAAAATCTGAACAATACAATACATAATGAGTGATAATGTAGTTATAGAAAAAATCCAAATAGATATCTTATCTAAAATTGAAACACAAGAAACATAAATTGATAGAATTACAATAAGGATCCATATTGCTGTTGTTTGATATTTATTGTATCGACGTACTTTAGCTGAACAAGATTCAAAGAAATTTGAATAAAGCCAATCTAATGTTAAAGCAGCCACAAAAACGTAGTTTCCAATTGTTACAGCTACAGTGATTCCTAACCATATTTGAGCGGATCTAATTGGAATGGAATTGATAGAGAAAAGAGCTGTGTATGTTATTGGTTGAATTAACAATAATAAAGCATCACAAAGACACCAATTTAAAATATAAAAACTAAAAACTGAATTCCATCTTCTTGCTTTTAATATTGTTGAAACAATGAGGAGATCAGCAATCGCACCAAACAAAATTGTAATCACTGCAGGTACGAGAACGAAGTTTGATGGATGTTCCAAACGATAATGTGTTGAGTTGAACATACTCTCCAAGTCTTTCTTTAACATATCTTTAACATCTTCATACTGCATTCTGAATTATCATTAGTTTATTTATATCAAAAGTATAATTAATAACTTACTTGGAAAAAATTGAAAGATTGGTGTTAATAACGACACAACACTAACGCAGCTAAACAACAAATGTCTTAAGATGTGACTATTTAAATTGAAATTAACTATGACACTAGAGACAAATTACGAAATGAGATAATTAAGTAAATGAATTTAACAAAGGCCTTAAAAATAATCTACGAAACGAATTCCAGACGAATTGCATAATTAAACTCGCGAGAACAACAAATTGTGATGGAGTTAAGAATTTTTCACTTAATAGAACTTAATTTTGGTGTCAATAAGAGGCAATGAAAACAGAAATATTTTCATTTATATGGAAGATGACAGCGTTTTGGTAAATAATCAATCATGGATATTTGATTAATTAGAATTTGTTACTGTTTTAAGTAAAGTGGAAAAAAAAGCGGAATTACATAATTATTGATGATGAATGATAAAAAAACAATAAATTTGATGAAAGTTAAAACAAAACTACTTGTACCTAACAGTGATATACAGGCTGTCCCACCACAGCGTAATTCTTTCATAGCTAGTTAGGAATATGCAAATTTTAAAATTTTAAAATTTTAAAAATATTTGCAAAAATGACGCACTTCTGATTATACCGGAAATTGACACTAACTTTGTTATTATAAATACAACACCCTATATATTTTCACATTTTTAGATTTCTTGTTTAATTTAAGTATCACTTTATGTATTATATGTAACACTTTGAGTGAACCATTTTCAAGAAAATCAAGATTTAAAGAAAAAATATATCTGTGCAGAGATCGCCAGTATTCTAAATATCTCGAACACAGAAGTATTTAGAGAGGAGAGGTTTTAAACCTTCATTTTAGACATAACAGTCAATCTCTTAGATCTGATCTTCTTATCAAATTTGATAAACTCTCTTTTGATGGGAGCGTTAAACACGAGGAAGTTCAAAACTAAATAACTCGATTTTTTTTAATAGGACGCTATACTTTTTAATGTGCAACCAAATAGAACTTAAAATTACCTTTCTATTGATGTCAGGTTGTACCCACTTACTGCCAACATGCATTTTTTTATTTTGCAAAAATCTACATCATCAAGTTAGCCTTGATTGTTATTATTGATATAAATATGTTTAAAAAAAGTACTAGGCTTCAAGTAAAAAATAATTAGTAAATATGATAAATGTTTTTTGAAAATTTGAACAAAATTTCCTCCTGACATTATGAAGAACAATATCAAAATCAGCGATCTATTCACCATTTTTTGAATAAAGGCTGAAATGGATTTGTGATAATAGAAGAAAATACTGTTTTGAGGTAGAACCAGTTCAAAAAACACAAATCGTAACGTTTAAATATCAGCAAAACATTCAGTATTTCAAAATTATCAATAAACAAATTTTTACATAACATTATCATTCACACTGTGCAATCATAGCGGAAGTCACTAGTTGGAAGTTAATTTCCAGAAATGGTTTAGGTTTCTCCATTTATTGTGCATGTACTTTTGATTTTTCTTGATGTTATCTTATAAAAAATAGAATTTAAGCTTCAATTATACTCTTCTTTTGGTGCAATTGATAATTAACAATAGTTATTAGTCATCAAGTTTAATGTGATAATGTAGTTTTTTACAAATATCAAAAAACATTTTTTTTTTTTTTTCAAAAACTGTTGTCAGTAAATGGGTACAACTTTACATCAATCGAAACGTAGTTTCAAGTACTATGAGATGGCACCACAAAAAATATAGCGTTCCATTTAAGAAAATTGAATTGTTTGGGTTAGAAGTTCTTCATGTTCAAGACTCCCATAAAAAGAGAGTGTTCGAAATTGGATAAAATGATCAGGTCTAAGAGATAGAATGTTATGTTTAAAATAAAGGTCTGAAACCGCACCTCTGTAAATGCTTTTCTGTTCGAGATATTTAGAATAATGGCGATCTCTGCACAGATATATTTTTTCTTTAAATCTTGATTTTCTTGAAAATGGTTCACTCAAAGTGTCGCATATGGTACATCAAGTAATGCTTAAGGAATCCAAAAATGTAAAAATATATAGAGTGTTGCATTTAAAATAACAAAGTTGGTGTCAATTTTCAACCCCAACAAACAACCCCAAGAAAGATTAATACAACTTTTGTTCAGAACAAATTTTCATATTCCTAAAGCTATGGAAAAATTACGCTGTGGTGGGACACCTGTATATTAAACAGAATTAAAAAAAAACTAATTACTAAACTTAATAGAAGAGTTTAAGAAAGTCTTAACTTCCAGTAAATATGTTGTAGAAAATTCTTCAAGTAACCTTAAGAAAATGATTAACAAATTAGAAAAGTGGAGTTAAAAAATTGATATTCTGTAATTGTAAGCTAATTTTCCGCTTTCGGTGTTAAATATTTCGTTGTTCAGTTTTTAAAAAAAATTGTAGATTAATGTTATTGCTTTTATGTGTGATGTCCTGTCTTCGTCAAAAAATTGTGTCATAAACTGAAAAAATTAAGTCAAAAATCTTCTTGTAATTTAGTTGAAATATTATAAGGTTTAGTGAATTATGGATAATGTAAAGTTGGTGTTCTTTGAAGGTGTTGTCTGAAGGCGATCGTTAATCAGGAAGAATAAACAACAAGACGATTCTTTTCCACATTTTTCTTATAAGCGCATAGACAAATATAAGACAATAAATTTTATATCATTATCTCTAGACTGCATTTTTACTTATTATTAAAAAAAATAAGAGCTCAGGATTATAAAGTTTGCCTTTTTTAAGATTAGGTACACTAAAATGAAAAAAAAAATATATATAAAACAACAAAGAAGAACATGGATTGCATTGTGTGAAAAGCACGTAATTCGATACTGGGAAATTGAAATAGTTGATCGTATTATCTGAAAAAAACTTGCAGATCAGATTTTGGGATTTTGGTCTGGAAGACGAGAATTTAAGAAGATTACAACGAAAAGAATTACAAACTTATTTGTTACTTTAATATAAGGATAAGGAATCAACTTGATATTGCATTCTTTAATAATTTATTAAATGTAAACAGTACATAATTAATTGAGCGTGTTATGAAGTAAATTATTGATATTATTTTTGCACGATTAACTTACTTAAATATCTGGTCTTTGAAATTTGTGATAAACCTTTTCAAACTAATTCTAAATTACCTTGAAATTATATATAATAATTATGTCCAGTGAAATTTGTAAACAAACAGTTTTTTGTTTGTATCTGTAAAATAAAAAACTGAAAATCTAAAATTTTTATTGACCGATGTTTAGATAAAAAAGCTAAGTATATTAAATTCCTACAAACTTCAAGTGGAAGAAAAACAAAAAATTCCCAAACTTGTTTACCAATTACATCACCAGTTTGTTTTAACTTAGAATAGAAATAATTGCATTTAAAAATATTGGAAGTCTTTCCTACTTCTGAATAACAAAAGTAAAACAGAAACTAAATCCAATTAATAAATGGAATAATATGAGTTTTCAATTGAACTAAAATTTGAAATATTTATACAAGAATTTCTAGGAACTTGACTGTCTCCGGGCGTTTAACGTTAATTATGTTCGCTTTTGATTTTCTGTAATATTATCCAATTCGGAATTCATAAAATGATTGAAAGCACTACTGTTTTTGATTTTCTGCAATGTTATCCAGAGTTCATAAAATGATTGAAAGCACTAGAGTATATTGTTCCTGGCATACTTGACATGAATCGAGTAGTTTTCAGGATAATTATTCCATTCAATAATTGTTTGTCTTCTCTAAAATTTATATAACATTGCAACAAGTATTTTTCGCTGAAAGTGAGTGAATGACTTAATACTACGATTGTAAAATCCTGCAATCGTTCTCAAATGATACAAAACTTACCAACAACATTTTTAATATTAAAATTGTCTTCAACAATAAAATAATATCGAAATCATCTCACAGGTAGACGTTATTTTAAAACGTACAATAAAAATTTTATTTGTCGTAAACAGAACAGTGAACCATCCTAGGCTTCCTCTCTTGCAAAATGTAATCTAGCAAATAAGATATTCTCAAATGAATCGTGAACCAAATGCAAGGACTCTCGAGCGTATTTTGTATTTTTAGAGACAATTTTTCTAAGCAGAAAAATATGCAAATTTGTTATATCAACAAATAGCCAAATAATTAAGCAGATTTTAGGTTTATAATAAATAAATAGATCAGTCAATTATTGTCCTGATGTAATCTAATTCAATTTTTATATTTTGTAAAACTGCAAAGACCGACCATTGAGATTACAAAATTGCTCTGTTTTAGATACTAAAACTGCTCTTTTAAAATTTGCAAAAAATTCATAAAGATTCTGTTTTTAAACTGCTTTTGTCAGATAACAGTAAATTTAATAAAAATGTTCATATTTTTTCATCAAAATTGGAAAATCAAAATGTGACTGAATCCTCTAAAAGTTTTAGAGTTAGCTAACCATTGTAATCAGCACAATTACAATGCTTTGAAATAATAACCATTATCTCCATTATCTACGCTAATACTGTAAAATTATTGTGGAACCTCCGAAAATTATTTAACGAAAAATGACCAAACACAATATAAAGAAGCATCCAACAATGCGAATATTTGTATTCTCAGAAATGCAATTGCAAATAACCAATTGATCCATAAATAGAAGTGATGTAGAATTGATTACACTTCCTCCCACGACTCTAATACATATTTAGAACAAAAGCGATGAAACTTTATATTAAAAGGAAAAAACTGTGAACAAAGTTCAGTGAATATAATTTGCTCTCACATTTCGTCTGAGATTTTTATATTTTATCATTGTCAGTAAAATGAAAATATCAAATAAAATAGATAAAACACTGCAATAAATTTGAACACTTGTTTTCCGTTGAAATTTTCATTTCACACCACTCATTCCATCTATTTAATATTATCGTGGATGAGTAAAAGTTTCTCGACAAATTTCAGCGCCTCAACAAACACGGCTTTCTTTATACTGTCATCTGTACCACGAAGATAATGTACGGGAAGATAACAATCATCCTTTTGAGCTAATAGGTGAATCATTTAAAATATTATCAAACAGTTTTCAGAAGAAAGATTATCTAAAGTTTAGTTTATTTTAAGAAACCTTTGATAACTTCAAGTTGTAAGAAATTAAAATGACCGACTTTAAGTAAAGATAAAACGTTTATTCTGCGTAAAGTGCTCTTAAAAATGATGTGCATTACAACGATGTGCAGAAATAGCAACAATTTATCTTTTTTTGCAGACCTTGAGAAATTACGCATTATTACATGAACGGTATGACGCATTTCTCTTATTATTTGGCAAATGTTTTTAACAAAAATTATCCTTTCCGGTAAATTTATTTACGAAAAAAACTAACAACTATTTTCTGTGATTTTTACGCCATTTACATCATTATAACTCACAGAATGATCTTCTAAACTCTCATTTCGATATTCATTACATTTACATCTAAAAACTTGCTTTAAAAAAACATTATAATTATCATCAAATAAGTAAAGATAAATTAAATTAAAAATTGGACTAGAAAATCCAAGAGAAAAAAATATGATTATAAAAACAGGAGCATGAATATGAAATTTCACACTTATTAATAAGAATATAAAAGCTGGAGTCCATAGCAGGAAACAGATATTAGCTATAGCTAATCCAATGTAACCTTTTCTTTGATTAACAATAACTCGTCTCTTCCTCACAGCGTGAATTATGTTAATAACAATTAAAAATATCATAATTAAAACTACACAAATAATTAAAATTAAATATGTAATGATGAATATGTAACTTCTGAAACATAATTCAATCGATATTGATGATACAAGAATAGTTAAGACATAAAGTGTTATAAGAAAAAATTTATAAACGCGGCAAAACTTCACATACGTGTCTTTAAAATATAATTTTAGATACCAATCACAGATAAAAAGGAAAAGAAACCATGTTATGGCAAACATCACAGTTGATTCAATTTGATAAGAGACACAAAACACTGCCATATGGACGGGAGAAACGTCGAAAAAAGCCATTCCAACTCTTAAAGTTAAAGGTGCAGCAAAAAGATAAACAGCTTGTAGGATATTAATATGTAAGAATATCACATTTGTTGGATCTTGCTTCATTTTGTTGTATTTGAGTATAACAAAAATAATGAGCGAGTTGGCAATCACTGACAATAGTCCAACGGTTGTAAACACTTCAAGAAAAATCCGTTCGTACGGAGTTTCGTCATGTTCGAAAACATCATCAGAGAAGTTGCCTGTGATATTTGGCATATCATCAATAGAATTTAACCCACTCATCTATAAAAAAAATACATTTTATTTGAGAGATTATTTAAATTGAACACTAACCTTGCTCCTTTGGAGTCACTTATCTGCACAAACCGTTCCCATGAACTACTTCACTTCGACATGATCATAACTTATATTATCACTATTATGATTGTCTTCGCTTGCAAGAACTTATTTATGTAAACACAAAGAAGTTGTATAATTCTTGAAATTGAAGTATAACTAAACAATGAGAAATGAAACAAACAACATAGGACGTAGGACTTCTTTGTTGATTTGTTCTCAACTGAAATGAAAAAGTGTTGTTTTCCGCTAAAGGTGATATCACTGAGAAATTTAAACGCCCATACACAAACCATTGTATAATAAAAATTAGCAAGCGGTTGGGATATCAACAACACGACATTGTTCTGTACGGATTTATATCATGCGATAATTTATTACAATTGTTTAAGGTAGTTTAAATTGCAAATTATTAATTACAGACGCTATTTTAAACTGACGCGGAATTTACAACATTCTCGGACGTAACGTAATCATAATTTAATTTGGATGAGGATTTAGTGATTTTGTTTTAATAGTTTTGATAGTTACTGTTAAGAAAATTTATTGTTAATCAAATACTTAATTGGAAATTTATTTTAACTGCTCACGTTTTGAAATATTTGCATTTACTTATTCTTGGAAAAGTTTGCTGGGAGCTTTTGGGTAAATTATTTACAACTACGTGACACTGCACTCGAGGCATACATTATTATTAATTTAGTGGTCTTAATAAACAGCTATTGGGAGCGGTGCTTCTGAAAACAGAAACATAATTATTGATTAATTCTTAATTTATTGAAATTTTTAGCGCTAATAGCCAAACTATTTCTGTTTCTCTATTTAAAAATGATTTTTTTGTTTGCAAGTATCTCCGTAGCATTTTTAATTCCTGCACTGATTCCATAACGAAATTTTCCACATTGTGGCTTACTTCAGTTTACGTACCATTCCGTCACCTCAATACGGCTTATGACAAAACCTCAAAGTCATTAAAGTGCATTTATGCCGAAATTTTGCGGTAACTTCATAACATACAACATTTATACACGCAACCATAAATTATTTGGCTCTTTCGTTTTGCATAGAAATAAACCCGAACAATAAAAGACTAAATTGTACAAAAAGTAATTTCTGTTTATCATCGCTCTTTTCGAATTAGGTCTATAATTGCTTGTTTACATTCTGTAAATCTAAACAGTTTTACACATAACATCATCTTGTTGAATTAGAGTTTTATAAATACCTACACATTTAAGTAATTTGCTTTGGAAATCGATCGATAATTCACAATCCGTGATGGAAAATAGAACGACGATTTCCAGGAGTTGTTTTCCTACACTGTTTGCTAAAATTACCTAATACCTAATCAATGACGCATCTAGTATGAACTTTAAATAAAAACCAATCAAATGGATAAGAAGTTTAACCAAATAGTTTCCTTACAAAAAGCTTATTCATTAATTCAGCTGGAGCTTTAGTATTTTCATAAGTTCTAAAAAATTAACTTAAGCTATTGAAAATTGTCAAAAACTATGTAAAAACTATCAAGCAGAAATCAACTCAAACGCAGATTCAATTTAATAAATTCTCTAGTCTTTTTTGATAATTTTTACTTTAGTAATGAGTTACAGTTATCTTTTATTTTTTCAGGAACTTCCCTTTGAAAATCAAGCTTTGGAGAAATGAAAATTCACAAAATCAAAAACAGTAAGTAAACAAATAACCGCAATTATAATATATCGATTATAATAAAACCAATATTTCCATACCTTTCAATTATAAAGCAGAAAATTAATTAGAATACTCATCAAGCTTCTGATAAATAAAAATGTATGTCGTCAAAATGATCAAACTGCAATTCCTCTAATTAATATTCTGTTTCAGCGTCTCTACATCTAATGAATAAATATTTAACTAGATTAAACAAACCACCGTTTGATTCAATTCTTGAAGAAATAATAACTTACTGGCCAAAATTCAATCTCCTCGGAAATAGGTTTGGCCGTTTAATGCTTCTCCAATCTTTTTAAAGAAGCTATCACGTACCACTTTTCCCTCATAGAATAGATTATGTCATGATAGTTATTTATGAGTAAACTCTTTATTTTGTTATTTAGAGGTTCAAGCATCGATAATTTATGTCTGCCAAGGATGTTTTATAAAAGAGTAGATAACAAATACACACTGCTGCAATTTGCATCATGCAAAAGTTGTTAACATAAATCCTACAATTTTTTTTCTAAAACCAATTGAGATTTTTAAGTTTTGTTTGGATTTAACTCGCAAACTTTTTCTCAATAAAACTTTCCACTGCTTGAAAAAAAAAACGAATCTGTGGCTGATAAATCCTATACAATCCGTCATGGAATTATTGGTTTCAAGGAGAGAAAAACGCATTTTAACAATTTAGTTTTATTAACACTTTATGAATTAATTAATAGTTTCAAATAAGTGGAGAGGAATCGGTGATTTCACTATTAACAAATGCACTCTCATCGTCACAAATTTTGTTGTTTCTTTTAAAAACTTGATTAAAAGCATCTCGAAAATCGCTGTTTGTGTAATCCAGTAAACAAGTTACAATCAAAGGTATGCTTAACGAGTAAAACTGTACAGTTTGATAAAGAATCCTTCCAAGTATTGCATTGACTAAATTAGCGTTATTATATGAAAAATAAACAACAACAGTGTAAGCTCCTAACATCCCTAACCAACTGAAAATAACAAAAGTGGAAATAGTCAATGCGTATCTAAATTCAACACATTCTTGTGGAATTTTTTTACAAAATGTAATACAGTTAATCAGTGTAACAATAGATAAAATGATTGGGTATTCAAATACAAATATATTATGAGAGATGATTCGCTGAAAATTAAAACAGGGAACAATAGCTATAATATATCGAATCAATGCGAAAAAGTAACAAAAAATTATTATATATTTCTGAAAACTTTTATATTTTTCAATCCATGACACTTTCATTATAATTATCAACCAATCAATTGCTAAAAAGACGTTAAATAAAAATATTAAATTTAGGCAGTTATAATCCAAAGTGAAAAACACACATAATACTTCACCAGAAACAATATGATAAAGTCCAAGTTCCATGATGACTTCAAACAATGGAGATAACAGATACAATATGATGCTGCCTACAGCTAAATGTAAAATATAAATATTAGTTCTAGTTCGAAGATTATCAAAACTAGTAATTGTGTAAATAAGAAGTATACATGATAAAATCGAAGCTCCAATAATTAACAATTCTGATGCTTTCACAAAAATGTCCCATGCATCAATATGATCATAAAAATAATAAGTTTCGTGTTCAATTTCATCCAAATTGAGTCTAGCAAATGGAATTTCATTGAATGTTAAATTATCCATCTTTAGAAATAGAAAAATTAAAAAGTAGTTTTAGAATTAATTGGAACTTACCGTTGATTGTGTTTAAGCCACAGAAACCACAATCAATTGTAATAAACAATACTAATTGAAATTCAAAACCGGGATGTGTTGACGCCTCAGATTAATGTCAGCGTTTATGAATGCAAATTTCGATGGGATTTAAATGAAATTCAAAAAATGCAGTTTGCAAAAATTACAATTTTGGTGGCTTGGTGAAGTGCGACGATAATGAACAAAATGTATTATGGGTTGCCGATTGCGAGCCAGATCCAAGACGTAATAATTTAAATAAATTATGAAAAAAAAAAACACTTGCTGTAAGATCAGGGACGTAACTACCGGTGTTCTATGTGTTCTACAGGGGCTTGGTAGATCTTTTCTAAAAATTTTTCATTAAATAATTATCTAACAAAATACTCCAAAACTAAGTTTTTTCGCTTTTATAAAAGTCTTCAATAATGAAATTTAATGATTAATTTTATTTCAGTATTTTCCACAGTCTTTTTCTGAGAATCACAAGTCAAATATGTCTTTATTCAAACAAAAAAAGTGCTTTATTTATAAATTATGGCAATTTTCTTGAATCTACTTGCAATCCTCAGCAGCAATAACAATGGTAGACGTGAACATAAACAGGGATTAGGGATATGAACACTTAAACTGTTGTAAAATATAATTAGTATTTTTTTCGGAGAACATATTTATAGTTATTTGCATTTACTAATCCCACTCATATTTTCTTTTCAATTTTTACTTTGGTCTTTAGTCTTAGCAGAAATTTACAGTTACAGTGGTAGTTTTTAGGTACACTTTGCTTCTAATGTTTTGTCATAGTAGCGTCCTCCGGACTTGCGTTGGACAAGACAAGGAGCACAAACTGACAACACAGCAGTTGATGAAAAAACAAAAAATTGACGCTCGTCAGTGCATTAGGATATTTGAAATTAAACATTTATAATTACTTAAACTGATGAAAAGAAGAAGTAATTAATTTTTGAATTAACTTCAGGATATTTGCTTTAACCACAATAATATAGTTTTACATTATTTTTTTATTTATTTATTTGTTTATATTTATTTTTATATATTGCCAATTTGTATAATGAAATATTCTTCAACCTAAATGAGACTTCTGTCATTAACTTGATTACCCAAACAATTTTCACTTGATTTTCGATTTATGCTAGCTTCTTGAAACGTCATTTAAAAATATATAAATTTTTTCCAGGATTTTCCAGAATCTACGTAAACTTCTTACAGCATACTAAATTTTATTACCGTCACCATATTAGTTGCAAAAATCGAAACACCAAATTAATTACATTCTTAAGAACTAGCGAAAAAAATTCTTGTGATTTCACTCTTGACATCCCTAGCTACATCCGTAAAATAAACTTGCATTAAGAATCAAAATCCTTAAAATCGCAAAAAGTCTGCTAAATTTTACAACTTTTCAAATTTCCAAAAGCTCGAGCGTCACTTTTGAAACACTGTTTTTACCAAACTGCCTAGATTGAGATTGATATCTTTCTATTGTTTCACATTTAATCAAAATGTGGTACTAGACAATATTGAGTTTACCACTGATCAAAATTATTTCTTGAATTACAAAGAACAATATACAATTTTGCGGTAATTGTTCCTAATGACGTTATTTGCTTACCTAAGAGTAATAAAGTGTTGAAAATATACACCTGACTATCCAAAAATGCTTTTTAAAAAAGGATGAATTCTAAAGCTACTTTTATGTCAATAAAAAAATCGAAAAAAACTTAATTCCAGAACTCTATGAAGCTGAAAAGTAGCGCCTTCAGATGAAAGCATTATTTTTCCGTAAAAGAACTAATTTTTAAAATATCTTATAAGAATAAACGAAAACCCATAGATAATTTTATTTGAAGGTTAATTATTACAATAAAAGAATCTAATCTACGTCATTTGATTTTGCACATTTCAAGAAGTAAATAATTAAATAATTTCAAAATTACCGCTAAGGCTTTTGAGATTTGTGTCAAAAGACAAACATAAAACGAAAATCAGAATAGAAAAATTATTTTTGTTCTCGAGTTATTGATATTTTTTTTATTTAAGTTGAAGAATACTTTATTATAGAATCTAGTCATACCTTTTATCATAGATTTTTGTATTATTTAAATCAATTTTAATAGTTCTTTTAATTCAAAAGAAATTACATCATTTTAATATAATCTTCAATTTACTGAAACGGAAAGTGGTAAATTTTATAATTATATTTATAAACATTTACTCAATTGTTCTGAAGAATTTTCGCCATTAACTTGATATTGATAATCTGTTTGTTCTAATTAGAATTTTATTTTATAATTTCATTAAATAAAAAAAAATGTAAAACTATATTATTGTCAATCAAATATGCTAAAATTGAAGTTAAAATTAATTATTTCTTCTTTTCTTTTTTATCGGTTCAAGTAATTATAAATATTCAATTTCAATATCTTAATGCATAGATGAGCGTCAAAGTTTTTTTAAAGCTTTCTTTGTTTATCACTTCTATTACATTATTATTAGATTGATCCCAAATAATGAGAAAATTGCAAAAGAATCATTCCAGTGTCAAGTGTAAGTGTTGTCGGTACTTGGCTGGTCTAACGCAAGTCCGGAGTGCGCCACTATGACAAAACATTAGCAAAGTATACGTTGATGTACATCAAAAAAGCTAGACAAGTGTGAAAAATTATCCATATTGAATTAATTTTTTGGAAGAGAAAAAAAGAACCAAAAGTGACCAATGAGTCCAAGCCCAAAAGCTCCACCCCAAGATGTTACATGTAATACTGTTGTAGAATAATGAGTCAATAACATCAATGTCATTATTTTGTGAAGTAATTATAAAGTTATAGTTTGTTTATGTTGTTATTGTGAAAATAGAGAATGGTAAATTTTCAGATCATTTTTAAATAACCGTTTTCTCCAAATATTAACTACTTTTCCTCTATAAATACTACCGTCCACCTAGAAAAAAAACTTCCTCCATTTTAATAGCTATGTAAGAATTTTTTTCATTGATTTGCGTCTAAGTTCATAAATTTGCAGCAAAACACATAATGAAAGATCACTATTTTCTCAGACAGGAGATACTGAAGCGACTTTTGAATTTGAGTCTGGCAATGAGTCTTTTAAAATTTCTACAATTAGATTATTAACAACGCACCTAATAAAAATTTTAACTCGAATTAGGAGAATATACCTAACAGGTTAACAATGCTCTCATCGGTTGAATGAGATGAGAAAAAAAACGTTTTTTTCTTGAATACCATTTCAGCTACGAAAATTGTTCTTTGAGATTTTTTATCAGTGAATCATAACGATTTATTGAGTTTTCTTTAGTTTCTAAAATTTTAAAATGTTATTTTAAGTCCACAAGCTACACAATTAAAAAGTACTTGGAATATTATTTTTTTCTTTTGAAATGAATTTTTTATCTTTTTTTTTTCTTATCTATTCATTAAATAATTTTATTGATCATAGAAAATTCATTATTTTTTGTATAATTATTTTGATGTTTACCATATATATTTATGTAGAATTTTATTAGAAAATTAAAGTTTTTTGTATATTATGAATCACATCTTTCCATTTGCATTGAAAGGAAATTATTATTAATATAGAGGCCCAAATTAAATGAAGAACACAGGCTTGTAGCTTTGTTGCGCCAGTGTATAAGATAATTTATATATTTTTTTTTATCTTTAAGTGAAGTGCACACAACTGTAATGAAAATTTAATTCAACTCCATTCAGAAAAAACCAGAGTTTAGTGCATTCCTTGAAGAATCTGCTTTTTCTAGATTTTCTAGATTTATTTAACAAACATTTGCAGCTTTATTTGTAAGCCGGTTTTAATGATTTTTTATTATTTCTATGGCACGTTTTAGAAAATTCAAAACCGACACTACACTATTGCTATTTTGGAACAATATATTCTTACCTAACATGAACCAATTTTCATGATTCTTTTTGAATAATTCCTTACTTAAAAGTGAACTTTTCTATCATCAGTTTATAGACATAATCATCGCAAAATGTTCTAACAGGAAATAATGATATGAATTAAACAATATTATCATTATACATTCTAATTATAAAGTACAAAGTTTTATTTGTTTTAGATAAAATTGTATTAATATGAGCTGTCCTAATGTCTTTGTCTTTAAATTAGAACATGTAACAGTAACTAATAGTAAAAAAGGAATAAGAGAAATTTATTGAAACTTGATTATTTTTAAAAACAAATTTAGTTTTTTGTCTGCTTTTTTGAAAGCAACTCCATGATAAGTTTTTTAAGTTGGGTTATGTCTAACAAGATTATCGGTTTTCCCAGAAAGTGCGTTACATCAGAATAAACGAATTTCATCTGAACTAATTAATCTTAACGCGCTTTAGATGAGCTAGGCCTAGTGTAAGCTAGTTCATTCTCAAATCGAGTTAGACCGGTAACATGGATAAATCTATTGTGGACACAAAATTTTACATAATCTCAAATCAACATATCATCACAGAGTTTTGGAGTTTTATAATTTCAGTCTGGGTCTCTAATGCTGTAGAAGTTTGTAACATTTAAAATTAAAGTTGCGTCAAGTGAAAATATACGATGATACGTCTTTTTTTTTTCAATAATTGAAAGGATTTGATATTTTTTTTTATAAAGTTTATGTTGGATTTTATAACACAAAAACAGCAAACTCAACAATAAACGACACTTGAAACTGGTATTCCAATTCAAAGCAAACTAAACAATCGGCATTTTTTCAACAATCTACTATTGAACTATTTTCAGAATTTAATTCAACTGTGTATTTTGCACTCCACAAAAAATTGAAAATCTCCAATTCAGAATGGCTGTTCAATGATAGAATTAATTTACAAACAAAATTGCGAATTTTTGGAATTATATTCAAAAATTGACTTATACTGTGTCAAACCACAGGTTAGTTATCCTTAATAAAATATAAAATAAATATTATGTCGTTTAAAACAATTAGTTGCTTTTTTTATTCGACAGTTTCATTGCCAGTTTTTACATTTTTATGCCTCAGAGTTTGTTTTTGCATTAGCTCTTATCTACAGAAAATGTAACTATAGATTTAGATTTTCTCTAGAATATAAAGATATATAACTCTGAGGCATAAAAATGTAGAAACTGGCAATGAAACTGTCGACTAAAAAAAGCAACTAATTGTTTCAAACGACATAATATTTAAAGTGCTTAAAGAAAGTAATAATTAAATACCATGAATATATATAATACTTAGGTTAAAAAAATTATCGTTATCATTCAGCTATGAAGGTATAATGCATAAACGAATTCAAAAAATTGTTCACTCTGTTCTTTGCATTTTTTACTTGCAGGTGAGTTAAATATAAATTTTTACTAAATCATTTGATAAAATTCAAAATGATTACTTATCGCATCATAAAATGAATAGGTTTGTAGTTAAAAATAAATCAAAACAACTTACGACAAGTAAATACTTTATTAACACAAATTAAGTTAATGACTTTTTATTATTTGTAGTCATTTCTACATTATCACTACTACATGTAACACCTAGTCAAAAATGAGAAAAAAATCTAAAAATAGAAATAATCTAATTCTTTGTTGCCTTGCATGCTGATGGTCACATTCCTATTTATAAATAGAAGAAGCAATTCTCCAGGAAAAACACAGCACTTGATTTGCCATAAAAAGCTAATTAATACAAAAAAAAATGGAAGTGGAAATTTACAACTGCCACAATTTCGATTAATCTTTGTTTTGTAAATAATAAAATATTCCACCAGAAAAGGAAATAACAAACTTAACATAAATTTCTTAAAGTTCAATTAAGTCAGTAATCAGAAGTCATTTTAACACATTCTTCTAGATCTACTTCTACAACTTGTTTCTTTTTTGTATTAAAGAATCGTAAATCTTCGTTATAAAGTAATATAATGAATAAAACTGCAAATGCGTTACTACAGCTAACAGTGTTGATGAAAAAATCCACAAAATAAATGTGGAATCGATAAGCCCAACTAATATCTAAATTAAAGCGCAAATAAATAGTTATTAAACTTATTGGAAAATTAGTAACTAAATTAATAAGCGAAATCATTAAAGCATAGTGTGATGTTTCTTCATACACATTGGCGAAGATTTTACATAATATGAAGATAAATCCAACTAGTAGATAAACTGTGGCATTTAACACATCACAAGCTGGTCCAAAAACTTCAAAAATAAATCGATTCACAGCAAAGTAATAATAAATGTAGTAGAAGCAAATAACAGCCGGTAAACTAATTAACAAATACATAACCATATCATAGCGTGGTTGCGGAGTGCCAAAATATTTCGAACACAACCAAACAATAACAAGTGACGTTCCATAAAATCTTCCAAGTCCAGAAAGCATCTGTGCTAAACATGCCGCATCTTCACTTATAAGAAAATCAAATCCAATAATCCCTCCGAATTCTCTTGATAGTTTCTCGAGCAACACCGCGAAATTTATAGCAGCCCAAATACTAACGATAAAATTGGTTTTCGTTCTGGTCTTCTTATAATAAATCAAAATGACGACGATGTATAAGTACGCCAACACAGCTAACGTTTCTAAACTTGTAAGAAAAGCAAACGAAAATGTGCCGTACTTTTCATCTATTTCTTGTTTTTCTTGCAAAAGAGCGTCTCTTTCAAGCTCGAGAATGTAGCGAGTGTTGTTTAATGAAGGATGCATTTTCGTTTTCTAAACACACGTGGATTGGTAACACTCACAAACGACACTGTTCACTTGCAACTTTTATGTAGATCAAACATATAACCTTTTTATCACAAGTTCAAAGGTTTTGATGATGCTTTTTACAACAGCCGACAGCGATCTGCTGCTTCAGAAGACTAATAGTTGCCGCTATCAATCGCGGATTAAAAAGTTCTTTTTGCTTCTTTCAAGCTCGGACTGGACTCACTTGACCTTCAAGACCGCTTCAAGATGGCACAAAGAACCAACACAATCTGATAAACTTTATTACAAATGAATTTTTCCCATTCTACTCAAATACATAACTTATAAATATTCAAACTGACAAAAAAAACGTTGGGGGGAAAGTCCAAATTAATAAATTCTCTTTTGAATTATTATTCCACGTTTTTATTCATTTTTATGACTTAACGAAACCTTTTTATTAAAAGTAATCTATCAGCATTAAGTTTGAATTTTTTTTATCGATAATTAGTTGATGAATAAATAGTAGCACTAAAGAGCAAATCTGGTTTTTCACTACAGATAATAGGAACGAAGGTCAAACAATAAAATTTTCAACTGAAGAACTAATAAGTCTTATGTCATTACAAATTACACTTTAACTGGAATTTTTCTAATTGTTTTTCAGTCAAAACCTATGTTTACCGATCATTACATGATAATAATAATTCAAACAGTAAACAATATTTTTTTTCACTTTGAAAAACATTGACTTGCAACAATTTTGTTTGGTGATAAGTGCATTTTGGGTAAAAAGGCCACTTTATCCTTTGAACCAACATTTAATTAAGAAACCAGGAGAACACTTTTAATTTAACTGAGGCAATAGAAGCAAAGGCAAATTAGCCTAGCTTCGTTCGAACAATTATTAACTTTCCGTAGATAATGAAAGTTAGTAAAGCGAGTCATGAATTCGCTTTGAATTATCTCTTAGCAGCTGATGTTTTCAAATAATGGATATCTTTTATTGTGGTTGTGGTTAATTGAGAATGAATGTTGAATTTCTGTTAATAATTTAATTACTGTATCCATTTGCAAATTGTAATTTACATACGGAACGAACTTTTTGATAGTAAACGCAAGAATTTCACGCATTTTCTTATCATATAATCCATTGAATAAATAACGATCATTTGTTACGCGTTTTTGAATATTTCAAGTCAAGGCTCTGTTTTGACAATAGATAGCTATATCAGCACCTAAAAGTATAAATATTCCTCTTTTTATTTCACTTAAAAGTAAGCATTAATCATAAAAACTGCATATCCGCATTATTTATTCAAATTCCATCTTCTTTCCTTGACTTTTAACATTAACAGGTGCTGAAATTGCGCACTGGAATAATCTAATATCAGGGTGCGTATTCTGAGTATTTTTTTCAAAGAAAGACTTTTTAATTAAATGACGAGATAAGTTAATATTTATCATTTAATTTATTTTCAGCATTTTTCGAGGCGATAAAGTGAATGAAATATCTTTTGAGAGCAATGATTTTATTAAAATTAATTTTTGGCGTCTTTGTTACATTCGCGGATGGGCTTTTTTTAGCAGAAGAGAAAAATGCATGCTCTGATATTGTGTCGTATCATTTTGCCGATTTGAGTCCTAATTGTTGGCACAATCCTGATGTGCTTTCAAATATTGTATGTAGAAATTCCTCCAGAAAATAAAAATTTTATTATTTGATTTTCCAGAGGGAAATCATTCAAAGACAAGGGTATAATCCTGCTATTTATAGTATTACAACACAAGATGGGTATGTTTTGGAATTGATTCATTTGAAACCCAACAGTAGTGGTATTCCAGTTATTGTTTTGCATGGGATTACGACTAACGTTGAGTCGTGGGTTTGTGTTGGGAATAGATCCATAGGTAATGTTAACCATCGATTTGTTTTTTATTTGGAAATAATTTTGAAGCTTACCATCTCGATGGTAATGGTTATGACGTTTGGCTTGGGACTGTAAGAGGAGGGCATAACTCCAACATGCATAAAAGTCTCTCAATCAATGATCCAGAATACTGGGAGTTTTGGTAACAACTTTCAAGAAATTCTACAAAAATTTACAAAAATTTTCAGTTTGGATACTATAATTTACGATTGGGACGCGCAATTAGAATTTATTTATAATGCTACCGGCAAAAAAGTGATAATTGTAGGCCACTCAATGGCTACGACTATATCTCTAATGTATGCTTCTGAATTACCTGAAAAAACTGAACAAACTGTTGAAGGAATTATAGCTCTAGCGCCTGTTGTATACTTAGATGGTCTTCCGCTCATTGAATCAGTCAAATCTTGGGCTTATGGATTACTAGTAAGTAAACAAAAAAAAAACACAACAAAAATTAGTTTCATATTCTAGAATATTTTGGAGGCTTCGAATATCAAAGGATTATTTTATCAGGAAACATCAATACATGTCACTGCAACACGTTTGTGTAAAATTCTTCCTGAATTTTGTTTCTGGGCGATCACCTCAATTTCAGGCGAAACAGAGCAAATCTCTCCTGTAAAATTAGCAAATTTTGTTTCTATATATTATAAATATTTTAATTTCAGGCAGATTTGTTAATATTTTTTAGTTACTGGCCTGGAGGCACTTCTATTTACCAATTGAAACAATATCTTCAAATAGCAAATAGTAAAAAGTTCCAAAAGTATGATTTTGGTCCGAGTGAAAATTTGAAAAAATATAACTCATCCGAACCTCCACTTTACGATTTATCAAAAGTGCAAGTTCCTGTTTTTATGTTTTATGGAAAACACGATATTTTCTATAGAGCAGAGGTTTGTTGATGAATTTTTTAACACAAGTTTGATTTCTGAATATTTCAGAATATCGAACGTGCGTACAATGAACTAGGCACAAGTACCAAATCCGCTTATCCGACTCCTATAAACGGAACTGAAAGATCTCAGTACGCTCATGTAGATTTCTTGTATTCAGTTAACCTCGACTCAAATTTCTACGACAATTTTTTCAGTATTATAGATCCATACTTTTTGAAAAATTAGTCTAGTCTCATCAATAAATGTTTTATTTAGTTTGAAAATGGCACTTTCGAATTTGTGTCAATTACCCTCACTTTAACTTATTCTCAAATGGTAGTCTGAAAGGTGAAACTGTTCTTTAAGAGAGCTTTTCATTGTGTTATTAGTTTTTAACACACTTTTGTAAAGTTTTATGGCGAAACTCTTCACAATATAAACGTTATACTCTCAAGTAGACACAACTCGGCTTTTCTTCACACCTGGAAATAAATGGTTGGAAAATGTTTCTAGTTTGACAATTATTTCAAATATCAGTGATTTTTAACAATTGCTATTCATGAAGTTGAGAACAAAAGTGAAGAGGGAACAATGATACAACTTTTCCAATGACGATTTGCAAACAACGCAGCTTCACACAAATTTTCAATTTATTTTTAATAATTTAAGTGGATATATCAATCACTGATGACAAAAAATAATACATTATTTAGTAGATACTGTAAAAATAGTTTCACGCCCATGTAGTACAATAAACTTTATCTACAACTTACTCTTAACATACAAAATACTTTTTTATAGATTGTGAAAAAAGTGTACTCATTATTACTACAAAAAATTGATCTTGACGCACAGACGTATAAAAACAAACTTCACGCACGCAGTTTGCGGGCGGTTTTATTTTCTCGTTCTATGTAAGACCCAGTATAATCCCCATTAGCATTTTGCAACCGGCCATCAAGAATAGACACATCATTTGAATAATTAAAAGGTGCGGTTAATGGCTGAATGAAAAGGCTGTTTTTCTATTAAAATTTAATTGCTTAAATTGTAAGATAGTGAATGCATTATATAAGTTATAGAATATAATATAAATAAGTTTTTTAATGTTTTTTTTATGACAAAAAAGTCACTGCCAAGGATCCAGGAAGTCACTTATTTCTTTATCAATTAAATCAGGTTTTAATAAAAGTCAAGGCACACCTTTTTATAGCCAAGCTTAAACCTACAATAAAACATAAAAAATGCTTTGGTTTTGTCGAGTAAATTAATTGTACTTTTACCTAAATAAATTAAAACCATCTGCGGTTAAATTGGCGGACTTCCAAGCTTCTCATTTTTGGTAAATTCTTAAATTTGTTGGAAACTTTAGAGTTTATTTGTTGAATCTTAACATTCAAAATTTTGTTTCACAAGTGAAAAAGTCAAGGTCGCAAAGATCGAAGACCTTTAAATTGTGAACTAAAAGAACGATCACCTCTCCAAACTTGAAAAAAATTCTAAATGACTGTTTAATGTATTTTCTATTGTTTAATATAATTGATTTTTTTTCCAGACTTAAGATTCACTCGCATTTAACGACTATGTTTTCGTGGTAAGTTAATTAGTTCATTTCTTATTAATTAATTTTTTGTTTGTTATTATTTGAATAAACCATTATTTCTAAATGTCCTCCCACAGTATTAAGGAAAAACATTTTTCCGAATAAAATTTACGTTTGCCATTGTTCCATTTCTTTTTCTATTCTCCTTTATCTTGAACATAACACTAACTCTAGAAATCTTTCTATTGGAAATGTATTTAGTAAAGAATTCATTTTAATTTTCTTTGTAAGACTATATTAAAGTTTTTGCATAAAGAGAATAAATAATCGTTGGTAAGTTTCTTGAATATATTGATTGGGAAAATCTTCAAAGCTTCTATAAAGTAAACTAGGCGTAGGAGTACACAACACGATTCTAAAGAATAACTTGCTGAAGATTATGTTGGAATTTTTTGCGCTTGAAAGCTCACAAAAATATAAAAAAATCTATTCAATATTATGTTTCGTAGTAAGAAAAAAAAATATAAATCTCAAACAGCAAAAAACAAAGATGCAATTATTAATAAATATTTTATTTTGTTCAATGAATAATTAATAAGTAGAAGCTTCACTGTTCGCGACAGTGCTATTATTATATTATTGCTTCAGTTCGGAAAAAATCACTTTGTAGTTACCCTTTGAAAAATAATTCGTTTGTTTGCATAATCACAATAAACAAAAAGCAACATTGTAATTCCCTTTTTCGTCTTGTAATTACAAAGTGGAAAGCAAAATTCAATAAAAGATGGAAATATCAACATCAGCGAACAATAATCTAATATCAAACTGAAATCTGGAATAAAAACATTGTTCAGTATTGTGATACAAAAGTAGATTAACGATTCTTTGAAAAAAATTACGGTTTTTAATTAAAAATACTGATGAATTAGTTCATTCATTTTTTTCATGAAAGTGAAAAGTAAATAAGACACTACAAATATTATTGCTCTCAAAGGCAGTGCCATAAATCAGCTACGTGATAAAGTCGAATTATTACGTGATAACATAAACTTAAATTAATGTCCCAAAATTCATGCAAGAAGATAGAAAAATAGATTAGAATAAAAAAATTTATATTCCACAAACTCATGAGCTATAAATTTGCAAAAAACATTAATTTAAAACAAAACGACCACATGGAACGTATGTCTAGAATTTTTTTATGGATGAGTAGGAAAACTCGTAATGTAGATTTTGTGTAAAATTATGCAAAAAATCTTTCCAGTTTTCAAAATAGATAATAAAAAGTAATTTGTGATTAGACGATAATTTATGTTGATTGCTCATTTTAGAGATAAAAACAAACACATTATAAAATTAATTATCACATTTTTAATCAATCGATAGTAACCTCGCAATAATTGTAATTTCAGCGTCGTAAATATGAAAATAATTTCCGTAGTTTCAAGAAATAGAGAATAATGATCACAAGCGACATATGCATCTTTGGTTTATTAGATTTTATTGCTCATTGAAATGAATTTTATTGCTTTGGTCTAGTCCAATCTTGGCTAAATCCTTGTAACTTAGCCAATATCTTTAAAACCAGAACAAATAGAATCTTAATAATATTTTAAAGTAGCTTTGCTTGGAATATTGATCTTTCTGCATTTCTCATTTTTCAAACAGAATAGAATTTCTTATAAGTGTTGACATATAAGTTATTTTGTATTTCAAAATTTGAGATTGAAAGGATGTCGTGTATTGGCTTTGCTGGATGAAGAGATTCAATGACATTATCTAGAGTTTATTATAAATTTCTAGATTTGTTTAGAAATTACTACGAAAACCTTTGGCATAGTAGGGAGAATACTAATTAGTTATAGATCTGAATCGGCTTTGGGTAACGGATATACTAGTTTTCCGAGTTAGTGAATAGTACCTTGAATCAAGGTAATAATAATGCGTCAATAATTGTCGTATTCCAGTTAATGGCAAGATATCGTCAATACTAACTGTAGGTGTGCATTTAATGACGAGAATCTGAAAAAGTTTTGATCTCCATAAGATATTAATTAGTTGTTTCATTATGTATTTGGTGGAAAAACTAAAATATTAAAAATATTATTCTACCTTGAGAAATAATGTGCTTGAACTTGCAATAAATTACTAAATATACGAATAATGAGAAATTGTCTAATGCTTTTATTCTAATTTTCGGCTTGTTTAGAAGCAAAGTTAAAGTTGAAAATATTCTAAAACAGTTTCAAATTTATTGCTAAATTTTAAATTTAATTTATGTAGAAGTACCTGAAAAAAACAGAAATTTTTATCAAAAAGAATTTTTTGCTTCATTTATCAAATCTGAAATTGAAATATTTGCAAGATTAGATATTTTGCAAAATATTTTTTTTTATTCTTATAGTTATCTAGGAAAAAGCGTTCGAGTAAGACCTTGCACGTGCCACATTTATTTAATGTTTCCTTGTTATGAAAAAAATTAATTAAAAACAGGCCAGGAAGTTTTGGCAGGCAGATCTAAAAATGCGAAAACATATTAATATTAGGTATTAAGTATTTAAAATTAAAAAAATTAGTGGCAAAGTTGGGAATAATTAACGAAACATTTTATTTATTTTTACTTACTTGAAATATGCTTAAAATTAGTTATTCAATCGTTTTTGTTTTGTCAAAATTGGTCACCAGTTGTGTGAGTTATTGAATTTTTTTCCAAAAAAATTTCATATGCAATTCTTCAGAAAAAAACTTACAGCTGGTCATTGTATTATATTAATGAAATGAAATTTCGTATGCATTTAGATGAAACAACTTTCCATACTATTCTGTAAAGAAAAACAATGATTTTTCTTATTTTACTTTCGACAAATTTCATAAATTGCTTTCCTTTGATGCCGCATAAGAGCTACTTGGTTTTTTAATTTTCAAAATATTCATATTTTTTTGAAAAAGTACTCAATTTCATCAGGATTTTCTTGAGAGAAGTATTGTTTCTATGGCTATTTACCCCATGATAGATTGACAATAAAGTTAACCACAAAAGTTTCAGTCATTGGACAAGTAGTTATAGAAACAAAGGTCTTATCGAAAAATTCAGGTAATTAAATAATTATTAAAAAAAAAAACAGCAAAAAACTTAAAAATCAAAACAAATAAGTATAGCTTGTGATCTATTAAAAGACAAAAAATCAACTGTGTAATAAAATATAGGAAATTCAATTAAAAAAAAAATAAGTTTTCAATGTTTGTAATATGTAGACAAAATGTTATTCGGAATATTTTCAAATTGTTTTTGAAGGATATTATGAATCGTTGCTCTAGCTTTGTGCGCGCAAAACTCTTATTCTAGAAGGAAGTACAAAATATATCAATTTTTTCCTAAAGAGTTACAAATGAAACTTTTTTTGGAAAAAATATCAATAACTCAACACCAATTTGAAAAAATGGATATCATTTTAATATGCAATTTAGAGCAGAATTAAAATATTCAGAAATAAAATCAGTGATACTCCAAAAAAACAAATTTGAATAAGACTTCCGGTTAAACTCAACTTTCCCTAGTTATATTTTCTCAAAATTTTACTACAATGCCATAATCTTCCGTCCCAATACTAATGAAACACCCTATATATTATTATTTTTTGGTTCTCCAAATACCCAGACAAAAAATTAACACTCTTTCGAGTTTATTTCAGTAACAATCATTCGGTGTCCCTTTTGGGCATTATAGACCTCAACAGATCTTCCTGACCACGATGCGGTGTAGAATAAATCCCATAAGAAATCAGTGAACTTCACGCGTTGATGTTCAAACTCGAACTTCACACACTTAAAACTAGAAGTAGTTATTTATTTCTAGAATAATTATCAGCATCTGAATACAAACCAATTATTGAAAAAATGCTAAAGTGTTCAGAAATTCAAATTGTGGTAGAATAAAAGTTTGAGTGAAATTTTAAAGTTGCATTGAATTCTGTAAATATCGACTCACCGCTTCATAAGTTATTCCCTATTTCGAAACACGAAGGATGAAAGAACACAGTTTTCTTGAAAACAGACGTGTGAGAAGCTGTAAATTAAATTTCGTAGTAAACCTCACTACAAATTGAATATTAGATTGAACATATTCACCATGACGTCTGAATACAACTTGGGCCTTCTCACACGAATTCTAAAACGATAATTTGGAACGACACTCGAAATTAAATTATACCACAATCGACGTACATATTCAGTAATAACGCCAAAGCCTTATCAAAGCTCAGCTAATGATAATTTTCAGACTAACATATGAAAACATTTTTTACATGTTTACCAATTCTTTGTATTTATAAGTAGATTATTAAAGCTTTAGAAGTTATTTACTTTATTACTCGATTGAATGTCTATTCATTTAATGAAAAGCCATCACTTCTACTGACAAGCAAAGTTTGTTAAAGCAGATTTAAATTGATTCGAAGTAAAACTACATCCTATAATCTTTTAAGTTTAATAATAATTCAAAGCACACACCCACAAAGTATAATCCATTTTTTGTTAATTTCGGAAAGCAAAGGGTGGAAAATTAATTGTCAGATTTATGACATAGACCCGTTGTATAACATTCTTTCCACAACTAATTGCTTATTTCATAAACATTTGTTGGAAAATTCTTCATTTAGAATGTGGAATTCTTGAATTTATGAAATTGTGTGTGGAAAACTAACACGAATGTTTAATGGTTTGCTTCCCAATTTAAGCAAAACTAATCTTCGTTGTTTAGTAAACAAGGTCAAACATTCACATTAACATATTTATTTATTATAGACATATTGTTGGTAACTTTTTGGCGCTATAAATAATAGAAAAAAACTGGGAATGTTTCTACAAACGCTAGCTATGGATGGCTGAGCAAAAGAACAATAACCCGGCGCATGAAAAGCAGCAAAATAAGAATAAAAGAAAATAATTATAGGTTTTAGTTTTATTTGTGTCTACAGTTTTTGTTAGTTTTAGAATTCTAATTTGCTGATATTTATTCTAGTTCAAACGTTGCGCTATGAGACTTAATTAGAATCTTGTATATTACGTCTATGCAACTAATAATACCCAAGTGTAAAATATTACATTTTCATAGAAAATAAATAGTGTTCTATGCAAATAGTCAAATTGTCTGTAGTTTTTTTGTTTTGGAACACTCTATATACAAGATTGATTTTTATCACTAATTACTCACATTTATCTTTCGACTGTTACAATGTTCCGTACGTAAATAGAACGATTTGCTTGATTCTTGTCATTTCAGAAATGGAACAAATTTTGGATCTTGGTTTTGATCATTAGTTATGATTAATATTACGTCGGTTTTGTTTACGATGACACAATGCAAAGAAATTTATTGATGGTAAGAACAAAGATAAAATATATGGAAGCAGTCACGAAAAATGAAAAGCATTCTATTTTTGACTAATAATAAATAAAAATCTAGATTCGAATTTTTAATCAATGTTACTAAAATTTAGTAAACTATAAGACAAAAATATGAAAGATAGAAAAATCTCAAATAATTAAGGACTTCGATATGTTCAAAATCAAATAATAATTGAATGCATCTCCTTAAAATATGCTTTTCTTGTTTTGGGTCACTAAAAATATGCAAAAAATAGCAAGTTCTATAATTTCTTCTATATAAATGCGAAAACCCGAAATTATTTATTCTGAAAATCTCAGCTATATATTATTAAAAACAAAAACAAATGTTTCAGATAATAGAACATTTTGCGTACTTTTAAATTCTGATATGTAGTATACTTCGCAGAATTAAACAACTTTGTTATTTTACACGATGTTTATTTAAATTAAGGTCATAAAAATATAAGGAGTTATGAAGAGGCAAAAAATATTTTGATCTGAATGTCTAGTCATTTAATCAACATACATTCAAGGAGAAGAATAATTACTTCAAAAATTTTCAATTTTTCACCATTCAAGTCACCATTAAAGTCGGCTTTATATGAGAAAATTATTTATTAATTAAAATTTGATATAGGGATTGAAAATGGCATTTCTAGACGGAATTTTGGAAAATTTTATTTGAAAAAGTAATTTATAATGCAATTTTATGCACATGTGGAAAATTTGAAGAACATAGCGTGAAGTTGACATTTTAGACATTTTTGACATATAATTCTTTGTTATGGAACAATGATTTTAATGTCATTTTTTTTCTAATCTAACTATAAAGTTGTAGTTTGTTTATAAAAATAGAAAAAGTCAGAATTGAAAAATTTTCAGATCATATTCAAATAAACATTTTTTTTAAGTATAATTTTTCCTCTACACTTTTTTCACTATACCAAAGTCTACCAAACTGGTATAAATAGGTTTATTTTTTAAATATCCAGTGTTACAAATTACTTCCATAATAAAAACTTTTCTTTCACTTTTTCAAAATTTATATTTTAGTCACAAAAAAAATTACATGAACTGTGCAAAGTTATCATAACTGCAAGCCATTTTCCAACATCAAATTAATGTAAGGTTATAGGGAGACTGTTGGAAACGATACTAACTTAAATAGGTTTGAGTTTTCTGAATAATTACCAATCACAACAATTTATTTACATGTATACTCTTGAAAATAAGATTTTATTGGATCAAAGCCAGTTTTGACATAATCTTACATAAATTTAATACTGAAAAATATCATATATCTTAACCTTTCCAAAATAACGTTAAAATTATTAGAACTCTGCATCCCTCGTTTTCTATGACAAGATTTAAATTTTTGGAATTATTGAATCCAGAAATGTTTATTTATTATGTAAAAGGCTTGCAGCGTCAAATATTCCAAAAATAAACCAATGTACACTATTTGGGTGAACTTTGAATTTGTAAAAAAAGAATTATTCAACAAAAATACCTAAAATATTAACTTCACGTTAGGCTTTTCAATTTTGTGCAAATGCATAAAATAGCATTAGAAACAATTTTCTTAAATCAAATTTTCCCAATTTCAGTCTACAAATGCCATTTCCAGTCATTCCCTACAAGAAATGTTGAATTTGCCATCAAACGAACGCCGCTTAATCACGTTTGTTGTCATCATTTTTCATTTAATTCAAAGCAAAAACCGATTCCTAAATCAAATTTCAACTAAACTTTATAATAAAAAAATTTCCCATATAGAGCCGAACTTAATGGTGTCGCTGTATATTTTTTTTAATAAATTAATAGCCAATCACCGCCATGTCAAAAATACTACATTGAACTCCCTTTGTTAAAAAATTCAACGTACATTTATTTAGAGTAAAAATGGGTGAATTGATAATAATTGAAATCACAACCAGAATTTTTGTTATCTTCTTCTTTACTAGTTTCGAGTTTTTTTCAATAGCTTTTACTCAATAATTACGATTCTTATTAACAGCATATTATTTATTTCATTAAAAATGTCACAAATTAAAATATTTGAATTTCCTGACAGTGAACGTGAAGTTATTTAAAATAATTGTGAAAAAAATCGTAATTTACAGCGACTATTAGTTCGACATTAGAGTTTTAATTAATCTATTGCAATGTTGACAAAAATTCCAAAAAAAGAAATCCACAACTATCTGTTTGGAAATTCATGTCAAAATGTATAACTGAAACATTTGCAGAAAACCCAGTCTTCCAAAACAAAAATGAAAATATTTGATCATGTCTTATTCTCATTTTTTAGCCTGATGAAATCATTAATAAAACCATTATCATTAAATCAATATTATTACTGTTTAGTTGCATGTTCTTCCTTTATTCTTCTCATTTTCTAATGATTCCCAGTCTGTCTTTCCCATTTCAAACCTTTTCCCATCATTTGTATCAATCTTGATCTTTGTCCTTCCCTTGTTCTCCTTATGTTCATTCCTCAAATTAAAAATTCTTCTGTCGGTTTGTTATCATTTAAGTCATGCGACATGACCCAACCACCTTTGTTCCTTGACCACATTACTTATGGACGTTTTGGTCCATTATAATTCTGCTATTTCTTGGTTTCTCTTTTTTTCCCAAAAATTCTCATCTCTTATTCTCCCCTCGATATTTTGTTCTTAAATTTTATTAGTAAAGCTTTACATATTTTTTAAACTTGTGAAAAGTCAGTAATCAGTTTTCACAATTTTCATTTTTTTAATTGCCAATTGATTGAGCGTTTCGTACTAAAATAATTATGAAGTTTTGTTTTTAGATATTTTTCCATATTTCTTTGATGTAAGATTATTTATACCTATTACACTTAGTCAAGAGATTTTTTGTAAAAACATTCACAATGGATTCAACGAGGTTATTCTCTTTAGAAATCTTTTTTTTTTTATTTTGATGTAATTTCGCAAAACGTTTAACAGAAAACGATTTGACTGTAAAAGATAAAAAAACAAAGATTCTTTCTATAATAGAGAATCCTTCCAAGTTCAGAAATTTGAAAGGATACATTCAACTATGATTTCTTTTAATTTTATGTCTCTGTCATTGAACGGCGGAAAATTAAAACACCTGGAAATCCAACAACCATTTTTTTTTCTTAATGTCTGATTATTTTTATACGTTTTTGTAATTGAATTAAATCTCGTTAGAAATCCATAAAACTTTTAAAAAGTTTAAAAAGTTGTTCCACAGTTTTGAAAATTTTAATAATTTATAAAGAGCAGACTGATATTCTCTCATGTTTCTAGTTTTGTAGGACAGCTAGTACTTATTTTAAAGGAAGCTAATGTAAGAAGTAATGAAAGTAGTTGTTGGTTTGGAGTGACAGTTTATGAGTGTTGAGTTGCAAAACCTGCGCTAATATTACCGAAAATGAGCTCTTTGTACGTTTTAATACCTCTAGTTCTTAGTAATACTAACGCTCCTAACTACTAGCCATTGCATATAGATGTTTTTTGTCTTCATTAACTTTACAGTTTTGTCAATATTTTCACACTTTCAGAATTTCATTAAAAGATGCTGGTAATTAAACGTCATTAGTTATAATATTTGTGTAATAACACATCTAACTTTGGGACTGATCGTTGCAATGTAATTTATTGAATTCGTGTCAGTTATAATTACAAAACTATTAAATCAGCAATGATTTGTAACAATCGGGAAACTCGTTCTGTGACCACTAAACAACTTTTGGTAATAAATCCAAACTGAATCTAATCCAAGTTTAGAATATAGAGGAATTGATAGCAGGTTCCGATAAACTTTACTAGGACACAAAAGTGTAATACACACCTAAGTTACGATACATTGACATATTGACTAGTAAAATTGATTGAGAATCGTTCCACATCCGTCGTGTTAACGCTGATACAGTCAACTATTACTTTGTTAGGATTTTTAGTGCGCTTTATCATGACGAAACTTAACATCAAATCTACGTAATGGAAAAATATTTTCCTAAATAACTTTTCGATTAACAATTAGCGATTACTGAAAACTAATTTAAATTTGAAAAAAAAAATTGTGTGAAAATCAAATCTGTATGCAGCAGGGAGCCAATCCTGAACCACGCCATAAAATTTCTTTACGGAGCTCCTTTTATGTTTCTATAAAATTCTTGAAAATGAGTAAATAACAAGTAAAGTCGATATCCATAAATAAAAGGCACGCTTGCAAGCTATAACTTCAATTTTCGAAGTATTACGGATGTATAAAATTTTTATTCGTTTTTTATATTATTTTCAATATCCATCTTTGAATAAGACTAATCCGATTGTTTTTTTTTTCAGGTTGTAATCAGTGAAGACTTGAAAACCATACCAAAATGAATCATAGTAACTTAACAGAAGAAATCGGTGCCGATTTGAGTATGAAAGTCCATATAATTTTCCAAACAATTCTCTTCGCTGTGGTGTGTTTAGTAGGTTTAGTCGGGAACACTCTTGTAATTTACGTCGTAATTCGTTTTTCCAAGATGCAAACAGTCACTAATATGTATATTGTAAATTTAGCAATTGCTGATGAGTGTTTTCTTATTGGAATTCCGTTTTTATTAGTGACTATGATTAATAAACAATGGATTTTTGGCAATGCTGCTTGTAAAGCATACATGATTTCGACTAGTATTAATCAATTTACAAGTTCCATCTTTCTCTGCATTATGAGTGCAGACAGATATATAGCCGTCTGTCATCCAATTTCTTCTCCTAAATGGCGAACGCCACTGATATCAAGAATCGTATCTTTACTAGCTTGGACTTGCAGTATCGTTCTTATGACTCCTATTATCGAACATGCCACAGAAACGGAACAACCTAATGGGAAGAAATCGTGTATTATTGACTGGAATGTTAATGAGAATGCTACTGACAATTCGACGTTAGCTACTGGGGCTACTGTTTTTACAACATACACTTTCGTCTTCAGTTTCGCTATTCCGCTTTTTCTAATTTTGGTCTTTTATTGTCTCGTCATTCAAAAACTGAAAACTGTGGGACCCAAAAATAAATCTAAAGAAAAGAAGAGGTCACATAGAAAAGTCACCAATCTTGTTTTGACTGTCGTCACTGTTTATGTCTTCTGTTGGCTTCCGTATTGGATTACGCAGATTGCAATGGTCATCAGCACCTCCTCGACTAGCCAGTATGTAACATAAAAATTTCATTCTTTATTAGAGTAGAAACTTGACTACTTTATGTGATTCATGATGTGAGATGTAGAAGAATGAAACTCACACGAGGCAGTAAATAAGAATGAAACATTAATAACCCTATTCCTTCCCTTGAAAAAAGTGTGATATATAAAATGATAAACCTATTGTTTCCCAAGCAAGTAGTAAATTTTGTATTTTTCCAGCTCACCATTCGTTGTGACTCTTCATTTGATGGCTTCGTGTCTATCTTACTCCAACTCAGCGATGAATCCAATTTTGTATGCATTTTTAAGCGATAACTTCAAGAAGAGTTTTCTGAAAGCTTGCACTTGTGCTGCTGGAAAAGACGTCAATGCTACATTGCATTTAGAGAATAGTGTGTTTCCTCGAAAGAATAAGCATGGCTCGGAGAGAATGAGACCGACTAGAGGCACGTCAATCTGCCCTAACAACGATGATGAGTGTGACATGGGACCATTGGTCAGCAGAGGTGATCAGTCAACTTCTGCCATCACGATGACATCACGAACGAACATTACGTCTTTAGGAGACAGCAGAGAAGCTATTTCCAAAAGCAACGCTGTCAAAAATGGCAACGTTGTGACTATTCATCCTACTTGTTTATAAATTTTATTGTCAATTGACTGGTGGATTGGATTTTTTTCGTGATTCCGAAACACCAGACTTTAGTATTGATTATATCATATCGTTTTTTTTAACTTTTCAGAATTGACAGAAAGTTTAGCAGGGTATAAATGATAGAATCGAAATGCGCTTAATTTAGAATTTATTGAAACAATTAATGTAAATTGTATACATTTAGGGAATGCTGTTGAACGGTATTCAAAAATAAATCAATGTCATTTAAAATGTAAAATATTTGTAAAAAAATTGTGTTTGGTGTTTCATATTTAATTAAAGTATTGTTGTCTTAAACATTATCTATGTTTGCACTGTTGAATTTTGTATATAAAGTTTATTCTTATATGAATGATATAATGTAATTGACAAGATTTTGTACTTGAGCCCATAAAATCTTGTACGCTATTACATTTTGTATTTTTATACAAATTTGTACAAAGTCTTTTATTTTTGACTGTAATTAATAATAACATGATTGTGCATGTTTGTAACTCAGATGTGAAAGACCTTTTCTTGTTTCTGTGGCTTTCTTCCCAAAAAATTATCATTTGTTAATAAATGACTATTCTTAATTGTTCAATGTTCTGTGCATAGTATTTAGATAAAAACTGTGATATTAACCTAAATTAATGGTAAAAAATATGTATATAATCACACACATTTATCGATTTTATGTATCTTCCAAATGCACCAAACTATAACATGACAAAATTTAACTTAAAATTAGGTTTGTTCAACTAACCTAAATTTAAGTAATCCTGCCAAATAGTTATTGTACTTCAATTTTAGTGTATAAATATACAATATATTTCTGGGAAAATTGAATGTTATTATGTTTACATTCTAGGTACGAAAGAGTTAAAGCCGACTCATAATAAAACTGATTATTGTACTCAAGCTTTTTTTATATTTTTTAAATGAACTCCTTTTCCTTTTTATAGACCTACAAAGAGATTCGTCTATAATAAATTTTTCACATCTCTTGAAAATTTTATTTCGAGTAAAAGCTTAAACTGAAAATGACTTTATTCAATTCTTGAAGGCTAGAAACTGACACTTGGCTATAAATAAAAGTGAAACATTAATGGTAGTATTAAGTTACTGGACAACTGGAAGCGTTTTAGAGGTGATTTATATAAAAAAAAAATTAATCAATATTTCATAATTTTTTTCTATTTGAACTAGAAGGTTTTTTTATTTTAATTTATGCAAATATTTAAAAATCAATTTATGTTAAACAATAGAACAGGTTCTAGCAGTTTTGTGTTGAAATATTTTAAGAATGACTAGTTTTACAAGTTTTATCCAAAAAAAATGTATTAAATCTGAAGAAATAAATATTGTTGGAAATTTGTTATTTTGATTAGTATTTTTATTTTGACCTAAAAATAAGAATTTTATCATAAATTAATAAACAAAGAAATTCTATGATTTTTTAAGATTTTGTTTACAGTTTTGGCTTTTCATCACTATAAATTTCAAAACCAGACATAATATTACACGAGCTAAGACTTTTATCTTGGTACTTCTTTTGGAGATAATTCTAAAGTCAAGCATTAAAAAATTTGTAGAATTTTGATAAAAAAATTTCAAAACTGCCCTTCAGATGCTAAAAAAGTTTTATGACTTATCAGGAGTTGAAAACAATCTTTCTTGTCTCTTGAATATATTGGAAAAAATCAGCATTATAACCCGAAATTGATTTAATTTCAAACGACAAAAAGTTCGGATTTCAAAAAGCTGCAAAATTGATAATAAATAGAAGAGAAATCTCGACAAACACCTGAAACACCACTCCCAGGAAGCAGCTGTCTAGTTTCAAAGTATCTTGTGTGAAGAAAAATGGCTTTCAGTAATGCATAGAACTAGAAGCAGAAGCAGTTATTGCATTACAAATAAAAAAATCCTGGTTAAAACAAGGCAATAGAAAAATTCAACTAAATAGCAAGAAAAAATTCAAATGATGAAAAACTGAATCTACAAGTCGCTTTTATTTTGAGTAATTAGAACTGCAGCAACTGAAAATTAGTCTGTTAATCTAAAAATATCCTAGTAAATAATAAAATATTTAAAAAAAATTCTATTGCTGAATGAAAACATTGTAAATGAACACATTCCGCTTTTAATTACAAAACTTTTCCAAAATCGGCAATTACCAAACAATTGCAAATATTTTTCAATAAAAATTTCATCCACTATCAGTCGAGCTTTTTGAGATTCAAATTAATTACATACAGAATAATCAAACACTACTGCAGAACTGCAAATTACAGACTAAAACGTCAAAGAGTTCGATTTACGTTATTAAAACCAATATAGTTTCTATTTTACTGATAGAAACTTATTAAAATTTTCATTAGATTTCCAGTTGTTTGAAAATTAGTGTAAATTTTATTTATTTCTAGGAAAATTGAAAATTTTATTCCTCGCTTCGTTTTCCAGCGACATCATTTAAGTAAGTAGATTACGAATATTTCCTTAATTGTAGATTGCAAAGTGAGTATTATTATTATACCTTCTATAAGTTGGAATTGTTTCTGTAGTCATTAAAAGCAAATGAAGTGCTTTTTAACTCTCTTTTTTTCCCAATTAGACTATGTATATTAAGATAATACTATCAGAATACGTAGATAATGACATAACAAACAAATATTTGAATTTTATTAAATGAATTACTGAATATCCAGAGGTGTATATTCCCATTAAGTGCGATGTCAGAATGATGTCGCATCATATCATATCATCCTTTTTTTAGCAGTAACATTTTCAGTTTCGTTTTCGTTGCGGCTCACTGGATAGATACGGTATGTCAAACTTATGAATTGAAAAAGTGAATCACGTAAAAAAATGTTACGTGATGGACAGCAAAAAGGAAAACAATCTAGAATCTGACATGACGCGACGAAAAGGTGATATAAATCGGAAAAAAACTTGATTTTTTTTATAAACAAAATTCAGTGACTTTAGAAGATTATTATTTTTCTTATCTTATAAAACAACAGTCTTGAAAAAGATTTAAAAAGTCCAGCGAGGATTTTTATGTTAATTGCTTTCCGTTTCAGCCGCCTTGGGTGTAGTTTTTATAATTTGATGGGACCAAACGATCAAACAGTGTTCGTTTTATGTAAATATTTTCAAAGGATCTAAAGACCAACAGAGAAGAGATGCTCAAATTGGGCTGCGAGAAAGCCATTGTTTGTCTCTGTATTGCAAATTTTCTATAAAAAAAAAAGTGCTTTTTAAGTTCCTAATGATACCATTTGGTTTATTGAGCTTTTGGAATCAGATGGAATTTTTTTTTACTATTTTTTCTAATTAACCAGTTGATTATTTTAGTCGATGTTACATCCTTTGTAACATTAACTTTCAAAGATGGTGCATTTCCGGTTATTCCGGAAATTGACACCAACTTCGTTGTTTTAAATGCAACACCCTATATATTTATACATTTTTGGATTCCTTGTTTAATTTAAGCATCACTTACCATATGTAACACGTTAAGGAAACGATTTCAGTCGCATGTTTTGACTGCTGTCTAAGATTCAACAATTTGGCTGATAATTATGTAATTGTTATGTAATTCTCTTTCGATATTGTCCAAGTTGTCATTGTCCGATATTAAGTCGCGTGCCTTACCAGTTAATTTAGTTTTGACAAACGCGACAGCATTGTCTTTCTGATTCTCTGTACCATCATAATCGTTTGGAAGGATTTTGCTTGCAAAATTGAAAAATTTTATTTTGGTCATATGTGTCGCCATTGGAAGTCTTAGATATTTATTAGTTTCTTCTTCATTTGAATCTGTTTTGCTGTTTTTGCGTCTTCAACTGAAGGAATGATTTGCGCACCAATCGTTGAATGTACTTTGTATCGAACTCTAATTGTCTGAAATGAACGTAGAACTTTTTCTCTTGTTGTTGTGAATTTTTGAGTAGCGAAAAGTTGTTGTTTTTGATTCAAATAGGTTCAACTGTAGGCTAAAATTCTGGCTAATCTATTAAAGCGTGACAGTAACTCGTTCACGATTGAAAGCCATTTCATTCGCCATTTTCTTTTTATCAGGTACTAGAAATTTTGGCGATTTTTATTTATATTTAAAAGATTCTTAACCTGATTAAACCTGCCCTAATCATTTATTTGAAAAATATTTAAGTCAAGTTTTCAACTCTGAAAGGCTAGAAGCTTCAGTTTTAATCGTTTGGACAATATTAGTTATTATTAATATTATATTTTTGAGAACTAAACACTTCAGATTCTTTTAGTTTTAATAGCTACTAGTTGGATTTTTTTTCTTGATGCAGATGTGGAACTCTGGGTTTAAAAATAAGATTTTTTTTTAGATTTTGGCAGATTTTTAAAATTGAATCAATAAAGACTCAATCTGTGTTGCCTATATTAAAGAATTACAGGGTTCTACATTGAACTGTCTAGTCTTTGCTCAGATGCCGCTGTCGGTTGAATTGGTACTGTATGTTAATCTTATTGTGAACGAGATGTAGCTACCATTCGCCATTAAAATCTTAAAAAACAGCACTGTACATTCAACAGGCTGGTCTCGCTTAGGATATTGTAGTTACTGTCACACGGTCAAATCGGATGGGTTCGCGATATTAAAAGTTGGAAAGCTTGCGAGCACTTCCCGTTTGGGTTAGTTAAATAATAATCGCAAAAAGTAAAAAATCCAAAAAATCAGCAAAGCAAGTTTTGAAAAGTATTCATCATTGAAAAAATTTGTTTAAAAGTAAAAAAAGAATCAAAGAATCTCAACTTTCTTGACGAAAAATAAATAGTCAACTCCTTGATCGTAATGTGTCGTGTTATTTAAATAATTGTGTTTACTAAATAAGGAACGAGATAAAACGTGTGTGTAAAATAGTCCAAGTTGCGTCGACTGAGCCCAGTGATAAGACGAGTAGTCCAAATTGGCGTTGTTGAGAGAAACAATTAGACGAAAATTGGTGCTTTTTTTTCAATCTTCTTTTCTTCCCAAGTGATGTTTAATCTAGAAAGTGCATTGTGAACACTCATTTAAGATTCTAAAAGATGCTGAAGTTCGAGTTCGCGGGCCGTGCGAACTTCGTCACCACCTCGTAAAATCTTCCGTTTTATACACTTTTCATCCTTGTGCAAATAATCGTACATTAAAAATAACACATTCGCGCAGTGGTTCCTCGACATTGGCTGCTTGTTTGTGGTGTTTTGAACGGCTTTATCACGTGACAGTGTAATAACAATTATTAAAACAACAAATAACTTCGCGCTAGCCTCGATCTGACCCACTGGGATTTTTAAACACATGGTAAGTGAGTTTTTCGGTGTTGTAGTTACATTTTAACAACTCTCCCATAGTTTGGGCTATTTTTGTCTCCAAGGTCGAATGGGCCTCCGGTTTTTATCGCGTGGATGTGTATTGTTGACCTCTCTTTTCATTTCTTATGACACGTGTGTACATCTCATTTGCATAAAATGCGCTCAACGATGACATTTACCTCATTATCCCAAAATTACTTTCAGAATTTTTTCCCTCCAAAAATTTGTTTCTTTTCAAAAATTTCAACTACTATCACGTGATGTCTTTCTACTTCATTATGCAACCGTTTTGGAAACATTACAATTTAATTTTAGCGATATTTTTTGTAAGACTAGCCAGTTGATAATTATAGTTGTTTATGTCGTTAAAAATATTGTTTAACAATTGAATTTTAATAACATGCTGACGTAATGAACTATTTTTAAACCTCGTGAGGTGCCGTTTTTTATTCCACATTTCTCAAATTCCCTACCATTTACTATCACTTCCAAGTATGAATTGAACAAAGTCTCTGTATTATTATTATTATTTCTTATCGAAAGCAATTAATACCACTCTAAGTAAGAAATAATGTTAACATGTTTTCAAAAAGTACACTTATCTTTTTAATATTCAATCCCAAAAAATCTCTTTATTGCTTTAGAAAAGAAAGAGAAATTGAAAGAGGAAATCATCTCGGAAATGATTTATATGCTAAAATTTTAAATATCCTTTGCGGTTCTTAAAGGAAATGCAAAAAGTATTTAATTCTTTGATAAGGTTAATAATAGCTCGAGTTTTATGGTAAAATACATCATCAACATTAAACAAACCCGCATTTTATAAATTCATTCATAAAAGTTTCATACAATACGTACAGGAACCGGATGTACATACAAAAGAAAATATGTAAGAATTTTTAATTTATTAAAGTAGAATTCCAAAACAGTGAAAGTTTCATTTTTAATTAACACATACAATGAATTTTGTAGAATTTGAAATTTACAACAAAATATCACTCTTAGCGTCAACTCAGTAAAGCTATAGGTTTAATCTATTTTCATAATTAAAAAAAATATCTAAAAATAATGTGTATTTGATGAAAGATAAGTTGTAGTTGTGGAGGAGATTGACTGATAAGACTAAGTTACTGAAAATAGATTGACATCGATTAATCATACACTTTACTGTCTAGGTGAATAAACATGTGTTGATTCTTAGGTCAGTGATGGCGCATTTTAGTCGAAATCGAAAGTGAGTGGTTAACACCCTACAAATGTATGTTTTTCTGTCTAGTAAGAAACAACAACTTTAATTGTTAGCTCAGTAAAGAAGCTTTTTTGGAAGCAGCAGTCAATCAAATTCCAGAAATAAATTATCATCACTTTGCTGTACCAACAAAATAATTTTATTGGATGGTTTTTCAAGTGACAAAGCTTACTTCTTGAAATGATCGTCTGAAAACGAAATTACAATAAAATTTTTACGCAGTTATTTTGCTGCTAAAAATCTAGTCTACTTTAAATGGAAAAAAAAAATTTAAACCTGGGTTATATCTAAACAACTAGCTCTAGGAGTTGAAAATTGGTTTAGTTGCATTTTTTCTCTTTGTCATTTTCAGAAAGTTTGCTAAAAATGATCTAAAATTGAATACTCTGCAATTTTGGCAAGAAATAATAGATTTTTGAGAATTTCAAATCAAATTTAGTGAATGCAGCGTTGCCAGTTTCAGTTCAAGTTTTGCTTTTGAATTGAGTCCAAATAGTTCTTCATACTTTCAGGTAGCATGTTGTTCAAAGTTTGTGAATTAAATTGCTTATTTGGCAAATGGAACTCATGAAACTCTGTTGATTTCATTTCTCTAATTCAAATTTAATAGTGGAGTTTTGTAGAAAAAGAAAACAGACTAGAATAAGTTAAAAAATAAAAAGTACTTTGTTCTATATTTTAGAAAAGAAATCAGAGCATCGTACTGGTTCTAATTTTCTGGTTTGTACTCAAACCAAATACGCAAGCCAACAATCCATTCTTCTAGCGATATGAACATCGTCTTCAAAGTCTTCAAAAACAAGCACAAGCTAATTTTGGAGAAAAAAAATTTTGTAGTTTGAAAAGTTTTCAAGTGACACAAAATTTTAATTTATCTCATAATTTTACAGATTTCTTCTAATATTTGTCAGTTTGGTGGTTTAAGCGATTAATTTATTAAGCACTTGATTTTCTGCACGATTGTATCTATAGCTTCCACATGTCTTGGAATTGATTGAAAAATGAATAATAAAATCGCT
This sequence comes from Latheticus oryzae, assembly GCA_030157265.1. Lineage (NCBI taxonomy): Eukaryota > Metazoa > Arthropoda > Insecta > Coleoptera > Tenebrionidae > Latheticus > Latheticus oryzae. The sequence continues at coordinate 14,368,640 of CM058050.1, forward strand.
GAATAAAAAACTAGCTTAATCATACAATGTCGTCGTCAATCAATAATCCTCCATTGAAATTTCACAATTAAATGAAATTTTGATTAGTTTTGACCTTAACCTAGACTTCCTTTCTGGCTTTATAATTTAATATTATCCAATTAATTTAAAACTTATTATTGAAACAGGTGATTTGAGATTTCGAAGATTATAATACCATTCGTAACCCTGACATTGGAATGAACGATGACAATTCATAATGAAACTTACAATGACTTGGCAATATATTTAAAGTCTTGGTTTTAATTCACTCGAGATTTTACCTTTTACTACAATCATCTATTTATAGTGAAATCATTTATTATTCTTTACAGTTGGATGTTACTTTCACTCTTAAATTAGATTTTTACAACAAAATATAAAATCATACTAGAATCTAGTTTGCAACTCTATTAAATAACATCAATTTCAAGTTCTTCCAGTTCTTCTAGCCTATGGAAAAAAATGAAATTCATTAAAATTAATATATGAATGTATAAAATATGTAAAGAAAATGTGTACAAACCATATGATATGTTTTTTTCAAGAGACATCTTTTAATTAATGCTTATTTAAAATTAATTGGGATTAATTAATTAAACGATTATTGGAACAAATTTCATATGTTTATAAATTGGAAGTATTTCTTTTGCTTTAAATAATTATGACAACGTCGAATTGGAATTTTTAATTAGATTATCTTAAGATCGAAAATTAGATAAACTCTTTAATCTGCTACAAGTTTTTATGTTGCTTTTAACCTGTTAACACACAGAGAGAGGGACTTTGCAAGTCTCTTTATATACCTTGAATAGAATGTTTTTGATCTTAGAATGCCTGAAGGCATACTAAGACAGACAAACGGGCTCCACAATTTGTTATTCTCGACCACCTGTGTACCTATCCATTATTTTTTAATTTATATATCAGATTGCCTAAGGCTTGGTTTTACTTGCTATTTATTAATGCATTGATTATCCACCTGCACTGGATTTACTCGCTGTCATTATTACATTCACAAACCTATAAATAGTCCTTCCTGTAATCGGCACATTACATTTAAATACTGATTATGAATTTTCAAAAAAAAAAACAAACCAGTTTTAATTTTATTAAAGGACAGTTTCACTCTGACCCAACTTTCTAGCTTCGAATACTCTTCAAGAAAGTCTAGAATAGTTATTATTTAAAAAATGCAAAATCACTGATTTTTCTCACATAAATAATACAATTCAGAAATTCCATAAATTATTTAAAAGCTTTTCTTATTTATGATTTAGGACTTAACTATTCAGTGCATAGTTGAAAATTCTTTAAAAAAATCTTTACTTTCTCTTGAAAGTTAGTCAATAGAAAATTATATTGTGTTATATGAATACTGAAAGAATGCATTATGCATTGAACATTTTTCGAATTCCAAAATAATGATTAGATCGTTCGTGCGAAAACATCCTTCTAATATACCAACTATACTTACGGAAATCACATTCTGTAGATAAGTTTGTTATTTATTAACAACTCGTGCTTGAATTTATATCATAGATCATTCTTCTAATAAAAATGTGATAATAATTTAGATAATAGCTACGCAGAAATTGCTTGATTTTATTTTTATATTGATTTTACGCCGAAATTTTTAAATAAATTTGATAATAATTTGATAACTTTACACTACATTAGCTTTGTGCTTGTTAAATTACTATGAGAGAAACATTAAGTGGAGAGTTAACTCATAATTGAAAAGGGAGATGCTGTGGTAATTCCTATGTTAGATACTTCAGTACAATTTAGTTCGTCTATTTATAATTATCTACAGACGAAACGAGATCTAAATTTTCTCTTATGTGCAGGTGTGTAAAGGAGTGTTAAGCTTCTAGGAACTTGGAAATGATGTGGTCTCAAGAGATAAAAATTCCTTTGTCTTTATAAGTTTCAGCCACAATTAACTCATTTTTTACTTTATTCGTAACTATTTGAAGTTTCTTCATCTAGCAGAAATGGGTTTATATTTTATCTCATAAAATTAGTGTTCTTCTGTTCTATGAATCTTTTGCCAGTTTTCCAATCACAAATTATCAAAAACGAAGAGCTAATTGGATGCAGATCAGAAGTAGCAGGATTGGAACAGTACAAGGGGTTTAGCTGTTCCACTAGGTCTTAAGAATTTGGCCTTTTCAAACGTTGTTAATTGTGAATTCCAATTGATTTTTTTGTTTTTTCTGTTTCTGATCTTTTTCCTTTGCCCTATAAACGTAAATAAACTTGTATAAAATATTTGGAAAAAAAAATTGATTGTGCGTATAATTAATCTTCTCTTGCAACCCATATGTTTGGAATTTTCAACTGCTCCATTTCTTTTCCTAAATAATACTGTGTACTGTGTAGTTATAAGTTGTGTATACAGTTTACATTCGAAATGCGATGGAACGAGTTAAATATAAATTGCCAGAGTAAAAAATAACCTCAAGCTATAACTAAGAGACTTATTAGTGAAGCAGTTCTACTTCAAACCAACAGAACAGAAACATCAAAACAATTTCTTTTTCTTAGAAATTGAGAGAATTTGTTGAAAAATTTATTTATCAAAAAATTATAAAAGAGCTGTAGATTTAATTAGTAACTTAATATGGTAGAAAAAAACATGAACATATGATAAATTGTGGTGACTAAATTCAAGGCTAACCACAAAAAGAAAAAATCTTTTATAACATAATTAATAAGATATATTTTTGTAGTTTTGAAAATTTAAAAATTACATCAACTTTTTACGAGGATTATATTCTTAAGTTTTAAGAAAATGTTATGGTTTTTTGGGTTGGTCTAGTAGTAATTACTTACTAAAGTTAAAAAAGTTGTAGCTGTTGATATAACTTTATTTTTCGAGTGATCAAAAATCAATTATTATCAGAAGCTGGAGTGTTGTTTAAGATAAGGTTAATGACAGGGATTTAAAACTGGTAAAACAATTTGTGGATTATTTTTAGTACAGATATTATCATTTGTTTATTAGCATAACACAGGAACTTATTCGCTACCTCATAATTATTAATTTAAATGTAAATTCCGTTCAATTTTTCAATAAAAATAATTATTGAACAAATAAAGTAAACAAAAATTTATTAGTGAAGTAAACAATAGGAAATAAATAAATCGTGAATATTCATAAATAACTGTTTTTATCTCATAAAAGATTTTATTTTTGTTTTGTTAACATTTACCTTGTTATTGTAAGGTAAAATCGTAGAACGGTTAAACATTTATTGTACATAAATATAATCAAGAAATTCTCGGTCACCTATCAGAAAGAGATATTCTGGTGCATTCTAACCGTTTTTAAAGCATGAAGCAATTTAATAGCCGATTACTCGAAAGTAGTTGTAATTACGTCAACGAAAACAGACATTTCGTCTTAGATACAAATACTAAAAATAAAATAATTTTTCAAATAATCTAAAAATAAGTCCTGAATAGTTTTAAAAAATAATAAACCGGTAAATTATAGCGTATAATTAAATAGAATTACATTTAGTTAATCCCATTTTATTTGTTCAACTGATAAAGTCGTGCTCACTCAACAAGGACACTGAACAGCCAGGAATATGATACATGTTAACTATATCGCAAGTAGGAGCTATAAATAGCCAGAAAACATTGTAAAGTTATTTACATAACTTGCATTGTGATACACAACTGTTTACGCCAAATCTGGCCTGCTGTCTGGATTCGGTTACATAGCCCTCAAATGTTTAAATAATTCGCAAACGTTATTTCCAATAGAAATTCAGTTTTGTTAAATTCAGGTCTCCCTTAGTATGCCTTAAGCGACTGAACAAAAAAATGGAAAGTGCAGGGTTTAGAAAAGCGTGAAAGTACTCTAAATGCGTTTCTTAAGAATTTTTATAAAAGTTTAAAAAGTGGAAAATTTTAAAATACGTCAATTGTTTGCACCTCAACAGATTTTATATTTCAACATTTTCAGTTTATTGCAGTTTTTAAATGTCAACGCAACTTTTCAATGACTAAATTAAAAAAATGATAAGAATCTTTTAGTTTGAAGTGATCGTTCAAAATGCGGAAAATGATGAAAATGTAATATACTTATCATTGTTGACTTTGCTATATAATTCCAAAAGTATTAAATTTTAATAATTACTTGTTTGTTCAGTCTTGGGAAACAAATCTAATTTTTAATATTGTGGAATTTGAAGCAAATTTTAAATTGGCTGCTGTTCCACACTTCACATTGATAAGTTAGGAAATACGTCATTTTCGTCTAGCAATGCTAATCTTATTATCTCAAATCGTCAATATCCGAAACCCTTAGCAACGATGTATAACGTCCGTGAAAATCGACAACTAAATGCTTTGGGGAGATTGTATAGTGAAAGTAGCAAAAAGTAATTATTGTGACTGGAATGAATGCAAGTAACTTGATTTTGTATGTTAACAGATCTTCCAGGAAATGTTTCTATTTTATTTAAAAAAAAATCAATAAAAGACTCTATCGCTCTATTATAACATTATTAAAGAATTTTTCGTGAAGGTCCTAAATGGATCCACGCATACCATAGGAAATTAGAATTGCAGCAATAATTGTGTTATCGTAGTTTACAGATAACTTATACCCTTTGTTTTTTTAATTAACAACATTTCCTAAAGTTTAAATTTCTTATCAAATTCTTTCTCTTTAATGTCAAAGCTATAGTTCATTGCATCAACGACTAAGTTAAATTTGATAGAATCTCAAGCAAACAAAAAACTTGAATGTTGCTATTTTAGTCTGAAGCTGATTTTTTCTAATGTTTAGAAAAACTAGATAAAGAGATCGAAAGCTTTATTTTTCTACATTGAAGTAAGTTCAGAAATACAAAATAAACTTTCTGGATCATAAGAAACCATCAAGGTTCTTCAGGACTAAAAACATTTTAAAAATTTTGATTACAGAAGAAAACTGAAAAAAACCATTAGTACAAACTACCTTATAAGTTAAAGTTAAATGAAGAAGTTGTTTTTTATTTCATCAAAAAATTTACCAACTTGATCTCAATCTAGGTGATTGATTGAGAAAAAAAAATCATTGCAACGCTTTGTAGAATAGGAAGAAACTTGGACTTTTGGTCTGATCAGAAGCACAATTTTTCTGTTGTGCTCTTCCATCAGGAGCTTACATAGAAGTCTAGCGTCTCAAAAACATCTACTTTATTAACTAAAAGAAGGGTAGACAATGGGTAATTTAGGGGTGCTTATTAGACTGACAGAGGGGTAGTGCTGGTGTGCTTAATGTGTGATGGATTTAATTTATTATAAAAGGGGAATTCCCTATGCTGCCCTGTTGTTGTTAAGTATACAGGGTGTTTCATTAGTTTCAGGACGAAATATTATGACGCTATAGTTGAATTTTGAGAAAATGTAACTAATAAACGTTAATTTATGTCATAGACTTTATTTTTTTTTAATATTCTCGAAGTTATTTCACCGTCGATTTAACCGGAAGTCTATTCAACTTTGTTTCTTCGAAGTAACACTGAATTTATCTCTAGATATTTTCATTCTACTCTAAATTGCAATTAAAGTTATATTTATATTTTCAAATTGGTCTTGAATTGTTTTAACTCTTCAGAAAAAACTGATACCTCCTGTATTTTCTTCTAGAATAAAATGAAATTTTGCGCGCACCAAGCTAAAGCAACGATTCATAATATCTTGTAGAACAATTAAAAAATATCTCGGAAAACATTTTATTTTCTTATGCCAATTTCTTCATACTTCAAACATTGAAATTTATTTTTTTCAAATGGAATGTCCTATATTTTGTTATTCAGTTGATTCTGTTTATTTATTTTCTTTCTTTTGATATATCATAAGCTATACTTAGTTGTTTTAATTTTTGATTTTTTTGCTGTTTTTTTTTAATATTTATTCAATTACCTGAATTTTCTCAATAAGAAGTTGTTTCTATAACTACTTGTCTAATGAGTATGAATCTGTCTGTCACGGGGAAAGTAGTCATAGAAACAACACTTCTATCAAGATAATCCAGATGAAATTGATTATTTTTTCGAAAAAAATTAAATATTTTGAAAACTGAAAAAACCAGGTATGTCTTATGCTACATCAAAAGAAAGCAGTTTAAATAACGGAAACAACTGCGTATTAAAATATGGGACGTTCCATTAAAAAAAAAGTTTTAACTGTTTAAAATTTGTCGAAAGTAAAACAAGAAAAATCATTTTCTTTACAGAATAGTGTAGAAAAATGACCACACGATGACCAGCTGTACCCTTTTTTCTGAAGAGTTGCATATGAAATTTTTTTGGAGAAAAAGTCAAGAACTTAAACAGCCAATGACTAATTTAAACAAAACAAAAACGATTGACTTACTAATTTTAAGCATATTTCAGATATGTAAAAATAAATAAAATGTTTCATTAAAAAAACAAGGTTGTTTAGACTTGTGGAAATAATGTGAATATATTTTCAAAATATGGAGCCTAATAAACAAATTGGCATTTCCTGTTTAAATTTTTTCCAAATTCATCTACAACGCTGTAATCTTCTGCGCCGATATTAATGGAACATCCTGTATAAAGAACCCAGTTCTTTCGGCAACATAGATCTATTTTCTATTTCTGTTTTTTACTTCAATAGTAATTTTTTGACTCGAGTCCATCTGACATTTGAAAAAAAATTATTTTGATGCATTCAGATGAATGAACTTTTGCAATAGCAAAAATATTTGAAAGTTTGAATCTTTCGCTGAAATTGAAAGAGATAATGCTTTTTTGCTTAAGGCAAAGCTTGATTACATTATGCAGAAAATTATGTGTCACAATTCATGTTGTCTCGTCACTATCACATTGCATAATAACTAGCAATCATAAAATTTGGAAATAATTAGTATATTTATATCAATTAAATAGTTAGATTGTTTTTGCAATAACTGAATATAATGTTAAAAAAGTATGAAAATCCTTGGGGAATAACTTTATATAAAAAGTTATTACCTGTCTGCTAATTATCCAAACTTTTGTCCGAAGTTATTATAAGCTTGGTATTTAAAAGTTTTGTTGTTTTTTTCATGTACAGCCTATGGAATTTCGTTAATTAAACTCTACAATCGCGAAAATACAAAATTTTACATTATCTCTTTAAGTCTTGCAATTACTGGCATTTAAAATAGTTGGCATTTCAAGTAAATTGCCTAAAAATGTGAATACTTTTCAACAGTCTTGTCAACTTATAGCCTTATTTAAAGATGTGTGAAATGGTTCAGCGTCTGGACTAGTTTTTATAAGAATAAATAAGAGAATGATATTCCCAATGGAAATTCTTGTCGTAATGATTAGAAAACAAATTCGATTTTGAAGAAAATGTATTTTGATAAATTCATGAAAAATTAGATTTGAGTTGGAATATCCCAAGACTCCGAATGTCGATGTAATCTTGTTTATTCCGTTCACATTATGCATGTCCACATTTAAAATTCACTTTCTCCATATAAAAATATTTAGAGGGACAAAAGCTTTTACTAATCATCTGAGAAAACATTTCAGTTTGTTTTTCATTATATTGAAATTGCTTTTATTGAAACAAACATAATATCCATCAATTTTGTATTCAGTATGTAAAAATTAAAATTATCGGAGTTAATCCATATTTGTTGCTGTTAAATTAGTTGAGTTATCTTTTAATTAAAAAGAACATTGGCCGCACCACTTAACAAGTCTGCGGCATAAGTCTCCATTTGTATTATTCTTGTTGCTATTTATTAAGCTATTATAAGTAGTTTGCTTGGAAAACAACACTGAAACATTTTGAAGAAGCGCACACACACCTACATCTATTTTTGCATTTGGCCTAATGCCAATTTTATAAGACAATTGATGCTCTTCCTTCTAACAAAAATGGTCGTAAGTAATATATTCTTATTCAAAGGAAAGTTTGGAAATTTTTCTGATAAAACTTCTAAATCCTCTACTAACGACATATAAGAATAAATAAGAATAAAGCCTTTTAGCAATGGAATAAGTCTCTGTAACCTGAATCTATTTGTAAGTACATAAGAGTTATAAAGCAAACAAGATAATTTATGAGGTGTAATTGAGCGCCGGTGACGTCGACTTCTTCCATATATTTCCCATGTTATGGCTTAATTTTGACCACGGAACGATTATTCGACATTTACTAGACTTTCAATGAAAAATTACAAGAGTTTAGTTTTTTCATAATCAGCAAAATATTGTTGACTTTCAATAATCTGTAGGATTATAATTGGCTGATTTTCAACGAATTTCAAATAACTTTCAGAGAAAAAGGTGCAAATTTTATATTTATTTATAATAGGATGTCGGGGTTTGTTGACTCGTGGAAAAATATCTCCATGTTTACCTTGACTTGCAATTATCTTATCGCTTCTCTGTGAGAGACTATTTTAGTTTTGAAACAGAAATATGCCAATAAGTTGCGAAACGATGCATCATAAAAAAAAAAAATAATAAAAATTAAATACCAAACTAGTGACATATTGGGTCTCAACTTCGGAAAGTAGTCGACTACAAATTTCTGCTTAGTTTTATTGAAGGATAAAGAAATTGGAGTTGTATACAGAGTGACTCAAAATCAGCATGAGTTGTTTCATCAGAATGTTGCTCCAAATTTTCCTCTGCTGAAATTCCTATCATAAAAGCACTATAACTTATTGTCCTGCTAATTTTCAGGTATTCCAAACTGTAGCAGAAACATTTCAAAAAGCTCGCGCTTTGGTAACTTTTTGCGACTCGAGAAAATGTTGAATTATTGGAGAAAAGTTGATGTTTTATCAACTAAACCACATTTGCCACCGCCCAAGACCAAAATAGTGTCTTTTTATGGTGGCCAATCTGAAATTCGCTTTCAAGGCAACAGTAATATTAAATGCGGGTCTGTATAGTAAACAGCTTAATTGAATCAAAAATTGGTTTTATTAAAATTAATACACTCTTGTTTTGGGCGTTCTTTGATATTCATTTGATTGTAGTTTTGATTAAAAATGTGCCAATATTTTGATTAGTTTTCTTCAGTTAAAGACACCAAGACAATTCTAGAAATATCAAAAACACCTAAGTCTATTTTCCCATGTTAAAATTGATCATTTGTCCACTATTTTTAGCACATTGTTCTAATTCAGTTGACCTCTTATCTCCACTTTCCCATTTCCAATCCACAATCTAGTCCTAGAATAAAATTAGAACAATTCTGGCCCAATTCCATTCTCCTCATCAATAAAAAAATCTGAACAAGCTTTTAAGCATTTATCAAACTCATTTTCTCTTTCTCAACCAAAACATCGTTAAATAAATGCTTTAGCTTATTTAGATTCACGATTGTCAAGACTTCTAAATGTTGTGGAAGTTAAAGGCGTACAACCCCGACAGAAGAGAACTGGTTCTGTTTTTTTGCACATTTTTCACTTCTATAAATAACATTACAAGTATTTCTATTTATAACTCTCGTATGACATAACCTGTTCTTTGTATCCTGCGGAATCGAAGCAAAAAAACATTTATTTGTTGTTATTAACGGTGTTCAATGACGATTTAATCCTACTTTTGTTAAATAATTCTACAGATTGTGTAATTCTTTAATTAGTCATAAGAATTAAAAGCAAAAAATTCTATTAAGAAAACCAGTTGTTTTGTTTTTTTCTATCATTTACACGTAATCGTATGATTAATTATTCTCTTCAGATAGCATTGTTCACGTTCGTTACACCTTCTATAAAAAACTCGCAAATAATTTATGTTTGTTCAGAGACATATTGCTTTAATAATTAAATTATTTTTCAGGAAACTTGCAATCAAATATTGATTCTAAATAATCTTGGTGATTTATCAAAACAAAACTGCATATAAAAAGTAATATAAATTTGTTGTTGAGGAAAATACTATGTTTATTTTAATTGACCGAAAATATACATTGGGAAAGAATCCAAAAACGCGGCCGCCAAAAACTACAGTTTTTGTATATTTGTCATAACTTTCTAACATTTAAAGCTCTTGAAAAAGATTACAAATAGTACAATATAAACCGTTATTCTTTCCAACGGTTAGCTCTGTTCTAGAGAATGCAGCAAGATTATAAAAGCATAAACCACATTATTCTACACCTAAAGAAAATATTTTCTGAACTAAAATATAAAAACAAAATGAAAAAGTTTCATCAAAATTCATGAGTAATTAGAACACATGAATTTATTACTTAGATCAAAGTGACAAAACAGAAATGAGTTTAAACCAATATTTGTCAATTTTTAATTTATTTATTTTTCAAAAAAAATCCTTGATCATTTCCGTGTACATAAATCAAGAAAAACATGAAATCCCGTTAGCATTTTTATCACCAACCAAAATTTCAATAATTTTTAAATTTGTTAAATCGTATTTTTCTAAGGAAATAATGAGATGTCGCGCACACACTCAACTTCTTGATAAATATTCATAGGTGTGTCATTAGTATGACAACCATGAAACAAAGAAGTCGCTATAAATAGCGACACACTGACCATGAACCACAGCTTTGATAGGTAAAGGAAGACGTACATAAATCCATACCATTTATGTATTCGAATCCGATTTAATTTGTTTAGGAAAATTTTATTATTAATGCACTATCCGTTTGATAACAGTTGCTAATAAACCATTCGCTTGAGTTTGTTTAATAAAAGTTGATTAAATCGAAAAAAATTAGTTTATACTGGAAGTTGGACGTTTTTCATATTTCCAACATTGGTTTTTAATTGGTAATTAGAGGACTTGACCCGAAGTAATGACGGTCTTGATGATTTTAACGTTAAAACTATTTATTTTTAGAATAGTTTACATTTTATAGCGTTTTTCACAAAAAGATAATTAACAAGTTATTTGACTTTTAAAATTGTAAAAGAAAATTGTTTATTGAATTTGTTAACAAGAGAGACTAACTTATGAATTTTGAAATTTAAATAATTTTGATTTGGAACTACTTAATTTCTGGCCGAATCCTATCAATTGAATTAAATTTGTGACGTATCTTTTGTAAATTTAATTAAGAGTCTGTGCAAATATTGAATGCTTTCATTTATTTTTCGGTATTAACTTGTTAAGCAAATGTTTACGAGTTTGAACTCTCATAGACTAACATGGCGAAACACCGTCATTAGATATTATATACCTGGCGGTATCACAAAAAGTTGTTACACATCTTTTCTTAGTTTAACTAGAATCAAGTTTTTTCGATTAATGTCGTAATAGTTTTGCATATGATGGATTTTATCATTAGGATGGAATTTCGTTTAAGTTTGAAAAAATATACATCAAAAGAACATCTGTGACTTGACACTGAATGCATTTAATATTGATCTTTTCAAATGAAGAAAAAACGATGAGTGTCGGTTTTAAAGAGAAACTTTAGTTATTTGTCAGTCATAGTTAGACTGATTATTTCTCGGAAAAGCTATTTTTGGCGCGATTGAGAGACTAATTTAGATAGATAAGTACAGTAAAAAGGGAAAATTATTCAGTTGATCAGTTTGGTTGGCAGCGCCGTCATTTGACTGCAACTAAATTGACAAGCATCCAAGACTGAATTTTTTAGAATCCAAGAAAAAATCAACTTATTGTTAGTATTAAATTAATTTAAAAAACACAAAGATTTAATTTACATTTTCTTTGAACGTCTAGTAAATTCTGCACTTATTATACAGAGTGGCTCACAAAAGTGAGCGTTTAATCAAAACTCCTAAATTAGCGATAATAAACTTTTGGGAATTTGGCACTTCGTTCCAAAAATGTTTTGAAAATTGGCACACTTTCAGCTATAGCAAAAGTAAACTATAATTTTTCCATTTCATATTTTGTTAATTTTTAGAATCATCAGAAAATCCTATTCCATTTCTAAATTCAACCGTTTTTGAGAGAAATTAAAAAATATTTAAATATAAAATAACACTGTCTTCTTCGTGGGAAATTCTTTATATTTCAAATTGGTCAGTTGAGAAAATTAAACTTTGCTTTTCAGCTCTTATAATTTAATTTGTCTTCCTAGCGTCTGGTAATATAATATTTTATGTCAAATTGGATCAATTCTATAATAAGGCATTTCCAAGAAAGCCTGAAGCTGAAATAACAGCAAAATGCTCAGTTTTAATAGGATCGTAATTATTTGTTTATTTTTGAGTCTCAAATTGCATTCATCGTACCCATTATTTTAAATTAAAGCTGAATAAATCCAATTCCAGCACAAAATCCGAATAGAATAATTCCAGGAAATTCTTCTTTTTTTTTTTTTTTTTTTTTCAATATGCCCATTACCAGTAAACACGTCAGTGAAACATACTGAAAACCTTTCAGAATATTTTATTCATTGATATATTTTTTTTTGTTTCAGGTGATCCTGGAGTTCCGGTGAGGGGGAAGCCCGGCCATGCGCCTCGGCCTGGCTTCTCTGCTGGTCGCGCTATTATTTTTTTCTTCCTCCCATTCGAATTCATCCACATTTTCACCCTTAATTACACAGAGGGATGATACAAATACACGATTTCTGGCATTACATGCTGCTTCTCCATCCCATCTTTCCAGCACGACCAGCACGAAATTTTCAGAACCATATAAAAAATTCTCATCTTCGGAAGAAGATTTTCCACAAAATAATGATTTGGATATGGGACATAGAAATATCAACGAAGATGATGAAAAATCTGCTTCGACAGATGATATATCGTCTCATACAGTTGTCGATAATCATAGGGAAAATCTCACCACTGAAAATTTTAAACGAGAACCTTTGTATAAGAAAAAGAACATTACTGTTGGATATCTCACTGCTGTCAAAGGGGAGCTTAGAGAAAGGCAAGGATTGGCGGTGTCTGGAGCCATCACCATGGCTTTAAACGAGGTAAATTTGGGATTAAATAAATAAATATTCAACTTTGATATTTAGATTGATGCTAATATCTAGCTGATATGTTTTATCACATAATAATCAGATTATTATTCTAATATTAAATCAGACAGATTTGGATGTGCTTAGTTGTTGAATATGGATTATTTTATGCATCGACGATAACTGATTCTAAATATATTAATTTGCTGTTACGCATGAGCGGACATAGTCCTAAAATATATTATATTATTTAATTACATTACACATATGTACACAATCGCCTTAAAAATATACAAATTAATAAACATCAATATTTATCCACCGCTCTGTAAGATCGTTTAATTTCGGGTCAGAATTGACAAGAGTTTAGAACAAAGGAAATATCCAAAATATTCGAAATAAACGAATGTAAAGTTGTATCCAAATTGTCAATATCCAAAAAATACACTCAAGCTTGTAGTTGATGTCTTGCATGGCTATACGTTGAGAACTTAAATTTATACTTGCCTTTTTTAAAAAAAATAAATTACAAGAACGCTGTTTTCATATTTTTGAAATTCCCTGAATGTTTATGGAAATAAAAATTCTTATTTCTTGTTAATAACAAGCTTTGTTTGAAAAATCTGCAAAAATGAACATGTACCGAAATAATTGATTAGTTTATTTAACGAGATTTTCATTTTCCTGAATTTCCACGTTCGAACACACAATGGAATAAACTATCGGTCTGGAACAGCATTTCAAACAAAAATACTTATGAACGCTTTAATTCCACTCATTTATTTTTTTATTCCAGGTTAATAATGATCCAGATATTCTCCCTAACGTCACCCTCGTGATGCGTTGGAATGATACAAGGGGAGATACAGTCGTGGCAACTCGCGCTATGACTGATATGATCTGTGATGGAGTTTCGGCGTTTTTTGGGCCGGAAGGTGCATGTTATGTAGAAGCTATAGTAGCCCAATCGAGAAATATTCCAATGATTAGTTATGTGAGTTTTCACAAATTAAACTATCGATTATTAATTTTTTTTTCTGTAGAAATGTTCAGATTATAAAGCTTCTCAAGTTCCGACGTTCGCCCGCACTGAACCACCGGATACTCAGGTAATTTTTTTTTAATAATAAATTATTATTGAAATTGAAGGAATCACATGCATTTTCTAACACTATGTTATTGTTTGGAAGTGTTAAATATTTATTTTCGTGTTTATCAGAAATCTAAAGATAGACACGACACGTTAACTATTTGGGTATTATTTGTCAATAGATTTTCACAGGAACAGATGGGAAATGTCGAGATTGTTGATGAGAGAAATTAATGTCAATAGAAGTTCAATTGGGAATACGCTTCACCAACTATTGTCTGTTGTATTCACATGCTTTTATTATGCTTGAATTGTTAATAATTCCAAGATTCTATTTAATTATGTTGATTGTTCCAGGTTACAAAGTCTGTTGTATCTCTTCTAGACTACTACAAATGGAAGAAATTTTCAATAATTTATGAAGAAGCGTGGCATACTGTAGCTCAGTCTTTAGTTCAAGAAGCCAAAAATAAAAATATGACTATAAATGACGAAAAGAAAGCAAAAGATAGCTTTAAATGTTGTACAGAGCAATTGTCTTGCTGTGGAAGTGGATATTGGTACCAATTTATCCAAAATACCAAAAACCGTACTAGAAGTAAGTTTTAGGAATAGAATTCGAGATTTATAGATATTGAAAGTGCCAATTTGCAGTTTATGTTTTCCTTGGAAGTTTAACTTCTCTACTGGATCTAATGATTACAATGCAAACAGCTCAGCTGTTTGAAAACGGCGAATACATAGTGATTTATGTAGATACTAACACATACTCGGAAATAGATGCTCATAAATATATTTGGAGTAAGTAAGTTTGTCCAAATGATGATAGTAAAATATATTTAGATTAATTCTAGAACCAGCCGATTTTGAAAAATATGACAGTTGTGAAAAGAATGATTTTGACGGATTAATCAAACGTGGAAGGTCTTTATTTGTTGTTGTTCCAACTGCACCAACAGAAAATTATGAAAGCTTTATAAAAACAGTGAGATTATATAATTCCGAGGAGCCTTTCAATTTCGAAACTTCGATTCACTTGAAGTCTTTTGCAAAAGTTTGTACTTGTTGAGGGTAAATTGAGCTCAGTACTATTTGTATTTTGTAAATTTGCAGTATATTCCAATCTACGCTGCATATTTATATGATTCTTTCAAACTCTATGCAAATGCTCTTCATAAACTGTTGTCAGAACAGCCGATTTTATCTGATAAAATTATTGACGAAATTGCCAGCAATGGGACCAAAATTGTGGAAACTATTATCGAGATGAAAACCTATAAAAGTATTTTTTTCCTAAAAATCATCTCTTTGTACAATGTTAATTTTAGGCGTAACTGGCGCGACAATGAAATTAGATAGAAACGGCGACTCCGAGGGCAATTTTTCAGTTTTAGCGTTTCAACAAGTCAGTGGTGATACCCACGTCCATGGCAGTTTTTCCTGTCCTTTCCAAATGCGACCAGTCGGTCAGTTTTTTCAGCAATCGGACGATTTTCCAGTGAGTGAGTTTGCACTTTGTGATTTAAAGTTATTAATTCCCTTTTACATTACAAGTAAAAAATTTCAATTTAAGGAGTACAAAATCTACACCAATACGCAAATAGTATGGGCTGGGTCTGATAAACCCAACGATGAACCAAGTTGTGGATTCCATAACGAATTATGTCCTAAACCCAACACCCATTTGAATAGTATAATAGCAGCTGGGGTTTTAGCTATCTTGCTATTTTGCGCAGGTGTTATCACTATGTCCATTTATCGCAAATG
Organism: Latheticus oryzae; assembly: GCA_030157265.1. Lineage (NCBI taxonomy): Eukaryota > Metazoa > Arthropoda > Insecta > Coleoptera > Tenebrionidae > Latheticus > Latheticus oryzae. Next base: position 14,384,412 of record CM058050.1, read on the forward strand.
GAAAATAGAACAAGAAATCGAAGGTCTTTTGTGGAAAATTGATCGGAATGAAATCCACAGTTATTTTGAAAGAGATATTGTTTCTAGTCCTAGCCGGGTAAAATTGCAGTTAATAATTTTTTGTTTGATATTAATTATATGCATTTAGCTCAGTTTAATAAGCGCAAGTGTAACTTCATACGAGTCCAGAGGCGGCTTACAAGTTTTCGCTACAACAGCGCAATATCGAGGCGTTGTGGTGCGCATAAAAGAATTAACCTTCTCGCGAAAGAAGGATATTTCTAGGGATGTAATGAAAGAGATGAGGCTATTGCGAGAATTGCGTCATGATAATATCAACTCTTTCATTGGTGCTTGTGTGGAACCTACTTCTTTACTACTAGTCACTGATTATTGTGCCAAAGGAAGCCTTTATGTTGGTGATTCAATGCATTCTTCCATACAATTAATAATAAAACCCTCTTTCAGGATATTATAGAAAACGAAGACATTAAGTTGGATAAGATGTTTATTGCCTCGCTTGTTCATGATCTCATTAAGGTAAATTCATACAAGATGAAAATGAAAAATTCTTAGAAACTATTTTATAGGGCATGCTCTACATTCACAATTCAATGCTAATGTGTCACGGAAACTTGAAATCCTCAAATTGTGTAGTGACTAGTCGATGGGTTCTTCAAGTAACTGATTTTGGATTAGCAGAAATGAGACAATGTGCTGAGAACGAAAGCATAGGAGAACACCAATACTACAGAAGTAAATTCTTTTCATAAAGTTTTTATATGATTACTCACTCTAAGTTTCAGGTTTGTTCTGGAAAGCGCCTGAAATCCTACGAAATCCAAGCGCGTATTGTCGTGGAACACAAAAGGGAGACGTTTACGCTTTTGCTATAATCTTATACGAAATTTTAGGTAGAAAAGGACCGTTCGGAACTACAGGTTACGAGCCAAAAGGTAAAAGAAACCAATTATATTAACGCATCTGATTGGTTTTTTTCCAGAAATTATCGAAATGGTAAAAAGAGAACCCTTAGAAGGCGAAGAGTGTTTTAGACCTGATGTAGATCTTCTACTTGACTGTGAAATCGGCTGTGATGATTATGTTATTCAATGCATGAAAGATTGCTGGGCTGAAAATCCCGATTCGAGACCAGATTTTGCCACAATTAGGAGTAGACTGAAACGAATGAAAGATGGGAAGAATAAAAACATAATGGATCAAATGATGGACATGATGGTGACTTATGCTAACAATTTAGAAGAAATTGTAAGCGAAAGAACTCGATTATTATATGAAGAAAAAATGAAAACTGAAGATTTACTTCATCGAATGTTGCCGAAACCTGTAGCTGAAAGATTAACGAATGGTTCTGGGGTAGAACCGGAATCTTTTGACTCTGTTACGATTTATTTCAGCGACATCGTAGGTTTTACGGCGATGTCTGCGGAAAGTACCCCATTACAAGTTGTCAATTTCTTAAATGATCTCTACACAGTATTTGATAGAATCATCAAAGGTTATGATGTTTATAAAGTCGAAACGATCGGTGATGCCTATATGGTGGTTTCTGGTTTACCTTTACGCAATAAAGACAGACACGCGGGTGAGATTGCTTCTATGGCTTTGGATTTATTAGCCGCTGTGAAAAATCATTCCATATCGCATAGACCTAACGAAGTTTTAAAGTTAAGAATTGGAATACATACAGGTGAGGTTCCTCTTCTGTTAAAATGAATCTTACAATGATAATTTAGGGCCTGTTGTTGCTGGAGTCGTTGGATTGACAATGCCTCGTTACTGTCTCTTCGGAGACACTGTTAATACCGCGTCACGGATGGAAAGTAACGGGGAACCCCTCAAAATACACATCAGTTCACAATGTAAAGAAGTGTTAGATAAACTAGGAGGTTACATTATTGAAGAGCGTGGACTTGTTAATATGAAAGGAAAAGGAGAAGTGAGAACTTTTTGGTTGATCGGCGCAACTGAACAAGCTATACAAAAACGCGAAGTAGATTTGGGGGATATCCCGCCGTTATTCTGCAGACCGAGAAGAAGTCCAAAGTTGAATAATGATTCCAGACAAGCGTCAGTTTGTGGCGGTTTTGGCGGAATGAACAGCCGAAGACATTCTAGCATACCTCGAGGTATCCTAAATTTTTGCATTTGGTGTTTTGGTGATGCTTTCCATTTTTGGTTCATTTTTTTATGGTAGTGGGTGTAAATTTAATTGTATTAGTTTAGCTGTTTTTTTTTACACAACAATCCATCGTTATTTTTCCACCAGGTACGAGTATCGAAGTGGAAAGCACATCTACACTCCAGAATGCGAGTCCTCTTCCTTTGCGACATCTCAAAGTAAATCGTCATAACTTAAATGTTCCAGAGCAAGGTTCCAAATTAACAATAAACACAGCATTTGGCAGTCAAATTATAGAAAATTGTGACGAATCTCGGAGAGGTTTAAGACCACGAAGAGTTCTATCAAGTATTGCGTCAAGTTCTGACGAACAAAAGAAAAGTCAAAATATGCTAAACAAAATCCGAGAATCGAGAAGTTTAGATCCGCTACCTTTAATAAAAAACAAACCAGAACCAATGTTAGATGGGAAGTTATTGAGTGTTCGAAAACGGTCAACGAGGTCGTTAGAAAACTGTGATAAATGCGGCGAAGTACAAATATTTGCCGTACCAGAAGATAAATTAATAAATAATAATTTTCCGAATGGCACCATTTTGAATATTCCACCGGAAGATAATAATAGTTTAGAAGAAGTACAAGTTCCGTTGCTCAATGCTACCCAAAATCCGATGGTTAGAAGGAGAGTAGGTAGCGGAATTACTGAAGATATTGTCCCAAATAATACTTCAAAAAGGTATTATTTTGATATTTATATTAGCAACGTCTTTATTAGTAATTTCCAGATGGCGCTCTTTAGAATCTTTACCAGCAGCATGTGAACAAACTGCTGATTTTCATGGTAAAAAGAAATCGTCTTTGAAGAATTGGTTGGTGGGACTTTTCAATGGTAACGGCTTGAAAGCAAGTAACACATCGCTGAGAAAAGGCGTGATTAACGAGTATAATACCTTAACGGAAAAAGAAAGTATTGTATGAATTATAATTCAATTTTTGACTATTTTGAATTTCAATTTCCTGAAAGAGAAATTGATGAATTATTCATTAAAGTTGAGGTCTGAAGTGGTAGAATTATATCTACATGTACATAAGAGAATATTACAGATATCATAATGGTTAACACTTGCATTTACCTGCGTTTAACTAAATAAAAGTGGTATTTCATTTTGCCATTTAGATTTTAAATCAGTTACTTTCATTGTACCTTTTTTGAGATGAATATACACAGATTTAGGAGCAGGTTCTCATTGCTTGATCAAATAAATAGTCTAATTTCAATTATTAGAATTTAAAGACGTAAGCAACCAACAAGAATAAGAATAATTGTTGTTTTTATCGAACAAGAAAAAAAGAATTTACACATTTTAAGTATGTGAGATATAGTTTTAAGAAGTGTTTTATATGTAAGCATCTGTTACCATTTTTTGCATATATAAGTGTATGTAAATTAAGGATTAAAATTTCTTTAAAAAGTCGTTGTGATTATATTTTTATAAGATGTAAATTTTATTGCTTTCTAAATGTTTATTCAACGAAATATATTGTCGTTTCACATCATTGGTGGAACTCTAAGATAGCATTTAAATGTGAACCAATCTAAATAATCTGACTATTGTTTTCCTACTTGTTTAATTGAAGAAAGGTACAAGTCAGAATTTTTGTGTTAGAGGCTGTGAATATTATCTTTATGTGTAAATAAATTATGTAAGAATTTTGTCTTTGCACTTTGAAATATATGTGCCATTAACTTATGAAGTTTGTGTAAATGAGGTACCTAAATTTTATGTACATATAGTGTTATTGTAAGTATTGTTTGATAATATACTTATTTATTTATTAATTTTTTTATTCATTTAAACCTTTTCCTTTACTTTGCAAACAAAGACTGGATTTCACAATGGTCCGGAGGACATCTTGGTGCTTTTGGATTAGGATCACATCGATCACAAATCGGTTTGTCTTGAAGTTTACCATCGACCATATCCATCGGACGGCCGCCTACACATTCCCCTCTTTTAATATCTTCAACTAACAACGGAATCGCATTTTCTAATAAACACATCTCATAATCACTCATTTCCTCTGGAATACCCAGATTTTTTGATATTCCATCTAAAAAGATTTGATATTCAGTTCGATACTAAATTTTAATATTAATCATACTTGGACCGAGTAATAACGGTGTTACCATATACTTGAGCTGTGGATGAACTTTCGATTTAACAAATGCGCATTCAGTAACATCAGCTTGTCCTCTTAAAGCTTTCACTAAAGAAATAATAAAACGTGTCGCTGCAAAAGCACGAGATAAATAAGCTCCATCAGAACGAATTTTAAATAAATTAACATCAGCTTGACGGACACTATTAGTTACGTCTTCTAACTCTTCCTATAAAAACAAAACAATAAAATTTGTATAATTGATTGCTAATTGATACATTTGTTAATTCGTTACAAGGAACTGCTTTAGATAACACAGGAACTATTGTTTTTTCCGAATGACCTCCTATGACAGGTACTAAAACACATTCCGGGTCCAAGCCAAGAATTTCAGCGACAAACTTATTACTCCTAACGACATCAATTGTAGTAATTCCAAAGATACTATTAGCATTATAATGCCCATGTCTTTTCATCACTTCACTAAACATTGGAACAATGCTATTGATCGGTTCTGTAGCGATAGCTATAAAAGACTTGAATGCTATTAAATAACAGAAATTTTCAATAGTTGGTCATTACTTTAGGGGAATGTTTGGCTATATTAACGGCGTATTCTTTCACAATTGGGGCGTTTTTATCGAAAAGATTACTATAGTTGAAACTATCTGAGTGCTGACAATAGGCAAAAACCACAATTACGTTCGATCCCTTTCAAATAAATAAAAGAATCTTTTTTTTTTTTTTCTAATATGTTAATGACTTACACTTAATGCTTTTTGAATGTTATCGTTCCCGCAATAAGATGTTACTTTACATTTAGTATCGATGTAATTTAAATCGCAAGCGAAGCTTTCCAATGACTTGGCATCGTATAAGCATAATTCATCAATCAAAGGAGACTGTTTTAGCATCATGGAAACTGATTTTCCCACATTACCTATAATTAAAAAACGTTATAAAGTGAAGGGAAGTTGAAGAACTATTACAAATTACCTCCAGCACCAAGGATTGTTACTTTCAACGTATCTGAACTGCCCTGATGATGTAACCTATTTTTCTGAAACTCTAACTTTCTGACTGATAATAATTGCTTGCTTGGAAATATGTAATTGTTTATGCATTTTTTCAAAGTTTGTGAGGACAGCAGCTTAGTAATTTGGCTCATTGCTGTTTTCTGAATTTAATTTTATCTGAATTTTGGAAAAAATCAAAAGTAACAAGCGCCTACTATAAAAAAGTTTAAGACTGCCCAAATAATAATGAAAAATTGAACAAATTTGAAACAAATTTCAAATAATTTCAATATAAAATTATAAATTTGTGTAAATCATTAAATTTTAGTTCACTTCGTCCAATTTAAATTTGAATTGGAGCGTGAAAACAAAATTTGTGCCAAGCTGCCAATAAGATCATTACAAATTCCCTAGATTATATTATAGCAAAATCACGCTGTAAAGTAATAAGCAATCAACAAACAGAAATTTTGTTTACATTTTCGACTTTTATATATTTCTAGAGTATAAATCTCCCACATTTAATATTTTAGTTGTGGTTTCCGATAACTTACAAACCACGAGATCACGTCCTAATTTTACCTGACGTTGCACTCGTTGAACATCAAACAGTTAGGTTAAGTTCGAAAAAAGTGAGAACTCCAAAGTACTTTCACAGCTTTAAACTTTTACAAAAGTTTTCTAAATAATATTATGGCAGATGCAAAGAAGGTGAGGATAGTGCATGCTTCTATTTAATCCTATTAATCTCTATTACACAAAGACCATGTTTTCTGTCAGATGATTTGACAAAGTATTCAAAATTCGCAGTGAAATAATGCCATCTTCGTATAGTTCAATCGAAAATTGGGAAGATGAGCAAGACTATAAAGAGGTGCAACCATATGGAAATAATTATTTACATTAAATGTTGTTTTACAGGTTCTAGAGTACAAAGACAGTTTGAAAAAAGAAGCTGAAGAGTTGCTGCTAAAAGGGTTCCCAGCAACAATAGTGAAATTGAACGCTCTTTTGGAAACTCCACAATTTAAAAATAGACGATTTACTGATGTGCATCAAGAGTTGAATATACCCGTTCCAGATCCTATTTTGCTCAATAGCCATACTGACTTACCTCCTGCTAAGAAGGTGAAATACGACAATAGCATATCGCAAGATGGGACGAAAGTTATGGTTTTACCAACTGGCTCTGTACCAACTAATAAACATTTAGTAGATCTTGTTGAAGCTGTTAAACCTCATATTAGAAAATTGGTCGAGGATTCCAATACTGTAAGTTACACATTACTATCATTTTTCAAATAATCTAATTTTAATAATAGATGAAAATGTGGATATCGTTCATGATTCCGAAAATAGAAGACGGCAACAATTTCGGCGTTTCTATCCAAGAAGACACTTTAGCAGAAGTCCAGTCTGTTGAATCCGAAGCTGCAGCTTTCTTTGACCAAATCTCCCGATATTTTATTTCTCGTGCAAAAGTAATCTCGAAAGTTGCTAAATATCCTCATATAGAGGATTATAGAAGAGCTGTCCAAGAACTCGACGAAAAAGAATATCTTAGTTTATGGCTGGTCATGTGTGAAATAAGAAATAGATATTGCGCTTTACATGATATTGTTATCAAAAATTTGGACAAAATTAAGAAACCACGTTCCACTAATGCTACTGAATCTTTGTACTAAAAGCTTGGATGAAAGAGCACAAAAATAAAAATAATTTCATATACTAATTGTAACTTTTTTTTCAGTCTGTTTGTATCATTGTGACTGTTGTATTATATTTAAATTAAATTAAAAAAAAAAAGATGATAAGTAATGACATGTTAAGAATGCAGACTTAAGTATTTATAGTTGTGAGAGATAATAATGCTTTTCAAGTTTTACATTTAGTATGTTTTTATTTAGAGAAGAAAATGTCTCTTAAATTTTGGTGTTTAGTCTGTAGAATAGATTTATATTTTTTATAAAAGTAATTTAGACATTCAATTTGATAAAACTGATGACAATTTAATTTTTTTCTGAACCAGTGAACAATAGTGTAGTTGTCTATTTTGGTATTTTCTAATAAAAATTAGTGATTGAAGGAATTATGTGTTTTAGATAGGAAGTATATTGAAAAACTTCTTTCTTTATGTTATTATGAAACTAAAAAAATATATTCAAGTGACAATTCATATTGAAAAAATAACGATTCAGTCCACCGGACATATACTCGACAAAAAGTGAAATATTTACGAAAATTGTATTGAGCGTTGGTTTATCTCCTTTAGAGAGTCATTAAAGACTAAAAATATTTAAACGAATCTTTAGAACATGTGTAATATACAGCATAAAAAATCTCTGCAAAAGATGGAAAGAGAGGCTTAATTGGGGGTAGACATGACAACCCCCCTATTGATAATGTTGATCAAATCCAAGTAAATATTCAAATTTGGTGATAAATGTAACTTTTAGGTTGAATAATTGATGAAATAGTTTTTTAAAGTGAATCGCAATTTTTCTTTATAAGAAATTATGAGAAGGTAGAAAACTTTATAATATCGATAAATTTGAATTTTGTGTGGACAAAAAAATTAATTTGAGTTTTGTTATAAATATCTGCTTTGTAAAAATGGATTAATTTTCGACATTCATAGTTCCATTATTTCTTTGAATATGGAGCTAAAATTTACACTATAAGTATTATACTTCTTGACGGTTTTAATTTCTCTGGTATTTTGAATTTCGTCCACTATAAGCTGTTTGAAAAAGCTACAAAATGAGCTTAAGCTCAATGCTGCATCTCAATTAGAAACGGAGAATTCAAAAATATACATAAAAAGCCAAAATTAGGTGAAAATTAAAATCTTTAAAATTAAAAATTAAATCTTTCGATTAGGCCAGTTTTGAACATTTTTGATTGCAGTTCCATTATTCCTTTGAATGCCGAAAATTTGCACAAATTATACCTCTTGACGTTTCTTATTATACTAGAATTGTCAGTTTGGCCCACAGTAAATCATTTGAAATTCTGAAACCAGAAAAATCAAAACTAGAGAAGATAAACTTTAATTCATAACGCTGTTTTTTTAAAATATAATCGGATGAAAAGTGGCATGCTGATAAGGCTTCAAAAAAACTACAAAATGAACCCGAGCTCATTGCTCTCTCAATCAGAAGGTAAGATATTAGCTGATTTTTTTCCAATAATATGTAAATCGGCAAGGTCGACCAAATCGACGTTACCAAAAACCTTCAAGTCGACTTCCAATCTAACTCAATCGACGTTTATTGATATGGGGAAATCAAATATAAACATACTGTGTACTGTACAACAATAACGAATATAAACTTAAGAAATTTCCAAGATCCAACGATTTATATTAACATTATTTTTAAAGGATTCATTCAAATTTCTAGTCTGAACTTTCACCTAGTGTTTGGAATTTACAAAGCAGGAATTTCCAACATTTTCATGTCATAGAATATATACTTACTTTTTTACCATTCGTAATTTGTTTTATACTCTAGCTCACTTCTATTACATAAAAACATCTTTCTAAAGTTCATTTCATAATTCACGATACCGCTAGTACAAGAACAAGCAACAAAAACATCAAACAACAAAGAAGCCACTCCACATTATTACTTTTGTTACCTTTAACCTTTAATAAATATATCCGCGACATTATTAATGACTGTTTATGTTGGTTTTCCTATAGACACTTGCAAAATATTGGTTTAGATAAGACGAATCGAGTTCAAAAGTCGAGCGTGTACGTTTGTTCATTTAATTATTCCCAGTTCTCTTCCTGTCCAAGAAAAGAACATCCGCATAGAAGCCATTACAATAGACCACGCTATTCATTAATGAACTTAAATTCACCTGTAGTAGGAAGTTTGGAAAAGAATTTACTAATAAATGAGTTCTTATTAATTAATTATTAATTACAAACTAATGAAAAAAAGAGTAAAATTAGGCAAATTACAAAAGCATTAACATCATTTCTTCATGAATTTTTATATTTGTTCCCTTTTCTTGTATGTATTTTTCCGATCACGAAAGTATAAGTGATAAAGCGTTCTTTCTTAAGCTTTTGATGGATACAATATTATGGTTAGTTTCGAATAAATTGTGACATGTCAATGAAATGAATAGTGAATAGATAGGGCGCAGCTAATACGGTCACCTATTGTGAAAAATATTCCATTTAGTACGAAAGGGGTGGAATGCCTCCAAGAGTAGTGTTTTGGTGACGCTTGCACGGTCATAATAAACGCGTCTTCAGCGAGTTTGAAAATAAAACGATGCGCGATCACCATACAAATTCAAATATTTATTAGATTTGATCGATTATTGTACAAACATGTAATTCTACATTACTTTGCGTAGTTCCTTTGTGCTTGTTTTCTTCGGTAAATGTTTTTTACAATTTATAGTAATTTTTTTAAATTATTGCTCTAGTTTATTATTTACAGTGGGCGGGTACTTGGTGCGTATTTAGTGATTCCAATTTGATGTAAAAAAATCGAAGGATAAACTTGGTGCTGAATATTTCTATTTTAAATAAAAATTTTGATCATACTACAGAATGATTGTAGACAAAATAAGGCATACTGCAAAATTTTCCATCAACTGCAAACTTAATAGATTTTTCCCTTTTCATTCCATTCATTATTTATTGAAGCAAGAACAAAAAATTTTACATGCGATTTCCCAGACATCTTTGTCTACAAAAAATTATGACAAGCTATATAAGTATGTACCACGTATTTGGGTCATGTGGGAGGGAAAAATAAAATAATATACATTTCTCTCGTGAATTATAGTGACTCCTGACTAATGCTTCGGGAAAAAAAACGTCCTACTTAATTTTGAGAGATTTAGTGTTAATGGGACACTTTGCATAAATATCTATTATGACCTTTGAAAAATTAAGTAGATTTCTCTTCCTTGAAGATCAAATTTATCAAACTTAAATGAGTGTTGTCTTTATTTGAAAAAATTCCTGATTTTCACGCACATTCTCAATTAGAAAAAAAAAGCTTTTCTTAAGCTTTATAAAATTGTTAAACGTATTTTAAGCATAAAAATATTTTAAGAATAAAAAAAATTCACCAATTTTAACAACACTTAAAGTCTCCTTTTAGACTAAAAGCCTCTTTCTAATTTTGAATGTCAGCTCTATGAATCAATTCAGTATCTACATACTTATTCATTTCACAGATTAGCTATATCAGTCTGAAAAATCATGCTTTCCACCACTTGAATATAATGCTACATTTCGCCCTGCACAACAATGCCAGTTCCTGTTAAAGCAAGAAAAAAAGTTTCAGCGGATAAAAACCAAAACAATGGATTATACATTCATTCAAACCCTCCAAAAGGTAAATATAAATCGAAAAATCAACAAAAAAGCTATTAAAATCTTTAACAAAACAAATTTGTTACTATTTTTTTTAATATTAAGAACATTAATTACTTTCTATATAATTGAATTTTCCACACAGCTTTGATTAGATTTTACAAGCTAAATTTAGCACTAAAGCTTTTCATCAAAAACTTATTTTATTTTTAGTGTTACAATTGAATTCTGCGCACATTAAGCAGGTAATTAGAAGTGGAGATTTGGATAAACTCGAACAATTGGTTTATGAAGGGCATGGGAAAAAATTAGCTGGTGAATATTCAGCTGATTATAAGACCAGAACGTTTTTGAAAAATGTACCAGCGTTGATGGTATTAAAAAAATAAATTTTTATATTTAAAATTTATGTAATTATTTAGACGAAAATCTCCTTGCTTCATGATGCAGTAAACAGTGGAAGACTGGAAGAACTGAAGAGTTTATTAGAAGAAGAGACAATTGAAAAACGGAAAAAAATTGTAACTGCTAAAGATGATTCAGGGGTTGGACTTTTACATAAAGCTGTTTATTATGACCTCAAAAACATTTACAAATATTTGATTGATAAGTTCCCTCATCTTGTTTCTATCAAAGACGCGGTAAGTTTTATTAATATTTATTTATGGCGCGCACTTTTAAATATTTTTTTAATTTATTAATAAAATGTTAACGCCTGCGTGCAATTGAATGATTCTATCTATCCGATGCGCCCTAGCCTTGAACTCTAATTAGGTTGCTGATTCAAAGCTCGCGCGTATATACTTTGTTTGTATTTACCCTTAATTACACACAGTCTAGCTTTTTCAACCCATTTTATACAGACAGTTATTGAACGATTTAATTAGTATAGATTTTTAGTAGTAATTTTTTCATATCAAACAATAAATATAATAATTTAATGAAGCTAATTTTATTTTATACAAATCACGAAGAAAACCGCAGTAAAATTTCAATATCTAATTAAATGTAAACTGCGTTTTTAAACATTCAAAATGTATTATCGACAACAAAAGAAAAAGAGACACAATAAGATAACAATAGATAATAATCGAAAAGCTCTTTAGAAATTTTATGAGTGGCAGGAATCAATATTCAGTACCAAAACGTGTTCAATTAGATTTTTTTTCAATTGTAGGTTGAAGGAAAACACTTAACTTTCTAGAATTCTTTTTGTTTGGAATGATAATAGTTGACCATCAAATTATAAAGTTGTTAAAGTGATTAAAGTTTGTAATAATAATGGAGTTGTTTACAGAGAATTTTTTTCATAATTTTTATGTATGATTTAAAAAAAACAACAAGGCGGTTTGGAAACAGAAATTATTCAAACTTTGAGGGAAGTCAGACATGAAATCTTTAGAATATCAGATCCAAAAAGTTTAAAAATAAAAGAATATTTAGATATTTTTAGACATTTATTTTACTTGATTATAAAAATAGTTTAACGGTAAATCATTCATTCAAGTAATCTTTTATCTTCAACTTTAATTTGTCACGAAAGCGCTACTTTCTCTTGATTAACAGCAATGTTGGAAATTGTGACTGCTGTTCAGTCTTATCTTTTACAAAAAGGATTCTCGGTAAAAACTGAAACTCAAAAATAATCTCTTAGTTTTTTATTTTTCAAAAATATTCCGTTGTCGATTGGTCGCTTTATTTCACTTTTCGTCCTTGAATATAAATCACTATATTGCAGGAAGGCCGAACGCCTTACCACTACACGCCAATGTGTAAGGATGTTTCCGGAATTCAAAAGCTTCTGATAAGCGTAGGTGCCGACTCATCCGCTACAGATTTCAAACAACATAATGCCAAATATTACATGAATCATATTCAAGAACTAGAATTGCCAAATTTACAAAAATCTGCGTTTAGTTCAGCGAAAAATACATCCCAACAAGAAAGTAAGTTAACGTTTAGTCTTTTGATTATAATAAGAAACATTCATTAAAAATTTGTATATTGCGGTAAGTGGAACCTCAAGTTCTGAGTTTATTAATAAGAAAAGGATTTCGAAGAAGTTTGATAGAATTAGTGGGTGGTTTAAGAAGAACTTATTATAGTTTTTATGTGAAGGGTTGAGTAAAGTAATGCAAACTTTACTTATTGATTCTTACGAAAAATCTATAAATTGCGGAAGTGTCATTATAATAAAGCATCTGTCTATTCATCCGGATTTCATGACGCGCTTTCAACGCTCAATATAATCGTTTTTCTTCTTTTCAAAAATTTTCAGATTTTTAATCAATTAGTAATTGCTTGCTGTCTATTAGTCAACTACGCAATAAAAGTGAAGATTTCGATCGGTAAACCTGAATAAAAACTGGAACAATAAACAGCCCCTAATCAATAAAATAACTAAATTATTAAACTAATAGTCACATGACCTATCACATGACGTACTTCTAGATTGTACAATAATGTACTAAAACCATTTACGCATCGACAGTCTTACGATGTCCAGTTTGATTTTTATCATTTTATGAAATATTAAATTTCCAAAATGAAAGATTCTGTCGTAGGTCTCAATTTCAAAAAATCAAATATTAGAATATGGATACATCAACGAAATTTGACGAATCTACAAAAAGTTGTTTGGGAAGGACATGGTTCCAAACTTTTAGTGGAACATAGCAATAATTCGAAAATTAGGAGATTCTTAGAAGCGGTGCCGCACATCATGGTAAGATTTTAAAAAAACTTCTATTGATCAGTCAGAATTATTTATAAAAAAAACAAAATTATTTTTCCGTAATTGTCCGTATTGACTTTCTGACAATTGTAACAAAAATAGTTACGGACATTATTATTTTTAATTTTTTATTATTCATGACTGATGTATTGATTATAAAAATAAGAATGGATCAATATTTAAAAATAAAAAATATTGAGGTATTGACATTTATGTTTTAGGGTCTAATTAAAGATATACACAATGATGTTATAAACGACGATTTAGAAAATCTTAAGCAGAAAGTCAGTCCACCTATTCCTTCATTCGTTCTTTCAGGAAAAGATTCCAATGGATTGACCGCACTTCATAAGGTAATAGACAATTTCATTTATCTATTACATACGCCATCGATTTCTGCTACACTAAGTAGACCTTATTACAATTTCATTACTAATACTGAATTTAGGAACTTTCGTATTTTTTTTTTTTTTCAAAATTAATCCCCCAATAAAATATGATAAAGATGACTCTTGATAAAAAAATTCCAGGCTGCAGGTTTAGGCAAACAGGATATAGCCGAATTCATCGTATCTCAACATCCCGAAAGTGTAAATGCTACAGACTGCGAAAACAGAACCCCTTTACATTATGCCTCATTGTTAAAAGACGATGGGGCAATGTCAAACTTTCTTTTGCAACATGGAGCGGATGAGTCAGCTCTTGACGATGTAAGAATTTTAGTCATTTACGCACTAGTGAGAAAAACTCTTAGTCCTTGAATTTCCAAAATTTAGTTAATTTTTTTACCAATTTTCGTGCTGTGAGATAACGCGTTTTTAATTTATTCCCTATCTAACCCCTGTTTCCAGAAACAAAAGACTGCAGCTTACTATAAAACCCGCAATTCAGAAATAGATTCAAAATTATTGTCAGTAATACCAGAAGCTCCACGAACAGCAAAAGAATCATTCCTATCAACATTTGATTGGACTTTACTAACCGCCTCAACACCCATTGAAGATTTACATAAAACATTCAAACTTTCAAATGGTAATAGCAAAGAAAATGGAGAAGAAAAAGAAACACCAACTGAAGAAAAATCAATAGAAATTGATAAAACAAAAAATAATAATAAAGAAGCAAATGTGGAAGACAATAGTGAAGCTCCAAATGAAGACGATAGAAATGAAGAAGCTGAAAAGACTGAATTCGAAGAAAACAAACCAGAACCTGTAGAAGAACACAAACCCCAACCTGTAGAAGAACAAAAAGAAGAGGAAGAAAACAAACCTGAAGACGAAGAACAAAAACAACCGGAAGAAACTGAAGTAAATGAAACTGAACCAGAAGCAATTGAAGAATCAAAAGAGCCAGAACCTGAAATTGATGACGATAATGTTAATGAAGAAGCGACAGGAGAACAAGAAGATCTAAACAATAACGCAACTCAAAACGTCGAGGAAAATAATGAAGATTCTAATGAAGAAAAACAGTCTCGTCCTGCGACAGCTACAATTGAACCTATCAAAACAAACGAAGAAGAAGAAAATGCTGCGGAAGTTGAATCTGAAGGAGTAATTGAAGGTATAGTTAACGGTGAGAATGAAGTCGAGATTTTAAATGAAGAAGGACAAGGTGCGAGTGGAACTGATAGTGCTGATGATCCTGAAATAGCAGCTATGGTTGAAGCCGGAAATATGGAGCAATTAGCAGCGTTAGTTTTGAATGGAGAAGGAGAAAAACTAATAGGACACACAAGTGATAATCCAGAACTGCAGTCGTTTTTAGATAACGTCCAAGTTTATATGGTAAAAAAAAAATGGTAAAATATCAAAAAACTGATTGATTTTTTTAGAATAAAATTAATCGAATACATAATGCGGCTAGAAATGGTAGCTTAAGAGATCTCCAAGCTGCTTTAGACCGGCGTAAATTTGCTATAGCTAAAGATAAAATTTCACCAAATGGAGCGACCCCGCTCCATACTGCCGTAGTTTTTGGTAATACAAGTATTGTAAGGTATTTAGCTGGAAGATTTCCTGAAACAGCACAAGTTACTGATGATAATGGAAGGACTCCTCTACATTACGCAGCTGTATTACCAGACAACGGACATTACTATAATTTATTAATTCATTTAGGAGCTGACACAAGAACTGAAGACAAGGTATTAGAAATATCCGAACTAATTGAATTTTATCTCTATTTTTAATTAGTTTGGACACACACCTGAATATTATA
This sequence comes from Latheticus oryzae, assembly GCA_030157265.1. Taxonomy (NCBI): domain Eukaryota; kingdom Metazoa; phylum Arthropoda; class Insecta; order Coleoptera; family Tenebrionidae; genus Latheticus; species Latheticus oryzae. The sequence goes on from CM058050.1 coordinate 14,400,035, forward strand.
GAAATCATCAAGAAGAATTGTCCCATAGAAAGTTATTAAAAGAGTTTGGTGCTGAGGAAAACGCTGCTGATGAAATATTAAATGATAAAGGTATGACAAAACTATAGTAAAAAAAAATTACACTAGCGGCTTTGTTCATGTAGAAACGGGAAACCATATTTGTTTCCCGTTAGGTTCCCCCAGACAGACCTCGTAAATAATAACCAATACAAGAACAAAGTAGCTTGTATAGAAATTATTTCCGAGATTTGTCATTAAAAAAAAAAAAATCATATCCACGGATTTTCGCACAAGTTTTTGTTGTATTGCTAAATCACAGTTTCCAACGACACGTGTTCCGCTCGTAAAGATCTCGATGATGAAGAAATGTTAAACGTTTTGGAGAAATGTTACAATGTTTTACACGGCCGGCGTAACTCTAATACTGTATCAGCGGCATCAAACGCTTCATCAGCAACTCAAGCAAGTACTAGTAGTTCAGTTATTAGCAAACACACCAAACGGTATATTTTTGATACTGTTAAAACAAGGCTCACAAAATTAGATCATAATCTCTATGATGTTATTTGGCCAAGTGTTAAAAAATTACCACCGGAACCAAGTTTCCGCATTGCGTTAGATCAAGATTTTCCGGCTGGAATTGTAGCGCCTGATGTTTATTCATACAAAGTGTTTGCGGAATATCTAGAACCGATTATTAAAGATTATAATGCGATTGATATACATAACGATTTGGGACAGCATCCTTTGTCTAAATTTATCGAAGAAGAAAATGGAAAAATTGAAATTGAGTTTGATTTGGATCCTCAAGGCAAATGGATTATATCAGGTTAGAAGACGTTGTTTACAAATTTTTTATTCCAAGAATCAAATTGTAGGTACATTAGATTGCACCAGAAACTTAGATGATTTCGAACTGCCAAAAACATTGAGTATAACAGAACTAGAAACGGTAGAACGATTAGTAACTACAGTTTTATTGAATAATGAAGAAGTTGCAAAAGCTCTTTATCCAAACGCTTCTGATGAAGATTTAGCAGACGGTTGTGGAGTTTATTATACTTTAAATGAAGTATTAGAAGAACCATCAGAAGCGAGAGTTGTTTTAGCATCGAATGGTCTTTTAATTCCTTTATGGAATCTCCCTGACTCGGATAGACTCCACGGCAAGCATTGGCCATACGGACGTGGCGTTTTTATCAGCAATGGTAACAATTTAGCAGTTTGGATTAACGTCTTAGACCACATAAGAATCGTTACTTGTACTCCTCACAATAAACCCGGAAACATCGGTTTAATTTATTCAAGAATTGTCCGATTAATCAAAGTTTTAAACAATCATCTTCAATTCAAACGAGACGATCGATTGGGATATCTTTCAGCCCGACCGACGGTTGTAGGAAACACTTTGAAATTTTCCTTTTCTTTGCGATTTCCAAACTTGGTTAAAGAACCCGAAAATTTGCGTCATTTATGTGTGGTTCGAGGATTGAGTTATTATAGAAAAATTAGCACTGGCGATATAATCCGAATTGGAAATCAACAATGTCTTGGGATAACAGAACTTCAAAGTTTTGAAGATTTTACCACTGCCGTTATTAATATCTTACAATTAGAGAAAGACATGGCAATGTCAAATTCGATGCATATAGCTGCAGCCTTCGTTAACATATTCAAAAAAAAGAAAAATTCATTAGCAAGTGTTATTTAAATAATTTGCACTTTTTGTATAATCTCGGAGATAGTATAAATTAGGATATAAGCCAAATTGTAAATAGTGCCAAAATTTCACATTATTCTTTTGTATATAAGTCAGCTCTTGATTGTGGATGGATTTTTAATATAGGTCAGTACAATCACACTTCCTAAATCACAATCTCTGTTCTACTTTTGAAATTCCAACTGCGTGTACTGTGACATACACAAGTGCACTTCTTCGTATATATTTTTATCAGTGTAATGTTTTCCAGTCCGGTTAAAATGTTTTCTGTGTTTTGTGCTTTAATGTCTTCGATTAAACACGCTAGGTTTTCATCACTTTTTAAGTCCTACATTTTTACTTTAAATCAATTCTATACAAATTTTCTTTAGTTACAGGTAATGTTCCTAATAATAGTCAAGTAGATATGCCATTTTTTGCAACTGAAGAAGGAAGATATTTAGCGTCATGTAAACCTTTAACATCTAGTTCTTGCGCAATCTTATTTTCACTGCTTTTAGCACTTGGAGATCCCTTGATAAAGGGCTTAACTGAAGTCGCTAATAAACGACCAGAAGATCCCATTGCTTATTTAGCTACGTATTTGTACAATTTTGCTAATAATAGACAAAACGTACAATCAAGAGGGAAGATTCAAGTAAGTATTTATTTATCAAAATTTTTGATTTCATTAAAAAAATATATTAGGAAAATCAGCAAACTATCAGTGGCCCGCCGCAAGAAACAGACAATAATGACGCAGTGCCTGCGAGTATAGAAGTTGTAACAGTCGATCCTGAAGAAAATAGTGTTGAAGACGACTCCGCTTTTAGTAGTACTAGTCGGGTAAGAATAACTTTTGTGTGTTCGAATAAATTCATTTTTTTTCTTAGGATGAACATGGACAAAGTATGCTTCATTTTGCCGCTGCTAGAGCACATGGACGAAACGCACTTTTCCAGCTTTTGGTTGAGACTGAAATTAATGTTGCTTATAGAGACGAATTGTACAGAACTGCTAGAGATATTAGTATCCAGGCTAATATTCCTGAAAATACAGCTGAAATTGATAGATACGTTATGACCATCGCTACTAAAGGTATTGATTATAGAAAATTTTGAAAAAATTGAGATTTAAATTACAGGCGATACTGATAAACTCGTGGAGCTTCTTCTAGATGGTTACGACCATATCACTGATATAATCGATGAGAATGGGACACCGATTATTGAAGCCGTAGCTCAACATAATCAACCAAACACTGTGGCTTTTCTCCAGTCGATTTTAGCGTTCGAAGTAATTTAATTTTTTATCAATTGAAAGTTAATATTTTGTTTTAAGGAAAAACGAGAACGTGTCCATCATGCAATCCGTTTGGGGTCAATTAACGATGTCACTGCATTATTAGCTGATGAAAACGACACCGGCAGTGGAAAGCTTTTAGCTATTGGAAAAAATAACTACGGAAGATGTTCTTTACACATTGCTGTACTTTGTCAACAAGAAGAAATTATTGATTATTTAGCTAACACTTTCCCCGACACTTTAAAATTAGGAGATAATGTATTTTCATCAAAACGTTGTAATAAAAAATTTAATGAATTAAATTTCAGCTGGAAAGAACTGCATTACATTATGCTATGGGAGTTGAAAATATGGAAACCATAAGCAGGGTTTTAATTAAAGCTGGTAGTAAACGAATTGTAAAAGATTTAAAAGGAAGACAACCAACTTACTACTTTCTGAACAAATCAGATATTTTAAGATTGCAAGAAGAAGAAGAAACATTCTAAAATGGTATATCTACATTTCTAGTCAGAATGAAATCACCTTTATATTTTTATACACGTTTTTAAAAATTTCTTTATATAATTTTTAACAGCACTTTTTTAAAGTAGCTGACTTAGTATTTGTAATTCTTTATAATAGATATTATTAATGTTGGAAAATAAATATGTTGCGTGAAAAATATAATACAGTAGTTTCCATTTTCAGTGTGCAGATATAAAATAATAAAAGAAAAGTACATGCAATGTGTTTATTGTTCTATAGTTACCTCTTTGCACTGATTAATTGTTAATTGATTTGACAATGATGGTAATAATGTCAGGGCACAGAATTCCAAGGATTCGGATTAACATAAGTGACAGAAGACGCGGAACGTAGCGCTAAAATATGAATTATAAATTCTTATTGAAAAAATATTTTTTGTTACATTGCAAGCCTCGATTCAAAGGCAGTGGTTTTGGTTTATTTTTTGAATTTTTCAACCATTCGTTAAAAGCTTTTTCATTTTCTCTCAACTGTCTTTCCTTACGTTCAAGTTCGTTAATTAACTCTATTTCTTTTTTTATTTTCATTTCTGAAATACAACGAAATTATTGAAGAATTTTTAATTGAAATTCACCTAATTGTTCTTCTTTTTTCTTTTTCAACCAAAGCTGAAAATTCAATTGATTTTCCAATTGTCTTTTTTCTTTTTCTAATGATTTTAATTGCTGTTCTTGTTCTTCTCTCTCCTTTTTCTTTTTATTTTCCAATTCTATTTTCTTCTTATTCATTAACCATTTTTTAAAATTCTCCCGTTCTTGTTGTAATAAAACTTCTTTGTCTTTCAACTTAGATTCACGTTGTTTCATTTCTTTTAATTTCTTTTTCCTTTTCTCTTCGTCATTTTTTGGTGTGATTTTTTTAATTTCCACTTTTGGTTTATCATTAGAAGACTTGACCGAAGCTTGCGAAATTTTTGTTTTAATTTCTGGTTTTTTAAACCCGACTGGATTAGTAATTAATTTCTCTTCACTTGATAATGCAGAAATAAAATTGTTAATATGACAAGGGCAAGTTTTTTCTCCAAGAGAACATACACAACGTTTCGTTTTTATTTCTAATAAATCTTCACTTGAGAATTTTTGGGAAACATTACCACTTGAAACTGTTGCTGAAACGGGTTTTTCAACGTATATTGCGGAGTTTATGAATTTTCGCAAAATTTTTGCGTTTGATCTGGATGCAGATTTTTCAGAGAAATTATTCAATGTCCAGTCACTTGGTTCACGGAATGTGCTCTGATTGCCGACATCTAACATTTTTTATCAACATAAAGAGTATTTGTAAAAAATAAAGTGACAATTGTGTTGTATAAATGTCAAAATTATGTAACTTGGATATGAAATGTGATTGAGAAAACTTGAATTCAGGCTCTTCACAAGTTTGTGATGCAACCAACATTACAATGTTACTTCCTGAAACTTGTATTTTTAGTTGCATCAAATGCTTAATTAATATTTTATAATTTTAATTTTCATGAATTTTTCTGGATATTAAATATTAGCATTGAATAATTGTCAAACTAGTTTAAGCTTCAACAGAAAATTTTGTACTTTTGTCGATCTTTTTGTTTACTTTGAAATAAACAAAACATTAGTTTTTAGATAAAATTTCAATTACTTTGAAAACACACAAAAACACGCACCCGCTAATAAACGATTTTAACGTTTATAATTTAATAAATGATAAACTTTGTCCCTTTTCTGACTCTGCATTTTTTTTTGTAAATTGTTAGCATTTTGGACACCTCTGCTCCATTGACGTCATTAATGACGTTTGAGGTTAGATCAGCAAGTATCATTTTTCAATTATCTGCCGCAAAAATTAATTACATAATTCATTGTAACAATTACTGGTTACCCTTTCTAATATTAATATTAATTTCACTGTTGAGTGGTTTTCCATTGTTTAGATAGTCAACATAGATTACAACGATTCTTATCAATTATCATGTTTGTAAGCTAAATTTAATATAAATAGTGAAATTTTATTCTTACAATTCATTTTATTTTAAAGAATACGAGAAAAGAAAATTCTTCAGCGATGGATATTAGTGGTAAGTTAAAAAAATATATATTTACTAATAATTTTACATTGCATTAGGAATTAGGACCAAATATAACGACAAAAATAATTTATTTCTGGAGGAGAATATAGAAATAAAAGAGCCATTCGATTTATTCGACAAATGGTTCAAAGAAATCAAAAATGATCCTTATATTATCGAACCAACAGCCATGTGTTTATCAACAGCTACTAAGTAATTTAATTTTCAAGTAGATTTAGGTATTAAATTCAGTTTTAATAAAAATTAATTATAAAATTGTAGAGATGCTGTTCCATCTGGAAGATTTGTTCTATGCAAAGGATACAGTAAAAAAGGTTTTCGATTTTTCACTCATTATACTAGCAGAAAAGGTCAAGAATTGGTATGCTATAATTTCTAATTGAATCGATTTAAAACTATTACCTCTAGGAAGAAAACCCGAATTGCGCTTTAACATTCTATTGGCCTAGCTACAACCGATCTGTCCGTATTGAAGGAACAGCCGAAAAACTCCCGTTTTCAGACGCAGACGAATATTTTAGAAGTCGACCATACCAAAGTCAAATTGGCGCGCTTTGCAGTAACCAAAGTAAACCAATAAAAGGTCGAGAGGTTCTGTCAGAAAAAGAGCAAGAATTAAGAGCTAAATATGGAGAAGGAGATGTACCGAGACCTCCGCAATGGTATTTTTATCAATATTTATTAATTTTTTCATCAATGTAATGATCTAGGGGTGGTTATTTAGTAAAACCTAAAAGTATAGAGTTCTGGCAAGGTCAGACTGATAGAATCCACGACAGAATTAAATTCCGAAGGCCTCAAAATGAGCAAGAACCTGATGGAATTCTTACTCATTTAGGAGAAGATGGCTGGATTTATGAACGTCTAGCTCCTTGAATTATTTTTGTTTTATTTTAATTATAGCTCGTTTTACTCCACTTTCACATTCCCAACAAATTGAGTGATTGAACATGTCTGTCTTCCGTAGATGATCTTCAAACTCAGATATACTACCTCCGACTCCAAAATAGTAAAATTTAGCTGCTAAATAACTAATTTAAGTTAAGAAAAAAAAGACAATAATGCATCACTTTTAATATAATAAGGATACATTGTTCCATTCCGTTGCAATAAATGTTGAAAAATTTCTAATATTTTCTTGTAATTGTTAACATTATAAATTGTTTCCGAAGTAAAAATGTAATCAAATTTTTCACTGAAAGTTTCTTTTTGAAGTTGTAAGAATGATGACCAATCGCCACTATAAAATTTGCATTTTTCGAAATTGATATTATTTAAAAAAATGTTAGGGATTGTGGATGAATTAATCACTTCAGCGTTCTAAAAATAATTAAAATCAAGTTTAAATTATAGAAAAAGTAATGCCAAAAAAAATATTTCTAGCATGACTGTAGTATATTTGAAACTGTGGAAATTTACGTAATCTTGAAAAACAGTCTGAGCGCCACTCAAACATGAAAAAATGCCAATAATTCCAGCTCCACATCCTAAATCTAACACTCTTTTGCCATTTAAATTAATATTTTCTTTAATTAAAAAATTTAACAAATCAAAAGTGCATTCCCATATTTTTAATCCGCCTAAAATAAAAACTCAGTTTCTTGATGCAAATATAAATAAGAAAGACCTTCATAAACCGCAGGGATTAAATCGGAATTGTTTTGTTCAGCATTTAACAATGAACTATTTTTGTCTCCTTCTGTTTGGACAATGTTAATCACATCTTTTTCTGATATAAAATTAATTCTACATTTACCGCAATCTATTGATTTTAAATTGATATTTTCACTCAAAGTTATATCTTTGGGTAATATTTCTTTGCTTTCTAACCATTTAAAATCACCAACAGTGTCAACTGAAATAATTTATTAGTTAAAAACTTGAAAACGAAAATTCTATACCATCTCTATCATCGTCCATGTTGTCTGAAGCACCATCCTTTAGAAAACAAAACGTTGACATTGTTTAATTAATTAAAAACAGAAATAAGCAATTTGAGTAAATATAAGTTTAGGTTATTCTTCCCACGTGCTCATTTGACAATTTTGACAACAAATGTCAAATAGCAATTCAAAATTCAAATAAATTTTTTAAAGGTTGATCAAATACATGAACAGTAGCAGATATTTATTTGATGAAATAATAATTTCAAAATTGTTGTCTTACCTTAACGTTTTTGTCTTCAGATACACTAGAATAAACTATTTTATTCTTACCGACGCACTGCGTCTTTTCTTCACACCAGCCTAAAAATGACTAAATTTTTCCTAATTTGTGACAAACGATAAAAACTGTTAATGAGTTTGTAAGCAAAAAAGCTTAGAAAAAAACCGCTGCATCTCATGCAATGAAGTTCCGACCTATGCGTATTGTTGGTTGCATATGTCAAAAAGTGTGGTTATATTTTATATTTATCATTAACCACGAATTGATAAGATTTGTCTTCAAGATTAATTTAATGCTGGAATGATTAACTATGAGAAAAATTAAAACTCGCGCCTTCTGCATTAGCATTCTGGAACCTTGATAAAAATGTGACAGTGACAGTTAACAACAACAAACGAAGATTCCTATCAGTGCTTTTATTATTTCTTATTATGTTTCCTTCATTTTAAACAAAGTATAAATTGTTATGTACCTTTGTCATTTATAGATGAAGTTATTCTTACATCTGAATAAAGTTCAGAACATTATTACTAATTCAAGGTTTTTCACAATTTATTGTTATGAAAATGAAGTCTTTTCGTCTTATAGTCCATCAGAAAAATTTCAGTGGTATGTTCGAATTGTCAACACAAAGTTTCTTATATTTTTCGAAAAATTGTGTGTTTTTAGTGGAAGATTTAATTATCAATCCAAAAGATTACCCTGGGGCTAATCAAGGCGATATAGTGGAAATTTATCACCCTCCTCCAGAAGATGACAATATCCGATCAAAGAATAAAGTTGAAGCGGAAGAAGAATACCCTAGATTGTTACTTCAAATTAAAAGTTTTGCAGATGATTCTTTTGCACTCCAGAAAGGTATTCTATCTCTTTATTCAATATTTCCAATTTCACTCTTTTTTATTTTTAGATACGATTAGTGTGGAACAAAGCATCGCTCAAACTTTCGGTTTACAAACGTATAAAAATGTGATGGTTAGGATAGTAGAACCTTCAGATATTGCCTTAGATTCAGTTGAACTAACTTTCAAAGATCAATACATGGGCAGATCTGAGATGTGGCGATTGAAAAACAGCCTTGTCAATACTTGCGTTTATATAAAAAAAAATATAGAATTTTGCGGAGGAGCTGTAAGGTGTCAAGTTTATGAAATGTGGTCAATGGGTGATAGAGTCGCTTGTGGTGTTATCACAGAAGATACAAAAATAGTTTTTCGGTCATCAACATCAATGGTTTATTTATTTTTACAAATGTCTTCTGAAATGTGGGATTTCGATATTTACGGTGATTTATACTTTGAAAAAGCAGTAAACGGTTTTCTTGCGGATTTATTTATGAAATGGAAGAAAAACGGAAGCAATCATGAAGTCACTATTGTGCTTTTTTCAAGGACTTTTTATGAGGCCAATAGTTTGGAAGCTTTTCCTTTGCATATGAGAGAGTGTCTGCAAAAGGACTATAGGGGACGCTATTATGAAGACTTTTATAGGTTTGTAAATTGAAATATGAAAAATTCTATTTAATTGATTTTTACAGAGTTGCTGTACAAAATGAGCGTTATGACGATTGGAGCGGTATTTTAGTCCAATTAAGACGAATTTTTTCAGAATATTTAAAAATAGTTCTTGAGTATCATAAAAGACCAGGGATTGATATTCCAGCTGCTAGTAATAGTACAGCAGCACAGGGAAATTTTTTAGAAGTCTTAAACATGTCTTTGAATGGTAATAATAAAATTTACTTTAATCATTCACTAAGTTTTTTTTTTAGTGTTTGAGAAACATTATTTAGATAGAAGTTTCGATAGAACCGGCCAGTTAAGCGTAGTTGTAACTCCCGGTGTTGGAGTTTTTGAAGTTGACAGAGAGTTAACTAATATAACTAAACAAAGAATCATCGATAATGGTGTTGGAAGTGACCTTGTTTGTGTAGGAGAACAACCATTACACGCCGTTCCACTTTTAAAAGTAAATCAATTCCAACATTATAAACGTTGACTCATTTATGTTAATTCTAGTTTCATAACAAAGACACACATTTAAATGTTCCAGATGATTATTCAATGCCTCATTGGATTAACTTATCATTCTATTCAACAAACAAAAAAATTGCCTACTCGAATTTTATTCCACGGATCAAACTCCCACCTCCGTTACCATTATCGGAAGAGAAAAACGATTCACCTAAAAGTAAACTTGTACCACAGGATGAATATATCCATAATTCGTTTTTTGATTATGATGCTTATGATGCGCAGATTTTTCAGTTACCTCCAGTACACCCAATACACGAAACTAGGTGGATTTATAATAAGAAAAATTATAAAGTTTAATTGGTTTTGTTCTAGTTCTGTAAATCACCGCGTTTTGCCGCGCTACAAACGAACATCTGGAAGTTTATTAGACTCTCATGAACTTAAAGGACAGAGGAGGAAATTATCAGATCCGGATATTCCGCGAAGAATTGATTCTAATGCGCGATCTGAACCTATTGCTATTCCTCCGGCAGCTGTTAGTCCTATCGTTTCTCCCCATACTGATGGTAATTGATTAATTTTAAGTTAAATATTATAAAATTTAATATTTTGCTGTTAATGAATTTTCTGTTTTAATTTAGAGAAAGAATTATCGCCACCTGTACGAATGGTTGTGGGATCGGAAGGTTCGCCACCTTTAGAATCGAGAGCTCTAATTAATCCATTTGACCCATCACACGTTACCATAAAATTGACTTCTAATAGAAGAAGATGGACACATATTTTTCCTAAAGGTTTGATAGCGACTTTTAATTAGATTTTTTATTATTTTTTTTACGCTAGGGCCTACTGGGGTCTTGATACAACAACACCATTACCAAGCAATTCCGGCCCAAGCTGAGCCTCCGAATTCCGAGTGCGACAACAATAATCCGAAGCTAGATCGAATGCTATCATCTGGTAGTACTTCGTCTTTGAGTGTAACAACAGCTTTACATGAATGTAAATTGTTGTATTGATAGAAATTTTTAATTAATTTTATTATTTTTAGATTGTAAAAAGCGCCCGAATTCTCAGAGTGCCAACCACAGCATCACTAGCGCCCCAAAAAATCCATCAAAAAGTCTAACTTTACTATGGGGTGCTACTGGTGAGCAAGAATGGACCCCAGCTTTAACAACAGGTAAAACAGGTTACTATAAAAATCAACTAACTAATGATGAGACGTCAGAAGTGTTTTGGTTGTTTTTTGTAATTTTTTTTCAAGATAACAATAATTGGCAGTCAGTAAAATCGTGCTTTGCGAAAAAATATATTTTTTTTCATTTAGTCTAACTAAATTACAATTGTTCATTTCGTTTACCTCAGTCATTTTAAACTGTCTGTGAACGAAATTTATTAATAGAATAGATGTAAAAATTTTAACTCATTATCATTTAGGCTTGTAATGTCACTATCATAATGCCTTGATTTTTTTGTGTGACGTCGGGAGCCTTCCAGCTTCCCTTCCTTGTCCCATTTTAAGTCTAGGATTTGGTGAATGAATCCATCAATTTACTTCGTTTCTGTTCCATGGTCTTCACTGGGATGCGTCGGAATAAGCAGTCAATGATGTGCTCATAGGTTTGAATATATATTATATTAGTAACTTATGATCTTAGATTTGTTTTCAGAGAATTTTTAATTCAGTTCTTTGGTAGGCTGTTCATTATATTTGCTTTTTGGGTATTTTTATGCCGTGTCTGTGTGTAGATTGTACGTCACACTCTGTTCAATTTTCTATCAATTTGGAAATTACCCGCGCAAACCCTTAAAGTACAAAAACAATGAATTTTTATAGCCGCATCTTACCAAAGAAACATTATATAAGTTAAATAAATAACAGCTTCAAATATTTATTATATTTCTATAAAAATCCATTGTAATTTTACCCTCATTTATCATCCGCATTTCATTTTTGCCTCATAGTATCCGTAGTTTGTGTTGTGGTGGATGGTATTATTTAATTTCATCATTACTAATTTGAATTATAGATGTCGCTTTAAGTACTATTAACTTTAGGTGCATTCAGCTGTAAAAGTGCGCTTTTGTCGTCTGAACGCACCCATAGTTTAGCTTTGTTACTAACACCCGAATGTTTGTTAGCTTCTTGCACTTTTCAAATAGGATTTATACGTGTTTAAGCTTTTTAACAATTAATGTTATTAACTTTACCACGTATAAAACCTACGTGTTTATCCTCACAAATTTGCAAAAAATTTTAATGATTTTTTTTATTAGGAGTGGATTGGAAATCGCTTACTATTCCTGCGTGTCTGCCAATCACCACCGACTATTTTCCTGATAAAAGAGCACTTCAGATAGATTACGTAGTGTCTTTGTATAGTCTACTACCAGATAGTGTGAACGCAGATTTTGCCCAGCAAAGACCGACGTATAAAAGACCTTTAACAACAGTTGAAGTTTTTAAAGAATTGATCTCTCAGCGTTTAGCTCAAGGCTTTCAATTAATTCTAATGCCGAAAAATGCTGATAAAATTGTTAATAACATTAATGTTCTAAATCCAAAAATGAGAGGACCTCTTACTCGAAACAGTGGAACGGAGAGCGACGAATCTTATTATCTTTCAATTGGTAGATTATTCCATAAAATTTCTTTGTCAGGAAATACGATTTCTGTTACAAGATATAGACCAAGGTATTATTGAAATTTTTAAATTATTGTAAATCTGAAAATTTTGTTTTAGACACCCATATCCAGGTTTTAATTATCAATATCGTTACCGTTTCCATGCACCTCATCACGATACTTATGAAGAATCTTACGCTTCATTTACAACAGAAAAACTCGAACATTTCAATTGGAATTATTTAGATCATTACGTGTGTACAGGTGGCGACACTGAGTTTGTCTTAGTTGATGCTTTAAAATATTGGCGATTTCGAGTATATTTGTTACCTCTGAACAATACAGCAAATAAAAAAATTATTGAAGGTGCTGAACATTGTGATATTTATACAGCACCGACTGCTTTAGATCATCAACAAATGGTTGATGGATTATTGAAGTTTATAGAAACGGCAGTAAATAAAATACGAAGAACTGTGCCTTCAAAAAAAACAAGGGTTTGTTTTTATTTTTCAACTTGTATTATAATAATGACTGATTTTAATCTTTATTTTTTAAATAATTTTTAGTTTACTTACTTGCATGCTAAAGCTTATTTTATTGCATGTTGTAGAAGTCTCTGAGTGTTATAAACAACGCGCCTTTGGTTCAACCCAGACGTAACAGTATGAGCAATTTTTCACAGGTATTCTATCGAAAATGGCTGTTCAAATACGGAGAAAACTATTGAAAAAATTCAATTTTTTGTTTTAACGCATATGAACAGCTTGAATTAAAGGGTGCGGTTTAGCTGTAGAAGAAATAGATTTTTTTATTGAATTACTTTTTTTGCTCTAGCTTTCTATTAACATCAATATTAATTATTTAATTGTTGTATATAGATAATCACTGCTTTAAAGCGCACATCTTTTCTATTTGATATTTATTTTCAGGAAATTATCTTTTGATTTTTATACATAATTTTTGCAGAATGTCAACTGCAGTTCACCATTCCGAGAACGTCTAGGAAGCAATCGTCTGTCAGATCGACCACGGCCTAGGTTTGCTTGAAATTTTGTTAAATTATTTACAGCTTGGTTTGCGGAATGGGAGCATGTGTTATTTTAACAAGATTTTATTATTCTTGTTATTCTTTATTCTTATCTTCTGTGTTTTCTGTTCTGTTTTGTAGAAAATTATAGTTATTGCTTGCTTTTTTCAGAACACCACTACACGCTCGAATGAGCGATATAATGCACCTTCATTTAGGTTTGTAGTTTTCAATTTTCAAACTTTTTCTTGCATCCAACTATTATTTTGAATTATATTTTCACAGTTCCATAAAATTGACAATATTATAGGTCGGGTTCGAAAGTTATGGAACGAAATCGAACATCGCAAAGCTCGGAATCGCAATCAAGTTCGGAGTCCCAATCTCATGACGGTTGTCCAGACGAAAAGTATTGAAAAAATTATAATTTATAACCTTCTACTGTTTTTTTTCACAGTATTGTACAGTCAACTTTCTGTTTAAAAAATAACGCAATTAATCTTGAGATTCTTGAAGCTATGAAAAATCCTACTTCTGGACTTACTTTTATTTTCGCGCAACAGAATCTGCCGTCTTCGACTTTTATAGCCGCTGATGCTGTCAATTGGCTGATAAGTCATATGGAAGGTGTGACGACGACAGAAAAAGCTGTTCAGGTTTTTAGTTGTTTAATACTTTGCATAAAACCGTAAACAATTTTTTAGATAATGCAAAATTTGCATTCGGAACGTTTAATTCGTCATGCTTCCGGTGACCCAAAAAAGCCATTTTTGTTTGGTTTTTTCTTGTTTTATATAATCGAGAAAGGTATTTTTTTTATTTAACAATAATAAAAAAATTATCTTATTGTTATTTAGACGACAGTTTTCAACCAACTGGTGATTTGCAAAACTTTGAAAATGAGTGGTTGGAAGTTGAGATAAAATCGGCGTTGAATTGGGGTCTGTCGGATTGTCATAATGGTTTAGAAGTACCAAATTCATACTCTGACAGGAAATTTGGTGTTCCGCATTTTTTGTGCGAAGATATTAATGTGGAATATGCTGAAAACGATAGTAGTTGGAAAATTTCAGTTAAAAATTTTTAATTTGAAATTAATGTTTCAGTTTCTTATAAAAGAATGCGTTTGGAAACTGATGTGACCGGAAAAAGCGATAGAGTAGAATGGGGCCATGTTCGCTATCAAACAACTTTCATGCCTGATCAAGCTTATGAATTAATAGTTGAATGGTTGACTTCTTCGGGCTCTATCGTCGCAGAATTGGTAAATTCATTTTAATAAAAATTCATTCAATTTGTGTTTTTATTTTCAGCTGTCCAGTTGGCATCGAAAAGCGCAAACTTGCGGCTTACAAATGATCCCAATACCTCACGATCCTCTAGCTCTACCCTATTCCAATAAAAGTGATCCCTTAAGAGGACCAATTTTCGTACCTCTTAACATCAAATGCTTTGAAGAAAAAGACAGAATTTTCAAAGAATTCAAAGACGGTACCTATTTAGAACGTTTATTTCTTTTACAAGAAGCTATATTGCAGCGTTTTGGTTTTATTAATTGTATGTTAGAACCACCAAATAATCCCGATGCGATATCTCGTGAACATCAATACGTTCATTGTACGGGAACTGTTTTTGTTTTAATTTCCAGACCGGCTTCAAAACCTAGAAGTCGCGTTCCTTCAGTCGGTAGTAAAAATCGATCATCGGGAAGATTTTCAGTGCATGCTGATGTTGTTCCTAGTCCACATGAAGCTTATATTACAAGGCACGTCAGTGGAAAAAATAAAGACGATTATGATAATTCAAGAAAAGTAAAGCGAGGGGGAATTTGATGGTTTTTATTAATATTTTTTTTGTAGATGGGATTTTTATGGTCGTGGAACCATATGGTTAGTAGGAGATGGAGGACAAATCAAGGCATCGATAATAATTTTCAAACGAAATTATTGAAAGATTTTAGAGAGTTTTGTGCCAATGTTAATGATAGGTTGCGGACTTTTTGGGAAGATAGTTGGGTTATTAAAGAAAATGCGTCTACGAATGCAAATAGTGAAAATTATTTTCGAAAATAGGTGCTATTTATGAAACTATAACTGAAAAGTGATATAAATCCGAATGAAAATGATTTCATTCTACAGATAATAAATAAATAGAACACAGAATTTTGTTTTTTATAACTTGCGTAATAAGTAATGGCTTTTTAATACCGATACCTCAATTATCTCTTGAGTTGTGATAACCCACTTAATAATAAAAGTGTTTCCTAGATTTAACTATTTTGTTTTTTAATAATTTTCAAATTACCCGCCAGATTGCCAGCACTGCTCGTACATAACCAAAAATAAATTACGTAAAGTGGAAAAATAAAAACAATGTCTGGGGCTATAAAGCAAGCCACTGGTCTAACAGGCCTAGCTGTTTCCAAGAATCCTCACCATACTCTTGGAGTCCTTTATGGTAAAATCTTAAGAACTTTGCAAAAAATGCCACAAGACGCTGCTTACCGAAAATACACTGAAGAGATAATTAACGAACGGGCTCAAGCTTTAAAGCAAAACACTACAGTTGAAGGAATAGAAAAACAAGTCGGTTGTGGTCAAGTCGAGGAATTGATAATCCAAGCTGAAAATGAATTAACTTTGGCCCGTAAAATGTTGACTTGGAGACCTTGGGAGCCTTTGCTGAAAGAGCCCCCTGCGAATCAGTGGACTTGGCCTCCTGCGAAGCCATCAAAATCCTGTTAATAGTGAATTTAAAAATGTTAATATAAATGTAAAAGCTTTAGAATAAATAAATTAATATCCAAAATACCTATTTTGTTTTTATTAGATTTGGGGAATTTAGGGATTTTTTTCTGGTGGAAATTGTGAGGTTTGCGACGCGCGCGCCGGAAAGCGGATGTGGGTCCGAGATTATCAAGTAGGTTTCGTAGCTACATTTCCTTTGTTTTGCATTGAATATGGCTGCCATATTTAGTTTAGATGTCTGTTTTCAAAAGCGTATCAGAATTTGTGATAAATTCTACATAAATTTATAGCGAATTGAGGTTGTGTTTGTGTAATAAAACGAAAAAATGTGTTAAAATTACAATGGACATTTTAAAAATTGCTGCCGTGTTGTTTTTAAGTTAAAATGCTTGTGTTTACATCGTCTGACTTGAACTTGTGTAGATTCTGTGGCAATTTAAGGTAATTTAACACAAATATTACTATTACATCTAACAATTTATCATACTAAAACATTACTATCTGTTTCTGAGTAGGAAATAACAGATTTTTCAGTACTTTCGATTCATTATTGCTTGAAACGTTGCTATACGTTTCTAGCATCTTCTCTAAATTTTCAAAGTAATCTTTGTTTTTTGAAGTTTGTAGACTCAAATTGAGCATTAAAAAGTAAAGCCGATTTGTTTTGAATTGATTGATATTTTTTCCAAATTTCATCTTGTACTATATTTAACGTTGTAGTTATGTCTTAATAACATACAGTATATTCCACTGTATAATGGAAACTTTATTAAATTGTATACATATAAATTGTAGAAAAAAATTGTATCAAAGGTAATGGCTGCTTTTGCCTCGCCGCTGTTTTGCCGAAGTTAAACATTACCGTAATTTGAATTGATTATTGCTGTAATTGCGATATTGCCCGATATATTTAGGATGGCGTGTAGCAGCTTCCTATTTATCTGATTAAATAAATAAACGTTTTATTACGTAAATTTTCATTCGAATGTATTTTTTTTTATCTTTTTTTATGATAATCCATTGCATTATTTTATATTTTTCTAATTATATAAAATTGGGACACAGGAAATGCACATTTAGGCAAAATGCGTTGGTTACGTAATGTAACGACGCAGTGGTTGATGTCAATCAAATCGAAATGGCCACCAATGTGCTTTTTGATGATTTTTGGATAAAAAAATTATGCTATTTTCGATTGTGTATTGTAGAGAAGTGCACGCCTACGCTGAATCGATTGAGTTTTGAAGCAGTCCGGCAGAATGAAAAAATATTTGAGATGCGTTGCAATGCGGTTCTTTTGCTCCTTTCTCGGGCCCCTCCACTACTGCTCATGCGCGACCTCGTCGAATTTACGCCGCCGTCAGAGAACAAATGATTTCAACGTTTCTTTAGCATTCGGAATTGTTTTTGCAGAAGCAGATACTTTCAAAAATGTGTTATAACTTAGTTTGTTATGGAGTATTTTTTTTAAGTGTCTGTCAAAATTCTAGGGATTTTCTAGCGAGGCCTATAAAAAATAATGTCATTTGTAAACATAACCTACTTTTGTTTTTTGAGTGTTTTACACAAAATTTTCAATTTCTTCATGATGATCCGTAGGTGTTTGAATTGACCTGGAGTCGGAAGTAGTTTTAGAGGAGGGTGGTGGCGGGAACACCGCTTTTATACCTGATACAAATCAAGATGGGTTTACTTGCAGTACCCAGAAAGAAGCCATGAGCGTATGTTTAGGTATATTGTTTATACTTCGTAAATTTCTCTGTTTTACTACTATTAACTTATTTTAGAAACTAATTCAGTGCTCGCCAGTCAGGTGAGCACGTCGACAGCTACTTCAGTTACTGATGAAACACCAATTGTGGCCCAAGCTTCTGCTGAACAATCAGAAACACCTTCACAGCAATCAACTCCAGTAAGAACTTTGACAAAACTTCCTACTTCTGCAAACGCTTCTCTTTCGAAAGCATCGTTAATTACTGTCTTAAATACTCCTTTGGGAAATGTGAAGACATTATGTGTCACTCCTGCAGTTTCTTCAAATGCTACCAGTCAATTTACTGTAGTAAATTCAGCAACTCCATTAAATGTGGCGAATTCTGCAGTAAAATCTCAGACAATTACTTTGATTAACACTCCAGTCACAGTAGTGAAAACAATTTCACCAAGTGTTGAAAAAAGCACCGCTGAAACTATTCCAAATAATGCAAATGCTGTCGCTGGTACTGCGTCTTCTGTTCCTGGTTTAATTGAAAATAGAGGACATAATGTGTTTGTTAAAAATACTGTTTCTACAGAAAATGTTTCTGTAGCTCAAGATGTACCTCAAAGTCATAAGTTACTTACAGCTAATAATTTTCCTACCAATAATGTAAGTAATTTCCTTGAAAAAAATTTATGAATATCATAGATTTATTTTATCTTTAGGTTTTGACTGCTGCAATTAATATGAATGATGTAAACTCACAGAAAGTAGCTAATGGTCAGAGAAATAAGGTTAAAATTGTGAGTAATGTGGTAATGCCAGGAACTTCTCAAAGTGGAAACAATATTCTTCTGAATAAATCTTCAAATATTCCTCAACGATATGTTTCTCGACAAAAAGTACTTGGAGCGAATAATGGTGCCACTACAAAGTATTTAAATAAACCTCCAAGTAATATAGTCAATAAGCAATCTGTTAATATGGTTTGTAAACAACAACCATCGCAAAGGATCTTATATCCAACCCACAAAAGTCAAATAAAAACTATCCCGCCTGTAAATAATTATTTACATGGAAAGCCGCCAGGCATCAAAACTTTACCTCCACATCCTAAAGGTGTACCAGGACAAATTCAAAGAACTGGCTCAGGTTTAAGAACAATACCTCCACAAAGACCACAAAAAATTCCGAATAAACCAAATTATATTGGAAAACATGCCGTACAAGCTCAAAAATTGAAACAATCTCATAAGTTAAAAAATATGAAACCTAATCAAATGTATAATGCTTACCACAATGTTCCAATTCAAGAAAAACAGATGACATTTAATCAAGCATTAACTGCGGAAATTATTGAAACATTAAGCAACAAAAGTGCAAATATTAATAATTCATATACAAGCAAAAGCTATGAAAACTTACCTCCAAGATATGAAAATGTGTACTATCCTGAAATGAAACCTACGTTGTAAGTATTATTTTATAGATTATGTAGGTATTAGAATACATACAATAGCAATTGCTATCGATCTGTTTTTTTGTTTATATTAATTATTGAAATATCCTTTTCGTCATAACAAAGCAATTATTAAAATATTGATGTTCCATGGAAAATATTGTAGTTATTTTAATTATTCAAATTGCTTTTTTTTTAGTTCAAATGAACAAGCAAAACCGATGGAAGAAAGAAGCAAGTCTGGCTTAGATCTTATCTATCAAGCTGTTCTTCTTGATCATAATTACAATGCAACTCTTCCGCCTGAATCTCCTAGTCGCTCGGTTCCTACACCGAATACAGTTTCCCAAATAAATGGAGTATCTAGTAGTTCGCTATATTCACCTGGAAGTGGTAAAAGTACGCTTATTTTTTCAACTTGTTATTTTTATCGTAATTGTTTACAACTTTTTTCAGGACGATCTTTATCAGTTTCTAACCCAATTTCTTCATCTACGAGTTTGTCAACAATATCAGCAGTTGCAAGCAATAGTAATTCAGTTGTCGGTTTGCAAGATGATGACGCTGCTTCTGATATTAGTGATGGATCTGATCGTAAACAAGACACTGAAGGTGAAGAAACTGATACAGCACCTGAAGCTGAAGCTGTCAACAATGAAGATCAGTTTGGAGATTATGTAACACGTTGCATATGGTATGTTAATATGTTTATTATTAATCATTATTTATTTTTCGAAATTTTAGCGGTTTTATACATGATGATGGATATATGATTGAATGCGATCGTTGTAAAGTATGGCAACATGTACAGTGTGTTGTTAAAAATAAACAAGTTCCTGAAGAATATTTGTGTGAAGTTTGCGACCCTCATAAACATATTGATCGTCAGAAAGCTAGGCTTATTCAGCAGCAGTGGCTGCGGGAACGACAGTTTGTTGATCCCAAATTGAGAAAAGATACAAAGTTGAAGGAAGTGTTCAAACATAAGGAAACTTTGAGTGATACCGATTCATCTGATGGGGAGCATCAAGGTATTAAAAAAAAATAGTTATTATAATTTTTGTAATGTAATTTTTATAGGACATAACAATAATATTGTAAATAAGAGGCCAAATTTGGTCAATAGAAAGAAAAACGATCAAAAAGGAAACGCAAGACAGAGGAGAGATTCTACTAAAGAAGTAATGCAGAGGAGGCAAGTTAAAAAGAGGGAGAGGAAGGTTGTTAAGCGAAAAGTAAGAGTTAAGATTTAATTTAGATTCTGTTGTATTTATTTATATTTCAATTTTAGACTAAAGCTCAGTTGAAGAATCATAGCGACGATGAGAATCATGATTCATCGTCTTCCACTCATTTGCCACAACTTCGTCAATGGATTGAAAACTATGAGGAAGCTGTTACAAATCATTATTCTCCGGAATTGCGAGCTCGAATAAGTAATATACGCGTAAATGGTGTTCACAATGATCTTTCGATTCAATTTGATCCTTCGGTACATAAATGCCGCGTTCATACACAACCATTAACTGAATTAAAATATCTTGTGAGTACAGTGCATCTACCGCCCAATTCTCCTGTCATCGAATTACGAGGTAAATACATGTTATCAGCTCAACATCGCAATTCTGGAAGTACATTTAATACAAGACAACATGCACAACGTCCTGGACCATTTTTATTCTTCTATAGATTGCATAAGGACAACACTGAGGTGTGTGTTGATACCCGAACTTACGGAAATAGTGCGCGATTTATCAGAAGATCGTGTAAACCGAATGCCGAACTTAGACATACTATTGTTAAAGGTGTTTTACATTTGTATATTGTGACAATTACCAATGTGGAGAAAAATGTTGAATTGACGATTAAACATGAATCGCATGATTTAGCTGCTATTGGTACTACACATATTAGTTGTGCTTGTGGTAATAATGACGAGTGTACTGTTAATAAAACATCGATCAAAAGGAATGGAGAAACCACAGAAATGTAAGTCAAATGTTATAATACAATTTTCTTTTGTTTTAAATAATTTTTTGGATTTGTGATAATAAGTAATAAAATTTATGTCAAAATAGTTCTCACTTATGAAGAGTAAATAGAAAGATTGAATACCATCTCTGACTCATTTTGTTTATTGATGTTTCCAACAGGCATAAGAAGAGGCGTGGCCGCAGGACCACTTCTTTATCATTATCATCCGAACCAGAAGTTTCTCAAACTAAACCGAAAAAAGAATCTATAAATCAACCTCTTTCATCGCCAACAGCTTCAGTTAAGAATGAAGATGAAGAAGAAGATAAAATTAAAACTGAACCAGAAGAGACAATTAAATCTGAGCTTGAAGATATTAAATCAGAAATTAAACATGAAAATCTAGACGCTGCATCTGAAGAAAAACCGTCGCTGGATGTTAAAGAAATTAAAGTTAAAGAAGAAGAAGTTAAACCTACACCAACTTCACCAACACCACTCATATCAACCAGAAGATCTTCATCACATCACAAAGTTGAGAAAGAAGAGATTAAAGAATCGGAAAATAAGGATGGTAAGTTGGATAATAGACCTACTGCAATTTTTTTTTAATTTAGAATTATCGCCTATAGTTGATAAGAATAAAAACAAGAAGTTGAGTCGCGAGGAAAGAAAGCTTGAAGCTATCTTGCGCGCTATAGCCCAAATGGAAAAAGCTGATCAAAGAAAACAAGAACATCAAGCTAAACAAGCACATAGAAGAGAGTCAGAACCGGCTCCTGTGAAAGATGATGAAAAGAGTGAGCCAAAAATGAAACGTAAAAGGTATGTTGAAGAATATTATTGAAAGTAGGAATTATTGTTTACTTTTTTAGAAGGAAAGGTAGAGCTAGAACTGCGAGTACAAATACGCCTTCCAATCGCAGAAATCGTTTGAATTCAACAGATTCATATTTAACATCTGGAGATGAAACATTGCTTTCTCCAAATGATAATTCATCAAATGCACGTTCTATCCTCATGGAAGCTGAATGTAAAGAAAATACTCAAGGTAAGATAATATTTTTTTGTTGTTGATGTTTTTAACTTTATCTAATAGGAAATCAACAAAACTGTTCAGAAAAAGATGTTGGTCTTTTGTTGGCACTTTCTAACGGTGAAAAAACAAATAAATCACCATCTCGTGAACACGATTCGAATTCAAACTCAGCTCAATCATCGCCTGAAACTCATTTATCATCTGCTTGTCTTTTAGTTCAAGCTGCTGTTGAACCAATGGAACAAGGATTTAAATTTCCAAAAACGAAGAAGGTATTTAAATGACATGTGACATTTTTCTTGACGGATTTAATGACATTTCAAATTTTAGGTTTTAATGAATGAATGGTTGAATAAAGTACCAGAACCAGTTCATTCTGCTAGTTCAATATCTCCATCATCATTAACTCCACATATCAGTTCTGGTTCTGATTATGATTCAAATGTTGGATTTTATAATCCTGGCAAAAATCTGGCAGCACTTGCTCAAGTAGCTAGTTTTTGTGATACAAACGTGCAGCCGAGAGGTAACGCAAAGAAGAGGTGGCTAAGACAAGCGATAAGCGAAGATCAATGTGATAGTCCGTCAAGTCGTCCTGGTATGTTTAAATTTTCCATTTTTTTATTTATTCTTTTTTTTTGTACTATTTTTAAAATTTAGAATCGCCTCCAATGAGTGAGACTTTGGCGCCTCCGAAAAAACGCCGATTGCCTAGAGAGTCGTTGTCAAATGATATAACTCCTCCATCTACACCAACAAATGTTGTTCTTCCAACAACAAATGTGAGTTTTGTTCAACTCCAGTAAATTATAATTGATTTTATGTTTCTATAGAATGATCGACCCCAAGTTCAAGAAGATTGTGTAGAAATAATTTACAGTGGTGGAGATGAAGACAGTCCAAGTCAAACAATGGAATCAGATAGCGCATTAGAAGAACGAGTTTCTGAAATGAAAGAAGAGTTTGGCAGTTGTGTAATACCTCCAAAACAGGAGGTTTCTCCAGCACCTCGTCCTGAAATTTCTCAAGTCGGTTGTTTGGCTGATCCTCGCTTAGCAAGAGAACATCATATGTTCTCAAGTGAGCATTTAGTTGGTACTGTTGAAAAAACTTTAAGTATTTTTGGTTTTGAAGAAAGAAAACCTGATCCTATCACTCCAGCAAAGAGAAAAGTATGTTTTACTATTGTAAGCTTATTTTTATTTCTTTGTATTGCTTTTAGCTTTCAATTACTGAATACAGACAAAGGAAAAAACTTAATAATAATGATAAAAGCTTAGAAGAACCAGTTTGCACAGAAGAAAACAATTCTTCTGAATCTTTTAAACCGCTACGGCCACGGTCTGATAGTACTAGTAGTTGTACTTCCATTACTTCGTCAGATGATGAAGCTCCTCCTGCTCCTGTGGAAATTAGTGGAAAAGGTAAATTTTTATTGTTTTGGTTTGTTTTTACAAAGATTTTTTATAGCTCCAGCATTTAACTCTGAGCCCACAGAGTTAGAACGTCAAAGAGAAACGACAGCTTTAAGGTTGAAAAAAGTTTTGGGTATTGCTGTTGATGAAGAGGTTAAAAAACCAGGTAGGTGTTTTATAATTAAGTTAAAAAAATTTTTTTTTACATCATTGATATTAATATTTTATTTAAAGCTTTGGATGTGGAAGCAATTTTAAATTGCGAACTTCCGCCGGTTGTTAAAACAATTCCGCCAAGTCCGAATTTTCCAATTCCTGGCAGCTGTGACGTGAATGTAACTTCAACAAAAACGTCACCTATATTAAAAACTACCCCATCTAATTCTACTGCTGTTAGGAGTCCCGTTTATGATTCAAATACAGAGCAAGAAATTGCAGAAGTGGAATGTGAAATTGAAACTGTTGATAAAGAGAATGACGCTGCTGTTAAACCAAATATGTTTTATACGCCTGATGAAGAAGAAAGAGAAGTGGATGATAATAACCCTCAAACTGCTTTTGAGGAATTGGAGATGGAATCTGTTGACTATGTGCCACCATTTAATAATCCAGTTTATCCAAACGACAGCAATTTCACTTCATACACATCCGTGTTAGGTAGTTTTTAATGTTTCAACTAAAATGGGTATTAATTGTTTGAATTGTTTAGATGAGGAAGGTCGTTATGAGGGTCGCAATCCTTCTCCGCCGCCTGATTTAGGAACAGACACTCCACCTTATCCTGGCCAACAGACGTGAACAGAAGGAGCTTTAATTAGTCTAAGAAGGTGTGCAATTTCAATTTGATAAAACATATTTATTTAATTCAAGTATTAATTCTAAGCACAGTGTGTATATAATTGTTTTTATTTTTGGAG
Organism: Latheticus oryzae; assembly: GCA_030157265.1. NCBI lineage: Eukaryota > Metazoa > Arthropoda > Insecta > Coleoptera > Tenebrionidae > Latheticus > Latheticus oryzae. Next base: position 14,424,683 of record CM058050.1, read on the forward strand.
ATTTATTTTTAAAAAAATAATATATGTTAATTGCTATGTATCTATATGTAGGACCAGTGATTAAGTTTTTTTTAAGAGTTCGTTTTTATTTTTGCGCTTTTCACTTGCAGTTTGATTCATTTTATTCGTTTTCTTTGGTAATATAGTTTTTTTTATATATTATATATTTTTGTAGATGATGATAATAATGGAAGTATGTACACTTTGTAAATAATATAAATAATTGAATTTCTATTGCTAAGCTGAAATTAGAGAATTGTTATTATTTTTTTCTTTGATTTGTTGTCAAACTTCAATCACTAATCAATACTCCGGAAAAAATCTCACTTGTGTACATATTATAAATTAATTTGTAATACTCGCGAGTTTGTGGCCAGTGATTGAATGCTTGACTCTATTGTACATGTAATTAAAGTACAAAATTATTTAAGAGGTGATCTCGTGTTTTAAAAGTTGTAGAACTTCTCTTTTTTAATCACAAATAGTTTTGCTAGTGTAAAGATATTGTTACTACATTAATGTTGGGTTACATAGATGAATTTTTCAAATAACATAGATTACAGTTCTTACTAGATTATCGTCATTGTGAATGCGACGAAATTTTTGTAATGGTTTGTATTTTCATGTTTGTCTTCTTTTAAGTTTCGGGTGGTTTCTACGAAATCCTCACAATAAGCTGAAGTGATTTGAGATTTCTTAACAAAAACATCACTTGAGGTTTCTGGAAGCTTCCCTGTACATATAACATTTATCATAATCTATATGTAAATAAGATTATTTATATATAAATTTGTAAATTTCGTACTGCAACTCCAGTGTTTTTTCGTTTCTGTTATAATGCTACATTGAAGTTCATTTTTGTCAAATCAGCCATTTTTTGCAATTGATTATAAATCAATTGCAACAAAGACTGCAACTTGTGGTAAAAGTCTTTTGACGTTGCTATTTATTTCAGTTACTGAAAATTGTACAAAATTTCTTAATAAAATTTGTTAAAAAATATACAAAAATAAATTTCTTACAATCAGTATTAATTCTATTAAGTGGACTGAAGTAAATATCAACGCATAACTGTCTAAATTCGTCAATAAGATGTCAACGATTTTATTATATAAATTAACTATTTTAATATATATAAATTGAAACATGGCTGTATATATAACTTGATGTTGGTACGAAAATCGTACAATTATTAAATAAATTCATTGAAATTAGGAACGGCTCTTTTTTTTTGTAAGAAAAAGTTGTGGTTTTTCCAACTACGTTTATTGTAACAGGACTAATTTTGCATTGAAAATGCAGAAAGCAATCAATTGTAATTATATTAACAGGAATTTTACAATTAAATTGCAAACAAAACATTAAAAAACCTAAAACTCTCCATGTGGTAAACATATGCATTATCGCTGCATTGGAGGCATCAGGGGCATACCACCGCCAGACATCGCTGTGTTTGGCCCCAATAACATCTACAAATTGAATTAAAACAAACTTTTCGTTATTATAATAACTAAATACCTGTTTCTGCTGATTGCGTTGCATTTCTTCCATCTGCGCTCTTTCTACTTCGAAAATTACAGGAGCAAAGAGAATAATCGATGTACTAAAAACTATCCATAAAGCGCTCCGCGAAAAATTATACAAATTTTTAATCCCAATCTGTGTGCTAACAGCTGCTGTATGTGTGGCATTACGAACTGGTTCAGGAAACATCTCTGTTAGACCCCAAAGTCGCTCTCCTAAAGTTTCGTCAGGCTAAAACAAAAATGTGCTACAATGTTAGGTTATGTTTATTGACAACGTAAAAACTGTCAATTAAAATATCAGAACTTCCAAAAAAGTATTACTTTACCTCGTCTTCGTAATCCATCTCCAATTCGAGTTTTTTCTCAGGGGAAAACTCCTTACTTGGAGCACCCTGCGCTTGTGACCCTTCCTGTGATTCCATCCCACTGTCGTTATCTTCAACTGGTGCCATAAGATAAGAATATTATTCAAGGTTTTAGGAGACTCAGAGCAAGGAAATTTTGGTAGCTCACTCTTATTCTTATTATTTTCGACTTTTAACAAAAAAGGATGACATGAGTGAGCAAACCAAAAATGCAGAAGGACTGAGCAAGCGCAAATTTACCTGATTTAATCTTTAAGCGGCAAATTCAGAGTTTTACAAAAACGGCGTATGTGTTCATTTTTTTGAAAATTTTTAAAATTGTCAACTTCAAAAATGACAGATGAAGAAGATGATGAGGAAGCAACTTTGATTAAAAAGTGAAATTTTAGAGTGGTGGTAATGACGCGTTTTTGAAATGCAGATGGCGCTTTAAAAAAAACTCAAATTGCGGGTTTTGCACATTTCAAAATTTACAGTATTTTATTAACAGAATATTCTATGGATTCACTTTTTGGAAAATAAACTGTGAGGTAAAGCAAAAAAAAACTCAGATTTTGAATTTTGAAAGTCGAAAAGCGGGAAATTCTGTCTTAAAAAAAATTGTAAATTGTCAAGTCAGTTCGGGGAGAAAAAGGATTCTGTGAATAAGAAAGCGTTTGAGACTGAAACTATTTATTTCAAAAATGCCTTACAGCTACTAAAATTCCTACATACACTCTATGATAAACATTTTAGATCTGAAAGGGCTGAGATCACAATGATCAATTGCTGTAGGTAAATACCCTAAGTACACCAAACAATGATACTAATATAATTCAACCAAAAAAAAGAGAGGCCAATAATGACAACAGGTAGATTATATAATTTAGGGGAAGCTCACATTGATGATCACATATTTTACAAAAATTTTGAGCACTGTCGATATGAAACCCAATGATAATTAGCTACAAAAGCCATGATATTATTAAAATTCTCATGGAGGCAGTCTGATATGATCTAAACATGTTCGTAAATTCTATGTCAAGACTAGCTATACGCAATTTACACATAAACACATCCATTTTGTTTCATATACAATAAAATTAGCGCTAAAAATATAAAAAATTAGAAAAAGATTTTAGTAAAGTTTTTTTCTTTGCAATTAACAACTGGCAAAACTGGCCATAACTAACGACAAAACAGATTTGTCTATTAGAACTTAATAGAATCGATTCAAACTGTCTTATTAGAACTTAATAGAATCGATTCAAACTGTCTTGAATCACATTGACCTTCCTGATAGATTAGGATGGAATACAGTTTCGATCAACATCGATGATGCAATAATTATAATCACTAAAACTTGTGCAAACGGGGCGCCATAGGGCCGAAGTCTTCACCGAACCTACTTGGCACTTCACTTTTATTTAAAGAGTCTTTGCTTTATCTAACAAATCGTTGATGAATTTCTGCAACAAAATCAAATAAAAATTATTCCATCAATAACTTCCAACAAAATACTCACTTTTACATCGTTTTGCGAACCTTTAGCATTGATCAGAAGATTCTGTAACGAAAATTATAATTGAAATATTTTAACATAGGTAATCGACAATCTAATTTTATACTGAAGGTTGTATAAATATTAGTTTTGATGGCATAGAGTTTATTCATAGAAAATTGTAAATAATTAAAAGTTAATTGATAAAAATCCATTGATTGTTTTCTATTGTTGATTATGCAAGTCAAGGGCAGATAGATATCAATACTGGGGCAATTTATTATTAACAATTATTACAAGAACACGAAAATTTCCATTCGATTGTTTTTGCTTAATTTTCTGAAAACACTGAAATCGGTCATGTCCAAGATTTACGCAGAAATTATGATTTTACCAACTGATGTTTATAACTTAAATTTAAATGCACATTCATACATTCAAGCCGCATTTTATTCAAATTAATAGATTAAATTCTTGGCAAATGTGAAATTAAAAATGTCTTTTACTGCCAACTTCTTGAATGAAACTTCCAGATTATTTTTAAAAATCAAGTCTAAACAAATTTTAATTTTAAAGGAAACTTTTCAGGAAGCAAACAAAAAAGATGTTGGATGAGTCTTGAGAGAAATTTCTGAAAGCTATTAATATCTGATAAGCCCCCGTTGAGCAACAATTGTGTTCGAGACAAAGAACAATAACATGAACCTTTCCTAGCCTTAGATAAGAAAAATAATGAGTTCATTGGAAAGTTGATAAAATATTATTCGAAAATCCGAATTCCCCAAGACTTTATTATTGTACTGAATGAGTAATTGCAATTCTATGTTAATTAGAAAAAATTCAATTATAGTCGATAGGAAGCGAAAAAATCCAACTTTTGACCTCATATACTCTGAAACAAAAGAAATAAAGGGTCGGTGCTCAGCAGGAACGAAGTGAACTCTCAACTCCAGTCAGGATATTTAATATCTCCCCCATGAGAAGAGCAAAACAAATAACGACTTCGCGTATAAATGTTTATATTCCATTTCCATCATACTAAAGCTTTCAGAACATGTGTAATTTGTTTTAAACAAAGGAAATGAGATATACGTTTCCGGTATTAAAAAAAATATAAACTGTGAACTGATTAGAAGTCCTTGACAATTTTTTTTAACTGTCGAAAATTGTTACCTGTAAATGCCTCCGTCTTTCATCGTCATTGTCCATATCTAGAAGTTCGTCTATGTCCACTTCTACTTCGTCGTTATTTACATCATCTACTTGTTTCTGAAACAAAGAAAAACCCGTTAGCGCCTATATCTTATGAATTAATCATTAAAACCAAAAGGATTTTCGTGGAGGAGCAAAATAGTCAACGCGTGAGTGGAGAAAAATTTCAAATTTCATTAATTTAGTGTCTGACTAAACAGCAAAACAAATGTACAAGAATAAATATATAAAGAAAGTCTTTTACAACTTTCCAAAATAATCCAAAGAAACAAAGCAAATTATCAACAATAACAGGTGTTTAAAACCGAGACGGTATAATGAGCTGAAGGTCATGGTGACTTGTTGGTGGTTGATGGTTGTTGACCCTCTTGTTCATATTCCGCTCACATTTTTACTTATGGTTGTTACTCATCATAACTGATAGTTCTCAGACTTTTCCCGCATTTTTTTACCATGATAAAGCTTGAAATAATGCATTTCTGTTCTTTGTTGCAACGGGTTTCACCCAGGTACTAGAAACATTCTGTTACGTTATTACAACCAGATAACAAGAATGACTAAGCGAAATGACCTCATCTTTCCGAATTGTACATAAAGTTGTACAAAAGGCTTAAGTAAACATTGCATCACGCTTCCTTGTGTTAATTAAAACTCCCAATTTTTTTTTTAACATGTTAATCCACATTGCATACTCTTATTTATTTGTTTATGAGTAACTAAAAATACAGTTTAGGCACTCTGCCAAACAACAAAGCTTAATAACATCGTTAAAAAAAATAGAAAGTTGTATAATAGACTCTAACATATGGTGGAGTGTAGTACAAATGTAAATACTGATTTGCGTTATCAAAATTTTTGAGCAACGATAAATCTCCAATCGGTGCTTTAATCCACTTTTGTGTTTACTCATCATACCCTTGCGTAAATCCGTGTCATTACTGTAAAATTATAAAACCTTCAAAGAATGTGTCATTCTCATCTGATGTCACCCGCATTCTTCCTCTGAAATAATTTCACTCCGGATTTTCCTGCGATCTCATTGTCTAAATATATTCGGTCGTAATTCGTCTCTTGGTATGTATCAAAACCAAAACCAAAACAAAATATTCCATCATTCAGACATTCAAATAAAAAAAAAATCACTCTTGTCTTGCTTAATTATCTCCACACATCTTTTCGAAGTCGAGGTCGATGACTTTATTATTCTAATAGACGATACAAGAGCGAGGTTGTTAAAGTGCTCCTAAGGGAATTCCGTCGCTATTAAAACAACACACTTTCAAGGGTTAAAAACTGTTTGAGAAATTTTGAAAAAATTTCGTCAATTTATAACATACGATAATTTGTTAAAGAAATTTCAAACACATAATGTGCTCAGAACTGATTAATTTTTCCAGTTATAAGGAACACATGTTCGGTATAAATAAAGCATTTGATGTTATTTCAGAAGACTTCTAAGAGGTGACTAATGATTTGGATAGTAGATGTTGACAGGGGTCGTTTTTAAATGTTTACTATTAATAAGGAAATGTCCTGAAATGAAAATTTTCATATCTTTAAAATAATTAAACCAATCTTCTTGTTTCTTTGGTGTTAAATTATTCATAATTTATTTATTGTTTTGTAAATACATCAATTAGTTCATTTTAATTACCTGATCAATCCAATAAACGTGTTTTTTGCTGATTTTACCACAATAATTAATGAGAGCATATGATAGTTCCAGATATATTAGATATATATCAAGAGAATATTTGATTTCATTAATTAACTATAGTTTAGTGCATTCATAAGACCAAAGATAATCTTCAATCATCATGCGGCAATTGACATCTTACTTGTCAAAACTGACCATTTTAACCAAAACGTTTCCAAATTAAAAAATCAATAACTACTTGTTGTTAAATATACAAGAAATTAAATTTACTTTATGTAATTTTTGGGTCTTTTAATGTTGAATCAGAATTAATATATCGCTTTTATTGTTAGTCCAGTGAAAGGAGAAGTGGCCCAAATTGATCTTTTTGTATCCATATTAAAGGTATTTCTGGAAGTTTTTAGAAGCTGCAAATGAAATAATTCTATCCGAAATACGAAAAACACTTTTTTCCATAAACACAACTAATCAACAAAAATTATGTATACAAAAAACCAACCTTTTTTGATTTGGTTATTTTTTTGCAGACGCACTGCAGCATATTATTAACATTGCGTGATTGTAAAATTTCTCCCAGCACGATTGGATAAAATATAGCGTTGCCTTTTCAAAAATAAAATTATAATTTATCACTTAACAATCATAGCTTTTGAAAATTTCGATATCCAATCAATCATTATTAATTTTCAAGCAGCGTTCTTGTCCTAGTAAATAATCGACCAAAACAACTCTTCAGATCGATAATGTAATAATTCTGTTCATCGACATAAGGTGTTACGGATTGAACACTGCCATTAAGAAACTTTAGAGGTTCAAGGTTGAGTTTTACATAAATAGATATTTCGATGAAATTATCCGATAGTAGAAAGAGCATTAATTGAGAGAGATAATTACATATATGGGAGTTAACAGCTAAGATGGGGTTATCGACTTTTGTTTATTGAAAAAACATGATTTTGTTGTTTTCAAAATAAATTTGGTTGAATCATATGTGAATTAATAACGGAACTTTGAATCATATTAAGATTTTACAACTCTGACGACCAAATGCGCTATAAATTGAGGTTTTTATCCTATTAAAAAATTAGTCATTTAGCGCTACTTTTAATATAATTTGTAAGAGATTTTATTCTCCATTAAAATCGCATAAACGGTCAATCACTTAAAATCCTGTTAAGCAAAAATTTGAAACATTTTTCTAAATCTGATGAAGCATTGTTTCAATTTGATGAAAAGACTAATTATAATCGCATTATAAAGTAAACTGCTACTTTACTAACATCGCGCTTTTGTTTACATCCGAATTTTGATAAAACACAATAAAGTTGGTGATAATTGAAGGTCAAAACTATCTGAACCGTAACGAAAATTTCAACCAAATTCCTCCCACACTACCGTTACTTTTAAAATTAATCATTTCTTGTTACTTACCGAAGTTTCGTAGAGTTTCTTAAGCTCTTCGTAAAGCCACATTTCCACAGCCAATCGTTTCCTAATGAGACTCATTTGATGGTGACCATATTTGGCAGTGAGAAATTTTTCCCGACGCTCTTTTATCTCTCCCTTATCTTTGAAATTGACATGAAGACCGGTCTTCGACGGCGATCTTTGGGAACGAACATCGGCTAAAATCCCGGATGGTGTTGTTCCATTTGGGTAGCCCCCCGTTACTCCGCACTCCATTGCTAAAGGGGATCTCTAGAAAAAAAAATGATTTCACTAAATTGGATTTATTACAAACGAGTTGTCGTTTTTTTATTGCTATTGGATTCGAAATGATTAATCGGTATCTTTATGACTTATAATAATTTTTCTGAATTCTGAAAACGTCGGAAAAAGTTGATTATGAGGTGAAGCAACCCAGACGTGCTGTCTGCCTTTTGCCCAGCATCTTATCGATTTTGCTTTATAGGAATCTATGAGTTCGCTACTGTTCTGCAGGTAATACACTCGACTTTTGTGTTACTTTCTTCTTGAAAGAGATAGTTTAGATGCGAAAAGAATTTAATTGAAAAAAAAATGTAAGAGTTCCAATATTAGCTGAAAAATTTTTGTTCAGATTACTTGGCACGACTTCCTAAAATTGATAGAAGTTTGGGGTTCGGAAAAATTCAATTTAGTAATGATCAATGGTAGAGCGTTGGCGGTGTCCGATAACAATTTTCAATAATATTACCATTGTTAATCTTAAGATATTAAAATATTTGCAATAATGATAAACCTTGAAAAACCAGGTGTGTCTTCTGAAAACTAATACATATTTCATCCAACTGACAAGTTACCCAGCTGCTGATGGTATTGTGCAAATTCTTAAAAAAAAAAAAAATTGTTGGAGCATAGAAGTAAGAATCACTCAATGACTGAAAAAGTCAATGAATAGAACATAATAACCTTCAACATTTAATCAACGATATTTTGTAATTTCTGAGTAAATCCAATTCTCAATTTGTGCTTTATTGAAACAACTGACGTCAATGAAGTCTTTCTTTATTATAATACCATCATTCTTTGTTCTAACTTAAACTCCACAAAAAATATAATTATATGACCCATGTTAGGTATCTACTTTTAGCCGCATTCATAAACAGGTAACTAAAAGATCTAAATTTAGAACTACCTGGTGTGCATCCGCACTTTTGAAGCAAAAATATTTACAAAAAGTTAGGAGCATGACAAGACATTTCCTTATTGTTCTAAGTGCCAAAGCAAATCGTAATTGTTTAAATAATGTTAAAAAAATGTATAACGGTATAATCAAAGCGGAAAACTCATAGAAAAACAATGCATTTTCTATAAATCTCTGTAGAGCTTTTGAAAGAATCTAAAATTAAAGCAACAGCAAGTAGCCAAGTAGAACGATCACCTTGTTAAAAAATCATTACCTTTACTTCAAAATTCTGTTTAATAAAAGGTGAATAACATTTTCGAAAAAGTTGATTGAAAATTTATACATCCCTTTTGCACTGATCAACATTGCGCTTCAATATAAACGTCCTTTTGTTAGTTCTGTAAAGAAAACAGCGCTTTGAGAGGTTGATGTTGAACTTGAGGTCAAGCATTAAAGACGAGGTGAGTCCTTGTCATTAGGAGTTAAATATAGAGGAAAAAAATAACTGTTTCAAAGGAGTATTTTTACAGAACATGGAACATTTTTTCTGACATTTTATACACTGCGGATTAGTAAATTAAATGCCAGAAAACTAAAATAGCATTTTAGTGTATATTAAGCTTGTTCCAAAATATCGATTCTACAGAATTGTATAAATAATTCTGGCCCCGTTCTCTTTTCCAGAACATTAAAAAAAAAATTATAACAATTTGTTTATAAACTAATTTTCTTAAAAAAAATTTTTTAATTGTTAAAAGTAAAAGTAATTAACTAGTACATAATCGTATTGGAAGTGTAACGAATTTCACGCCAATTATTACAGTGGGATGTTCTGATTAAAAGTATGTAATTTAATCCTTTCTATCCTAGTCCAAACAAGTGTTATAACATTATCATAACATGTGATAATGAATTAGTCGATATTCAAAAACTCACGTTTTTTTCTCGTTTAAATGAATGAACTTCAAAGGATAATCCTGAAAGGATAAAGGCACCGCCCGATATCTGCACCCTTCTGTACAAAATCACTTACACTAACACATAAAATGTCCAATGAAAAGACGAAACAATAAAAATGTACGCGTACTTGACGAACGCCTGCGTTCAAATGCGATGATGCGGTTAGTTGAAACGAAAGCTTTCGTTTCAGATCGTTCAAAATCGGTAATCCTGCAAAGCGAGCTTCTGCAGGAATTTTCCCGCGGTTGAGAACACATTCACTCATTGTCTGCAAAAATATCTTTCACTTGCGAAAACATGGGAATTAGAAATTGATCGAAATTAAATGGAGCTAAATTAGAAAAATTCATTATTGAAACGGATATCAGTTATGTAACTGAAATAAATGGAACACAAAAATTTGCGGCGGAATCAGAAGTTTTAATTGCTAATCAACTTTCTAAAGATTATGGCACCGCGTTTTGCAAAAAAAAAAACAATCAAATCGTAAACTTGATAGAACTCAAAAAGTTTTCTCAGAAAATGCTGTAATCAATCAGAAGATAATCAACCACTTTGAAGTTACGTCGCAAAACTAATCCACAATTTTGTAATATTCTGTTGCAATAAATTTATTGAAACAAATTTTAAATATTTTCAAAGTTGGAAATTCGAAACTCTGCGCAGCTTCTCTCCACCGATCGATTATTCATTTTCTACAGCTGATTCTTGTAGTTTTCCACCATGTTTGTATTTCCAAAATTTTGTACACAATTATACCTATTTCCATCAACCGCAATGTCTAGATTACTTCTTCTAATGTTGGTAAATTGTTTAATTAATTGTAAAACAGAATCGCTACGTGATATTGACCTACAAACGTGTATTGCTAATTTTGACATACACAGAGACAAAATAATAAGAACACAAGATTCTCGAAACATGGGTGCGAAATATTTAACAGAATTTGATTTAGGAACTAGAGAGGAATGTCTTAGGCTGTGTTGCGAAACCGACAATTGTGATGTCTTCGTTTTTGAAGAAAAGGTAATTTTGTTTATAAATGAATGTAAGGTAATTGATTGTTTTAGAACTCTGGTGGCTGTTATTTATTCCACTGTGGTCCACCTGAAGATTTCAAATGTAAATTCACACATCATGCAAATTATTCAAGCGCAGTTTTGGCTATTAATCGACATTTACCAGATTTGGAAAGTCAAATGAAACTGACAAAACATGAAGAGGATTTGAGCAAACTACGGTAAATATATTTTTTAATAATATTTAATTGTTAATTGATTTATGTTGATAGAAAACCAGAAAGCGAACCTGAAGTGCTACCTCAAGCAGCCGAAACTCAGTCAATAATCCCAACAACCTCAACGACAACACTAAAACCAAAAGAAGTGTTTTCAACTGAAGTCAAGGCGAAATCTTCATCTGAAGAGGGTGAGTAATCATGTAATCATTACTGTGACTGTTTTGGGCCGATGAATCTAGTGTTTTATCTGAATTTCATGCCTGCCATAACAGACTTCCGTGAAAATTTAAATGATGTGCACATTTTTTAGTTACGCTTCGGTACGTAAGTTATATCGACTAAAACCACTAAACAATGTTACATACAGCTATAAAAACTGACTTATCTGTTTTGCATCTGCATATAGTGTTTGAGATTTAACGCTAGTGAAGAGGTGATTGCGGAAATGGAAGAAAACGATGACAGTTTCAAGGGACTTTGTGTGGCTCATTACAAAGAAATTTAATCGAATGCGCACTCAAGGTTTATGATGATTTTTAACTTGAAATAATTCAATGTGAGAGCATATCAAGCAGAATGTTAAACAGTTTCAAATGATTGGATTGCGGCACTTAAATTTCGCTCAAAATTCCCAAGAAAAAGCATTTTCACGTATAATAAATGTTACCATTTAGTTCCTTTTCACAATTTGCAAGTCAAAACAATGCTATTACTTTATAAAAACTTTCATAAATATTTCAACGCTAGTGAGAACCACGTGAGAAATAAATTTTAATAAACAAAAGTAGGTACCACCAATTCATTAACGTTCACCTTCTAAAACCATTCATATATTACAACAGAAACAATTCGTTATTGTAATTTGTGAAAACACGAAAGTGAAATTTCTACGCTTTTATTTCCTAATAATTCTCATTATTGAAAAAAATACTCACCCCTATAATGTCTTGAAAGTTGTCAATTGTGTAAATCGGTACACGTTGTCTTAATTTTGATGCCATTTCTCTCCTCTTCAAAACTAACACTGACAACTCTTGCAGTGAGAAGAAACGACTGAAACAGTTTCAGTCTTAAAAGTAGTTAAGTGAGAAATGGGGGTAAACTTTGATTAACGGTAAAAGAACTAATTGTTTAATAAATATGTTTATATTGGGGAAGGTTTAGCAAGACTGTTGTATTTGATTTCTATTAACTTTTAGAAATTGGTATTCATTAAAAAAATTAATAGTGCGGGAATGTGCACGACATGTTCCAAGAAAAATAATGCTGTAATAGTGAAAAGGAATGCATTTTAATTCTTTCGCAATTAAATAATAAAAATAATAAAATTCAACTAATAGGTTAGTGGCCAAAAATTTCCAGATTTCTTAGATTTAGCCAAATAGCAAATAACTATTTAATTTTATAGCTTCTATAAAAAAAAAATTCAATAAAATCCGTATTTTGAGCACACAACTCCTAAATATTTATAAAAAAAAAATGAGCAGATATTTAATCGTATAAATTGTATCTTTGTTATGCAATAAACTTAGATCATCTAAAAAGAAACCGTCAAATCATGCTCTTACAATTTTTATTCCGCGAAGGTGAACTTGAACCAGAATGACTGGCAAGCTGTAACATCATGAAAGAAGCCTATAGGCTATAGGTCGCTTCTTGGATTTATACCATCTGAACTTGAACCGTTATAAAACGATTATGTGATTAAAAAAAACATAAATTAAATGCTTCAATCAATTTTTTTCTTAAATTAATCTCTTCAATTTTGTTATTGTTTTTTAGATACGGCAATAGAATTTCAAAAGAATAATTTTATGCACGTGCTCATAAAATCTATTGTTTTATTATAACCGTTGGATGAATTAAACGGCTGTTTGAGTTTTTATAGCAGTGTTTTTGTTATTTGGAATAAATTGCAGGAAACAATCAATTTAGGCTAAAAATGGCCTCCACCTACTTGAATTTGTAAGAAATTTGTTCAATTTGAGCTGTCGGATATGAATAGAAAAGAATTATTCTAAAGGATTTGGCAAGAAGGAAGGTCTTGGGTTTTTATTGTCAAATTCTATTGTCGCAGAAATTATGAAATACTTTTATTATTATTTTTTTATTATAAACTTGAAGCTAATCGAATTTAATTGTATGGAAATTCTTAATTAATAAAGGGTGACTGATTAATCGTCTTGTTCTCAAGCTCATTATTTTTAATCACTCTGTATATTCCGCATACTATTAACCGGAAATTTCAATGATGGTGTGAATATTACAATAATAAATTGTAATTATTAGCTAATACTCAGAACGCTGCAGAAGATAACTTAAGTCACTTGCATTCTGATTTTTGTTATACAGAATATGTGTACAGGGTAGGATTGGAAGATTCTTATAAGTAATAAGTGAGAGATTTTCGATCATACTGAGTCTTGCCATCAATGATTTTGTAGTAAAAGAAATGATTCTCTCTGTCCAGTAAAAAATAAAATTCAAAGCAACGACTAATTGAATAAAACAATGCACCACTTGAAAGCTAAAGATCGTTTTCAAATTTTATACCATTGTTATTGTCCATTAATAGTCAGCATTCTTATATGAAATATGAAAATAAAAGCAAAATGCTTCAAAAAATAAGTTCAGTTTTCAAAATTTATCAAACAAGAGATTTCTTATTTTGATAGAGCCGATATCTGGCTCTAGTGCATTATTATGAGCATCTTATTTTCTTCTCAAAACTGGTTCCTATTCCTCTAGGTAGTGAAAGATCCCCAAGTACAGTTAATGAAACACTTACGTCTAAATTTATTAATCTAAATCCAAAAATCCGTTATTGAACAAATCTAAAAATAACCAAATTTGAATGTTTCCAGTCCGTAAATGCAGCCGCTATCAGTTTGAATGTCGATCAACGAGTGAATGTATCGCTATTTACAATGCTTGTGACGGTATTCCTCAATGTGCGGATGGGAGCGACGAAGCACCGGAATTAGGTTGTCCAAGTACATTTACAACTTTACAACCAATCCCTGTGCATATTAGTAACTCCGGTCAAGCAGTCAGATATGACGCAAATGTAAGTATAAATAAAACAAATTTGTTACTACATATTTATTTAATAAAATTGTTATTAACCAGTAGCAACTACTTTACTGGGTGTGAGTAAAATTCCACTGTCTGTACTATAATCTCCATCGACAGCTGTTAAAATAATTTCGTAGTTTTTACAAGCGTCAAAATTATGCAGAATTATGAAGTCTTCTTTCATTTCTGGTTCCGTAATTTGATATTCTTTTTCACCTTTCACTTTATATTTTAAATAGAAGTATTCGCCAGGATTATTTTTGACGTCAGGGATCCATATCACCATGCAATTAACCAGACAAAATTTATTATAATCACTTCCAGATTGAATAGAATGTTTAGGCGATTCTGTTGTAATTTTTCTACTATCGTTGAAAATTAAATAATCGTAGTTTGTGTCTTCCACTTCTTCGGCGGTTATTATAAACGGCGTTGGTGACTTATAGCAAATTTCGTCTCTGTTAGACAAAGTATAATTAATTTTGTAAATAAATTTTGGTGTGAAAGGTTTAGCGGAATCGTGTGGTTCCATTGAAATTTCTGCAGTTTTTCTATAAAAATTCAAATTAAAAAATGTTAATTCATAAAAATTGTTTACATTTCGCTTTCCCCTGCACAATTAATCGCAGAAACTCCCACTCTGTATTTCATTCCTTTAACCAATCCTGTCACTTTAGCTTGTAGTTTTTCAGGATCGTCTACTTGGAACGTAATTTCTCGGAATTTAGCATCAGGAAATGATTTGTTAATCTCACTACAGTAAATTTTATAACCAACAAGAATCCCATTCGTTTGCGTTGGTTTAGTCCATTGAAGAAAAATCGATTCGGAACTTAGAGTGAAAACATTAAGGACTGGAGGATAATTCGGTTCTACAACATATTTATAATTTTATTGTAAATTATTCAATTCAATATAAATATCATCTTCGGTTGATTCGTCTGTACCTATTTGAGGAGCATCAAAACTTATAGCTTCGCTTGGAGGCCCAATATATTTTTCGTTTCTGACTGATACCGTTATGAAGTTTTTAGAAAATGGAAAGAATTCAACATTGGCTTTAGTCACATCTGGCGGAAATGCGTAAACTTGACTACCTGCATGATCCCAAGTTCGAACTAAATAGCCTTTGAAATTTCCCCTAACTGATTGAGGGTTGATTGGATCCCATTCGATAATAACTTGGCGGTTTCGGATTTCTAGAAGAGTAAGGTTTGAAGGAGCTTCTTGCGGCACCAACTCTCCTTCAAAAATCACTTCAGTTTTACAGTAACAAAAATAATTACTACTCACTGTTATCTCCAAAACTGATTGAAAAAAGAATTGGTAGCAGGAAAATTTTACGAAACATTTTTCACGAACTGTAATCTTACAATTGGCAGAGAAGTTTAATTTTATTGTACTTGACCAAGTCATTTATCAATTAAATGAATGATTTGTTAATTTTCTGAAATTTGTAGATTCCTCAACAACCGCTGCATCCTTTGACTCAATCTGAAGTGTATCGTCCACAAATCCCGCAGGATAATTTAGGCCCGCCACAATTACAGCCAGTTCCTCATCAAGATGCTGATTTTATACGACCGATGCCTAATTCAAGAAATCCGATGAATCCGAGGATTCCTTATGATAATCAAAAAATCGTCCAATACGCTCCTGCGTCGATACCTTTACAGAATAATGCGTGGGCCCAACGTCAGCCGCCTATGCCTCCTCAAATCCCTCAATATGCCGGTAAGACATTAAAAAATGAATAAAAATTGTTGATAATTTCATTTTAGATAAAAATAGTCATATTTTCAACCATAAGGAGAACGGTCTGCAAGTGCCTGATGGACAAGAAATCAGGTATAATAAATATAAGGGAGCGATGCAGTATTTGCATCGCGCTCTGGGCTACTCAAATGGAGGGTGAGACGGCTATCCAAATTTTAGAATAGAAAACGCACATGCACGAAAACAACAATGCAATAGTACTGTACCCTTCTAGCTTCCAAATCTATCTTTACTGGGAAAACTTCTAAATTCGCTCAAATAAGAATATAAATTTTGAAGAAATTCTTAATTGAGCGAACGCGCTTTAGACAAATGCACATAGAATCTATAGCTTCCAAGAAACAACAGTAGATAACTTGTCCATTCAAACAAGTGTAAATAAGTGGAATACTTGGATAGCTTTCTTCCTTGTTAAAAAAATACCTAACACTTCTTTGTTGTAATTGAAAAAAAATTTACAGTAACAGTTCTGTGATTTCAGTCAGATGCAATACGACGGGAATGAACAGTACAATCCAAAGATGAATTATTACGACAATTATAGACAACCAATACAGCAGGTAAATTGGCCAAGTAACCCTGAAGACATTCAGTACAATGGATATCAGCAGGAAGCTATCAATGGCAAAACATGGCATTTGGGGAATCCCCCAAATGGTATTAATATTAATGTTATAAAATTTTAACTACCAGTATTCATTTTGCAGATGTTCATAAAGATACTACGTTTAAAACAAATTCCCCAGAGCATCCTTTGGATAAACAAGGTTTGACTTTTTTATTTTTTTTTTTAAATTGTTGGTTAGTTTTTGTTTTGTAGTTAATTCTAAAGCTGAGCAGGATAAAATGGCTCACGATTTGAAACACAGCAGTCAAACCAGTGTCCATGAACCTACAATCAAAATTGAAAAACATAAAGATTCAAAATCCGAGCACTTCCCTGATGTTGTTGCTTATAAAATGGACGGGACGTCGGATATGCAAGACGGCGTTTCAGAAACTGCAAGTGGAGCAGTATTATCTTTAACTTTAGGGCTTATTATTACTTGTATTATGGCTCTATTAATTGGCTGTCGATTGCGAGTACGAAGACGAATGAGAAAAGGAGGCAAGAGTTATGCACACGATGCTGATTATCTAGTTAATGGAATGTATTTGTGAATAAATATTGAACATATTGTTCTTATTTAGTTGTAAATAAATTATTAAAAAAAAAGAAGTTTCCTTCATTTCCATTAAGAAAAAATGATAAAATTGGAGATAAAATACATTTTTGTGTTCTAAGGGATGCAATCCTTAGCGATTAGCTATTTAATCTGTTAAATTATTATTATAGTTCCGTCTTCGCTATACTTTTTAATAAATCAGATTTTAGTCATGAAGATGAAAGAAAGAAAGAAGTTGAAGCTTTTTTGACATCGCCGCAAATGACCAAAGTTGTAAATATTTGCGAAGAAATGATTATCGATTGCGTTTCAATTAGGATAAAAAATAAATTCAAATATTTTATTAAGGATACTTTTTAATCTAAAATTAAGGCTGTTTGTCAATTTTAAAAGTTTTTAAGAAATGTGACAACATTGCACTGGAAATATCGATTTATTTTTCGATTGAATAACAGACAAAAAAATTATCTTTAAAAACGAGAATAATTTTCTTTAGTGTAATATCTAAATTAAAAAGTTGACAAAAAATTTAGGTATAAAAGCGTTATCAGTTCTTTGTTTCAATTAGTCGTGTGTTGGATTTAATGGTGAAATGTTGGTGTTTAAGTGTTAGTGCCTAAGTGTTGTGTTAGTGGTTCCAGAGTTGAAGAATGCTAGGACGTGTCTTCGCAAAAGGATTAAAGGTAGGTTCGATGCTTTGAAGATGAGGGGATTCGCCCTAATGTGGCAGAAGTAGAAGCCATCAAGGTAGGATTTTTATTTTTACTTTATTGGGTACTAACATTTGTGAAAGTGAAGAAGTGATAACTCTAGAAAGAAAATAAATTATGAACAGTAAGTATAATTGATTGATATATCATTAATAATAAATATATAAGCATTAATCTTAATTTCAAGACAGGTAAAGAAACTAATGGCTGAAGATAATGAAGAAAATAGCCCTGAAGAAAGAAAAGTGAAATAAGTGAATGTGCGGTGATAAAATTTAGTGAAGTAAAGTGAAAAATTAATAAAAATGTGAATTAATTTTGAGTGATTAGATTGGGTTTGGTCTTCTTAATGGTGGAATTGGGATTAACCTTAGGTAGTTTTTTTGGCATTGCATGATGTAATTGGGATTAACATGGTCTTAATGGTGGTAGGTAATATTAATAATGGGAATCGTTTTTGTATATTGTATATTTGTTTGATTGATGGTTATTGGAATTATTTTCAGGTTTTGTCTATTAATTTCTTATTTATTAGTATTTCTCTTTCAGGTTGATTTAACTGAAATTATTTTCAGCTTTTGTCTATTATTTTTGTGTACTTTTTTTTCAGGATGTCTTTACTGGAAATATTTCCAGGTTTAGCATAATATTTACATGTTCATTAATATTTCTCTTCCAGGTTGATTTAAGTGAAATTATTTTCAAATTTTGCACAATATTTACATGTTTATTATTATCTCTCTTTCACGTTGATTTAACTGAAATTATTTCCAGGTTTTGCATAGTAATTCATGTTTAATAATATTTAATTACATTCAGGTTTCATCCAAAATTTTCTTGTTCATTAATATTTATCTTTCAGGTTGATCTGATTGAAATTATTTTAAAAATTTTTTTCTATTATTTTGTGTTTAAATTTAATTAACAAAGAAACAAGGAGGTAAGCATAATCATTTTTTCCAGTTAATTCTTACTAACACTTCCTTCTTTATTAACTTCACCAGCACCTTTTCCTTTCCCGGCAAGATAAGCTTCAGACCTCCTCGATGGTTCTTGCTGGGCAGTTTAGTCAGTGACTAAACTGGCGAACATGAAGCATATTTTTTTTTATTATTTTGACCAATCTTAAAATCTGAATTTCTGGTTGCCCAAGCCAGCTTTTGCGTTAATTTACGTAAAGAGCGAATCCACATTCAAACGGAACATTTTTTTCAACTTAAATTAAGATCATAAGTAAGTAAGAAGGTATTTCATTGCATTTTTATGTTAGGATTAGACAGACTACTACACATTATTTTTTTTTGTTGGGGTCTATTATATCATTTCCAACCCTTGAGCATTAGTAATCGAAAGTTGCCAAGATTGTAATTCTTTATTTATTAATAATATGACACTTTAAAAATGATTATTCGTGGGCATTAACATTAACAAACTACCAATACATTAATAATTCTTTGGATAAAAGTAAAATAAATGATATGTAACAAAAGTACATAATATAAAAAAAGAACAACCCATAACAATTCTAAATTTAAATTTCTTAACTAATCAGGTATTACCATATTTGTGATGATTTGATTAATGTATAACAATAAAATATACAGTATGTCACACAAAAATTTAAGTAGTCTTTCAAAAATAGATTTAACTAAGATTATATTCCATCTAAAGAACAATAGGCGTGATTAAAGCCATTAATAGGCCTTATTACTACACTGAACTATTAGAATTACATTGCGCCAATATATGACACTGCTGTTCAAGTCTTTGTACTTTAGCAATTAAATACGAATTCTCAACATACAATTCTTTCACTAACATATCAGATCTAGCCAATCTCTCCAACTGCTCATTACAAATCCTTACTTGTTGATCGAGTTTCTCTTGATGACTTCTCAGAATACACTGCAATTCGGCCTTTTCTCCTCGATGATGGTGTCGACATTCTACACAAAAATTTTTAAAATGCAACACAAAACTAAAACAAAATCCAAATACTCACGCTGTAAAGCTTGTTCTGTGAAAAAGTGCTGTTGCTTAAGCACCATTTGCAATTGTCTACACCTCTGTTCCAAATGGTGCAGTCTTCCATTCAAACTATGTACAGTACTTACAGGTAAAGTGACAACTGGTTCTTCATGTCTCAAAAAACTCTCTTCATTCTTTTTCACATCTTGATTATTTTTCTTATACAAACAATTATTTCGGTCATGTTTTCTTGTTCTTTTAGGCCGACAAGGCGCATTGTTTTTCTCTAAAGTAGAAGAATTTGATGTAGACGCTTGCCCGCTGTTATTTTGCCATGAAAATGTAGAATTACTTGTTGAGTTTTCATCACTTTTTGGTTCTTTGTTCCAACCGAAATTCGCATCGACAGGTTCTGGCTTTTTTTCAGACGGAGACCAAGGCACTGGCATTGCATCGGTTGAAAACAAGTTCGTTGATTCTACCATACAAAGCGACAAACTGCTCAATTTACTATTCAATCTATCGTCATTTACTTGGACAGCGACATCCTCTTTCGGCATTGCCGCTAATTCTGTCAATTTCTGTTTCAAAATTGAAATCTCTTCGTCTCTTTTAAACAATTCATTCTCACTCTGCAATTTATAATCTTCAAACTCTTGCTCGAGGTCTGTAAATTGTTTTTCTAAATTTTCCGTTTCTTCAATTGGTGGTAATCTGTTATCTACTGTATCCTGATTCGCGAATTGTTCTTCATACTCTGCCATTTTATTAATAAGATCTGCCAACTTCTCACTGCTTTGATTTTGCTCTTGTTCGAAAATTTGGCGTTCTTCGTCGAGTTTCGACTGCCAGTAATCCTCACACTTCTCGTATTCATTCCTAAGCAATTCTACACAATTTTCCAACTCTGTACACTTTTCCTGTAAATTTTTATTCTGTTCTTCGTACTTTTTCAAAGTTTCTTCAAACGAAACATCAGTCTCTGTGCTAACATCCGCGAACATTTTTTCATTTTTATTATTAAATAACTTCTCTAATTCGTGCTCTCTTGCTTTTAGATCGTTCACAGTTCCAGATGTCGCATTTTCCTAACAGTCGAAAAAACAATTTACAAAAAAATGGATTATTCTATTAAAAGTGCAATTGCATGCATTAAAGCTTCTCCACAAATAAAACAAAAAGGCGTTTAAAGAAGCAATTTATTAAAATAAAAATTCATACAATGATTAAATAAATAAAATAAATATTGTGGAGAAGCTTGGAAATGATAGCACCAGAGCATTTATAAGTTTTTTTCCAAGCTTCTCTTCCCAAACACAAAGCTCATAGTGCAACCATTCCAAAAAATAAATTGAAGCACTTCAATTATTCGAACTTACCACCACATTATCACTAGGAATTGAAATAGAATGCTGCGCCAAAATTTGTTCAAGGAATGCGATTTTAGCTTGTAACCTTGTTATTTCTTCTTGTTCGTTTGTTGACACCGAAAGAGAGGTATCAACATCGACGTCAGCTTCAAAACCACTTTCATTTGAAACAAAAGGCACCACATCTAAATGATCTGGCCGATCTTTATGGAATTTCCGCACTTTACCAAGACGCGGACTTCCATCAGCTGTAACATGAAAAGTCCCAAGTTTGATCATTGTATTAACACCAAACAAATAAAAGTACACTCAACGGAACATTCCACCTGACTCAAAAGTAAACGAAAAAATTTATTATCGCAAGATAAACTAAATATTGTAAAAAAAAATCAAACTTTAATCGGTGCTAATATCTTATATAATCAATGAAAACCGAAACTGATCCCACTTACCTATTCCGAAGAGAATGCCGTCCTTGGTCGGAGAGTAGTCACTCCTACGTTTCGCTCCTAATCCGACTCCTTCACAAATAACAGAAACGTTTTCATCCATTATTTGATCAAGGGTGTTATAAGTAGGTGTGCTTGCCACTTTCGTCCTCATACTTGAAATCTGACAAGACAAGTTTTCAATTTCAGCAACCATTTCATCATTCCTATCTCTTAACTGTGCATTTTCCAATTGCAAACTTGACAGCTTCGCTAATAATGGCTCCATTTGTTCTTGCTCCATCTCCACATACTTTTGCTTCTCACATTCAAGAGTATTAATTTGATTGGTGAGTAAATTCTTCACTTGTTGCAACTCGGAAATTTGCGTCGACAAACTATGGTTTTCTTTTTCGATACTATTCGAGTACTTCTGAGCGACAACTAAGTCGTTTTTTAATTTATTCACTTCCTGCTCCAAACTACAAATTTTGTCTTCAAGATTTTGATTAACAGCAGATAGGTGTTCTTTTTCACTCGCATATTGTTGTGTTATATCTCTTAAAATCTCCGCATGTCTTTGTTCCATCAACTTCACTTGGTTTTGCGTATTTCTTTCCATTTTTAAATGATTGTCATCAACTTCTTGCGCGAGTAATTTTGCTCGATTGTTAGCTTCATAAACATCACATTTTAATTTTTCTCGTTCAGCATGCATTTGCTCTAGAATATTCTTCAAACATTTAATTTCCGTTTGATATAATGTTAAGTTTGCATTTAGAAGTGCTATATGTGGGTTTTGCATTTCCGTTCGTGTGGAATCATGAATACCTTTGATTTCTTTTTCTAAAACTGAAGCCAAATCGACAATGTTGATTTCCCGATCGTTGAAACCCAATTCATGGATTAGTTCTTTAGGTGCGCTGATTCCAACTTGCTCCCACATTTCTATTAAAGTTTCAGCTGTGATAATTCCATTACCATCTGGTCCCAATGTAATAAATTGGAATGTTCGTGAATCGGGAAACAATTCGTTTGTTGTAGTTAAAGTAATGTCATTATTGATTGTTGAAGAATTTAAAACTTCTGACCATGTTTCATCCACTTGAAGTGCTTCTAACAACTCTTGGAAACTTATTTTATGATCATAATCCAAAGTGAATTTATCCGACAACTGTCTTATTACACCTTTTGCTAGATTATGTAAACCAATAGCATCACAAACTAAAACTAATTCATTCTGATTCAAATATCCATCTTTACCAACTCCTAATTTTTTCCAAGCTTCTCTCAACATTTCCTCAGTATAAACAATTTCCGATTCATTATTCAAACTTGTAACAAAATTATTATCAACAATTCTTTGAGTTCCAGGCAACGACGTACATCTTTTTAATTTATAATTCGTCTTTCTTTTTTTCGAATTTGAAACTTCACTTTGCGAATTTGATCTTTGTACAGCATTTGGGGATTTATTTAGATAGTTCAAATCATTCTGTTCGTCTAAAATATTCGACGTTTCATCGTTTCTTGGCCGAGACCTGCGACCGTATTTCTTCGATCCGTAAATAAATTTCGGTGAAACTTCTCGATCTGGTGATCCATTTTCAATTTTTTTAGAAGATTCTTCTGTATGTTTGGATTTGTTAAATTGCATGTTACCCAAAAGAGTTAATAAAGCTTCTTTGAATTCATTGAAAGTTGCGCGGGAATGTTTTGGATCTTTTAAAAGAGATTGGATTAAATCAGAGCATTGCTCTTCTAAATGCAAAGCTTGACAGAGTTGGGTCAAACCATCGCGGTCTAAACTGCCGAGGTTTTCGTGATCGCAGCTATCAAACACTGTCAATAATTGCTGCTCGTAGGGGTCGAGAGTCAGCGAATCCATTATAGATTGCTATTCGCTTAACTTCCCTAAACAAAAACTACAGAATTAGAAGGTTAAATCTATAAAAAAAATACTTATGATTCTTGATTGGTTTTATGTACAACAATTTGATGATTTAACATTACGTAATGCACGCTTTTAGAATAATAATTTGGGCAAGTCTATAAACAATGATGCATATTCAAATGTAATTAAAGTGAATATGTAAAAATGAGGCCAAGACTAACGGATATTAGCAAAAATGCTTCAAGCACAATCCTAAATCTTTCATTATTTAGAGCAATACTACAACTAAAATGAAATAAGCAAGTTGTGAATAATTGAAAACTATCGATGAGTTCGACTTTGGAGACAAACTTACGATTGTCTTGAAGGAAGAAGACGCACTTACAACAAAAAGCTGCTTGAGAATTTATTATAAATAAATACGTCTTGTTGTTTTTGCATAAGTTCATTGTCTTAGAAAATGCAGAGTGGCGGAACTACTCTGTACACTTTGCAAGTTTATTATTAACTTTGAGTATAAATAAATCGGATGTCTGGCATTCCCAACATTTCCGGAAATTGGAAAACTGGACACTAGTTGCAAACACAATTGAAACTGTTTCTAAAATCGGTAATGGGGCTATTTTCTAATTTAATCGCGCCATTTTTAGATTGTGTTGATGGAAAATTATGATGGATTGTTGCTTACCAATATTTATGCAGAATTCACGGCATCATGATTGATTAAAATTCAACTCTTATTTAATGAATTTGCTTGCGTTACAAATAATATCGTAAACATAACGGGACTTCTATAATTTCAGCCACAAGAACTTTACGAAACGTCAGAAATGGTACAATAACAATCACAACAAAAAGTGGGTCGGGTTTAAGGGAAACATTACGCATGAAAAAACCCTAAATAGATTATTGTTTCTAATGGGATTTTCCGAAATAAACGCACCAGACTTGTTTACAAACAAGAACAAACTGATAACTTTTCGAAAAAATCTATTAGATAATTTTTCAATTTATTTGATAATATGCGACTTGCCCACCATAGAAATATCAAACACATAGATTTTAGTTAAAAACTCTATAAAAAATTCTGTGAAACTTTCATTTGTCAATAATGAAAACATATTTATCATTTAAATCATAAAAATAATCGACTGTCACATAAAAAACATTTTTGAAAATTTACAAGTCAATCTATTTTCTGAAAGTCTTCAAACATGTCACTTTGACAGTTACATCATTTTTTGAGGTTATGTTACCAAGTTTATTTTTATTTAGTCGTTAATAAATGAAGCCCACCGAGACGATCTACAAGAGTCAAGGTACCTGGACTGACGCTTTAAAAGTTTGCAAAAACACCGGAATCGGCTACTCTACAAATCAGATTTACCGCGAAGATGGCAATCCTCAAGAAGAC
The DNA here is from genome assembly GCA_030157265.1 of Latheticus oryzae. NCBI lineage: Eukaryota > Metazoa > Arthropoda > Insecta > Coleoptera > Tenebrionidae > Latheticus > Latheticus oryzae. The sequence continues at coordinate 14,449,532 of CM058050.1, forward strand.
CACCCATATGAAGACTGCAGTTGTCATCACGAATTTAACAATGGTACATGCTGGTACGCTGTTTTCGATGGCCACGAAGGACAAAAAGCATCCCATTTTTCGTCACAGTTAACAGCAGAAATTTACTTTTCCCAATTAGCAGAAAAGAAAACTGATGAAGAAGTCCGGGAAATTATTAAACAAGCGTTTATTTCTGTTGAAACTGGCTACATGCAATCAATCGGTGATTTATTAGCTGAAAGAATTCAATACGATATTCCAGAAGGAATGAATTCATATGAAGCATATCAGAAAGCGCCTCATGCTGTTGAAAGTATTAAAAGAATAAATTGCGCGTTATCGTCAGGGGCAGCTGTTGCAGTAGCGCTTATCCACAATAATAAATTATATGTAGCTAATGTGGGTAATTGTCGAGTGTTATTATGTAAAACTGACGCGAATTCTGTATTGAAAGTAGTACAACTGAGTGTGGATCATGATTTAAAAAACGAAGATGAAATTTTAAGATTGGCACAAATTGGGATTAAACGCGACTATTTGCGAAATAGCACACATTTAGGCAATCAAGAGAACACCAGATGTTTGGGTAATTATTTAGTGAAAGGAGGATATAAAGAATTTGAAGATTTGAGTACAGCGACACAAGAACCGGTGATAGCAGAACCGGATATACACGGAGGGATTGTTCTTGATGATTCCTGCAGATTCTTACTTTTAATGACAGCTGAACTATATAAAACTATAGAAGAAGCGACAGGAACTGATCAAGTTAATAAATACATAGCTCAATGTGTTGTTGAACAATTCCGAGAGCAAGCAACTTTAACAGGCGTCGCGCAAGCTGTTGTCGATAAAGCAGTTCGTTTACATCATGATTGGTACATGTCTAATACTAATTCGGATAAATCGTGCAGTGCCAAACGAGAAGACATCACTTTAGTTTTACGAAATTTCAACTATCCGATGCCTCATGCTCTTAAATCTCCGACTACTCCATCAGCGAATTCTTCAATAAATTCGCAAACACTCATTGATTGTGTTGATTCTGCAAATAGTACCATCCGGAGTAATGACACTACAAGCACCTCAACAAATAGGACAATCAAGATTAAGGAAATTGGGTCAGATAATAAAGTCAAGCCTTATGTTGATTTTTCTGTTTTTTATCAAAATGTTGAAATAGCAAAGAAAAACGGTGGTTTACCGGACTGGTGGGACTCTTAAACTAAAATTAACGTGTCCACTTCCTATATTGCTAGTATTAAGCTGTCTTAAAAAATCTGTCAGTTTATTTAGTGGATACTCAGAATTTTGTATCGTATTGTGATTTTTATTAATTTTTAAAATTGTACAAATATTTGCATTTTAATATAAACTTATTACAAATTGATGCTTATTGATTCTTATTGGTTTATATTATTTGCAGATAAAAAAATTGTGGAATTTTACAAATAATTAAGCACTTGGCATTACTTTTAGACGTTCAAAGGCTGCTTTCTCTAAAGCTTCTCTGTGATTGGGATGAGCGATATTAATCAAAGCGTGTGCCCTTTGACGCAATGATTTTCCGAACAAATAAGCAATGCCGTACTCAGTTACGACGTAATGGACATGCGCTCTTGTCGTCACAACACCAGCCCCTAGAAATTCACCATTTTTATAAAATTAATTTGGTAATGAATAAAAAAAAGTACGCTCCAGATTTTTTTTAACGTTGGAAATCTAGGTCGTACTTTTTTTAGTACCTTGTTTGATGAACGGCGAAATTTTGCTCTCCCCTTTATTAGTAGAGGATGGTAAGGCAATAATCGGCTTTCCTAACCCATCTAACCCCTCAGCAGCGCCTCGAATAAAATCAACTTGACCGCCGAATCCAGAATACATTCTCGTTCCAATCGAATCGGAAACAACTTGTCCAGTCAAATCGACTTCAATGCAAGAATTAATAGCCGTCATTCGGGGTTGTCTTGCAATAACACTTGTATTATTGACATAATCAATCGTTAACATTTCAATGAAAGGATTGTTATCAACAAAATCGTATAATTTTTGAGTTCCGATTAAGAATGATCCAACTATGCGGCCTTTATGCTCTTTTTTACGATTGTTTGTAACACATCCTTTTTCTACAAGATCAACAACACCTCCAGCAAACATTTCAGAATGAATTCCAAGATCTTTGTGGTTTGTTAAAGCAGCTAGAACTGCGTCCGGAATGTTTCCGATACCCATTTGTAAAGTAGCGCCATCTTCTACTAAATTTTCAGCGATTAGTTGACCGATTTTTGATTCGACGTCAGTTGGGGGACGGCCTCCGTGCTGCGGGAGTGGCGAATCGACTTTAACAGCGACATCTATGTGGCTGATGTGGATAATACCGTCACCGAAAGTGCGCGGCATGTGGGGATTCACCTGGGCTAAAAGCAAAAATTAATAAAATAAATAATGATAATATTTTCTTACCAATTATAGCCTTGGAATTAGTCATCGCAGCCCTGACGCAATCAACGCTAGTGCCCAAACTGCAGTATCCATGTTCATCAGGTGGCGACACCTATTCAAATTTCACATTATTAAAAAAAAAATACTAATAAAGTTTGAATAATTACATGAATTAGAGCGATTTCAGGCTGGAAGATTTTCTTGTAGAATAAAAGTGGAATTTCCGAAAGAAAAATAGGCAAACAATCGCCTCTTCCTTCAGCAACAGCTTTTCTCACATTACCGCCCATAAAAAACGAAAATGATCTAAAAATATTCAAAAATATTTTCCATCTCATACTTCTTGAAGAATCATCACCTGAAAATACCTTCACAAGAAGGATCGCAGTAAGATGCTGGACCTTCAGTATGCATATGACAGACAGTCACGTCTTTTAATTTATTAGCTTTTCCATGTTCTGTCATTGCTTTTACTAAGTCGATTGGTGTTGCTGCAGCACCTTGCACGAAAACAGTGTCTCCTATAATAAAAATAAAATTAATAAATTGGAGTCACATAAAATGAAATAGTTGCATATTCTATTTTTATTTTGCTATTGGAATCTCTTGACGTCAGAATACCAATATGTATTTGCATCTCAAATCTTGCAAGTTAAAAATATACTCGTGTTTACTTCAGAAAAAATATTCTTTTATTTATCCACAAGTTGATGGTTCTAACTAAAAACCTCAAAGTGTAAGTAAACGATTTAGAGGTAATTTAACAATACAACAATAAACTTGATTTTCTATAGTTTATTTTTATTCAATTTCTTTGCGTAGAGCATTAATAATAAATTGGAAAAAACAACCATTTCAAGAAAAAAATACTTATTATTAATTAATAATTTTTTTCTTCATTTTTATTTGTTAAAGAAAGGATGATTTTATCACAATTCCACATTTTTATTTTCCTGCATTTCAAAATTAATTAAAGTTTTTGCTGTAGAATAATTAACCAATACCTTGATGTCAATTCTGAAAAAAATCTCTTTTTATTTTCAGAAATCATTTAAAGAAAAAAACTTCCGGGAAATTGAATATTTTTGGATAATTGTAGTCCACCACCGAAGAATTCTTTCTTTACTCTCGCTTTGGCTGTTCAGACAGGTTATCCAAATCTTCAGCCTATTCGGATTCACTCCAAAAATCGATTTCCGCAATAATTTGAATTCCACCACAATACTTTTCAAATCTCCATAGCTTTCAATAACTCAGCTAAAAGAGTATTCCTGTATATCACTTTTCTTTTGATTTTTGAAATTTATACACATTCGCCTAAATGGTAATGAAATAGAAACTAAAAATTCTGGCCATGCGTAAAGTGAATTGAAAATTTTATTTTGAAGATATTTTCAGCTGATTCGTTTCCACTTCCTGTTATAACGGAGGTTGCTGTCAAGTTATAAAAAATACATTTCATACTTATGTTATCATGTTATACTAACTAATCGTTTTAGAAATACCTAATTGGATTATTTCGAAAATGTTAACAATTTCCAACTGCCTTGAAATATCAACTTCTTCATGAATTTCGAGGCATCTGTTATCGAAGCCTAGACAAAAGATGATCCCAAGAAATTTAACACTGTTTCAGAATTTTCGTAAAACTGTATTTCCAAGCACATTAGAAAAGTCACTGAATTTTGACTAGAATTGCACTGATGACAAACAAGTTTCTATTTCTATTCAAAAAAAATGAATTTTGTTATAACCGAAATGGAAATGAGCTGAAAATATTTTTAAAAAGTTTCTAATCCACTTTATACAAGGCCAAAATTTCGAATTTCCCAACCCAAATTTTTGATTGTACATTTGATTTTCGTGTGTAGTATCAGCAACAAACTTTTAACTCAATAAATAGGAAATTCTAGAACATCGACACTGAAAAAAAAAAAACGAATTTGTACGAAGAAAACATCAAGAACGATTTCTTTTAATCAAAGTTCAGTACATTGATGATATTCGTTCAAAATTGAGCGTTAAAAAAACTGGAGATTTTGAGAGTTACTGATAATTATTCAACGAGATACAAAATTTGTGTTGTTGTGTTGTCGTCCTCTTTTGTTACAATGATTTTGCTCGAGTAACAATAAAAAATGTCAAAAGACGTTCATTCGTGATCACAGATTCTGAATAATTCACTGGAATTGATTGTAACTGATTTGTTTACAAAACCGCATTATGTTTTATTTAAAGTCAGTATCTACAGCTTAGAATAAGCAATAAGCATTGTCAGTATACCAAAAAAAGACAAAATTTAACATATTGATTTTTTGTTATAGAACAAATATAGTAACAGAACAGTGATGCTGGAAAATTGATTCTGATAACAGATAACAATGTAATAATTAAAATGAAGAACAAAATAAGAGTGCTGGATGTTATTGAATGCACGAATCTATTACACCACATAATTAAGGCTTATCATCCAATTGCCTTACTGCGTTGGATAACTATCAAGCAATGTCGAATTTAATAACTGCAGTCTTATTTACAACAAAATAAAACGTAATCTAAAAAAAGGATAACAAAGATTAAAATATTATTAAATAAGATCTAATTTCAAATCGACTGCAGACTCATTTTGTTATTTAAAAATAACTTTTCAAAAATAGTGTGATTTAAGAGAAACGAGGTATTTCTTGCCAGAAGTTGACTAAACGATTAAAATAAATATTGATACTATAATTAAATGTAAAAATATTTCTTATTATTATTTGCTTTAAAATTTGGGAAATAGTTCTTATCTTTCTATCAGATTAGCATTATCTTATTTATTATTCAAAGCTATTGCAACTTCTAAATTCTAACCAACAACAAATACATTATACAGTAATTACAAAAATAAAATTCTTTATCAATTGACCTTTGTATTTTTGTATTGTGACTACAAATGAAAAAAAAACAATGTCCAATGAACTTAATTTTAAGGACGTCTAACCACTTATCGTAAATTTTAAAAGTCAATTACATTTTTAAAAAATCTTCAATTGATAAATAATAAATAACAGAAATCCTGACGATTCTTGGCGACATGCCACCCGTCTTACCCGGCCAAAGTTCAAACGCATTATGAAAACATTTTTTTTAATCAATATTCTACCTGATTTTAAACATTCGAATGCACATTCCAATGATGTCCATTTAGGCTCTTTCCCAGGAATGGGTTGTGCAGGCTCATTTGTATAAGTGTAATAGGTCCTGGGGGCTAGCCTTTTCAACGTCGACAATATGGAAAACTTATTTGCTACACTTTTAACAGAAACCGCCATCACTTCTACAGTTTTTCTATTAATTATTAATACAAATTTTAACTTTTTCACTGATTATTCAAACAATTTGTTTTGAGTTTTTTTTTTTTATTTTCGTCGCTCAGTGGTGTTTGACAACTTGTATTGTCATCCTTTTCCTAACCAAGCGCGTACTTATTTTATTTTTCAATTTGACATTTGATAGATTACGTAAATTGCCGAAAGGAACCGAAATATTAAGTAGAATAATAATTTTTAGTAATACTCAATCATTATTATCTTCTTTTTATTAGAAGAAAAGGTAAATGATATGTAAGCAATTATTTTCCGTGTGATAGAATATTGAATAAATAAATTGTGTACTACTGGTTGCCGATACTTCAGGCGTCATTGATTAATGTTTTTTAAACAAAGCTTCAAACTGCTCTTCATCTGTAAACCCATCAAAGCATTGAGAGTCTGAATTCTTAATCATTTCTTCAACAGTGCGTAACATTCTCAATTCTTCTTCAATTTTTCCCATTTGTTCTTTTTTCCAATCACACAGTATATGCATTACTTGTTCTTTAGAAACAGCTTTAGATAAATCGATGGATTCAATGCCAACAACTTTTTTAACATTTTCCAATTCATCTAAAAGTTGTCTATCTAAAATAATTGATTCATTTGCTTCTAATACAGGCGCTGTGGTTGGAGATTTCGAAATCATTTGGGAGTAATTTACAGAAAATGGAGCAGATGATTTATCACTAACATAATCTCCAAATTTTGAAGATTTATCATAAACTGCAGCTTGTTGCGAAATTGCTGCATATTTATCAATCAAAAGATCATAAATTTTTTCGATACATTGATCAACGTCTTCTGAGTGAATCCCTTCGTTATTTAACAGAGACTGAAGGAAGAAAACGGCCCAATGTAACTGAACAATCCCAAGAACATTTCTGTCTAAACTTTCATCAAAGAGAGTCCATACCACAGCTATAGCGTGATCAAATTGTAAATAAAACGGAGGCGGTTTACATGTCACTTTTCTGATCTTATTAGTTTTGCCTTGAGCTCTTACTCTGAATGTATACAAAATTGGGGTGTATGGAAGATCACTTTCTGGAACCACTGGAAGATTTATAAGATAGTGACTTTGATTAGAAGATTCTAGAACAGATGCGTTTGGATCAACGAGGACTTTAGTCCTGGAAGTTATAAGTAAAAAATTAGAACATTTTGTTTATTTGTACTTTTTGTTAGAAGGAGGTGCAGCAACTGGTTCTGGAGCCGGTTCAAACTCTACTGCTGGTTCAGGTGCGGGTTCGCTACTTTCTTCTACAGCTTCACCACCTTCCTCTCCACCTTCAGCACCTTCTTCCCCAGCTTCAGCACCTTCTTCTTCACCTTCAGCTCCGCCTTCTTCAGCAGGAGCTTCTTCCGCTGGAGGTTCTTCTTCTGCTGGCGCTTCTTCAACAGGAGCTTCCTCTCCTTCTTGATTAGTACCCTCTTCAAATACATAATTTATTTATATAATAAAATTTACGAAAAAAAGTACCCGCATTTTCATCCATGATGGATTATTATTTCACTGGAATTTTATCAAAATGTTGATAATGTCTAACACTAAATTGACAGAAGAGATGACATTTGTATCATTTATTTTATTAAAGTCAATGGTAACTTATTGTTCATCCCAAACTAACTCTTGTGGTCGTTCTTACAGTTTGATCTCCTCCTTCATCTTCGGCTGTTACGAATAAATCTTCACCTTCAGCAGTTTGACCAATAGGTTCTTCACTTAAACCTCCACCTTCAGCACTTTCAACATTTTCACCGCCTTGGGTTTCTTCTGGTGCACCACTTTCATCTCCAGTTGCGGTTTCATAATTTTGTTCTTCTATAACATCCTTTGCCGAAATGTCAGCAGCACCTCCTGATGTAGTGTATTCGGGAGAAGCTCCACCAGCTGGTCGATTTTTGAGATGGTTTAAAAGACTTTGAACGTTTGGTGGATGATTTCCAAAATCGTCTCTCACATGTTCGAGGCATTGAGTAGTGAAGCGAATATATTCCTCAGGGATATTTGGAAATTTGGAAGCAAGCATTATTACAGTACTCATGGCTACTCCCGCCATAAACATAGTATCTTTTGAAGCATTGGGAATAGTTGCATCTTCTGAATCGCATGATTGCGTATCATCTAAAGCGCTGTGCACTCGGAAGTCTCTTGAAATGTTTTCATTTAAACGAAAAGAAAAATCTTGCGCGACAAATAAATCATCTCCGATTTTGGTAGATGTGGCGGCAAAATCACTTTCGTTGAATTCGAGGGATTTATCGATTGGAAGTAGTCCTCCAGGTCTTGGATGAACATGAAAAGCTTCCGGATTAGTATTTTTAACAAAAGAAATGCTTTCTGCAGTTTTTTTTTTCGGCGAACTCATTTTGAATTTTTTGACTGGAATTTAGTTGACATAAAAAAAATATTTATCGAGTAGACTATGTCTCGATTTTGGCAGTAGAAAAATTCGTCAAAATTTTTGGTTTTGGAAAAAAGTGTAAATTTGTTGTAAAATGGGGTCACCACAAAAAGTTGTTATTCCAAAAGGTCTTATTAATCCAAATGAAACAACGATTGTAGAAATTCCACCAAATCTGCAAAATGTTGGAACAGTTGTTGCCAGGCCAAGAAATCTTAATCTTGCCCCCCCACCAGGCGGATGGGGCAAACCAAAACCGCTCAAAAAAACTTATAGGAGACAATCATTTCCGCGAACAAAACCAAGCTATGGATATGCTCATCTTCCTGACGAACTGACTATCGCAGGAATACCAAACGAAATGACTGACGACAGCATAAGTTTTCAAAATCCTCCTCGTTATCCTCAAATAACCCCACCACGACCTCCACCATGGTCCGAAATTTCAAGAAAAGAAGATGTCGCATATGGAATTGGTTATAACCAACCTTACGAATATGCAAAACAATATTCAGGAGTATTCAAACCAACGTTTGAGATGGCTTCAACTCCCAGAGGACTTGATGATCCGCCTGAAAGTAATAAAATTAATCACAAACTACATAACAATTAATAACATATTATTTCTCAGTGACTTTGTATAAAGATTTCAAGCCCCATGGTCGTTCATCCGTTCCAGGATCGCCTGGTCGAAGTCCTATGTCTATGAAACATTTCCACTCAAGTTTAGGAACTGTCAGTCCAGATGTTTCTCAAGAAGCTTATTGTAAGTGAAAACATCTAACAGATTTTACTAAAAAATAATATTAGATTCATCTTACATAACAGATTCATCTGGTGAAGGTGTTAGAACTGATTCTACCGAAGAAAAATCATATTATAAATATGACGAGCCTGAATGTCCTTGTAGTGGAGAAGAAAGCGGCGCGGACTCATCTGGAGCTTATCAAAGATTTGATTCCTCCTCTGGTATGTCTCCTCCGTCACGAAAGCTAACTCAACGTGAAGTGTTGAATTCTCTCGGCGAATTAGAAGCAACAGAACTCAGCCAAATTATGGGCGATCTTAATTCGTTCCAAAACGCTCGAAGAAGACTAGTCTTTGACGCTTCTAGTTTAGCAAGCGCGGCTGATGTGTCCAATAGTTTATTAAATTCTTCTGGTTGAAATATATTAGTGACCTTAGTAGTATACAAATTATTACTTCTGAGCCAGGACATTTGGCGTCTTTGAAAAAAAAGCAAAATCTTACAAATTTAGCTATTTGCCAAAAAGCTAACAACCGAAAAGGGCCCAAAACCTCTCAAAAATCATTAATTTTTATCCATTCTAAAAGTTTTCAAATATGTGTAGACCACCAAAGATTGGAAACACACCGTTAACATTTTTTAAAATAATGGAAAATTACCTCAAGAACGCCTTAAAAAACTAACAAATTAACTCCAAAATCGCTTTTTACTTCTGGACCAGAACATTTTGCGTTTTCAAAAAACAAGTCAAAATCTTACAAAGTTAGTGTTTTCCCAAAAGTAAACATTCGAAAAAGATCTAAAAAACTTACACCCCAAAATTGCCTTTTATTTCTGGAGCAGGACATTTGGCGTTTTCAAAAAACAAGGCAGAATCTTACAAATTCAGCTGTTCTCCCAAAAAAGATGCCAAACCCAAAAGCATTAATTTTCATGCACCACAAAAGTATCAAATATCTGTAGACTACCAAAAATTGAGCACACGAAACAAACTTTAAACTACATTAACAATGCTCTAAAAAAACTAACACCCTAAAATGTCTTCTTATTTCTGGACCAAGCCATTTGGCGCATGCAAAAAAAAGTAAAAACAACAATAAATCAACGAAAGTACTACTATATTTGATGTCTTAAAAATGTAGACAGAATTCTAAAAATTTATATGATTTCCCAAAAGTAAACAACCGAAAAAGTTACAAAATTTTTCAAAAATCATAATTTGTGCTTATTTTTTCATTACCATTCAACAAAAGTTGGGAGGATTAAAATTTTTCTTCCATAGTACTTTGTCTTCTTTGTCTACATCGATTCAGGAAGCTTTATCTGTAATATCCCAAGATTCGACTGTGCCTTCATGATAAATCTTGGATTCAGAATATTTACAGAATTAATAAAAATAAGTGCAAAACATTTCCTATTTTTATTACGACTACAGTCCGATCTATTCTTACAGCTTCTCCTCTTTGACGACACCTATACCGTTTATAGGTATGTGTCTATCGAGGAGAATCATCGACACAGCCATCAATCCTGAATTCGGTTTCGACTGGTCATTGTTGTTCGATATTACTGTAAGTCATGAATAGATGAAAGAGTCCCAAAACCGAGAAATGTTTTGAGAATATTTAGCAGCACTCAATTGCCCGTCAATTTTCGTGGGTCGTCAATCTCTATAGTCTCTCGAGATCTCACCAGTTCAGATTTAAGAACAACTGGATTTTCAATAAAAAAAGGCGGCGGTAGGAATCCAACTCAGAACTCTTTACTAACTGAGCTATTTCGGTCTTGTTCATTTTAATTTCTAATCAGCCATATAAATAATCTATCAAATTATGCAATATTACAAAATCAAAAAAGTTGGATTTTGGATTTGTAGTAGTTCGAACCCGAGACCCCTTGGATTTAACGCGAATATCTTACCAACATGCCTATAGTTGCAGATAAAAACATAAAAAACAATAAAAAGCAACTTTTTTTTTAAATCAAATTATATTCAAAATCTATTCAAATTATGTTGTTTTTAGTACCATATGGACACAGACCCGCTGTTCGATAGCAATCACATGACTTAGCGTTTACCGTATTTATTTTCACATTATGCAAAAACTCCCCATTAACTCATTACATTTACAAAAAGAATTTCAACTTTGCATAAAAAAATTAGAGAAATTGGATATAATTGAAAGAGTCACAGGTATGTCAGAGTGAATAAATTCATTAGTTTTAACGAAAAAAGCTGATATAAATTACCAAACATTGAAGAGATTAGCGCCAAACTAAAAAATATACACAACAAGTGCATTTTGGAATATTTCTCTCGACGAAGCATCCAGTAAATTATGCACTTTCGCAACTCCATTAGGTAGATACAAATTTAAAAGACCACCTTATGGAATAAAAACTGTCGGCGAGGTATTCCAGGAATATTTCAAAGAAATATTCTCAATTAAAGATATGGGAATATATATATCGATGATATTCTAATGCACGCGTCTAACAAAAAAGAACACGAGGCCATTTTAAACAAAGTTTTCACTTAGCAAAAATTCATAGTATCAAATTTAAAAAAGATAAATGTAGGTTTGGTCAAAAGGGAATAAAATATTTAGACTATAAATTTAACGAGAATTACAGAGATTTTTAGGTCTAGTAACATATGTAGGTAAATTAAGAAAGTACTTTCAATCGCCTGAAACACACAATTAAGTTAATTCCATCCTGAAAAACACGTAACTATATTTGTTGACGCGTTAAAAAATGGCCTAGGGACAGTGTTATTACAAAATAAAAAGCCATGTGCTTACGCATTGCGCGCAATGACCGAAACTCAATAAAAATACGCGCAAATTGAAAAAGAATTATTGGCAATTTGCTTCGGGATAAATAAATTTCACCAATACATTTTTGGAACCAAATTCACAGTCGAAACCGATCATAAACCACTAATAGTAATCTTTAAAAAAACACTAAATTCATGCCCTGCACGACTACAGAAAACACTGCTGACCTAACAAAAATATGACATAAACTTAGTGTATCGACAGTTTATCAAGGGCAAATTCAAAAAAAGAATATGAAGACAGTTTGGATTTGGAATCTCATGTTTGATCGAAAAAAATATCTCAGTTACTGACGAGAAATTAAATTGTTGTAATTGTTGAATTTGTGCCTGATTCTATTATTGATTTCATTTTTCGTTCTATTAAAATGATGTATCCGAATTTTGAAATATAATGCTAGAATTTTATGAATTAATTGTGAGAGATGATCATTTAAGGGATCTTGATCCAGAATGATTCGACAATAAAGAAAACAAATAAAATGAACGAAAAACGTGCTCTGCTGCTTTGCAAATGATTATAACATCTTCTGAGGCAAAATAGAGTTTTCTCGTTTTTTTTTGCGAATTTAATGATAAAAACATTTCTATATGGTCTTGGCTGAACTTGTAAGTTAAAACTGTCATATATTTTTTCTATACTCTTAATTGTAACTAAGAGTCTTAGGAATCCTGTTTTTCGGTTAGTATCAAGTATGCTTTTGTTATTTATATCTTTTTGGTTTCGAATATAATGTTTAGATTTAGACAATTTAGATTTAAAGAAGGATTCATTTTTGCACGTGAGTGGTCTTTTATATAAACTTTTACTTAGGTTATTCCGAGAATTAAGTATATCGAATAAATTTTTGTAAACTCTTTGTTACAAAAATCAAGAGCATCAGCTACACTGGCACTAAGTGTTTGTGCGGCAACTTTTACCTTCATTTTTTCTTTATAATAATTCAAATGCTTTTTTCGAATATTGGTTTTTAAATGGAGACCATTATTTGTGTCTTGAAGCGTCACTACCTCTAATGGGGTTATTCGTAAAAGGATTGGAAAACCATGTTTTGAGAGCTGAAATTTCAAATACGTCTTCTAAATTTTTAGATATGCTCATGTTTGAATGGCAGCCGTAGAAAGTCAGAGAAATAATTTCTGTCCCTGTATCATCTACAACTGTAAGCCAGTTTTTCACTAAATCGGCCCTATTTGCTCCGGTAAGCTCATTTATGCAGAAATAACCCACAGGCACTTTCCTTATTAACATCTTTGGCTTCCGACAAAGCATCGCTGTCAATATTTGTCCTATAATTTATATAGCCAAAATGTCTGTTCCCGCGCCATTCAATGTGCTTTCTTATTAACATTTCGTCGATGATTAATAAACATATCAGAGTTTTATTTGCTTCTTTAGCCTCAGCTGCTTTTAATCGAAGTGCCCGCAAAGATTCCTGAGTGAAACTTGGTTTTCCATCTATATGAGTGTACTACCATCTTCTCAAAATATCTGGATGTGGTAAACAATAATTTTTCCAAGGCTTTTTTTTAATTGTTTCAACAGGATTTGCTGATGGACTTGCGTTATACTTTCCTAAGAATAAAAAAAGCTAAAAAATACTGTAAACAAGTTTGAAAGCCCCAAAACAGAAACGGATTCTGAAATTCTGAAACTAACTAAATAATATATAGTTAAATTGAAACTATAATACCAATTTTTAAATTTTTTTACTTTTTTGCGTTTTTTCAAGTAATCAGTATACAGCAGCTCCAATAAACATTCAATAGCATTATTTAGAAATATACTTATCAGGCATCAATACTTTGAAAATAATAATAATAATAATAAAAATTCTTTATTTGTCCAAAACAAATAAAGACTACTTTCAACTTAAGCGTTATTCATTACTTATGACGTGATGACTACTACGATAATACCTTTATAGTAAGAATAAACAATCATGCTACTAATTACTAATTATGTCAACCTTTTATGAAAACAAAAATACCTCCATTTAAAATAACAAAGTCAGTGTCAGTTTCCGGTACAACCGAAAGTCTGCTATCTTTGGAAATATTTTTAGAGCAAACACATCAAACATCTAAACTTTTATTCAGGAAAAAATTTCATATTCTCAGATGTTATCAAGCTATGGTGGGACATCCTGTATACGATATTACGGACTAAAAATTTACCGAATCTTTGCTGTGAAATTATTATACATTTATATAGTTTTTGGTTAACTTGATAATATTTTTCTATATTCAAATAAAAGTTTTTGGTTTATTCCCAATATACAGTATGACCTCAGATTGAGTTTACAAGAGGAAAAACTTTTTTGCTTGTTCTGAAACTAACAAATTCGTAATTACAACTTCATCATCCTCCTCAGTAGAAAGAGAAGTTAATTTTTTTCTCGACGAGGAGACGAAAGAATCTACTTGACTCAGTGTTTTGGTATGAATAAGCAAAGTTATCGTTGTTCTACTAAAAAATTCAACAATGATTCTATTTGTCAAAGTGACATGGTTGTCAAAAAAAAAAAAAAAAATAAAACCGACGATCTGATAAAATTCAAAGAATAGAAAAATGTCCAAAATCAAGAGAAAAATGAACTTTTCGAAGTTGTAATTATATATTTGCAGTTTTCAGAACAAGCAAAAAATATTTTTCCTTTACAGTTTTCGCGTAAAATAAGAAATAAAGTCTTTTTTCCTCTGGGGATATTATGTATATAAAATATTTCTTCCAAAGTAATATGGAATTCTCTAATTTCTTGATCCGCTTTTGTATTTAATGTCATTACTAGGGATTTAAAATTACGTACACTCAATAAAATTTGTTTTGTTCTTCTTAAATTATTTGGTGAAACATTTATAATATCTTTATATCTTAAAATTCTCTTTATGAAAACTGTCAGAAAATGAAATAATTGTGATAGCCTTCTTAGGTTGTAGTTTTTAATTTTGCATATTTGATTGCTTGGCCACTAAAAAAAATTAGGATCTAATTTTTTATTAATTTCCATATAGTATGATAAAGCCGACCTAACTGAAAATTTGAACGAAGTTGGTGTCACTGCGAAACGAGATTGTCTCTTTTGACTCTTTTGACGTATTTTTGTTGTATCTTCATACGTTCTGTAATTGGTATTTATCAAAATTTCAAAATTCTTAATCTTCTTAACGTAAACTAAAATTTTTTGACACTGACGTTTCGAAATTGTGTCAATCATGATTCTCCGGTGTACCAATTTCAAAAAAAAAAAAACCTCCATATTTTTCAATTGTTTTATTGCAAACAGACTCAATCATTCTTGATCGCTATGTACTACTGTTACTTCTCGGTGTTCATGTGTCTATTTGTCTGCGTCTATTTCTCTGTGTCGTGTTAGTTGTTAAAACATTATTAAATATAACATACGGTTGATTGGAATTTGTTAATTTTATGTCAAGTACATGATTGTATCCGTGTCTTTTGGCAAAAAGGTAACGGTGCCCAATGTTATACTTAACCACTTGTTTCCTAACCGCATGTCAATCTAGATGTGGTTAAATCGGGCCATTCTGTGTTTGTATATTTTTATTATATATATTATGTTTCTGCTTATTTTTTCAGGCTGAGAGGGACTATAAAACAATCCAACTAATTGAAGCAAAAAAAAAACAGACATTACTTACTTCGTTTTTTTAAATTAGAAAATTTGTTAATAATTAATTTTAATCTAATGAAGGCTGACATTGGGACAATCAAGGCCCAAGTGGGACAGATAAGAACCGATATAAATACCAACATGAATCAACTGAAAATAGAGATTATTGCGAAATTTCCAAATATTTTGCAACAAAATATTGACGATTTGATACATCACAAGATAAAAACACTCTTGCTAGATACTGCGAATAATATGAGTTAATTGAATTAAATTAATCAAGAATAAAATATTTTGGAGTAAAAAATTGAATTAATTCATTAATTAGTAGCCTTTTTTCTCTCTCAATGTTGGTACATAGTTGAACTTCTTTTTTATTGATTAATTTTAATAAGTTGTGTTACAAATTATTATTATTATTATTCTTTACCCTCCACTGACCCGGTAATTAACCAGCATTTAGGCAAAACTACCATAATTACGAGCATCACTACCAAGTAATGATGTGAAAAAAAAGAAATATCACAATTTGAGGCTCTAGAAATACAACATACTAGATATGTCTGTTGTCTTTCTCTAGCTTCACCCCAATCCCAACCTTGTGTGAATGCTAGTTATTTACTACGCAACTTCTTTCGCAATTATTTGACCTAACCTGACCTAGGGTATCATATTGTTTAAGAAACTTACGAACAATATGACAAGTCCCTAAGAAAACTGCCTTTTGGATATCTACAATTAAAGAGTCAGAAAGACCTTAAATTTTAAGATATTGTGCTAATTTCCTGGTCCAGAAGTAACATTTGTATCTGTCATTTTGACAAATTTTGTTGTAAATTCCTTGTGTGGTATGGGCTTGTGTGTAAATGACCCAAAAAAGAAGCGAGCTTTTAAAACTATCATTATCCCGAAAGGTACAATAAATCCCAATGAACATAATGTAATCGAAATTCCTCTAAATTTAGACACAACTAGCAATTTAATTGTTAAAGCTCCAAACGATCCAAATGCTTGTTTCTCAGTTGAACCTTTTCGAGGTGATTTGAATCTTAGTTTTGAGGCAGGAACTTCTGCTCCTGTTAATAATCAAACTTATGTTTATCCACAACAAACTTTCGAAACTATTCCCGTTCAAACTGACGATGTTCCAGTTAGACCCAAACGAAAGAAAAAAAAAGATTTCTGTGGTCAAACTTCAGTCGGATATTCATCGTGTGTACCGTCACCAATGATAACAAGTTGTATAGATCAAAATGTTCATTCTCCGCTTTGCCCAATTTGTTCTAAATCCTCATGTAAATACCCTCTAAATATCGGGATGAAAAATCCATATAATAGCGGAATTAACCCATTTCCTTCTCAATATCCATATTCCTTCAGTTCTGGTTTTAACAGTACTCCATATATGAATTCCTTCAATTCTGGTTTCAATAGTTCATCTTATAAACCAGATTTGTCTGGAGCAACTGGTTTTGGTAATGCGTTTTATAAACCAGATATGTCTGGAGCAAGAAGCGAAATTCTACCGCGTTCTAGAGAAGGAATGGAGACTGAAATACTGAGTAGATTATTAGACGAAAAACTCGATAAATTGTTGAAACCAATTCTATATTCATTAGCTAAAAGCTCAACTGACGAGGACGAAGAAGAACTGAATATGAATTATTGTGGTACTTCATCTAAATGCAGCGGTTCGTCTATGCAAAGTAAACCTTCGAGAGATCAATACTATTCTAGGAGACCGAACTATTCGTATTTGAATAAACCAAGACGCAGAATTGATTTTGACGAAACTGAAGATCTTAGAAGTGACTTGAGTAAACGAGACCAGGACTCGCCTCCGAAAGGCTTTTTATCAAATTTTTTTACAAGTGGAAGAAGCATGCTCAATTCACGTTTGCCTAATACTTCCAGTGATCCAGAGAGCTATAGAAAAAGAGCATATCTCTCTTCCGAACCAGAAAGTGGTAATAAGTGTCCTACAAATGCTTCCTGTCAGAAACGCGGCGCTGTCAACTTTCATAATGATGGAATTGATAATGAGCCTGATTTATTGAATTCTGCGTTTTTACAGTCGTCTGAGATGTCGCTAACGCCTAGATCAAGTTTTTGACCAACTTTTACAAATAAAAAAAAATTGAAACATCAGTGTATCAGTTTTATAAATTTTGGCAGTTCTCAAAATGACATATTTCTAAATTTCTAGTGAATTATAATGCTTAAGTAAAAAAATAAAATTATATCAATGTCGTGGGAGAAGTTGGATGCTCCCAAAGAGAAAAGGCAATTAAGAAAAAATGTACGATTACGAGGTGGCGGGATTGAAGCGTGTCCTTACCTTCAACACATACCATTGGGTCATCCAAGCAATATTCCTATGATATGTACTCCAACAAGTCAAGCACCATCTCCGTCTTATCATTGTTGTCCGACTTTGATGTACAGTCCGTTCCCTGACAGTTGCAAAGGACTAACACCGACGATTTTTCTTACTCTGCCACATATAACAGCAGATCAGCCAGTGGATCAAAATCAGACGCTGCAAATGTCAGGTCAATCTCCCCAATATCTCTCTCCTACCCAGACTAGTCCAATGTCATTACAATATCAACATCCGCAAACTCAAAAATATGGTGGTCTGGCAAAAGCGCAAGACAGCATAGCAAAATTAGCTCGTCCGTCATTAACATATGCTTTGCCGACTAAAGTGCATACTTATACTCCTGAAACATCAGTAATTGAATCACAGACAATAAACAAATCACCTGTAGTGCCTACAGATTTAGAAAATGCGACAGTTCAAATAAATATTATTAATCCATCGTCTGATGGTTCCTCCAATAATGAATTAGCCCAGATTAAGCCTTCAACCAGTTTATCTCCACACACGCCATTAGGCCAAATTACTCGATTTCCTTCATTTCTAGAAAAAGCTAAAGTTCAAATAAATGTCACTCCTGAATCTACTATCGATGAGACTACAGATTTATCTCAAATTAAACCAGTTCCTTCTCCAACATTAAAAGAAGCAAATAATTTACTTGACGAGATACAAATTCCTAATTTTCCTTTTGAGCAATTACCTATTGATTTATCAAACAAAGTAGACTCACCTAAATCAAAAAGTTTACCTGCTAGAATGGCTCCTCCTCAGAGATCTAGTAAAAGAACGTCACCCCTACCTCCACCGATTAATGTTCGAACTTCTTCACAAACTCGACCTGCATCACCTAGACAAACATCGCACAGAACAGATGATATGAATTTTAAAAATTTGAGTAAAGAAATACCTCAAAAACCATCAATTCTAGCAAGAGGTCCTATTCATATTAGCAAGCAATGGGCTCCTCCAGAAACAGATAATTTTGATTTTGTTTACGAAGTACCATTTGAAAGTACCCCTATAACTTATCATCCTCCTGCTTCGTCTGAAACACCTTTTGTTTCGTTGTATGGAGATGAATCAACTAGTCCTCACTCGTCCTCTCTTCCTAAACAACAAATATCTCAACATAGATCCACTGATAAAACACCACGTTCAGTTCTTGAAAAATCTGGACATCAATCAAAAATTAATCTTGAAGAATTAGCCAGGACAAATAGATTAAACTCATATGGGAAAAAAATGCAGCAAATGATGGAGTTAGATCGTCAATACAAAGATGCTTATAATATCCAATTAAACAAAGTACTTAACTTAAGGGATCAGATCTTATCCATAGGTGGCAATGAAGAATTAGAAAATGAGTACAGAAAACAGCGAATGATTGCAATTAATATTTGGAAAAAACGCATAGAAATTCATACCTTGGCTAAACAATTGAGTACTGCAGACGTTAAGCTTTTACAAATTCCTGAAGAAGAATTGAAAAAGTATTTAAAGTATTTGCCAAATATTGATAAAATCTTAGCTGAGTCAGATGAGTTTTATTTAGAGGATTACAAAAATCCATTCGATGAAAATGCTAAAACTCCAGAAACAAGATTTCGTGATGTCAAAGATATTATTAAAACAACGGTAGATGATAAAGAAAAAAAAGCGTTGAATGATATGATGCGAAGTTTTTTCCAACAAAGAAGAAATTTAATAAACAATGCTATCAGAAACGCAGAAGGGACATCCAGTTTATAGTCACAGTATAAATAAATAAATCATATTGGCCTATAGAGATTGTAAACTGTTAATCTGTCATCAAATAAACGTCAAATTAAGGTTTAGAAAATTATCTATAAATTTCAGTACAAAATTAAAAATGGAAAACAATGCTGGTCAAAAAATTATAATCCCCAAAGGATTGGTGAATCCTAGTGAAACTACAGTTATTGAAATACCACAGCATTTAAGAAAAACTCCTGTTATTGTGGCCCAGAAGCAAAGTCCAAAGCCTGAAGAGTCTTCTATGCAATACGGAAAAAAAAGTGGAACGAATTATTTGTCTGTTAGAAAATAATATTTTGTGCATTTTTATTGTTGTATTGGAAAAATATAAAATGATTATTTGAAAGAATGTTTTGTAATTTACGTCGTAAGACTTTTACAAATGGTTCCGTTATTTCTGCTCTTAGGTGAACATAGAAAGGTAAAATTTTCTTGAAAAATCAAAGATAAGCAAAAGTTGAAACTCCGACAAAATATAGTTCATTTAGCTCAAGTCGGCCGTCAAACGCAACTTTGAAACCGAAAATTCAAAAATAGAGAAGCTTCAATTTCAAAGCTCGTAACATCGTTATTTTCAGACTGGAAGATGAGATATAGCTTTATAGAGCTTGAAAAAAGCTACAAAATGACTGCAATTGTATTGCTCTATCTCAACTAAAAGCTGAGATAATGGCTCAAATGTTTCGACAAAATTTCTAAAATTCTTTGTCATAATTTTGGTCTGGACGATTTTTAGTATTTCACATAGCATGGAGATGATTCGAATATTAATTTATTTCCCTTGGTGGCTCCAATTTTTTAAGTATTTATTATTATGTTTCTAATGAGTTATTTAGCTTAAATCGAAGGCCAAACGCAAATTTGAAACTGAAAATTCAAAATTAGAGAAGGTTAAATTTGCAAGCTTTTAGCATAGTTATTTCCAGATTTAGATTTAGTAATTTCATAGAGCTTGAAAGAGATTACAAAATGAATGCAATTTTATTGTTGTATTTGAATTAAAAGCTGAAATAATGGCTTAAATGTATCCAAAATAGTCGAAATCCAAGAAACCGTAATTTTTGAAAATCCAAAAAAAAACATCAAATCGGTCATGAATCTAAGTTATTTGTACATTTTTTATATCGGCACATTCAAATTCAATAGAAAATTCTTAAATGTGAGAAAAAAATTTCAAAATATTTGTCAAAACTTTGGTCTGGACGATTTTCAATATTTTTGATTGTCGCTCCGTTAATTCACATAGTATGAAGATGATTCGAATATTAAACTATTGTTGTTTTGGAATATTTTTTATTGTCTCCAGTGAGCTATTTAGCTCAAATCTGCCGCCAAACGCAACTTTGAAACCGAACATTTAAAAGTAGAGAAGGTTAAATTGAAAGCTAGTAACATCGTTATTTTCAGAGTCAGAAAGATGAGATTTAGCACTTTCATAGAGTTTGAAAAAAAAAAAATAAAAAATGAATGCAATGTTATTGCTGTATCTTAATCAAAAGCTGAGATAAGAACTCAAATGCATTCAAAAAATTGAAAATCCAAAAAACCGTAATTTTTGAAAATCCAAAAAAACATCAAAACTTAAATTTAATTCGATATTCTGAAAATGCTCATATTAAAAAAAAAAATAAAATAAAATATGATTTGAATAGTAGGCATTAGTCAAATTTAATATTCATATATCATCCATCTAAATTTCTGTGTTAGTTATTCTCAATTAAAAAACATTAAAAATGGGTATTATTTTAACTCGTATTCTTTGCATCAATTCTAATAATCCGTTGTAGCTGAAAAGAACGCGGTTAATAACGCTGGTTTAAGAATTTTGAGCGTATTAGCTGCAACCACTAGCTGGCCGTCTGAATTATTAAACGATTCTCAAGCTAGTCAATCAAGTTCCATAAAACGCGACTGTTTGACTCTTAATGATCCACGAAATGAGAGCGATCGTCCAGAGCCTTTAAAAAATCAAATACATGAAGGTTCCTTCCCGTTATCAACAGCCTATAGAAAAGATAAAGAGTTCTTCTGTGGAGGACTTGAAGCTTTACGAAATAAATATTTTGAAGCAAAAGCAAAACCATATTCGGAATCAGAAATATATTCTGATTATTCTAATAGATCACCAAGTTTAGACTGTAATCCACAACCAGAAAATTTTTTCGCTACACCTCCAATAGAAGAACATTATCCATATCCTAGTCAACTTACAATTAACATCGGCCCTGCTCCGAGCATGTGTTGTAGTGGTAATATTCCCCAGTTGAATCAAACACCACCAAGTTTTAATTTACCACCACAAGCAATGTCGACTCCTGTAAGACCAGGAGTGTATCCAATTCGACCTTTTTCTTCACCATCATCTAGAACACCTGATTGCAGTGCTTATCAAACTGCAGCTTCAAGTTTAGGCTCCTCTTATAAAACTGCATCTTCAGGTTTAGGTTCTCAATATCAAACTGCATCTTCAAGTTTAGGTTCTCAATATCAAACTGCAGCTTCGAGTTTAGGCTCTTCATATCGCTCTGCGCAGACAAGGTGTCAACAAATTTCTCCTGATTTATCCATGGAACAAAGTGTTCCACTAAGAAGAGCTCCATGTCAAACACCAGCTTTTGCGCCGGGAGCAAACAGCACTTTTACTGCATTTCCAGGTACGAATACAAGTGTTAGTGAAGCTAGCAGTTATTTAACAGCCGAAGCCTCAAAAAGCGGAGCTAACTCTGAAATACTCAACAAAATATTGGAATTTACAGATGATTTAGCAAAAAAAGAAACCTGTAAAATCACAGAACAGTTAAAAATTTACCAAAGGAATAGACGACAATGTGTATCTGCAGACTAGACAGTGTGTGTCTTTTTTTGTCAGTTCTGTCAACATGACATCGGTTGGATGAAAAATTTGCAGTGATGGGACAAAAAAATAATATACAACAACTTGTAATACCTAAAGGTTTATTATCACCAGACGAAGCTGCAGTTATTGAAATACCAAAAAGATATAATAAAGCTCCAGTAATTGTACTTAGGAAAAGAGAAGGTGAAATGGCCCAAATGCGTGCGAATAGCTACTTTGTTGATGCAAACGTTACAAACCCCCTAGAACTGGTAATTTTTTTGAGATATGCTTTTAGTAAATTTGATTTTTTCGTTTAGAACGCAAATTTAATAGCAAGCGGTAGCAGAACAATGCCTAGACGTTATTCAAGACAGATTTCTACAACTCAAGTGCAGCAGCAAGTGCCTATAATCCAAGTATACAGATATCTAGTTTTCGAAAGTTTTTATTTGTTTTGTAGGTAGCTTCTCCTCCACCTCCAGTTACGCCAACCGTTACACAAACCTATTCTTACACTCCAAGTCGGGTAAGTAAAAGAACAATTTAAAACATTTCAAGCTGGAAATAATTAAATTTAGCAAATTGTAATGCCGCCTCCAGTAACTCAAGTACAACAAGTACCCCCTCAGCAAGTACCTACTCAGTACATCTACAGTCCTCCTCCTGTACCCGACTATTACAGTCCACAGGTACAAATTTTATCAAAATTGGAATAAAATGAAGCAAATTTGTAATTTCAGTATCAACTCAGATATAACGCGGATCCGATTCCAATAGTGGCTCCAACAGTACGTTTTAATAATAATAAAATAATAATAATAATTTTCTTCAGTGTCCAGGAATGCTCAACCTTAGTAACACCGAAAGAGTCGAGCAGGAAAATTTCAGAAGAAGCTTAGAAGAATTTCAAAGAGCTCGTAGAAAATTTTTGGGTACTACAGGATGCCTAGGTGCAAAAGCATCACAAATGTCGAATTCAAGCTCAGATTAAATTTTTCCAATAAAACCATTATGAAATAAACCAGTTATTTATTACCTTAATTTATATTATTGATAAATAAAGTGTTCATTAAGAAATTTCACTGAAGATTTCCGTAATTTAAGACACGGTTTTATAGCAACATCGCGTCGAAGATCTTTCGGTGGTTCTGGTTTTGGTTCTGGTTTTGCCAGATCTATAGTTTTAATAGCAGTTTTACCCAATAACATATTTCGTATCAGCTCGATTTTTCGAGCAGAAACAAAAGGACTGTACATAACTACGGAGCGTTTTGGCGGTTTCATTCTATACCAAACATTTTCATGCAGATCGGAAATTTCTTCAGCGGCGTTATTGTCAATAGTACTGCCTTCAATATAACAAAAACTTTTTTCTGTAATTTTGTTATTAATTATAATGTTGTGTTTTCAGTTTATAATACCTTCGTCTTCGCACATTTTAATTTCTTAATGGTGTTGATGATTTACTGTATTTTTTGAATTTAGCGCTTAAAATTTTGACCGTTTAAAATTTAAATGGCAGAAATGTCAGTGTCAGTATTTTGAAATTTTTCTTAAAATTACTTGATTTATTGTGTTGGGTTTGGTTTTGAATTATTATTAAAATTTCCAGTTTTATCAAATTTAATTTAATTCAGTGGTTGTAATTTTTTATGAATTTATAATTTTGAGGTTATGTTTACAAACAACTTTGAATGTAAGAGTAACTGAATTTTTTTCGAAGGATTAATTTTTTTATTTTTAGCTTATAATGAGTTCTGATAAAAGTGAAGATGAACAAGAAGCAATTTCCAAACAAATTATCGATTATTACAAGAAATACTCTCAAAGTAAACATCTTCCTAAATACTTTTCAGGATCAGCCTTATCTTATATGCCACCTATAGTAAAAGAAGACGAAATTGTGATTAAATCACCACCGATTATTATAATCGATGATACTAGCAGTGAAACTCTTATAGCCCCTCAAGAAATTGAACCCAAACTTGAATCGCCAACAAGTAGCGTGGCTTCAAAAAGCAAACTCGAATGGGACAACGGCGCCGATATTGGCTATAGCAACTGTACTAAAAGTATAAAACTGCAGAAAAGCACATCATTGCCTATTTTACTAACCGCAAAAAGCGTCGACAAAAAAGTTAGCAAAAAATTAAGCAGTCAGGTTGTCACTGTTATTTCATACTCAAGTGGCGACGATAATGTTGAAAAAGTGACCCAAACTTCTTCATCGTCATCCTCTCCTCCTCATTCAGCGAACGTACCGGATTCGTCAAGTTCTAGTGTTCAAACTAACATAAACCCGGTTAGTTCTAGTTCAAGCTCTTACAGCAACACCATAGATTACTTAAAGTGTAGAATTGGTTTACCTAATGCTGAATCAACTCCAAAAGTACAAATCTACGAAACGCCAATTAGATGTTCAAAGAAAAATAAAATCACAAATTTATGTTTGACGAAACCGATTGTGATACATTGTCTTGACACTCTCCCAAAGAAAGGATCCGATAAAAAAATCCAAACAAGTTTTGTTGAAAAATCTACAAAAAGCATTCAGACTAATAATAATGGAGATTTGAATGACAGTTGTAAATTGAAAAAAACTGTAGAAAAACAGAGCGTTATACTAATTAATTATGACAGTGAAAGCGATAAAAAAACTTGCAGTTCAAACACACAAACTGAATGTGAAAGTTTTGAGTATTACAGAGAACATGAAAATGTGCTAGAAGAACAAATTAATTCGACAGAATCTCTCAGAGATATTCCAAAAGAACAAGCTATTTCGTCAGAATCTTCGAAAGATTTGCCAGTTTTGGGGCAACTTATTTGTGAGAAGCAATCGCAGAGTATTGTTGGTGACATCGATAGGAGTATTACAATTTTACAAAAATTATTGAAATCTAAGAAATATGACTCAGCGACGAAAAAACATTACATTAAAAAAATCGTTGAGAAAATAATTGATACAAAATATAAAGACGACAGTACGAGTAGTTCTGAATTATTCGTTCCTAAAACTACAAATCGTCAGCAGATTTCTAAATTCACAGTTAAAACATTCAACGATGAATTTCTACCGAATGATAATCAGATTGTAAAAAAAGACACTCCAGAGACGACAACTAGCACCGATCGTACGTCAGACAAAATCCCAAATTTATCATCTGGAAGTTACCAAAGTTGGAAAGATGATAAAACCCAGTCTGAACGAATTTTAGAACAAAAACAGAAAGGACAAGGCGATTATTTAGTCAATTTCGCAAAAAAAGAAAGACAGCATCAGTTGAACTGGATCAAAGATGAAATTTCACATTTGACTAAATTGAAGGGTCTTTTAGAAAAGAAAACTCAAAGGACTACGACTGTATACATGGTGTCTCAACAATATAGCGGAACGAATGAAACTTCTAGTGCTTCAGGTTCACAATCAAATCACAGAAACTACGTTATTCAAACGGAATTAACCAATAGCAGTTCTTCGGATTTACCAATCGAATATAATCTGTACGATAAAACAGGAAAAAAAAATTATAAAATTAAGGAACTTGAAGCAAAACCGGAAATGCTTAATATCAATAGGAAAGTCGTCGGAGATATTGAAGTAGTTTCTGATGATAAAACGACGAATATTAAAGTTAAAACCAAGAAAGTTGAGAGTAAAGACTCGGAGTTTGAACCTAGACCGCCAGTTCTAGTCGGGAAGGATAAATATGATACGTTTCCACGGAGTAAAACTGAAGAAAATAAGTGCTGGCCTTGCGGCAAACAAAAAAGTAAGTTTACAAAAAAAAACTTTTTACAGACTGCAATAATTGACTTTAATTTTTTGTGAATAAAATTTTATTTAATCCACTTGGTGTATAAAGAAGTATTTTTTAATAGGTACAAAACAGTATTCCTTCGATGTGCCGATTGACAGCCAATCCAGCTTTGCCACAAAACTCGACGAAATTTTAAACACTCGAAAAATGTCTTGTTGTCAATGTCTCGAGCTTCTTAATACTCGTCTTCATGCTTTCAAAAACCGAGCTTCTTCTGCTGAAGTAAAATTAGAAGATTCTAATTCAATCTGTCGCTGCTGCGGACCCAGAAATTCTGAAAAAATAAAATTGCAGACAGAAAGTACAGAATGTCAAACTGATGATTGTAATTGTTGTCAGAAGCAAGTTCAAGCGGGTGTGAGCAGTAAAGATGAAGCTACAAACCGTGATGATTGCAATTGTATCAATAAAGAAGTCCAAACTAGTAATATTTTTGATAAAGATGAGTCTGGTGAAACCCCTCCTGAGGATTGCGATTGTTCTGATAAAGAAATCCAAACGTCTAAAGACGGGGATTGCCCTTGTTCCAGTAAGCAAACCACTGGGGTTAGTTTTTCATCGACAAAGTCTTCCACTTCTTCAAGTTCTGAAACTACAAGTAGTGAGTCAATAAAATCTTGCGTTTGTTGTAAACGTAAAAACGTAACATCGAAAAGATTGTACGCTCTTAGAAAACAATTAAGCGATCAAGCATATCCCCTTTGTCGTCCTTGTACGAAACAAATGCGGAAAGGAGTATATTCGCCGAATTTTTATAACAATCCGACGCACATTTGCAATTGTTATACTGTAGTTCAGACTAAAACTCTCAACGAAATTAAAAAAACAATTAATGATTTGAATGACATTGATCAATACTGTTCTTGTGTTAATATTGAAAGTCAATCAAGTTCGGAATATTGTAAATACTGTAAATGTAAATTAATAAAAACTTCTAGGAATAAAAATGGAATCGCTTATATGATAACATTTGAAAATGAACCAATTCAAGAAGTTAAAAAAAAGAGAAAACATAAAAAGAAACCTTATTTAGAAGAAATTAAAATAAAAATTCCAGTTACGTACAAGAAGAAACATAAAGATAAAGAAAATAAGAAAAAGAAGACGAAAGGAAGCTATGAAAGTGAAGAAACTACATCAAGTGGAGGAGTAAAAAAAGAGAATTATAATTTACAAGTATGATTGAGTGAAATTTTCATTGAAATCGATTAGGATATGTTTTAGGAATATCTGAAAACGAATCGACCGGGTTTTGTTCAAGAAGCCGAAGGCAGAAGAACTACTGTTAATGAGTCTAGAAAGAAACGCGAGGAATTAGCTGATTTTAATAAGTTGATGTTTTTGAAAAAGTGTCAAGAAGAGTGCGAACAAAGTAAAAGTTGACATTTTTATTTGTTTGAAATTATGGTAATTGTGTGGTTCTAGATGCGAAAAGATTGTTTTCTGCGAAAGAAATGAAAGAAATAACGAGAAGAAATTATAAGAAGTTACCGGAAGTACAGAAGAAGTTGAATGATAATAGGGATAAACAATTGAGGCAAGCGAGTAAGTTGATGGCTGATACTTTCAATAGGGTGAGTAGAAATTGCTTCAAACATTTCTAAAGAAACGAAAAAATATTATGATTTGAATTTTAGATAAATTTGGATTATTTTCAACTTTGTGGCACAAATTTGTTATTTTGAACGGCAACATTTTTGTTTCATTTTTCAATTTGTGTTTTCAAAGCATCGAAATTTTGGAAAAAATGTTTTGAAATTTTAAAATTTTTGATTTATTATCGAATTTTTTATAACAAAAAATTGGAATAAGTATTTCTATGAAAAAAATGGACTAAATAGTATATTTTAGTCTAAATAACATTTCAATAATTATTACTTGTAATTTTTTTTAATTTTTCATAATGACTCAAGAATAGAGGACCATACATGTGACATTTTTTTTTATTCAAATATTTTAAAATGTGTTAAAAAATCAAATGCTTAACTTATATTTGCGAAAGACGGCTTTCAAAATTCTTTATGAATCACTAAAAATTCGCTCATAATATTTTTTGGTTCTAATGGTTCAACCAAAAGACACTATTAGTTTGAAGATTTTGTAAATATTCGACGACGTTTACATTTTCAGAAACTGAGAGACAATGTCCTTAAAGGCAAAAGAAATCTCCCAACGGATGTTAAAGTAATTAATATGTAATTAAGTAATGTTAGACGATGGATCTTCCTAATATATTTTTGTAATTGTTTTTATTATCGAGCACAGATTTTGAATAAAGATATAACTTTTAAAATCTTAAAAAATAAGTAATAAATAGGATAAATAAATCAACTTACTTTTATAACAAGAGATGGCAAAGGTGACTCCCACAGTATAGACCCCATCACATTTCTACTCTTAGCGTCATCACTTAACCATTATGAACTTCTTGTTGTATCTTGACCTCATTCGCTTCCAAATTCCAAATTGTCCAACAAAAGATGAAATAATTCTGTTCCCATTGATAAGCACTTGAGCAGCAGGAGGTCTAATGTACTCCTGCGGCACTAGTACTTAGTAACAGGACAGTTCTTTTCCGACGATTTACAAAAAAAATATATAGAGGGTGTATCAAAAAACACCTTTCAACGCATCTTTGAATTTTTTTATTCATCTATTGAACTATAAGAAGGTTAATTGAAACGACCCTCTGTAAATTAAACGTCTGCCGGTTTATAATTGAGTGAGATCTGACTAACGTTAGCTGTCTTTAAGATCAAACATTTTTCCGAAATATCAAATTTTATGTGGCGCCAGTTAAAGCAAATGTTGTCAATGTGGAATATTTATAAATGGAATAGATTGAGTTTTGCACTAATTTCTACAGTTATCATGTGTTTTCAAGGTTAATTTTACTTATCTATTATTGGGAATTGCTGAAATTCTAATGTCTGCATTTTTTGCTAACTGACCATAAAATATTTAACATCTTTTCAAAAATTTTGATTGTGTTTTACAGTGAAAGTTGTAATCAAATAAATTTAGAAAACTTTTATAAATTA
This sequence comes from Latheticus oryzae, assembly GCA_030157265.1. Classification (NCBI taxonomy): domain Eukaryota; kingdom Metazoa; phylum Arthropoda; class Insecta; order Coleoptera; family Tenebrionidae; genus Latheticus; species Latheticus oryzae. The sequence continues at coordinate 14,478,817 of CM058050.1, forward strand.
ATGAATGAGGTGATTAGTCATCTGTCCGCCACTGCCCGTATTGTCCAGTCTGCTGCACCACGAGGGTTAAAATAATAGAATTCCTTCAAAAAAACTAAAAACTGTTATCTACTGAATTAAAAAATAAGCATGGAATCTACTTTGAATAACAATAACAAATTAATTTATGAATTAATGAAGGAAAAATTATACTACCTTGAAATAACTTTTCTGATAAGTAATAACGGTCTCAATGTTTTGAATGTAATGACGTGAGTTGTTTTATAATGAATGAACATGATATAATAATCATCCGATTGAGTTTTTAATAAAAATTGATAAAATCCCAAGAGAATTTTAAACTACCTTGTTGATGAAAAATACATTTTTCTCAATAACTTGCGATAATTACCTTGAAACATACAGTATATTTGTGACCACCACACTGCCTACTCGACGACTATTTGTTTTAGAAAACATGCTCGGGGGTCATCATAATATCGTTGGGTTAGGGGTCAATGTGATAAGGTCTTTTTTTTTTTCATTTACATTTATTCGTTTGAATAATGGCTCACTCACTTAACTCACATGCTTTTATCTTTGATTTGAAATAAAAAAAAATGATAGATTTCAACACATGGTTTGCTCTTCACATAAAAAATTTTTTAATGGTAAATACCTACCTTTGAATTTTGCGTTTTAGTGACACGACACAACGTATTGATATCAATAAAAGACTAACACACATTACGCGCTAAAGTCTGGCACTGACATTTAATGAGAGTCAATTGGGTTTATATGCGAAGCCCACATCCCTGTGTTAATTTAACTTAAATTAAGAGATTATTTCCTTTGTACACGTTATTATTCTATTGTAGCCTGCATTGATGCTTACTATACCACTCTATGAATAACGCTATTACTATTTATATAAAATGGGCCTTGCAAAAATAAACGCATAAACTTAAAAAGAGCAAACTTTTATCCAAAAAAATAATTTTTCTGATGGTTTGTTGAATTTATGGTTTTCTCTTTTATAATTTGTTGATTATTTTTATGTGTTAAAGCTAACATGTGAAGGTCTTATTTTGACTCTAAGTATAGTCCCGCAATTCAAATTTTAATGTCGAAAACGGTAGAAAATCTCTAACAATTCAGACTTCACTCTAACGCTGTTAATTCCCCTGATTGAACTGATTGTATGATTGGTACCTATTACACAAGAAAACATTATAAAATTACAACAATAAAATAATAATTTATTAAAAATTGAATTTTTCAAATTTATTCTCTTTGCTTTAATCGTACCTGTTGTCACAAGAACTTTTTTAACACTTAAATAAAAATTGAAAATTACCCAACACAAACAATCCAATAATCATTGAATGTAAAACGGCACAAGAATCTTTCAACAAGCAACTTTAGCGTCATGACCATTATCCTATTTAGCCAGAAATGCTACATAACGAGATTTAAATGTCCAACATGCCGTTCAGTCAGAGCTTTATTCCATTCATACAGTCGTCTGGTCAATTGATTAATTGAATTAAGGTAACTCATGTGGACAAAGTATAAAACTTGAATTTATTTAATGTAGACAGTGGAAAAACTGGCTTATATGCGGGATCTTAGAGATGGGCGGCAGCAGGAAACTCTGTAAATGAGGAAGTCGAATTAAAAATTATTAAATCTGACACTGTATAAAGCGCACATGCAGGAGTGTTGTTTAATTTATTCATTTAAAAAATTGATGATTTTGTTTTAAGATTGGTGATTGTAGCTCGACAAATATAAAGTAGTCAGACCGAAGAGATTTAAAAGATTTATCACCTTCGGCGCAACTACTTAATATCCGAAGAGCAGAATTTCGTTTTTGCTTCTTGACTCTTGACGATGATATGGTCAATATTGGAAAATTATTCTCATTTATATAAGGGTGGTTTATCGATTCGTTCTTAAGCATATTTTAAAGATTGTGTTATTATTTGTTGTTCGCATTACTTTCTGGCTTTAAATAAACACACTGTTGGGATAATTACTTGTTCTCTGCAGTTATCTCGTATTGTTGTAGTCACTATAAATAAACTTAGATTGTAGTTTATCTTAATTATTTAATTTTGGAATGCCAGATTTTACAAAAAAAGTTTGTCTAAATTAAAATCTCATTCTCTATAAACTTTTGCATAAAAAATTATTAACATGAAATTAAAAAAATTGGATGCAGGTTATTATCACATTTTCAATAAAAAATGTACTAAATAATGTTAAAGAAGTTAAGGTTTGAAAAGAATAAATATTTGAATGAGTTTTGAAAAACGATTTTAAGTCTCAGGTTTTGGATAGTTAGGCAACTAACCTAACATTAAAACAGCACCAAAATGACCATAATCACAAATTTTCTTAAAAATGAATTTTGGAGGAAATTGAAATTAAATCACTATTTTTGAATTAGCCGCCATTTTCGGTACATTTTTCAGTTACACCTCAACAAATGTCCCTAAATTTCGACGTTTGACCAACGCTTGCCGCTAACCTCAAAATATTTCTTTTGTACTGAGAGAATTCACAAATTTGTTAAGAATGGCTTTAACAAAACCCAAATCCGAGATGACAGCAGAAGAGCTGCAAATGCGTGAAGAAGAGGAGTTCAACACAGGACCACTTTCCGTCCTAACTCAATCAGTTAAGAACAACACTCAAGTACTGATAAACTGCAGAAACAACAAGAAATTACTCGGAAGAGTCAAAGCATTCGATCGTCATTGCAATATAGTCCTTGAAAACGTGAAAGAAATGTGGACAGAATTACCCAGACCCGGAAAAGGAAAAAAGAAAGCGAAGCCAGTAAACAAGGATCGTTTTATATCAAAAATGTTTCTTCGAGGTGATGCTGTTATTATTGTTGTAAGAAACCCATTAGCCACTGCGAGTTAGTTAATAAAATGTAATTTTTGTATTAATGAAATAACTTACCTCTCAGATTAAAATCCAAACATACTTTAGTATACAATTTAATCTAGTTTCAGTTTGTGGTTTCTGAGGATTAAATTAATACTTTAGATTGTTTTGTACTTGTACACTTCATTAAACAGAAGTTTTTCGTTGCGTATGAGGGTTTTTACTTAGAAACAAAGAACTAGTTTGTTTTGTATTGTATTCCTAAATTAAAAATATATAAAATATTCAATTTCTTTAACAGAACAATACCCATTATAATTTTTCAATAAATTAGCTAATTTTGTCTTAAAGGGAAAGTACCATTTTCATTGTTAAAATATAAAAATATCAACCTCTTTCACATATTATATCAACAACACTCGGCTCCATTAAAATCGGCTCGAGACATCTATGCACAGCCGAGCCTAGAATCTCATCCAACAAAAAATTCACCAAACTGAAAAAAGACAATTAAAAAATGGACAATCCAAAATACAAAAACACAAACTTTTCATCAGCGACAAATCGCCACAAATACAGCTGTAAATAATGAGTATCCACTTGTATCTGCTGCAATCCATATTTACTAAAAGTCTTCAAACGCACACATTCCATGAAAGTCTGAAACCACTTCAATTATTCATTTATAAAAATGTACAATACTTACTTTTAAACTAATTTTAATAATTCCAGTCAATATCGAAACTTTATTAAACTCAACAGTTGAAAAAATTTCAATTCGTTCACTAAAAAGTTTGTGCATGTTTGAAACCAAAGCTGAATCTAGATGATTTGGAGTTATGTTAGACCAATTAGATCTGTACTGATGTCTAGACACTGAAAAACTGTGAGTTTTTCGACTAGAATCGCTACTATGCTCTGTATTATTCCCTTGATCTTCGTATAACAATGTAACTGTGGCATCAATAGCAGAAATATCTTCAACAACTCGTTTCATCACAGCTCTTACAGTTCTTGGTTCAATAGTATGCAGCCAGTCTCTTGTCTCTACACTTTTACGTAACATCTGAAATAGATGTTTATACACCGAGTGAGTAAAACGCTTAATAATAACAATACTTGTGAAACGTTGAATCCTTGAATCCTGACATAATAATTTAAAAGTTCTTGCGCAGATTCCTGCATTGTCATACTAATTTCATACTCATTAGTGAGCGCAGCGTTTTGAGTGGGATTTATTTTAAACAATTCATCAGTTTGCGAAAGCTGCAATTTTTCCGTTAATTACAATACTAAAAAAAAATTTCAGATTACCAAAAAATTGACACTCCCACTGTGAAAATCTAAACATAATTTTGATAATAAAAGCAGAAGAGTAGGAGGAACTTTAAGATCTGAAGCAACAACAGAACAATAACTTCTAGCAGTCGCTGTTAAATGGTGCATAAAACAAACTATAAGTCCTTCTCGTACATTATCAACGCAAAAACTATCTTTAAATTGATGTTTCTGTGCAAAATTTATTTCAGGTTGGATAAAAGCCATGAGATCTTGTAAAACTCCTTTGATTTTTTCAACAATTGATGTTATAAGAGAGTTGAGAAGTTCGCTAAGATTTTGCGATGAATCTTCTTGACTGATTAGTTTTGGTGTTGTTAAGTTTTGTCGGATTTTTGTTAAAGAATCAGCGAAATGCATTTTAAGAATTTGGAGATGCGCTTTGCATTGTTTGCGGCCAGCGTTTATCACTATATCAGTTGCGACACTAAAATCAAATTTATCAAAAAAATAATTTTAAAAATTAATCACTTACGTTGAAAAATCCACATCCCTACATAACGGATTACTTTCAATTCTCTTATGAAATCGATCTAAAGCTTGAACTAAAATAGCCGTATCGCCTACATCTTGTTCTGAATCAACCTTATTTTGTACTAATTCAAAATATTTCTGCATGTTTTGTTTAACAAAAGAATTAAGTTCAGTTGCTGCAAAATTTTCAAAAATATCGCTGTTTTCTATATTCTCACTATTGTTCCGATTAGTAAACATATCATCAAAAGATGCTACAACTAGACATAAATCGCTTAAAAATCCCGAACAGCCTAAATCAATAAATTCAGTTATGTCTCGTTGTTCACTTTGATCTTTTAACATAACCAACTGATCACTTAAACGCTTTTCAGCACAAACTAAAAATTCTGAACACAACTCGTTTGCAGGTTCATTTAATTGTAATAATAAATCCACAGATTCGGTTAATTCTTTAGCGGAAGCTTGAGGATTACAGAATTGTTTTCGCAATTCTTTTTTCAATTGAGATAAAAGGGCTTCACAGTCAGTTTTTATGCCTTGTAAAGACGGCAAGTTGCCGTATTGTTCTAATACTCTTTGCGCGTGTAAGTAGTCTTGAACTGCCTGAAAATAATCATAAAACTATAAAAAAAAAAATACATTTGTTTGTGTCTTTACTTCAATATAGCGTTTTTCTTCCATTCTCAATTTCAGAGTTGTCGGTAATTTGAATAGAAATTGCAATCTTTGTAAAAGAGTGTGTATGCCTGAGAGTTTGCTTATTTGGGATCTTGTGTCTTGTAGAGTTGAATTTATTTGGTCGGAAAATGATGTTATAGATGCCATGTTTGAAGCTAGGAGATCCATCTCGTTTTCCATTTTTTTGAAGTCAACTTTCATCTAAAAAAAGTGTGATTAACACATTTGACTAATTGTTCTAATGTGGAATGGTTTTTATGAGAAAAAAATGAGATATTTATGCTGAGACAAATAACTTCTACAACAAAAATCTTATTAAAATTTATGCAATTTTCCCTCCAGGCAAAAACTATTCCAGATTTGAGGATTAAAGTTTGAAATTACTTTTTTGATAGTGTCCGTAGCTGATATGAATTTATTGTAATTTTCATAAACTAGAGTCTGCATGTCGGAATGTAAAGTTTGGGTGTCTTTCACAATTTCACTTTCATGATCCATGATTTGCTTCAAGTTCGATTCCTGAAAAATTGATTATTTTATGAAACTAAAACTAAAGGTTATTACTTTGAATAGCTTATCCAGATATAAATTAGGATTGAAATTTGGACTATTTAAGTCCAAAGGATTAGACTTTTTTTCAGTCATTTGGAAATTTTTTTCAATATTTTGCTTATTAAATGTCAAAAATTCAAATTGTCAAACTCAGCTGACCTGATGTGGTTTGTCAACTGTCAACAGTCAAATAAACCCATTTAATTAATTAATAATAATTTATTATAGGATAAAAATTATAAATAATGCAATTCAAATGTTATAATTTATAATGTTCACTTAGTATTTTGTGTGTTTTTAATGAATTCTGTTGTTGTAAAATTATTGATTTCAGTTGGCAATAAGTGAATCGCGTAAAAACCCTAAATCCACCAAGAGCTAGCACTTCCGAAGCCAAAATTCCCATAACTCTTTCGTCCCGCGTGAGTGCGGTTTCGCGTGACAGATCCTCGCTTAAGCGAAATAAGAAACCATGAAATCAATATATTTTAAAATTTGATCATGTATCCGTTTTGATTTTTTTTTAGTGCTTACAAATTTTGAATTTCATTCTTCACCTTTCATTATAAGACCACCCGTGAAACCTAAAAATTTCGTTAAAAATAGTTGAAAATCTACAAACACATTTTACATCTGAAATTATGGATAAAACAAACGGTGACAGTTGTGTAACTTGTTACAAAGTTGTCCTAACAGGAGGTAAGTGCTTAAAAATAGTCTTTATTGTACGATAATCCATTTAAATAACCAACAATTTTGTTTGCGTTTCAGGACCATGCGGTGGAAAAACTACTGGACAGGCTAGATTAAGTACATTTTTTGAAAACATGGGCTGGAAGGTAATTGCTGCTTTTATAATATGATGATCTTTAAGATTGTCATTTGATGTTATTAGGTTTTTCGTGTGCCAGAGACAGCTTCTGTCCTATTAAGGTATGTTATATTTATTACTTTTATCCATGGAAAATTTTGTGTGTGTATGTTATATCTTTATCTATATTTCTGCTGAAAAGCTATAATTTTTTAAAATTTATGTTAAGTCATGTTGTAAAACCTTTATTTTTACTTTTAAATAGGAGCCAGGATGTCTACTTTATATTTTAGACCACAAGTTGGAACATTGCCCTATTAGAATTTTTTAATTTATTCTTATCATCCTCAGACAGAAGCCTTAATTGGTAAAGCTTCAAATAAATCAATAAAATCACACTTTTAATTATTATTTAAAGACTATGACCAGTTTTGCTATTAATATAAATCACTCTCAATTAGGAAACCTTAATTTGTTCTACTTCAGTCTATCATAATTTTATTATCGTACTTTGATTCACATCGACAGGTCACTAACCGTTTTGCAATAAAATTGTTGTTTCAAGATGTTTTGGCAAAAATACTTCCTACTTTCATGACATTTTATAAATTTCCAACATAAATATCCTCTCCTTAGCAAAAAATACTCAACATGTAATTTTTATTCATGCTAACAATTCCTCAAGTCTTATCTTCTTGATAAAATTATAATGATACTTGGTAACATGCCACTTCATTAGAATTATGATGACTAAAGGAAAAACTCTTTATTTATAATTGTTATTTTTTACAGCGGCGGCATAAAATTCAGTGATTTGAGCGAAGAAGAAGGTGAGTAAAAGATGAAAAATTGAAAAATAATGTAAATTGCGGACGTAGCAGCATTTCTAGATCAAAATGAGCTCAACTGTTGCTTTATTTTTAATTGTGATTATATTGGACTAAACCCAGCTTTGTAATGGAAATCTCTTCAGTGTTTTCGTGCCCACGTAATGTTTGTTTATGTGTAGTATCAACAAAATAACAAAATTTATCAAGAGAATAGATCTGATAATAAATTTAATAAAAATAATGCATAAAAAATATAGGAAGTCGGAACTTGAGCAAACAGAAATGAGATAAACGTTTACGTCATTTCGCTGTTGGCATTTTATCGAGTCGTTCATTCACAAACCGAAGAAACTATCCCGTGTTGTTTACGTTAAATTTGAACTAATTATTCATTAAAAGTGGAAGCGAAATGAATGAATTTAATTTGGCAAATTGAAAAAAATAAATTTATTGGCCTAGATTTATCATCAATAAAAATCGATTAATTCGAATACATTTTTTGAATATCATTAATGTAAAGACCAGCGCAACAATTGCCTTGACCTTAACTTAAACGTAATTACGTTCAAGAGGTTTATTCTCGATTTAAATTGAAAGCTTTATAAATTTTTTACAGGGTTGAGACTATATGGTTTCTGTGACATTGTAAACGAAAAGCGAGAGAAACCTTATGTTGACATTTTTTTCAATAGTGGAATTTTCCTATTAAAATATTTTTTGTTTTGTAGTGAAAAATATTATCTATAATGGTAGAAGCATATTTGCACAATTAATTTTTATTGAAAATTATTATGATGAAAATAGAACGTAGTTTGATTTAAAAATAAAATTTTACTAGTTTTTTATTTATTTTGTGGACGTGGAGTAGAAGGGGCAAAATGTTTAAAGTGTCTAATGACGTACAGGATGTACATTTAAATAGTCACATGCTTGAGTTAAGTTTTGGCCTCGTGATGTGACGTTTTATTTTCATGAAAAATTACATTATTTTGTTTTGTCAGAAGAATGTTCGAACAAAAAAATTGAGTTATTATTGTCTGAAAAACATTGTGCAATGTTGTGTGTCTAATTTTACATGTTTTTATTTATCCTTGTCAATAGCCTTGTTTGGGCTTTGGTTTAGTTTTTATCGGAATTAATTCGAAACTTCTAAACAATCGATGCTATCCTCATGTGGGAGGCAGAGAAGTTCAAGGAAGTTTTTTCCAGTTTTGATCAGTCTGTAAATTCCTCAGGAGCTACAACAATAAAATCTTGTGAAGATTAATTTTTGAAATTCCGAAAATCTTGGCATAGATTCAAAGTCCAGAATGTATTTTTAGCTCAGGTACTTGTTTAAAGATCAACGTTAGGAGACACAATTAGCGTCTACCTTTCTTGAAAATTAATGACTGAAACATAATTTCATCTTAATGTTTATTTATGCAATGTTTGTTGATACTACGCTATTAACATTCAAGAAGTTTATTTTTAATTTCTGATAGGATATCTGATTACTTTTAATTTGTAAGGGAATAACACCTAAGACATGGTACTTCATACCCCCTTACTTAGATGTGCGCTAGGTTAGATAATTTTCAATTTTCGTTGATTGTATTTTTTATTATAAAGCTCGTGGTCTTCGACCGAAAATTCATGGAAGCGGAAGTGATGAACCAGCTCAAAGCGAGGGTAAGATAAGATTGCCCCAGTAAATTTGTCGTACCATAAAATGTTATTAAATCGCGAGTAATCCTTCGTGTTTATTTTAACTTATTGTCATCACGTGTTCACTCTTTGATAAAGTAGATGGAATTAATATTGATTAGGTATAAATCATGTTGAATATGAGTTGTACACGCTAGCTTTAGTTAAAATATCTTTCGAAATATTTTTAGCTGGGCCTTAGATTAAACATAGATCGGTTTCCAGCATATATTTAACGATTTTCTGCAATAGTCTGTTATGTAAGATTTCTGAAATCGTTTCCTTAATTAAAGATGGAAACTTCTCGCAATGAATGTCAATTAATTATTTTAAATTGCTTTGAACCAGTAGTTAATGTCTCAATTTATTGTCGATTTTTTTTAAGTAAATGTATTTTATTCCAGCTGTTAGATTCCAAGAAAATCTACTAAAAACGATGATTCAAATTGAAAATACATTTTTTGAGTTGGGAAGATCTTGCAAAAGGAATTGTCTGATTATTTGTGATAGAGGTGCCATGGATGCTTCAGCTTGTAAGTTCAGTCCTTTTTTCTGTTTTATGGTGCATTTCATTATTTGTTTGCTTAAAGTTATAACCAAAGAAAAGTGGGAACAAATAATGAAAAACAATCACTGGAACAACGTAGAACTTAGAGATAACCGCTACAACCAAATAATTCACATGGTTTCGGCAGCGAAAGGCGCTGAAGAATTCTATTCAACTGAAGTAAGTCCCATTTCAGTTAAATTTTTTAGTTGTAGAAAAACAGCTAAAATAGGATTCTATTATAGCTGTTTTTCAGGATCATAGTTGTCGTTCTGAAGGCGTAGAATTAGCTCGTGAGTTGGATTCAAATGCTGCTGCTTCATGGGTTGGGCATCCGTATTTCGATGTGATTGATAATTCAACAGATTTCGAAGGCAAAATAAGACGCATGATTGGTTCTGTATGTCATAAAATAGGTATTGATACTGGCGGTAGACTATTGAAGAATGCCCGCAAATTGAAATTTTTGGTCAAAGGACCATTGCCTGATGATTCTGTGTTTCCACCGTTCCAAGACTTTGAAGTTGTGCATAATTATTTACATTCAAATTCACCGAATCAAGTCAGATTGAGGAAAAGAGGTCAAAAAGGTGAGAAAAGAAAAATTCGTTATTTGTAAAGCACGTGTAGATATTGTTTTATTGTTAAGCAGTCATTTCTGAGTTTCGTTATTTCGTGTTATGCAATTTTCAAGATTTATTGTATATTTGTACACTTAGTTGCAAATATATTTGGAAGTACAGCAGGGTTTTTATTTACTAACTTTTCGTATCTACTCGTTTCCCATTTTTTTTTTTTAGATTATTTGACTGCTGAAACTGTAATTATTATTTTATTAAACTCTAAGCAATGTTACTATAATTTATTGAATTACAGGACATTACAGTTATATTCATACTGTAAGAAGACAAAATCAACCAGGAGGTCAAGTAATTGAAGTAAAAACGCAAATTACACCTCGAGACTACTTTAATCTTTTGACTCAAAAGGACAATTCTCACTTTACGATTTACAAAAAACGAAGGTGTTTTATTTATAACAATCAATATTTTCAACTTGACATTTATGAGGAGCCAAGTCATCCAAGGTAATTAATTTTTTCTTCAAATAACAATAAAAGTAAATAACCACGCGGAACACTTTTTCCTTTAGATGTAAAGGTTTAATCTTGCTTGAAACTTATTCTGCTTTGGATGAAGCAAACTTGAAACAAACTCTTCCAACTTTCCTCCAAATTGAAAAAGAAGTAACAGGAAATCCGGATTATTCAATGTTTAATTTATCATTAAGAGAAGATTGGAAAACATCGAAAAAGTTTTGTTTTTATCCAGCTGGACCTCAAGACACTCCCAGTCATGCTTACAATTATAACAGTAACCAGAGTGGAGGTGGAGATCTGCCTAACGGGTTGGATTGTAAAAAATCGCTAAAAGTTAATGGTCATACAGATGTGAAGGGTAAAGAATGTAATGGAAAAGCTTAATCGTTTAATGTAAATTCAAGTAGCAGTTAGAACTTGGAAATGCAAGTATTTATTAAAAAAGCAATAACTGGTGAAATTCTAAACTATACAATTCTTTGCAAACAGAAATATTGCTTAAGGAAGTATTTCTATTTGGCAGGATAAGGCTAAACTTGGCATTTACTGATATATATATATATATATATTTTTTTTAAGTTAAAATACTTGCATTACAAGTTCTAAATAGTTTTCATCTTTTTATTTTATTGTTAACATCGTTATAGAATCTATTTGATTCTTTTGGTAGACAGTATTTTAATGTAACTAGTTCCATCAGTATGTAAGTGTTTACATTCTTAGATACTTAAATGTATAGACCAGTGGCATCTGAATCTTTCGATTCACCTCACTTGAGGTACTTTGCCAAGTCTTGCGCCTAGTCTTAATTATTTCAAAAAACGCATTACTAATTTTTTTTTTTAATTCGAAAATTATTGATCTGAATTTATTTCAGTTCAACTCAATGACCAAAGCTGCAAAACAGATGTATTAATTTTTGAAGACAAAGGTTTTGGTGTAAATTTATAATTTGCTAATTTATTTTAATTTATTGGTTTCTGATGTAATTTTTTAGTAGAGCTGGACTCCATTGTTTTGTGTATGTAAAGTAGATTATTTATTTAATTGAAAATTTGTTTTTCCATCTAAAGCAATCGATATAAATTATAAAATATTGCCTAAATAACTATTTTTCATATATGAACATTTTCGAAAAAAGTACCTGCTGTAGATGTTCTGTTTTGCTGAAAATTTTCGCAATTTTTGGTACTTACAAGTGAAATCATGTGATTAGATTCTTTTTATGCTTTTGTGATGTTCCTTAAGTTTTTCAGATTTATGTAACATATTCTAAATACATATTTGCATTTGTAGTTTTTTTTTTTGTTTTGTTTTCGGTATTATCTTGAGCGACGTGGGTGCTCAATCAGACTGATATTTTAAGGGAATTGTGAAATTTTTAATTTTTTCTTTATATTTAGTAATAACGGTTTTTAATCTACACCGAATTATTTTTATAAAAAGAAAGACAATTAAAAACCGTTTTTACTCAAACAGGTGAATTTTATTGTGTTTTAATGGTTTAAGGATCGCTAAAAATCGGTGTTAAAATATTTCACTTGATTTTATTTACTTACAGTCTTGCGTTAAATCACATTCGGATGTTATTCCACAGTAAATTATAAATAAATTAGTCACTCATTTTATCTATTTCTGGTTCAAATAGTTTTTCATAACTTTTTTCCCCGGCACAATTCCTTGTGTTAAGCCCGGCCTTTTCTTTCTTTTTTGTGCATTTTGTGTTATAGCTTCTTGTTTAATTTTATTCAATTCTTCAGGAGTCGGTTTCGGTAAGTTTTGCCTTTGACAAATAACCGTTTGTTGTATTTGCTTCTCGCTTTGTAATTGTTCAGCTGATTTCTGAAGGTCTGAATCATGAGCATATTTACAATTGTGTCCAAAACGACATCGTCCTTTTCGATAGTTCCAGCATATTTTTTTACCATTTATAACAACAACGTTATCTTTTGAATCAACCATTTTAACATGTTTCTGTAAAATAGCTTCTTTTGTGGTTTCTGCTTCTATAAATGGGTTTTTGAAAACTGATGTTTGAGAAGAAGTTGTGTTTGAGTTGTCGAGAAAACCAGGTAGTGGTAACTTTGAAGGAGTCTGTTCAGGTTGCCTAAAACATGTAAAAGCTGACCCGGTTTTTACTTTATTGATAATTTAAAGAAGACGCAACCAAAAGGGGAAAACAGAATTTTGAAAATTAATTTTTAAGCGCCAATTTTACATTACCTGTCTGTTTCGCTCAAACAATTGTCTTCATCTGATTCTGAAGTTGAAAGTGAATCGTCGTAATCAGGTACTAGAGACATTTTAAGAATTATTGAATTGCAAATTTTAATTTGAGGTTATGTCTTTTGAAAGTTATCAAATACAAATGTCATTTTATACAGTTGTCAATACTGTAAGTTAGCGGCAAAGTTTGGGGTGATTTAATCTAATATAATATTGAAAAGAGTATAAACTTTCATTAAAGATATAAACGTTAGGTTTTGTTATGTGTTTCAGCTTCGTTTTGTGAAAAGCATGACAGTCATGAGCTCCAAACAATACAATATAGTTAACGGTGCACAATTACCAAATTTCATGGGTCAAAACATTTCCATATTTGGTTTAACTACAAAAAGTACTTCAGCAGGTTCAACATCATTTTCGTTTACTACCACCGACAATGTAGTTTTTTCTGTTCAATTAGAAAGACCTCTTACCAAAGATCTTGGCTCCGGAGTTTACATTGAGGTATTTTCACTATTATCCGTATTATTATAATTATTAAAGAATTTTCCTAATAATTTTACAGGTTAGAGGTGTTTGTAGTAACGCGCCAAATGGAAAAGTAATAAAAGCTGAAGATTATTTCATTTTCGACAACAAAACTTTTGATGCCAAACACCACAATTTATTGTGTAAATTTATCAATAGTATCCCTAACAAGTATTCGCTAAAAAATTAAGCTCAATATATAATTATTGTTAAAATTATCAATTTTGTATTTTTTTCCAATAAATTATAAATAATAGATGTCGCTGATAAAAGTCAGTGTCAAATAGACAAGTGTCAAACTCGACATTACCAATTGTCAGTTTAGTCAAAGTTCTCGCAAAAATCCGGTGTCTGTTTAAATCCCGAAATTTTACCCAGTATGGTGTTAAGTCGCTTAACCCCAGTGTTCCGACAGTCGATGTCAAAAAAATCGATCGGGGTTAATTTAGAAACTATAAGAACAGCGACTCATTCACGTACTGGTGGAGTACTACCAGAGCCCCATCGAACTTCATTTGGAATAATCCGAGTGATTTTAACTGTCATTCCTGGTTTATTAATAGGAGCTGCAATAAGTAAGAATATAGCTAACTTTCTTGAAGAAAATGACCTATTTGTGCCATCAGACGACGATGATGATGATGATTAGGTGACAAAAAATAGCTTGAAATATACTTTTAAATTTTATTTATTATAGTATATTAAACTTGTTAAATATATAAGTATGTATGGACGTAGTTTTATTTTCTGTTACACGATTTAAAAATTTATAGATGTATATTTCTTATCTTGGACGGTAATAGTTTTTAATTTTGAAATTTTGTTGGATTTTATTTTCAGTCATTATCGATGAATAAATATGAACGAATTATTTTTCATTTAAATTTCGCACTATACAGTAGGGCACTGTGTGACTTTTTTATTCAGAGACAAGACAGAGGTCGCTCGGCTCCGCTTCTCGTTCGAGGTTGGTAGGTTGGTACTTGGTACAGGGTGAACACACAACACACAGTGGTCAGTTATGTTGAATAAAGTTTATTAAAAATTTCAATAAACTTTAAATAAAAATTATCCTCCGGCGGATACAGTTCACTGCAGATTTTCAATACCTAAATCTGTTAGACTAGATGAGGGTGGGCTGCTTGAAGAGGCACTTTGAATTTGAATCTTCAGGTCAGAAAGAACATAATAATCAATATAAAGTAAATAATTATCTACCGTTTTTTTAACTTACAGATTAAGTGCTCCAATAAATTCCCTTTTTTGCTTGTCCGTATCAAAAAACAGGTCGGATTCTTAAAGCAGGGTGAAACATTATATAAATACAAAGTTCGGAAATTTTAAATTGACATGCTGTGGAGGTATTCGAAACCTCATAAGCTGGAAATAACGGGATCGGTAGAAGTGAAATTATCTCGTTCGCTACTTCTATTCCAGTTCTTAAAGGGGTGCCATTGATTACTAAAGTGCAGTTCTGTCTGCTAATTTGCAACTGTCTAAATTCTTCAACAAGATGTGTTTTTATTCCATACGTTTTATCTTCCATTTTTTGTTATAGGCAAAAATTTTATCGATTTAGATAACAGCGGCACAACACAAGTCAGGCCACAGAACATTAAGACAAAGTTTTCAGACTCAGACAGGGGCCCCATCCAAGCACATGCGTGCAATTTGGGGGAGTATTCGGTTACTTATTAAAATACAATTGAAACGATAAAATAGTTCTTCAGCATTAAATATTTCTGTTTCATGTGTTTCAAAACTAAAGAACTTATTTATCATAAAATAATTAATATCTGAGTGGTATTGTATCAAAGTTGTTTACAATAATTCTCTTGTGATAAACAAAACCGTAATTCTATCGGAATTAATCTTTATTTATTATACTATATTAAATTCGTTAAATAAATATGTAATTTAATGTAAATGTTGCGTAGCTAATATAATTTTATTTTTTGGCACGTTATTCTGGCGGCTTTTTGTGGGCACCCCAACCATGGAAACACTTATAGAATCTCCTAGATTCTTTATTTTTGAGAGTTAAAAATAATTTTCTTGGTCTGTCTGGCTGTTTAACTCTCATATGTTGAATATAAACCTAGAAACATAATCTTAGAAACTCAAGATAATAATTAAATTAGTCACCTGCGCTGATTTATAAGCGAGTTTAATTTCAACTTCACTGCATTTAGCTCCAAGCCACAAAAACACTTGTTCTCCGTTATCAAGTATCATTATATCATCGTCAGCCAAATCATCCTATAATTAATTTTTTTAAACTATTCGGAAAAAGTTAATTTTTTACCTGACAAAAATCTGAACATTTTTCCGAAACAACAAAGTACCCTTTTTCGTTAGAACATCTAAACAGTCTTGTATATTCCATAAACGTTGCATCTGTGTCATATGGTTTCTTCCCACCAAGACCCACCCAAAAGAAGTTGTCTGGTTCTTCTCCTTCAGCCAGAACTTGCAAACTAACCCACGGACTATTAAACATTTCTTCGGCTATTTCTTGGATTAAGCGAGCTTCATCGGGATCTGCTTTAGAACCAATCCAAACGTACACAATGCCTGCTTCTTCCTCTTGCTCAAAAGGCACATTGAGTATATAACTATAATTCCGAACATTACACTTTATCAAAACTTATAATATTTTTACCAAAAAGCAGAATTAAGAGAACTGGCGTCGGGTTTTATTTGTACCAATCTTGTGTACAGAGCGCTTCCATTTGATCTTAAATGGTAAAACTCCACTTCGTTTTTCTTCTTCAGCTTCCGTTTTCCTTGATGTATAATAAACTTCCTTTTGAAATGTGCCATAAATTTCATATTTTCTTGTTGTTGGTAAGTTCTAACAACCTCCAGTTTATCATTAAACAAAAGTTTGAATTTTTTTTGTAAAGTAAAAGTAAATGTAAGCCAGCCCATATTGGAAGCTTCGCGTCCTTGCCAAAAATACACAACACAATGAAAATCATCCCCATCATTTGCTTGATCTCCACCATCACTATCATCATCAATTGGCATCCAATAACGACACAAAAATACATAACAATCTTGTGAATAAAAATGGCCTAATTCTTCCTCCGGTAAACGGACAAATTTTTTCCCTTCAAGAACTAAAGCTTCCATTACTTCCAAATCCTCGTTCCATTCTTCCATCAACTGTTGAGCTTCAGCAAGAGGCATTGGAGGCTGTCGTGGTGTAAATAACGCAGTTAAATCGTGTTTAGTTTCTTGTTGCCGAGCCCATTTATTCAAATCAGCGCCAGTTTTTTGAACTGACTCAGCTGTGCGAGTAAAATCAACAGCAATTACTTCATCCCATCCGATGAATTTGCATTTGAATACTTGTGGTTCTGTTCCTTCTCGCACTCTTGTCACAAGCGCGAAATCTGGACGATCGATCATGTTGTAAAGCTCTTCACATAATTTAACAGCAGCCGCATTAACCAATCTTGTGGATTTCTTGCCAATCCTGAACCCAGTGTTTAATGAATAAAATGTTCAATTCAATATTTTATTTAAAGTTTTTTTTTCATTAACTTAACTTACCAAACAAAGACGTCCAAGTAACAGTCCAAAATATAAACATTTTTACTATTGAGCAAATCATTGGTAAGTTTTCCATGAGGCACCTCAACTTGAGGCAACTCTAAGTAACCCATACCAAGTTGGATTTGATATAATCTAGGCGGGACTGGAACAAAATTAGCATCGACATGTTCTTTTAATGGTTCTTCAGGTGGTAAGCCATCTGATTCGCCCAAAACCAACCAAAATTCTTTACTTTCACTACCCATAGTTTCGCTTATCAACTCCGCTTTATTTTTTCTCTCATTTTTATTAATTTTTTCGCACATCAGTCGCGATTTTGATTTTAAAGTATTCTTTGCTTTTTTGCCATTCCATATAAAAATTTTCATACCAGTATCAAGAATAAAAACGTATCTGGGATCTAATGATGCCGTGCAAATTGCAACAGGTTCTAAATGGATTGAAGGACCAGCTGCATGACATCGATAAAACCGTGTTTCAAAAACCTAAATTAAAATTAAGATAAAAAGGAAAATTGTTCCTTTGCCGCTTACATTATCTTCAACAGTGAAAAAACCACTACAAGTTCGTCCACCTTCAATATAAGTTATTTGCGTATCAAAAAGATTTAAAAATTCTTCCGATTCGTCTCCTTGTTCTTCACGAATTGTCCTGCATTGAGCTCCTAAGTAATTCCGCAAATTTACGGCGTGTATAGCTGAACAAGCGCGCTTATCAAGCTAGAAAAAAAAATCATTTGAAAGTCATTAGAAAAATTAACCATACAGAAGCTTTTTCGCCTATCCAAAAATAAATTTCCCAATTTAAAGATTCATGTTCTTGGACTGTCTTTAGTATTATGTAGCAATCTCCTTCGTAAAATTTACCATAAGCTACTTCATCTATTCTATTAGGCAAGAAATTTTCTATTTCCCAGATTGTTAAGCCAGGGACTTGGCCTGCATCCTCTTCAAAGAATTCTGAGTAATCTAGAGGCGGTTTTTCGAGAGTTTCATCCCAGCGTTTTGGCCTAAAAATACAAATAAATATAAATAAAATAGAGTAGGAAACAATTTTAATAAATACTTCAAAGACTCAGCTCTTGGATCATCAGTTTGCATTAGATTTTTCTCTTTTGCGATGTCTTTCATACCCTGTCAAGATAAAATATCAATACTGTTTGAAAAAAAAATGTATATCTTACTTTAAGAATTTTTGCTTGATCTTGGTCAGCTTCTTCATGGTCTCTTCTTCCTCTCCGCAATCGCATTTTCCTAGCAATTGGATCTTTGCTTGGATCTACAAAATTCCAATTAAAAAATTTATAAAATACCTTTAAATTTTTACTTTGAGCGGGTGTAGGTGCCGGTACATTAGCGCCTGCAAGTCTCAATTGATTTTGCAAAGAAAAATCAATATTATAAAATTCTAAGCCAGCTCCTCTGGTCATTTCCACTGGTTTTGGTGGCATAATCAAATCTGGATTATTCCTCAAATCAACAGCAACTAAATCGTTGATTAAATGTATAGTATCCGGTAAAGTAATTAGGCGATTTGAGCTTAAATTTAATTTTTTTAAAGACCCACATCTACATAAACCTTCCGGTATCATTTCTAATTGATTATTAGCTGCAGAAAATATTTCCAAACTTCCAAGTTTACCAATTCCTGACGGAATTCCTTCAAAATCCAATTGATTATCATTAACATAAAGTCGTCTTAGAGTAGATATTTTGCATAAAGCTGCAGGGAGACTCGTTAGTTTATTATGTGATAAATTTAAAGTCTCAAGTTTTTGCCACATTTCCATTGCTGTGGACAGTTCAGTTATTTCGTTTTCGCTAACGTTGAGTCGTTTCAAATTTGGAAGAGAATATAAAGCATCTGGGATTTTAGGTAAGGCGTTTTGAGCCAAATCAACATCTTGTAAAAGCACTAAGTTTTCTAAATTCGATGGAAAATTGGCTAAATTTCGTTGAGTATTTCTCATCTGAAGAGTTTCCAAATTTAATAGAGAGGGTAGTTGTCTTAATTGAAAATGCCCTAAAGGGTTATTATTTAAAATTAGTGTCTGCAAATTTGTCAATCTTCTTGTTTGGGGAGGCAAAGTTTCTAAATTATTGTCGCTCAAATCCAAGAACAACAAATCTGTTAAATTTATGAATAAAGAGTTAGGGATTGAATCAATGCTAAAATCAAACATTTAGTTGAATATAAACAATAAAAACCAACTCACTGATTGTGACTTAAATTCAACACTAGAAGTGACTTAGCTCTATCTAAACCTTCAGGCACTTCTTTTAGATTATTATGACTTAAATCGAGGGTACTCAACTCTTCAAGATGAAATAATTCAGCAGGAATCCCTGAACTTTTAACTTTATTGTGCCTCAAGTTAAGAGTGCGCAAACAATTCAGTTCAGTCAATTCCCCATATAATTTTTCAAGTTGGTTTCTTGTTAAGGACAAATGTTCCAATTTTAACAAATTTCCCATTTCTTTGGGAATTTCTGATAAATTTGTACGATCTAATCGGAGCCATTGCACTCCTGTCATCGAACTTACGGCTTCAGGAAATTTATCCCCCTGAAAATCATCAATGATATAATTAACTCCAAAATTAACTATTGCACTTACACTAAAATCATTTCGTGTAAAATCTACACCTCGTACAAAAGGTAGAACTCCTGTGTTTGCCATTATAAATGTTTGAATATGTGATGATGTAAAAGAGGTTAAGTATGTGTCATACTTGTCAAAACATGCCAAAGTGGTATATACTGATTATACTGGGTGTTGCCATAAACGTTAAATTAAAATTTTGAATCTTCTATATTTAGGTGTGATAAATAACTGATAAATGAACTGACAGACATATCAAAATCACATGTTACACTCCAAATAATTGTTACGAAATACAGTTATAATTTTTTACATAAAAAAGAAAGTGTTTTTTTCTAGACAACAAAGTTGAATATTATACTTTATTGTGGTTTAACAGAATACAATTATATAGAAATATTTATTATCTATTTTCCCAGTGTTTACAAGTATCTTTAATTATAAATAACAAATTAAAAGATTTGAGGATTTACAAACTGATTGTGTTAATCAGTAAATGAATTTCTCTATTTTACATAAATGGATACAAAAAATATAACAAATATATTCAAAAACCAGAATTTTTATTCAAACTTTCTAAAGTAGAAGAAACGTTAAACAATTTGTACATCTTTTGAGACTAAATAAAACGGAACTTGATACGACAAAAAAAACTGCAAATCGATAAGTCTTTATGCAATCCTTTGGCCTTGTACTTAAAACGTGCAAATGCGTAAAAAAAATAAAAATCGTAATTAAACATCATCAAATTGGAAATTAACACTTTTTTGATCAGTAAAAGTATCACTTTTCATTATTTGCATTCTGTATGAATATTTATCTTGTGTTTTTTCAATTTTCAGTCGAGTATTTGGCACTGTAAACCAATATTTTCCGCACGCAATATTTTCCACAGTTTCTTGTTGATTTTTAAAATCGCTGTCATTCCATGTTGTTATTAAATTTGTGACAAGAAAGGCAGTGTAATATTCTGTTGAAATATATCTCATTACATTTGCTAAATGATTGAGATAAGCATTATTAGCTGACGGATCGTTGCAAGACAGTATTATATTAGCTAACGAATCAATTATAATCAGACGCAACATTGTGTTATTTTCTGACTTGGTTTTGATGTTATATATAGCGTTAATTAAATCGTATTTTGTGTATATACGATTTACTATAACTCTCTTCAAGTATTTTCTCTGATGCTCCTGAAAAAAATTATTAAAACAGTTCAATTTTGAAAAACAAAAACCCACATACTTCATCGTGATTTTTCAACAATTTTTTCAGTGCTAGTCCGGAAAAATCGTTTTTTGTATCGAATAAATATACAGGTTGGTTGGTTCTACAGATGATATTTTTAATTATACTTAGAATAAACCGAGTTTTGCCTGCACTTGGTAATCCGCAGATTTCATAAATGTTTCCAGTCAGCAAACCGCCTTTGAGCATTTCATCCACTCTGAAAAGAAAATTATCCTTTTATACTTATGATAAAATTTTTACCCTTTGATTCCAGTGGGTATAATTGCGGTGTTGTTGAGTGTCGCTTTATAGCAGTCAAAACCATTAACAGGCAGAGCTGAGAATTTCTTCAAAAGAAAATTGCGAATAGCTAAGACTTCCTACAAATTAAAAATAATTGTTGGAATGAAAAATGAAAAATTTACTTTGAAATTCAGTCGAGCGATTTTAACTATCTGTTGCGCATCCGTTTTGATGAAATCCAATACAGTGAAAACATATTTTCCATGAAGAGCATCGACGATCTCTTTCGTCAGTAAGGGATGGATTTGCGGTTCTAATCTGTTCATTCGAATATCAGCTAAAAAAGTTTCAATTTGAAAAACCCCGCCGCGCAAGCGTGCCAATCTAAATGCGCATGCGTATTAAAGGTTTTGGGTAAACCAGGCGGCTGTGTTTAGGCGTTGAGCTATAGAGCCCGTCGCCATGTTTGCAAAGGGCGGTGCGTTGTATGTGAATGCGTAAGATGTTGAAAATATCGGTTACATTTTGCGATTTATTCATAACGTGGAATACCCAATTGTAAAGCGAAGTTCGACCGAAACGTTGATTGTGTTTTTATCATCCGATGAGCAAATTTCGTCTGAATAATTTGTGATTACATGATGGTAAGTTGGGATCTCTCAAATGCGAAAATGTAACATGGCGACGGCGACGAATCCTTTGTGTCTTACCATCGAGCTGCGATTTTAACTTGCTGGAGATTTATTCATTAAACGAGTGCTAAATTTACACACTTTGCTTGTTAAAAAAACATTCAGCGATATTTCATTAATAAGACGAGCGTACTTTTCGCGAAATTTTTATTTGAAAGCGGCTTCTATCCCAACAACTGTTTCATCTCTCTCTCGACTGACTAGTCGATAGGAAAATTTTACGTCACAAACATATTGATTTCGCTCCAAATGTATTTAATTTTGAATGTTAACCGCACAGGATTTTACGTCATCTTTTAGGATTTCAAAACACTTGAATAAAAAAAAAAAAAACTCACCGATCAATCGCGCGCTTTTTTACTGTTATTTATTTGTTGTCACAAATCAAAACAATCATGCGATGTTACGCTCAAATTAAGCTAATTTTACCAAAGTCCACAAACTTTTACGCAACTTTTATTAGAAAACAAATTAAGATTTGGTTTTTTTACAGGAATGTAAAGGATGAGCGACGAAACTCCGGGGGCGACGCAGGGTGCTCTGCCCCCGCGTGAGGGTCAGCAAGGCTCTCGAGCTGTGGCAGAGCGCCCTGCTGTGAGAATAACTCAAGTTGCAGGAGCACAGTATGTTATTACGAGTTCGCAACCGCATGGCGTTCCAGCTTTAGCACAGGTAAATAATACTCTTTAACGGGCGCCAAAATACATTATTGAACACTTTATAAGTTTAATAAAATAAAATCGTGTTTATGAATTTTTTCGTTCCTTCAACCGACGCTTCAGACCCGGTGGCAATTTTAGACCAATTAAAAGTTTTTTGCGTTCTCTCATAACAGGAGTAGCTGAGCACTGGTTTTTTCTTGCTTACACCGAAGAATATTGATTTAATTAAGTTTCATTCCGCTGCGGTAATTCACTTAAACATTTTTCCGAAAAAATTGTGAAAGCAGGCTTACCATTTATGCAAAGTAAAATAAAAAAACTCATGGGTTGGTGTAGAGTTTACTGTTAGTTTTTTTTCTAATAGGTGATTTGTTTTATTCTATGGATTTTAGATATATTGCTGTGTAGCTGCTTTTGATTGTTAGATAAAGTTTGAAATGCAAATTTGTTGGTCGTTTTTGCTACCAGATTGCCACTGCTCGAAAGGAAAATATGTTTTCTTTCCAGTGGTTTAGGCTTTTTTTTGTTTGTTTTAGATTTCACCAGGCACGTTGACAACTCAAGGCGGAGTTGCTCGCATAATTAATATAAGCCCTTCACGAGCAAATCAAACGTCATCTTTAAGACCAAGTCAAGCGAATCAGCATATTGTAAATGTTCTAACTAAACCGAGAACGAATACAAATGTCCGATTGCAGTTGTTTCCAACCAGTGGAGGCGAAAGCTCTAGCGGTACATCGACGATGCCTACGCAAACATCGCCGACGAAAGCTCCTGTTAAAAGATTGCTACCGTCCACACCAGAAAAGAAAGATTCGTATGTAGCTAAATTACAGCGAGTTTTAAATCACCGAATCGTAAAGTCGAAATTAATCAAAGAGAAATACAACGAACATCTAATGGAAGCTTATTTCTTAGAAGCGGGAGGAAATATTCTTGATTTATATCAATTTGCAAAAAAGCCGAAATCTCCAGCGTATTTGGCTTATTTAAAAGAGCATGCTATTGATCCAGAAGAAAATCCTGAAGAACAGAATGTTACACAAAATGTACCAAGCACGCCTACAGCTACTTCTGTTAGCTCCCTTCCTGGTATTTCGCATACACAAACCAGTACTCCTACGACGCCCACACCAGTGACTAATAGTCATAATCAGGACTCAAAGTTAAATTCTAGCAAATTGAAAACAAGTGTTCAAAATGTTAGTAGTAATCAAGAACAAATAGTGGAAAAAGCGAAGCAAGAAGCATATGTAGTTCAACGAATAGCAGATCTTCAAAAGGAAGGTTTGTGGTCTGAGAAACGATTACCTAAAGTGCAGGAAATGCAACGAGCGAAAGCACATTGGGATTTTCTTCTTGAAGAAATGGTTTGGTTGGCGGCCGATTTTGCACAGGAAAGAAAATGGAAAAAAGCCGCAGCGAAAAAGTGTGCAAGAATGGTGCAGAAATACTTCCAAGATAAAGCATTAGCTGCTCAACGTGCTGAAAAAGCACAAGAGCAACATTTGCGACGAATAGCTGCTTTTTGTGCGAAAGAAATACGGACTTTCTGGAATAACGTGGAAAAGTTAGTTGAATATAAACAACATACAATTTTAGAAGAAAAAAGGAAGAAAGCTTTGGATCAACAGTTGAGTTTTATTGTTGATCAGACTGAAAAATATTCACAGTTATTAGCGGAAGGTATGAATAAATCGAATGTTGAAAATGTACCTGCTAGTGCTGTGTCGTCTCGATCTGTTTCGCGTGCTAACTCGGACGATGAATTTCAACCTGATAGCCAAAACAGTTCGGACGATGAAGAAACAATTGAGCAAGAAGAAGCAGCTTTGGGTGATGCTGTAGATCAGAATGAAGAAATTGCTGCGCTTCGAAGGGAGTCAGAAATGGATCTCGATGACCTTTTGAAAGAACTACCAAAAGATTATCTTGAAAATAGAGACAGCATTCGGATTAGTGATTTAAGTGATTCTGTAAGTTATTTTATTTAGTTATGTGTGAAATTTTATATGAATTTCCATTTCTTAGGAGGATGAATCTGGAACTGAAGATAAGCAAGATGTAAAGTCTATGAAAAGTGATGAAGATTTTAGTACTGCCAATGTTAGTAGTGATGAAGATGATGAAGATACGATTCAGGAGCAAGAGCAAGTGGAGGGTGAACAGAATCACCAACAAGAATTAGAGGATCTGAAAGCAGAAAATGATATGAGCATAGAAGAGTTACGAAAGAAATATAGTGGACCACCTCCATCGCTTTCCGATGATGAAGACGTGAAAATGTCAGACGCATCAGAAGACGAATCCGAGGAATCTGATAACGAATTAACAGGTAGTTCAGATGAAGATGTGGATGCGTCTGAGATGGAAATGTCTGAAAATGAAAGCCAAGGGGATGACTTAGGTCTTAAATCATTGCTTGAAGATTCTCATCATGAGGGAGAAGATACAAAGACTGATAAAAACAATGATCTTATTAGTGATGCTGCTAAAATAGCTGAAAGTTTACAACCAAAAGGGAACACTCTGTCTTCCACAACCGTAAGTTGATAAACTTGAATATATTCTTTTATTTTACGTAAATGCTTTAGGTATCGACTAAAGTACCGTTTTTATTGAAATTACCTCTCAGAGAATATCAACATATTGGTTTAGAATGGTTAGTAACAATGTATGAGAGAAAACTTAACGGTATTTTGGCGGATGAAATGGGTTTAGGAAAGACAATCCAAACTATAGCACTTTTAGCACATCTTGCATGTGAAAAAGGTGAGATTGTGGAGTTTTTAATTAACATTTTCTCTAAATCTTAATCAACAGAAAATTGGGGACCACATTTAATCGTTGTACCCACATCAGTAATGTTAAACTGGGAAATGGAATGTAAAAAGTGGTCTCCAGCATTCAAAATTCTTACATATTATGGAACACAAAAAGAAAGAAAGATGAAAAGAACAGGTTGGACAAAACCCAATGCTTTTCATATTTGTATTACTTCATATAAACTAGTCATTCAAGACCATCAAAGTTTTAGAAGAAAAAAGTGGAAGTATTTAATTTTAGATGAGGCTCAAAATATAAAGAATTTCAAATCGCAGAGATGGCAATTATTATTGAATTTTCAAACTCAACAGTAATATTGAGTCTTTGTGTTTATTTCAATATAATTTCATTTTTTTTTTTTAGGCGTTTGTTATTAACTGGGACACCTTTACAAAATAATTTGATGGAGTTGTGGTCATTAATGCATTTCCTGATGCCGAATGTTTTTCAATCTCATAGGGAATTTAAAGAATGGTTTTCAAATCCAGTAACAGGCATGATTGAAGGCAATGCAGAGTATAATGAAAATATTATCAAAAGGTTACATAAGGTGAGAACTTTGAAAGTTATTATTTTTAATAAAAAGCAAGTGATGAAATTATACAATTCTCGGAAAGATTGAGATCCATTCAACTCAATCTTGTTTATGAACGACATGAGGCATTTGTCTGACGTATTCGTGATGTCTTGTTCAAAAAAAATATATATAAAAAAATGAGTAATGAAGGGTGTTTTTTTTATAGGTGTTGAGACCATTTTTGCTTCGACGATTAAAATCAGAAGTGGAGAAACAAATGCCAAAAAAATACGAACATGTTATAATGTGTCGTTTATCTAAAAGACAGAGGTTTCTTTATGATGATTACATGTCCAGAGCAAAGTACGTTTCATTAATTTTTTATTTATAAAATGGTAAAATTTTCTTGTTTCAGAACTAAAGAAACATTAGCAAGTGGAAATTTATTAAGTGTTATAAACGTTCTAATGCAATTGAGAAAAGTCTGCAATCATCCAAACTTATTTGAAGTCAGACCGACGATCTCATCTTTTCTTTGCGATAAAATAGTCCTGCTTTACCCGTCTTTAATTCATTCCGTCCTTGATTATGATGTTTGGAGAGTAAGTCACCATTATTTTATTTGTATAGAGATTATTGTAGATGTAGCGTGCTGATGCATAATTTACACATTATTTTCTTTTTGTTGTTTTTGGTTTATGAATTATTTATGATGACACTTTTCTTTACCTGAGGGATTGATAATCCATTCAAATCAATCCCGATAATTGAATGACTTTGAGGCATTTGTCTGATTTTTGTAATATTAATGCGAATCAAATACGATTTCTTTTTTATGTAAAAATGCTTACAATGTTTTTTATTCCAGCATATCGATTTGTGTTGGTTACATTTAAATTTCGTTTTTATGGAATACAATTTGAGTGCATACCAAAGTTATCGAATGAAACAGATGAGAACTCCGCGTAAAATAATCGAGTCGTATACAGTACCAGAAGAAGTTCCTCCTCTTCCACCATGTCGTCTCGTTATGAGAATAAAAAAACAAGAAGATGTTAAAAGTGTGCCAGTTAAAGTCGAGAAAAAAGACGTCAATGGCAAAAATCTTCAAACACAACAAAATATAAAAGTGAAAGTACCACAATATGTAATGCAACAGGGTATTGTTAAAGCCATTCCAGTGAATATTTCACAGTCATTACTTACAAATCAAACGGCAACACCTGTGAGTGTGACATCGGTGTTGAAACCAGCTGATAAAATTTCAGCCAGTTTTGCACAGTTGGTACAAACATCTACAGGAAAACATCTATTATTAACACCTAATCCAAATATATCTGGAAATATACCGGTGTCGACTACAACACCAGGTAAATATTTTAAACAGTTTACCCTTTCTAATTCCATACCATAAATTGAATAAAAAGTTTATGGTATGTCGACAGAAAGGAGATTATTTGTGTCGTACCAAGCGTGTTTATCGGATTCTAGATAAAATCGTATGAACGGCAACAAACAGTTTAATACTGGTTTTTGTATGAAAATTCACTAATTGTTTTTCTAGGAGGACAAAAATTAACATTCCTATCTAAACAGCCGCTTCTGACAGCAGGAAATTCCCATCAAATAACTAAAGCGTTTATGAAAATTCAATTGACTTCTGTGACCGCTACCACTACCAACACAACAACAACTGTGGTAATTAAACAATGAATTTGATTTTATTTTTTGTTAATGTAAAATTATTAGAGTACAACTTCCGTAAAATCCGATGCAAAAGAAGAAAGAAAAATCGTAGGTTCGAAATATATAGAACAATTGTATGCTAATCAATCAAATAATTTGGATGTTCGGTGGGACAGTGATGGCATTGATAATGATGTTGGATCTTCAGATGAAAATGATTTGTTTAAAGATGATTTGAAAACAAGACTGCAAATCATGGCTGAAATTAATGAAAGAAGATGTTCAGCTGTTCCTTTATATGGTGAAGATTTTCGTCAAGTTGTTACAATATTTGATAAAAATAGCACTTTAATCAGTTCATGGAAAACAGGTAAACCTAATTCCGAAGATGCCCAATTTAACTCAGAAATAGAAATGTCTACATGTTTGAAAGAACTCATTCATAATCCTGAAAGTAGAATCGTCCAATTACAAGATATATGTGATAGGTATATTCTTATATGTTTTTTCTATCAATCAATATAATAGTGATTTTAGGTTTATATTTTATGTGCCTGCTGTTAGAGCGCCGGAACCAGAAATGCAAGTTTGGCATCCACCACCTAGTGCTTATTGGGGAGAAAAAGAAACTAAAAAGACGTTAGCCACAATTATGTCTGGTCCTTCAACACCACTTCATCGGATTGCATCTGCTATGGTCACGCAATTCCCGGATCCTAGACTTATACAATACGATTGTGGAAAACTACAAACTTTGGATAAATTATTAAGAAAATTGAAAACCGAAGGACATAGAGTATTAATATTTACACAAATGACAAAAATGTTGGACGTGTTGGAAGCATTTCTTAACTTCCATGGTCATATTTATCTAAGACTGGATGGAACGACAAAAGTGGATCAAAGACAGGTAAATTTTTGTGGAAATTGTAATTTCCACTGTCGATCAGTTAATAGCTGCACTAGCTATTCAACTTTTGCAGCAGTGGAAGATTGAAGCAAAAGCCAGCATGTTTTAAAAATTTATTTTAAAACTATCTAGAACTTTGCTACATTTTCAAAATTATTTATTTATGTATTTAATGCTGGAAATATTTTAGATTTTAATGGAACGGTTTAATGGCGACACAAGAATATTTGCTTTTATTTTGTCGACGCGTTCTGGTGGTATTGGTGTTAATCTTACCGGGGCAGATACTGTGATATTTTACGATTCGGATTGGAATCCGACAATGGACGCTCAAGCTCAAGATCGATGTCATCGTATTGGACAAACTAGAGATGTGCATATTTACAGGTTAATATTTATCGATTAGTATTATTTTTTACAATTAACATTAATTTGTTTTCCAGATTAATAAGTGAAAGAACAATAGAAGAAAATATTCTGAAGAAAGCAAATAAAAAGCGATTGCTAGGCGACCTTGCTATAGAAGGAGGAAATTTTACAACTGCATATTTCAAAAGTGTATGTTATCTTTATTTACAAATGGAACATTTATTTATTTTGTGTTTTTATAGTCTACTATACAAGATTTATTCAATATTGATGCAAATGAAGAAAGTGCTACTAATAGATTGTCAGATCGCCCCAATACTTCAACTGTAGATCAAACACAAGCTGGTGATGATAAAGCGGCTTTAGGAGCTCTTGAAAATGCATTAGCTGCATGTGAAGACGATCAAGATGTGCAAGCAGCTCGAACTGCTAAAGCCGAAGCTGTAGCCGATTTAGCTGAATTTGATGAAAATATTCCTCTTGAAGATACAGAAAAAGAACCAGAAATGAGTAAAGCTGAGCAGGAAATCGACAACATTATCAAACAAGTGAGTGATTACTTTTAAAAGTTATTGTTTTTATTAATTTTTTATTGATTAATAGCTATCACCGATTGAACGATACGCTATGAAATTTATAGAAGAGACAGAATCCGCATGGTCGGCTGAACAGCTAGCTGCCGCGGAACGTGAAATTGAAGAGCAGAAACGTGAATGGGAACAAAATCGTTTAGCGGCTATGCGCGAAGAAGAAGAACGAAGAGCACGCGAATTGGAAGAAGAAAATGATCTATTGACTTTTTCACGGGAGGATGCTACAAATCAGGTTAGCACTAGTAAAACTAAAAAGGCTAATAACTCTAGTACCGCGAGAAAAATTATTCATAAAAATCGTGCGATGAAAAATAAACAAAAACTGAAATCAACTAATAAAATAGTGAAGCAAGTTGTAACAAATAAACTGCCAAGTGATAGAACGATTGCTAAAGCCAAATTCAAAAAGAAATTTCAAAGAAGACGTATGACTAGACGAAGTGCAATAATGAAAGATGAATCAAATGTTGAAACATCTGATAATTCACAATGTTCTCAGAGCACGGATGATTCTTTAGATTCTCGTAAGGTTAATGGTGACACTGATACTAGTGATAAAGAAGAAAGCGATGACCAAACTCTTAATGATTGTAGGTCTTTTATAGCGAAAACAAACCATGTTGATTCGAATTCGCCAAGAACGAGGTCACGTGGTTCTGTTGCTATTAACTTATGGACTCTTGATGTAAGTCCGATTTTACCAGGAGTAAAACCTGTTAAAAATTCGCCAAATCATTCCGTTAAGCGTTTAAAGGCTAATAATGTGGAAAACGATACTAAATCAGATGACGATATTCCTCTTAAAGTTATTGGGGCACGACAAAGAAAAAAATTAGGTGTTACAAAAAAGAAAGAAGTGATAACAAATCACGATAATGAGCCAGATGAAAAGGCTATTGATAATCAGAAAGATGAAGGTGTTACTGAAAATTCTGTTGACGATAACGCTGTGAATAACTCAATACCTAAAGGAAAAATATGTAAAGTTATGCTTAATGACATTGTGTGTGGAGGTCAGTATTCACTATCAGCACAAGCAGAAAGTACTGAACTGAAGAAACCAGATTTGGAAGTTGAAACAACAGTAGAGAGTACTGTTGATGATGATACTGAGGTTCCTAGTGAATCGAATTTAGGAGATGATACGTCTTCGACTGAGAATGGTAACGTATCAACTAAAGATTGTGAAGAAAATCTTATCCTTAATAATAAGTCTGATTTATTACATATTACTGATGATGGTCTAAGTGGTCGAAAAAATAATATAAAAAGCAAGCTCAAATCAAATAAGAAAAATAAAAAATTAGCGAAGTGTTCAAATAATAAAACTTTAGATAATTGGGTAACGCGATCGCCTGTAAATAAAACTATAACGTCAGACAGTGAGAACGTTGATAACACAGAAAATTTAAGTGAATTGACTAACGAGTCATTAAAACGGACTAGTTCACAAGCCGAGTTAAATGATTCCGAATTAGGTAATCAATCTAAAATAATTAAAACCATAAACGAGAGTGAATGCGAAGCAGAACAACTTAGTTAAAAGAATGGATTTGTGATTTCATTATATGATGAAATTTACTGATTAACTTGTACATAATATTTTAGGATTATAGTTTTTTTTACAGATCATTTTTATGCGAATGTGTAAATTATACGTGTGAATGAGATTTTGACATTGTTACTTGAGAATTTGATATTTCAATGTACATATAGAATTCTTTTTTAAACGAAATCTACTTTTCTTTTGGCATTACTCATTTATTTGTTCATTTGTTGACCAAAGGAAAATATTTATAGAATTATTTTCATTTTTCAAAAAGAAGAAAATTGTGATTGCTCAGGGAACTAAAAGTTTTTCTCTAGTTTCATATCCATTGAATTTAATATAAATAAAAAAAGAAATGCCGAAGGAAAAGACATGTGATAGTCTTGAGTATGATAACTACCGTTTATATAAATTTTTTCATTTTTTAGTTTTATATCATTTACCGAGTTAATTTTTTTCAAGTTCGGTGCTTTCTGTTTTTGCCAAACTCTTTTTTTACGTACCCATTCAGTGACTGGTCATGTACATACTTAAAACGAATAAAGAAGTTCTCTTGCGAATGTGTGTTTCATTGCGGGGTGGACGCGAGTTTTGGTGCCTTCTTGCTCCGGCGTCCGCAGCGGGCACCAAAACACTGCCCCGCTGGACACGAGCAAGGCGGCTTCTTTATAAACCCGTAACCCACCCCTGCTTAACCCTTTCCTATTAAAAAAGAGTACATCGTAGAAAGCAAAGTTGGGGTAGGTATCAACACTTCACCATGTTAAAAATGTGACTAAAGAATGGCCTGTGAATAGACAAGAACTAAAACTGCATCTGCATTTTCAAGAACATTTTTCCCAATCCTTGCTTCACCTTTTCTTTCTTCTTTTATTCCTGTAAGTGCTGTCACTAAAATTTGGCGTTCTAATCATAATTTTGAAATAAGCAGGACTATCGCTAATTTTGTTTTTTTTTTTAAAGACAGTTAAAGGTGATTATAAATTATGTTTTCATTGTCCTGTTTTCCAGATATGGGTTTCTGATAATACCGGAGAACAAATGCCTGTAAGTATTATTTTCTTATGACTTGTGTTTTTTGAACATCAGTTGATCCAAAATTGATTCTTTTTTAGATGTGGTGTCCTCCTACACCTCCACAACAGGATACAGACATCTACATTGATCAAACGATGTCATTTTTGTACGACATGAATATAATGTCGGAATCTCAATTACCACCAATTTATGTGAAAAAAGAAGCTAAAAGGACTCGGCATGAAGCAGGTTTTGTTGACAGTCGAAGAGCTCTTAAAATTCCTAGAAAAGAGGATTCTATGAATGCTCCAAAATCACTCTTCCATTCGGCTGCGAATTTGAAATTGCGAAGAGATTTGAAGTTACAAAAATACAGAGGATTAATGAGAAACACTTTACCAATATCTGGAAAATCTAATGTACCAAAACCCGCAATCGAAACTCCACTTTGGCACGATTGGGCTATTCACGAAGATATGGCATTATTGAAAGTCATTCAATCATTTCAAGGATTACCACTTAATTTATTAGTTTCATCACCTGGTCATACCCCTAATTGGGATTTTGTCGCAGATTATGTAAACACTGTTTCAATAACCTATCGTTCTCCAAAACAATGCCGGCAACGTTATGAATCCGTTTTAATACAAAGAGAAGAAGGAAAGCAAGTGTTTGACAATTCTATCCGAAAAAAGAAAAACAAAAGTGGACAAATGCAAAAGTTTTCTTTCCAACAAAAATCAAACAGACCTATGCGTACATCGCAATTGTACACTCAAGATAATAATTCGAAATTTTCACAGATAATGATACAAAGATACGACGCTTTGAAATCTATATCTAATAAACGTGTACCGACTCAAAGAAGTGTTAGTAGTAATCCTCTTACTAAAAATCCGAAACATACTGCTATGTTAACTGAATGTGGTATAGATTTAGATCATCCAATATTACCGGTGGAAGTTGCAGCAAGAAGAGCCGAAAGATTGGCAAGAGAAAAGAAACCAATGACTCCTGAGCAACAAATAGCTAGGATTCAAATGATGAAAGGTGGGATTCGATTCATTTGTTTGCGTTATTTAATTTGATTTGTAGGTTTGCTGCCTTTGAGTCAAGCAAGTACTTCCACGACGCTGCCGCAAGCGGTTGCTGTTTCAAGCGGACCAATTATAACAACAGCTACGCAAGTTACCGTTACGCAAACTATTAATGTTGTGTCTAGTGTTGCTGCTACAGTGTCTACAACACCAGCAACACCACCAAGTAAATTTAATTTTTTCAAGTTTAATATTTTTCTATTTTTATTTTTTAAGATGCTATTCGATCTCAAAGAATTATAACATCGCCTCTTCAAGCATCAGCTGTAGTTTCAGTAGCTGGTTTAAGTCCAGCTCATCTCCCAGCAACTCAGCGTTTAATAGTTTCCGGAAATTCATCCGGTCAGACTAAATCTGAAGGTGGAACACCGACTATTCAAGCAAAACCTATTAGTTCAGCTCAGTTGCAAATACTCCGTCAACAAGCTGGTGCTTTTAAACAACATGTCAGATTGCAAGCAGCACAACCTGTTAAGAATTCCACAGTTACCATAAGTGGCCAACAAACTGTTGTACAATTTACTCAAGCTCAGCCACGACCACAGTTTGTAAGACAAGCTGCTGTTACTCTTGGTGCTAAAGCTGGTATAACTCGAACTGTAACCGAAAGTGAAGTAACTCAATTATTGAAAAAACAACAGCAGAAGACTATTACAGCGGCTGTTGCCAGTGGAACCCAATCGTCAAATATACAAGGAATATCTTCGCAAGTTCTTGCGCAAGCTGTACAACAAGCGGGGTCTTCAGGAACACAAGTAGCGACACTTGTTAAAGCTGTTTCAAGCACAGGTGGAGGTATTTTTTGATTAGATTTTGTAGAAATGAGTTTATTTTTTTGGTTTCAGTGACGCAAACTGTGACTATACCGGTTTCAGCAGTTTCGCTTGCGAATGCTGGGAAAACTATAACTCCAACGATAAAAGCAGCTAATACTCAACAGATTAGACAATTCCAAATACAACAGCAACTGTTGGCTCATAAAAAATTGGGTACTCAGAAATTGAATATTGCTCAAGTCGGGGGTAAAAGTAATGTGCAGACGCAACTTATAGTCGGACCGAAACCATTATCGACGGCGATGACTGTTCAACAGTTTACTCAAGTAATGCGAACACCATTGGGTATTACTAAAGGTCCAGTTGTATTAGCTCGAGGACCTCCAACAAGAGTAATACCTGTAAATACGTCTCAAGGTACCAAACAAACCATACAGGTTGGTGTTGAAATTTGAAGTTTTGTGTTGTTATTAATTATTTTATAAAGGTTGTAGCAGCAACATCACAAGCGTTGAATTCAGCGTTACGACCTCAAGGCTCTTCGACGTTAGCTGGAGCTTTAGCAGGTATTAAAGTCCAAGGACAAGGCGGAACTCAAGCTCAACTTTTGTCGCAAGTATCAGCAGCTCTCCAAAATCCATCTGCTGTAAGACAAGGAAGTCCAGTGAGGTTACAAACCGCCAGTGGAGCCTCTATTGTCGCTGTCACAGTTCAGCCCACTTCAAATGTACAACAAGGGACTCCACAAACGTCAAGCGCGGAACAAGTAAGTAGATTTATGAAAAAAAATTAATTTTAGCATTTTTTGTAATATTAGAGCTTTTTTTTGTTCTGTGAAGGCAGTTTTAGTTGTATTTCTTTTTTTCAACTTGTGCTGTGATAACTAAATAATTTTATAGATTACTTCCTTCAATTTTTAGTATTATTTTTTAGGTTAACTTTATGTTTTGTTTGAATGTTGAGGTTTGCGTTTTTGATTGTACAATGGTTATGTAAACTGACTGTTTAATATTTAATAAAACGAAAAAAAAATGACATGTAAATAAAATTTATAATTGGAGTAGTAACAAATTTTGTAATAGCTTTTATTTTTTCTTCAAATAAAGAATTTTTTATAATTTGGTTTCTGCATGCGGATGGCTGACTCCTTTTGAAATTTAATTATTTATTTTCAGGAGTAATCAATAATCTTCTAAGAAGATAATCGTTTATGTGAAGTGTAATATTATTAATAAAATGTTGAATTAGCCTTTCGTTCATTTTAATATCATCAAAAGTTGAGTAAGTACATTCTTTGGTATTTCTTAGAATATTAATTTTTTCTGCCCTCTGTTGGACAGTAGCAGAATTTGATAAAGTATTTTTTTTAGAGGCTTTATGATAGTTCATCAGTTGTTCAATATGTGGCGCTTTAATTTGCTTGTCGCTGTCATTTTCCTTTCATTGACGACTGTCAGTTGCTTTCAGTTTAGCCAATTCAGTTTGGCAACAGCTTTTGTCGGAAGTAAGTTGTGTGTTGCAGAAAGTTAACCTATACGTATCGTGTGTTCAGAAACAATCAAAACAAATCCCTAAAAAATAATTTTATAAGAAAAATCTATCCCAATCACCAAAAATCCTCTTCTGACAGGTAAGTCACGATTTTCCTTTTACTATTTATATAAGTTAGGTTTGGTGTTCCACATGCCAAAGTAAACGTTGAAGATGATCTTTCGGAATTTTAATAAGAATAACGGTAATTTTTATTTAGTCGTGCGGTAATTTGTACATGTGTAAATATTTACTGGATGAATGAAAAAAAAAAAGAAATGCGAAAAGGAAGCGCGCGGAAATGTGGGCACACTTTTACTGTTGTTGCGATTGAGTAAGAATGAAGAACGGAGGTCATTTCATCTCCAATGTGAACGAAAGTAATAAGTTAAACACTATAATTAACAATAGTTTGTTTACGTTTTTAGCAATTTAATTTTATTAGATATCCTCTCATCCAAAACTTTGACGTTTTGTAAATATTGCCTTGCATCGCTCATTGACTACTTTGTTGATTTCACAAAATTAAAAAAAAGTAAACAGAACATTAAAATAAATAGAATTTTAATATTTGTAAATGCGCTGCATAATCTATTACATATGTAGTGTATCAAAAAAATTTTTTGAATGTGCAGGCGTGATTAAAATCTGACTGTGGTCCAACTTCTAGACTAATACATAAAAATGTAATCGAGGGGAAGTTGTGGCAGGAAGTATTCCGCATAAGAAAATTAATATAGGTCGGATGGGTTTTAGTTTTAATTTCTTTTTGTTTGAATAAAATAATGAAGGGTTTCTTTTTCTCATTTTGTACGTTTGTTTTACATTAATAAAATAAGTAGACTTTTATGCTGCTATGAACAGATCCCAAGATATAGAACAGATTTTTTATGTTTCAAATTTACATACATTCATTCTTGCAAGCCTCACTCTCCATTCATGAAATATTAAAATAATCCTGTGGGATTTGGATTTTATTTTAAAGTTCCTTTTAAATTTTTTTATTGAAGAATGATAAGCTCATTTTAAAATATAAAAAAGTTTTAATTATAGATTCCAACAAAAGAGTGCAAGGCCTTATTTGAAAGCTTTTTTCTCTGATTAACAACAATAATAAAGAAAATATATACAAAATTTTTTTTTTTAGTAATGAAACGGAGTAATAAGAGGTTCCTATTTTCAGGTAAAAGAAGACAGAAAAAGTTTTAATTATAGACTCCAACAAAAATAATCGCCATGTGCAAGGTCTTGCTTGGACATTTTTTTCTGATTAACTACAATGATAAAAACGTTTTTTTAAACTAAAACCATAAATTTAAATATCGCACTTTAAATTGTGAAAAATTTCAAAATTTTTGAACGGCAAATTTCAATAAAAATTCAAAGCTTTTTTACCTTAGATCAAGCAAAACTCTTGTAATAAATCTGCAAAGAATATTTTTATGTACACAGATTCGATTATAAAATATGTGTCTAAAAATTTCGATTGTAATATTTTTTGTCCTCTCTGAAAAGTCTATTCTAAAGAGAATATCTCTTTTGCTTCTTTAATAATAATTTTTTAAATACGAGTCTCTTTCTATTGTTAATCTTCGCGTAAGGTAATTTTGTAACTGCCATCTTGAGAGTCCACCAAAAGTAAAAGTTGTGTACATTTCGTAATGTTGTTCTTCCATTGTTGTTAAACTTAGTATCGTCTATCAAAACAGGTAAATATGGCTATAACATACTACCAATATCAACTTTAAACTTTGAAACTATGTTCAGGAATTAGTGAAGAAAGTTTTGGTAGTTAGGTGTACTTACATTCTACTTTACTGGTTCTATCAATTTGGCAC
This sequence comes from Latheticus oryzae, assembly GCA_030157265.1. Classification (NCBI taxonomy): domain Eukaryota; kingdom Metazoa; phylum Arthropoda; class Insecta; order Coleoptera; family Tenebrionidae; genus Latheticus; species Latheticus oryzae. The sequence goes on from CM058050.1 coordinate 14,516,166, forward strand.
ACTCATGTGTGTAATTATTTTTTTGTAGGTTGTAATAAAGGCGTTGCATTTTTTTCCAACAGAACATTGTATAATCTCCCATTAATATGCGTCAGAAGTAATAACGACTTGTCCTAAATTTTTATGTTCTCATTGTTTGTCTGTAAGTTGTGTTTAAATTTTCATATCGTAAGCGCTTCCATGACAGCTGAAAAGAGCTTCAGAGAATTGAGTATAGATTTTACAAATTGGTACTGACAATACAGTAATTTAATGTAAACTCATTTACATGCGCGTCTGAAGCTCGGTCAAATTTACTTATTTAGCTGAGATATTACTAGTGCTAGGTTGAACAATAAATCATTAGTTGTTTGCTATGTAATTATCTTAAAACAAGATTATTATCGATTGATAATTTTTGAGTTTTTGTATGACCTATTTGGATGAGAAAATGCAAATGTTAACCAACTGTTCGAGTTTCTTTGAATTTTGGCATAATAAATAATGGCCGTTTTGGAAGCTCTACCACACTCATGTATCCGGTGCTGGATTGTTGAAATACGACTATGTGGTTTAGGTTCAAATCTGGACGGGCATCTGTTAGAATAATGATCGTCGTATTCCGATTTCCTGTTTTTATGTTATCTGATTTTTGTAAAATTACACATGCAACGAACAATAGACTGTGAAAAGACGCTCAAGTTATTGCTTTTGTTTTATTTCATTATTTTTTTATTCAAAATATCACGGAAAATAGATCTATTTTCGTTTTAATTATTATTGTATTGGTACTGCGGCATAAGCAAACTGAAAGTTTGATTTACAAAAAAGAATTCGAGAAGTTAATTTGGAAGTTTAGACAGTCTATACATAATGATATCAGTTGTCAATAATATTTTTAATTGGATTTCAACTTCATTGAAGTTCGTTTGGGGAATTGGTTGGAAATATTGGAGGATGATAATTTGTCAAAGTTGTGAGCTTTTCGAATAAGATAAATATTCCGTTGAAAATTCCCTCTTTAATTAATAACCCAGCTAAGATTTGTTCCTATAATTTCCTCATCTGATGATTTCGGTGAATTGGATTGAAACTAAACACTAGGAGAAACGCAACGCTCGTCTAACAGCTGACGTAGTCCAATTATGTATTTTTTGGTCATTCCAATTGATTAGATGTAAATACTGACTGATAGAGAAGTTAACTTGTGTGTTAATCTTGTTATTGATTATATAGCAGCTGCGTCGTTCTTCAATTATTAATTATTTGATCATGTAGTCAGGCTTGTAATCTCTTATCAGCTTGGTTCGCAACTCGATCAATACTTCTATACAAGTTTAGTATTAACATTAACAGCTTTTTCAATAGTCGGTAAGTTTTCTTTGAAATTGTCTCCAACTTGAATTCAATGTTCTTCAACTAAATTACCACAATAATTCAATTTTAATTGCATCATCAGATTACTTTTTGCTTTCGAGTTACGGCGGTTTGCTTGATTTGTCCATATTCGGATGACGCGAATAAATTATTGTCATCGGAAACAACAGTGTTTGCAGGTAATTGGTGAGTGAAATGTTGCTTTTTCCAATTTGTGATTGATGGTACAGTTGCTGTTTGACCGTTAATTGTAGCTCTATTTTTTATTTGGAAAAACACATTTCTGGTGTTGACTTTGTCACAACTAATGTGTTTTGTCTTGAACTGCTGAGGAACGATAAGGATAATTAATTACTGTTACGATGATCTCTGAAATACAATCAGACAAGTCGGCTAAGTTTATGGATTAGTTCCAGGTTTTATGATGTGCTAGTCACTAGGAGGTTTATGGTCTTTAATTGTTTACATTGTTATGTCGAGGGTTTGTTATTGAAATTAATCTGGCAAGGCTTTATATAACTATGAAGGATTTGCATATTTATGATTTTTAGAAAAGAGCGGTTGGATTTTTTTTATCTTCATTAAAGCAAAAGAATCGCGAGAGAACAAAAGAAAAAGAGTTAATGTTTAACTTTCTTCTCTTCTTTATTTGGAATAGTGACTTTTAGAGGAAAAAAAACACTTATGGCGAAGTAAGCTTCTTGCTACTTCGAAATAATAAAAATTAACTTAAGAGTTACTTAAAGTCTTCCATTGTTGATTCTTGTTTGAACCGCTGTCATACAACTTCAACTTTATATTGGTGTAGGCGTTTACGGTCTTCAAATTAATTTACCGTGAAATTTTTCCGCCTTGTCACCCCTTGAGATATTAAATCATCAAGAGCAATGTGCTGCGCAATATGATCTCTATTGTATGCATGCATTAACTCAAATTTTCCTGTCATTTTCATCAAGGAATAGCTTTTTCATTGAAACGACTCCATTATTTTAGAATCAGTAATTATAACCATTTTTTTTTCAAGTAAAAACTTTTATAAATCTTTGCTATCAGTGAATATCCGCGGTAATATTTTGGATTCCCGACAGTTTCTTGGGATTGCCTCGACCCATCAACAACGCAACCGGGAAATCTCTCGGGAACATGAAGTTTTGCAGAAATCAACCTTATATTCAAGAATCGTCCATCTAAACCAAGGGACGTACGGCTAGTAAAAAGAACATATGTATTATAAAAAAAGGAGCGACGATGGCGACTTTTCTCTTTAGGGAATTGACGGATTTTGATCAGGTGACGTTTAATCTTGGCAAGCACGAAAAATGTATTTTCCTGTTCCGGAGTTTACCTACATCAGGCTCTTTTTACAGGTCACGTTGTAAAAGCAATCGTGTATAAAAATCAATCCGGTGAACGGATTTCTGACGGGTTATAATGCAAATTAACCTAATTGATGGATTCCATTGATCTATAAGATTTTGTTCTTTTAATAATATTGAAAAAAGTTTCATTTTTAGCCCCATTATCGTTCCCCAACAAATATTAAGGAATATGAGAGTAAATTGTTAAATGCACCGCCGAGTGGTCTATAATCGTTTCAAGTTATGGCAGTTTCGCAGAAGTTCCATCTTTATCATCGCCCTTTTTATACGAACTTTACACTAAGACTCCAAATTATCGCTGTAATTATAAAGAAGAGAAATTGTGGTAGACGATTAAGTACCATCGCTATTGTTGTAAAAACAATTTTATCATTTAATCGCTATTTAGTTTTAGTGGCAGCGTTAAAGGTTAGTTAGTTTGACCGTTTGATTCTCCGCAATGTTCAAAGGAAATAATTGTTAAAGATATACCAACCCTCACACTAGAATCACTTCCATCTTTGAAATTACTAGTAGCAGGTGGTTTAATTTTAGTACAATTAAAGCATGCAAGTTGAGCAATAGGGGTGTTTTCGTTTTATATTTAAAGAAGAAAGAAACGGTCTGTTTATTATCAATAAACACGAAAAGCAACGGAATCGATTTGGCCCTTTTTAATTTTGAATACGAACTGCGGAATGCGGACTAGTTGAATTATTAATTCGTTTGAGTTGTTGTTGATAAAGATCTATTATTTTAAAAAATTTAAAAATTTTTGTTTTATTTAAGAAAAAACTTTGCTGTATGTGCATTTTGGTTTTACTCACTTTGAAATTGGTGCTTATACGTTTTATTGTCAGCTTTGTGGCTGTTGAAAGGACAAGTTGTAGTAAACTGCATGGGTATAAATGTAGGGGAATGTAGAGTCCTAAAGGCTGCGTTTGAATAGGTCATTGCTTTTAGCCTTTCCAGCTACAAAGCTTTCATATTCATACAACAAATAAAATTTTAACTATTCAGTGTTTGAAAGAATAGACATTATTATTGGTATTGTGTCTCAGCAATTATTAAAGTCACGTCTTTTCGCGGAAATTCGTCGTGTTTCGTTTGATTAGTGCGGTATCTGTGTAGGAGAAACTGTCAGACAAAGTCAGAAAACATAAAGTAATGTCTTTTGTAACGTTATCGCTTTTACCGCCATGTGTTGGGTTTATTGCAACAGATGATCTTTGTTTGGGAACTTTTAGGATGGGGTAATATGATAACGTAATGCATTATTCCGTTTTTGTATTATTAAGTTACGAAGTTTTACGAGACGACTCATTTAGCGAATGTTTTAAATTTACTCGCATGTACTCACATTTGATTAAAAAAAAAACAATAACGAAGGGATGGTTTCGTGTTGTACGATAATTTAGATAATTTTAATAGCGTCTACGTTGCGTTCGATCTGATAATGGTAATGCATTTATTTAATGGCTTTATTTAACAAGCGTTCATATTGCAAGTTTTAATTTGCGCTTCTTTTTCTCCTGGAGCACATCCTCCTCCAATACAATGTCTCCACCTTGTGATTTTACCAACGCCACAGGTGACACTACATTGTGACCATTTGCTCCAACGATCCCATCTTTTTGTCATTTTATTTTCTCTTTTTATTGGATATGATGAATCTGATGGATGCATTACGACAACTTGGGTTGCTCCTCGTTTATGTAAATGGCCACCGACAACTTTACACTCATCAATATTCTTTGTCTGACACAAGGAATATAGCAGCAGGAACACACAAAGCGCACGTAGTGTCATTTCACAATTGACAGATGGATTGCGCCGTTTTTCAGTTGTTCTGTCTTATTTGTCCTAATTATCTTTTTTTCTATTCTTATGTAAATTTTTTCCTTTAAAGTCATTTATTATCCCAATCGATAGTTCTAGTTGTGTCTCAATTGCGATTCACAAAATCGATGGGTTTAACTTGCAGCATTCCTCAGGAAAAATTTATGGCTCTTTAAATTAAGTAACTTTCTACCCGTACTATTCTCGCAAACAGGAGCACAGGTTTGTAATTTGTTACAGATAGAAAAAAAAAACACTTTAACGCTTGTAAAACTATAAAACAATTAATATTGAAGAAGTTATTTATTTTTCTTTAACATTGAGTTTTTTTTTTCTAAATTGTGTTGAATATTGAGAGCTAGATAAAGACTCTATTCTTCTTTGAGCTTTTTATCATGTAGAGTTCACAATGGAGTTGCTGTCTTCTTTGATTCGGTATTGTGTGCGGTAATAGAAATACCACAATGCGATCTATATAAACCCAAGTGTTGAAGTGTTTTACTTGAAGCTTAATACCAGTAATTGATCTATTTGCCATGTGTCATACTGCATTATAATTTAGTGTTTGCTTTCGTTACAGTTCATTTCACTTTTATTAATAGAAATTGGCAAGATCTGAACTCACTGAAACATTGTTTATCCAATTACTCAAAAAGTATTTTGATAGTAGGTACTTGAAAACGGCATCGTCTCGGAATACATTTTTTCATTGAAGGGAAAAGTATATCCGCGGTGGTTAATTAGAAACTTACACGTGAATCAGCGTGTATAAAACCACAAATAGCCGGTCGGTGAAACTTAATAATTCTTGTTTTCGTCATCATTGTCCAAGATTTAATATATCTGTCTGACTTTGGTGCTGATATAATAATGTTTCTTTTTTTGCTTAGTCATAAATGGAAGAACAGCCGGCTTGCATTTCACATCTGTAAGGGCTAGTAATTTTAGATAACAAACAGAAAACGTGCTGACAAGTTATCGAGAAATAGACAAAGACTTGGGTAAAAATATTGGAGTATTATTGGTGAAATCAGTCAACATGAAAAAAAAGTTACAAATATCGTTTCATGAATATTTATTAAAAAAGATAGAATGTGTGGTTATTTTAACAGGGTGAGCGAAAAGGTGGAAAGCACGAAATTTACGACATTAATTATTCTGTTAGAAGTGTTGTGTTTGACATCATCTTTATTCATATAGGTACAAAATCTTATCTTCTGAAAATTAACTTTGATATTCAGATTTATTAGTGCGTTGGAAATTTAGTAATTACTTTCAGAGAATACTGAAATTGCAGCCAGTAACACAAAATTCTATCGGCTTTGTTCAATCATTATTAAATTAATTTTTGACTCAGAAATAAGCATAAAGCTTCAAAATTGAATTTTGCGAATTTGTCTCTATTCATCAGCTCAGTTCTTAGTTTATAAATAAAACTGGTCAAAAATTGCTGCTTTTACTTCTACTCTGGTGTAGCTATCACTTTCATATTTTGGGGAAAATTACGACTAATTGAATTTTGTGCCACTGAGTGTATTATACATTCCAAATATAATCTTTTTATCATGACTGTAACGGTGTGAAGCATCGATTTTACCCATCCTCAAATATAACTCACAATTAAACGGATTATTTTTATCGTTCCCCTTCTATTATAAACCTTTGTTAAATGTAGTGTGGAGGCCAATTTTATGTTTCCGTTGAAAAGTCATTAAATCTGTGAAAAACATCTGTCCTATACAAGATTTCCATTCATTTATGTTATTTGAGTGTTTTTTTGTTCGATTTGTATTCTGAACATCACATCTGATATTGTGAATTTCAACTTTTAAGCTTTGTTGAAACGAAAGTTGGTTTAATTGTGCATTTTTAAAGAAGATTTAAATTAAAAATGAAAATGATTCAATGATTGTACTAAAACAAGCAATTTGGGTCGCAAGGGTGTCGCTTGCAGAAATGAAGTGAGTCGAGAGCTTTAGAATGCTTTCAAGCAGTAGCATTTATTATAAGCCTTCATCTATAAAGTTGATTCTCTAAAACCCCTTGACGACTTTGAAGAGAAGGTTGCTTTTGAGAAAGTACATTGATCGAGTGACCTATATTGATCTTTGATTAACGTTGTAAAAAAAATACTTTCTAATAAGAGAATAAAATAAAACAATACGATTTTTCTGGTTAATTTATTTTATGGTAATGAAACAAGAAACATTTGCGGTAAATGTTAACGAATTTGATACAGATTTGCGGTGGAATTATTTTTTACGTAATAAACTATTTAAATTATGTATTTAGCATCTTTTCTGGATTGTAAAAACGTATTCAAGTGAAATGAGGAGAAATGGAGAGACTGGAGAGGATTAAATTTATTCGTGAAATGTCACGGTCGATTAAAAGCAATTTATAAGAAATTTTAGATCGATTTAAATTTTATTGCGTTTTTGTTACCTAAATTTTAAGCGTCTCCAAATATTGAGCAAAGTTTCAAATAGTCGAGGTTTTTTGTATTATCATTATTAATTATTGAATAATTTTAAATTGGTTAGGTATTGTGTATGTTTGCATAATGGATGTATTAATTTAATTTATTATTTTGTTAAATTTAATAAAATATACCAAACAAAATCCAGGTTTATTAAACCGTAAATAAAGTTGGGGTCAGTTGAATCAAATTTAGAAAATGCACTTTCAAATACAATGTATCAATTGACCAAGAATCACATTTTATAGCCTTTCACTAAGATGTGTGGGATTTTTTGCAAGACCCACTTGAAAAATTATAAATCATTTGGTGCTGATGCAAACGACAGTGCAATAAATATTTTTCAAATTTGTAATAAATGTGAGTGTTAATTATCACATTTTCATTTTCTGAAAAATTGAAAACTGATTTTATTGTTTGTGTTGTACAATTCTATATTGTGAAGGTCTTCACAATCGCTCTAGCTACCGGTTTGAAATCGCACGAAGCGATGAGAGGAATCAAAAACTTGAATCAGCCGTCTTAACATGTGATATGAATTTTGATGTCCAATCGAAACGAAACCATTGTCTATAAAACCAGCTTGCAATTTTTTTCTATTTAAAAAAAGTCCATTGTATCTATTGTTTTCGAACTCAGACTATTGAATAGTTCGTAATTCAGTGTTGAGATTTTGAATTTTTCTTCTGATTTTGTATTTAGTTCGTCTGGATTTTACTGAAAATCTAAATCAACAGGTCGATTTGATGTTACATTTTTATTAAAAAAAAAAACAAACAATTTTAGAACAGCGGAAGTTGGATTAAACATGAAATCAGCAATTAGCAATCAGCATTTGCCAGGATGGAATTTCAAATGCAGTTTTTAATTTTTCAATTTTAGAAATAAATGAAAACATTTTTCCGGTCAGTGCATATGAGCATATTCTTGAAATCAAATAAAAAGGATGAGTTTGTGCAATGGCTGGAAGAAATTTCAGTGGAATTCCAAGTCTTTTCCTTTAACTTATTTAGAGGAAATTCAGAAATATCATTTTCTTGAAAGAAAAATGGTTGTTTATTTTCGTGTTTAGCGTATATATAGTTAACGTACTCGCCAGAAAGATTATTAAGAATGATTACGCCGACATGCTGGTTTACTAGATGTATATGTGTGTGATTCTGACCGAAATAGCTCGAGGTCGAAGAACTGAGAATGACGAAGTGACTGCAACGCGAAAAGCACTGAGATTTACTATCAATTTGTTATAGTCACCAATTTGGGTGACGACAAATTCAATGGACACTTCCTCTTCAATCCTTACAATGAAGACATTTAACGCGTCATAAAGTCCTTCGACAACGGTTTCATCCAAGATTGTGTCCGATTTGAATTGTAGCAGCCAGATTTTTTTTTTTTTTTTTTTTTTTGTTAAAGGCACGACAAGCAATTTCTTACTAAAGAAGGCCAATTTTCTTGACTATGACGCATCTGTTGCTTTCATGAAAGACGTAATCCATCAAAATATGTCATTTTCTGCTTCAGCGAAATGTGATTAAAGGAAGGGGCGGTAATTGAAGTGAATTAGAGGCTAGACGTTACCCGCAGTTTAAGACAGGTCGCTGCTTTTAGAATACTTGAAAATCTTTCAAGTGTTCTAGTTTGTAGTTATGTCGAAAAACTCCAGAAAGCTTTTGAAGTTAGTTTATCTCTAATTTTCCAAATTACTGCAAACATCAGTCTAGAAGATGTTTTTTTTTTTTATTTTTGTCACGCCTTGTTGAATGCGTTATTTTTTGTTTGCATTTCCAGAGAATGCACAGTAAAGAAGAATTTAATTCTATGGTGCCATTATTCTAGTCTATTCAGTTTCATAAAGGATATGGCAGAATATGGCTATAAATTATAGATAAAATGTTATCATAAAAATGGATAATTACGGTAATAGTGAACTGTAACAATCTATGTATAAATATTTTGTTCAAATTTTGCACTCTTGTCGAGCATATGTACAGTTACAGTTTGTATTATTTAGAGAGTAATAAATATTACATACAACCGCAGTAAACAAAGCTCGTGAGTCATGCATTTAAAAATATTTTGTTATTTATGAACAAATATAAATCCATTGTTTTCCACTAAAAGAAATATAAATTTTTGATATTTTTTTATGAAGTCCATTTTATGCTTCCTGGAGTCTGTTAGTGACCCTCGTCATCCACAGGCAGGGTGCATGGTGATTTATCGTGTTAATCAGAATTTAGTGACACCCTACTAAGGAAAAATGACTGCTGCTGCCAAATTAAATATCTCGAACGTTTCTAATTGCTGTTGTTCACGAATTACAAACAGTTTTTGTTTCTGCAAAGTAATACCATTACGTTGTAGAATCGTTAACGACCATTGAATTCCTCCCGAAGAATTTTCTTAATCTTTTTTAGCGCTGCGGAAAAAACAGGATTATGGGGAATAACAGTTTCAGAAAAAATCCTTTATAGGTTTTGTCTTCTATACCTATAACATTTAATTTCTACGCATATTCGAAATGTCTTAAGCCCTTAGGGCAAAGCGAAAATGAGTGGGCCCGGTTTAAGCCGGGAATTTGTTGGGTCGCCTCCAGATATCCGCCGTTCTGTTGTATGTCTAATCGAAACCGGAGTCCGTAAAAAGAAATTCCTTATTTGTCCCGGATGCCTCTGGCTCCTCCAAGGACACTATGTGAAGAGAGATGCCCGGAAACGCTTTTTGTTCACACATCGATTGTTCGTTCGTTCGCCTTTTACTTCTTTTACTTTCATCTTTTGGGATTTTACTAAGAAATTTATTAAGTGGGTACTTGATGGATTTATAGGTGAGACAGTTGCCACTCTCAATCGATTTTTACATCTGCATTAAATTGTACATTTGGTTTGACAACCGAACTATCCTTAATTGCACGTCGTACAAAAATAACTCAGTTCCAGACGGAAACTCTCGAAATTGAGTGTCAGCTCTTTAAGTATGTAGAAACCCACATTGATTCGTATATCGGTGTTTGACAGTAATACAATTATATTTGTTTACTGCCCTCTTCGTGTTTCATGCTTCCGTAACACCTGTTTTCGATGTCACATACTGTGTGTTTCACACTTGATATTCGTCGGTGGTGACACTTAAACCTGCCAGAATTGTATTATATTCCCACATAGATAAATATACTTACTATTTACACACTGTGAGAAAACGTTTTTCTTTTAGATTTATGTTATATGATAAAAATTAAGTTATACCTCAAAGTATTTTACCTAAATTTGAGCGTTATTGTTATGTGGAACGATAGCAAATTGTGATGAAAATTTTCGAGGATATAAAAGCAAAAGCATTTCATGTTACTTCCGTCAAACAATACATTATTCTTTTATAAATAACGCTGGAAACGAATCGTGAATAAATAGCTGATAAAAACGTATAGCAATAAGAAGAAGACGGTTTTGTGTTCATCAAATGTCTTTTCTAAATAGACCACCTGAATAAAACAATACTCCATTACATTATACTTATAGCCTCTACGTCTGAAGTTCAAGACTAAGTTGCACTTCAGATGTAAAACAATACTTTTCTTTTTATGGAATGGTTATTATTTATAGTCAATGGGATTTTTCTTTCTAAACAAATTTCTGTTGTATTTCATAAATATTTTCTCATGTCCCACATTTTCATTTACTATAGTGTTTGTTTAATTACCACTTGTCTAGTATTCACTGCGTTTTCAAATTAGATAACTGTTTTGAAAGCGACATATTTTCATTTTTCTTCTTTTTTTTCTAATACAGAATATTGCGATAAACAGCAAGAAAGTAAGTGATTTAATTACAACTATGAGGTTGCAATGTTACTATTTTTTTTATAAATTATTTCGTAAATTATGCGACCCATTTTTTTATTTTGTTAATATTTACAGTTAGAGTATCATATTACGTAGAGAATTTGAATCTGTTTTTTCAGTCACCAATTAATTTTAATTAGTTCACCAAAGCAAATTTTTGTACTGGGAATATACAACAGGTTAAAAAAAAATCTAATTATAAAATCTATCAGTGAGGAATATTATTTCATGTGACAGTTGTTAATTCTTTTGTCGTTTTGGAGCAAACTATAAAGTTACTAGTTTATCAATTAATTGACTAATTAATTATTCATAGAAATGCTTGTTAGAGCTATAAATCAACAAACATGCGCTGAAGGTAAACGTTACACCTTATTTAGAATTATTATTCAAAAGTTACTTTTTCCTTCTGCTTTCCACTAATCCGATAAATGTCGGTTTTATTTTATAAACACTTCTCCGTTTCCATTTTATTTTTTCCGATTGCTGTCAAATTTTATTTGAGAAAAATAATTCTACTAAAAAAATATTTTAATAAAAAGACATTTGTAAATTACAAAAAGCTTTTTATGAAGGCGTTGCTCGTTTGCAAAAAAAAAGTTTATATAAAGGCATGCGTATATTAAAATTTAGTGCTTAGTTCTTTGAAAAGCTCCATATTCAAATGCTTCTTTTTTCTGTATTTAACGTTGGCCTTTTAGAATGCGAAAGCACCTTTTAAAACTCGTCAATTACAGAACTGATGTGCATTGTTTATTACAGAATATTATATGTTGTGATGGCTGATGGCAGTATTAGAGTGAATATGCACAATTTCAAAGGAAATTCGCTCTAGCTCGAGTATTCTTATACACAATATCCAGTATAATGCATCGTGTGCTTTTGTTTTTATGTTACACTATTTTTGTTTTAAGAAGTATTTTCAATTTCTATGCAACATCTAAAGTATGAAATGCACATGAGACAGCCATTTTCTGTGCAAATAAGTAGTCAAAGAAAAAAAAAAGTTTAAATTAATTCCTAAAAACATATTTCCGGTTAGCTTTTAAAGTTTTCTTGTGTAGGCGTAATATGATTTGGTTTCTTTGAGTGCGTCTTCTGAACATTTTATTTCCATCTATTTTTCTTCACACGTGTTATTCTGTTTCGTGTATTCTTGTGTAGTATTTTGAATGGATTGTCGACTCATCCTTCTTTTCTTTTTTCTGTTGGAAGGACATTGTAACTTACACGAAACCCTCCTAATTTACAGCGCATATAAAGGTTCAGTGTCGTAAGAAAAATTCTTTTCTCGGAAATGTAGAAAATTGAATAAAGTGAGCAGCAGCTATCTGAGTTGTGTTCCAGATTCTTGAATTTCAGTTTACGACAAATTGGAAGTTTCATTTTTATTTATTTGAAAGCAATTGAATTGTTTTTATGTTTGAGAAGTCGTTTTATTAAAATTGAAGAATTGTTAGATTATAAATGAATCGATATTTTTCGAAGAAAGAAGTAGAACGCGATCCAAACAATAATTATTCTTTCACAAGTTGTAGACACGAACAACACACCCCCAAAATCAGCGCTGCCAATTTTTTGTTGTATTTGTTTTTTGTTCGCACACATCAAACATTTGTCGTTTTTGGTGGATGAAGGGGGCACCATCACGCTTCTGGTCATTAATCAAACGTACGTTTCTGTGTTAAATACAAGAGGAAAAATTCGTTGAGTTGGTATTTTCTCCATCACTAAACACACGAAACCTTTATTTATATTTCAGTATTAAAAGTACAAGAGGGTAAAATGACTAAAACGTAGCCTCGGATTGTTGAATAAAAATGAGAAAACTCCGTGAGTGATGCATAATCAAGGCGCACTTATTCAAATTGTACGTTTCTGTTCTGTTGCTGTGACCCGAAACAAGAGAGCTTTTATCGCGATCGAACCGTGGTGCAAATTGTTGGTACTGAAAATGGTTTTTTTGCAAATACGCCTTCCAGAGGGACCTTAAACCGCACATTTCTCACGTAAATGTGCAAAACGTGTGTTCTTAATAACGAAACTTTTACAACGATGGGTCCTCATTTTAGTAAGTTGTTATTATTGGGGTAATAAGATTTTCTAACTTTCGTATAACTGTTGAAGTTTTTAAAGGATTTGCAGAAAATTAAAACCAAATATTGCTCTTTATAAATGTTCATAAGAACGTAGTTTTTGTTTTTTTGGCAAACACGTTAATACAGATAAGCTTATAAGACTGCACAAAGAAGGACAAATAACCATTATTTGAATTCGGACTTTTGTCATCATTCATCTCTTTCCTTAGAGAATAAGGCTTTAGTTTGCCTTGCAAGTTTGTTCGCTCATGCAAACATCTGAAGTTGGATTTCAGTTTTCAGTCTCATGTTCTGAAATATTATAAATCGTCAAACTATGATCTTATGGATCAAGTGCACGACTCTATTTTTTGATAGTAAAAAAATAATTGCTGTTTGTTTCTATTGATAGCAAATAAATGCCCAATTAAAAGTCTTTTTTTTATTTTTTCAGATATACTCAATTTATAGTAAACATTGTAATTGATCATTATTTTTTTCTCCTCGTATTCATTCTCCTTCAGTGGTTTATTCTATCTCAACCACAAATAAGGATTCTGAAAAAAAAACTGAATGTAAGAGAATAAATGGGAAGCTTTAATGAGATTTGCAAGTTGCCTCTATTTGAAACAGATGCAATTAGCAGACATAATTATTTACAGAATTAGTGAAAATTACAGTTAGTAACTAGTTAGCAAAGATTAAATTTGATAATTTCCATTCAAAGGTTAGGAATGTTTTCCCACCGAACTTATCCAAACTAAAGATAGAACAAACTGGCAATTTTTATGTTTAGTTTTAGATGGATGTTGCAAATGTAAGTCGATGTAGTTGTTGTTCTTTTCGTCTTAAACCTCTTCAAAGAATTATTACAAAAGTTATTCTTTTTCCAAGTCTATAAAGTTCATCCAAGAGTTAAGGGAATCGAGGTGATTCGCTGACCGCACTGTTATTCTATTAAACTCGGAATAGAAGTCGAGGAATTTTCCATGCGATACGAGAATTCACATTACGAATAAGGAAATTGAAATTCTGTTTCGGTCTTCGTGGTAAGATGTCCGGAAATGTTCTGGGTCAATTAAATTGACAAGTAGTAGACATTTTGTTGAAAAAAAGAATTACTTTCTAAACGATATCAAATTATTCGGACAAAAAATCGATCTGTAAACTTGTTCCATTGAAAATTAAAACTGAGGGTTATTTGACAAAATTTTTGCTCTTCCGATGGAAAGTTTAAACAGAAAGTATGTTTGTTTCATTATAAACTGTTACAAATGCATTTATTAACACTAATTATGCGTATATCAGTGATAACATTTTTGATCCTCAAAGCAGCATTAGTTAAAAACGAAGATAACCTTAATAAATTGTACATGAAATAATTTGTGTATTATTTTAAAATTAATGGTTTTGTTGACTTGAATATTTTTTAATTTCCATATTTTAGCATCCTAAATTATTTTGATTCAGAGACATCTGACACAAAATATATAAATGGTGGCGTCTTTACAGTGTAGTATTTAGTAAATTTAGTGAATTCGCATGCTGTGAAGCGTACTATAATATGTCATCTTAGAGTTTGTTGTTTACAATTTATTTCCCTTTTTAGCTTCGTTACCGAGGCTGAAATATCCAACGTTAGCGCTAATTCGAGTAAGAGAAGATAGGCGCGGTTGTGCACCCTCATTCTTAATACATTTTTCATTCATTTTCATCAATTATGAGACTGAGTTTAACCATGATCAAATTATTGCACCCCTCAAGTATTCAACAAGACAGCAAAATTAAACGTCGTCTGGTTTATTGTTCTCTCGAGAAGAAGAGTCGAAAAATACCGAAGTGAGTTAAAATTAACACAAAAGATGATTCTCGTGGCGAGTTTTATTTTAGTTTAATTATATTGGAAATCTAAAACATTGAGATCTTTACAAAGGAAAGGCTGGACCCTTCATTAACGAAATAGTTCCAAATAGGAGGAAATTACCGATAAGCAGAATTCCCTACCGTCATTTCCTAAATTGGTCGGTTTTATCTAAAGACATAATTAACTGTTTGTATCACGTCATTGGAAATCGATTAAAATGGCCAAAATTTCGATGGAAGGGAAAGTTGTCCTTAATAATAATATTTACAATGTTGCTTCTCCTTCTTCTTTAACACCACTTGAGTTTAATAAGGGTAGATACGCGTGCAGGTATACGTGTGTAAACACTCCCAAGCACTGTTCCTACTAACGTGAAGTTAATCTCTAAGAAATTGCGTCGTTTTCGTCAAATCGCTTCCGGTAAAGGCAATAACAATAATGGGTATCATCATTTTTTTCTTTTAGATCCATCTTGTTGAGGCGGTTCGGAGGTTTTTACGAAATTGCCGTCATGAATGTCTTAAAATGCTCAATTCAAAGACCTATAATAGTTGTAGGTTTTAACTGATCTAAAGAGTTTCAATTGAATTTTACGAGAGAAGAAGATACGCTTTATATATACTCAAGTGTAATGTATCCTCATATTTTAGACAGATGCATGAAGGGTTATCAAAGAAACAATTTGCAACAAATCATCTGCACATGTCGCAGATCGTGAGAGATGTGTCCGGAGCCATATTGGAGTTCGCATAACATTGTGAACAATAGCTTCGTATATTTTGATAGATGCAATTTTTCTTTAAACTTATGATATTATTTTAGGAAAAGGAATGTTTCCAATATCGTGAGGGTTAAGTGAGTAAAATAACATTTGATGTTGAATTTATGAAGCAATATTGGGACTTGGGGGGATAATCCAATTTCATTCCCCAAACCTGCTTTTAATAAAGATATTTACCAATTAAATATAGATTTTATTATTTATATTTCGACTTGACTAAACTGAATGCAATATTGTCACAAATATAATAATCCCTTATGTGTTGACAATTTTGTACTATTAGACGTGTGTATTTGAATAATTTTTGTTTTGTGAGTTCTGAAGAATTTTATTACATCGTAAAAAGAATCTATTTTTAACTCTCAAGTAATTTGTTGTTTTTTCTTTAATTAATTTATTAGTGCAGCATTCAGGTTTATTGGTTCTATTTTATAGCAGCGATAAATCTTTGTCAAAATTTTAAATTATACGTTCTTAACGAATCTACTTTTTAATTCTGTTTTTTTGCCAGGTAGGACGTGAACAAGATTTGTTTAAATTATTTTGCTGAATTAAATAAGCGAAATACAATTATTGTAAATAATTGTAATGTTCATGTAATATAATTGAGCTCCAGTAAGTGTATTAATTAAGAATGCACACAAATTTGGGTAATTATTACCAAATGACTGAACTGATTGGAATTTATCTGCTACAACGTTTGAGATATTTGAATTCAAATTTATTTTCCCAGAATTTCAACTATTGTGTTTAAATATTCTTGAGAAATTTCTAAATAGTTAGATTGTGTGACCTCTCCTTGTGAATCTTTAATATAAGTTGTTATCTCTTTGTTTCAGACCTACCCGTATGCATCGACGATGAGGTGAAGTGGTCTCTAAGGATGACCCTACGGTTCCACCGAGGTGGCCCACGTCGGGCTGCTGTTTATGCCATTTTAGTGGTATTCATCATTGCTGTTCTCTTTCGCATCGGCATCCTTTGCTTAACAGAGGATGAACCGTCTTCAGCAATGCTATCACCAAGCAAGTACGTGGTTGGTCCAGACCACAAAGCTTACGAATACAACCGCGACATGCCGCTCATCTTTATCGGTGGTGTTCCAAGATCAGGCACCACTCTTATGCGTGCCATGTTAGACGCACATCCGGATGTGAGGTAAGAACTTCCCTATTAAATTGAAGCCTGACAACAACTTCCTAATTCAATGGCTTTGTTTGCTCTTATCTCCTGAATACTGAACTTTTCGCTTGAAATAAAACGAGACGATTTAACGGAAAACCTTACGCTCGAGAATTTAACGATTTGTTAATTTTTGAATCTTAAAATCGTTAAAATCTAATTTCCAAGTTTTTTACCGAAATTTCTATTTGATGTAATTTAATTGAGGATTAATGTCGAATGATCAAAGGTGACAAATTTACTCGAAACTAGGGTATAACTAATTTTATTTACATTTCGCTCATTGCCAAGATTAATACGTCATCAAACATATATACATTTATTAAAACAGATGTTATAATATCGTTGAGTAAAATAGGAAATTTATCTCGTATACGATGATATCGCTGTTGGTTATAATAAAGTCTTTTTCATTTGCCAATATTGATCCCTCGACATGCTAACATACACAGAGAGAGTTATTCATTTTATAAATGATGGGAGAAATCCGTAAACTTTTTTGCAAAGAATTTATGTTTCTAGAAATGCTGCTTTCAAAGTACGTGGTATTTCACCAGAACTTTATAAATAAACAAGAACTTTATTATCATTTTCATGTTCAAATTTCTGCTTCATTTTTTGTTTTTATTTGCGGAAAACCAAAATTTATATTAAATAAAAGGAGCCACAGATGCTCTGATATTGATTTCAGTGAGTGAAGTTTAATTTTGAGCACTTGTGCGTAAAATGCAATACTATTCTATTGGTTTTTTATAACACAAGAACCAATAAGTAGATATTTACGTAATTAATATCTGTTGCAGATACTTGTGCCAATTCAAGGTCATTTAGTGCCTAAATTTTGGAACTGTACACATAAAATTTTGTCAGACAATGTACTTTAGGGGAACTTTTTTGTAAAAACAGTTTTCAATTATTTTCAGTTAATGCCAATTAAGGGGCTGTCAAAATGACATTTTCAAACCTTTAGGTTATAGTTCTCTTGGGTCTTTAACTGCACCGTGTTGATGAAAAATACCTAATTTTTTTAATATTGTAACTGAATCATATTATTTTTACTCCATTTTCAGTATCTTGATTGTTGCACTTAAGATCTCAACTGAGACCTGAACCATACCTTAATGTCTTCGATGAAACTTGTAATTTTCAAAACAGCGTTCGAACTGTCACATCTGTCACTATCACCTTCTGTCGCAAGTGCAGCCAATTCAATTTAAAACACCTAGAACATTGGACTAGGTTTTTTTTTTACCTAGCTAACCATTCTGAAAAATACTGGCACAACTATCTACAACGGATAATAGTTACGAAAAGGCCGATTTTGTATAACGAACACAAAGTTTGCCAAAACGAGCGAACGTAGAGAGCGAGTTTGCAAATTGTATGAATTATACAATACTAGACTATTTCGTAACGTATTACGTACAAAATTTTTCCTAATTTCTTCAAATTTTTTGTTCTGGCATTAAATCTTAACTGACATTGATTTTGACATTTCACAGCATTGCAAAGTTCTTACGTTCTCACTTCTGAACATAGACATCACTAGATTAGTTAGTCACGACCGTTGCTATCGTTGTTTTAAACAAAAATATTCGATTTTTGAAAATTTCTCACAGGCAGAAAAAAAAGTAAAAATGAGTTCTGATTCCGATGCTATTCCTTCAGAAATAGAAAAAAGTGCAAATCTAGCAATAGGTGCATTAATACCGGAAAAGTCAAGGTAGAGGTATGAAGTAGTGTATCAGGAATTCGATAGTTGGTGTAAGCAAAAGAATATTAAACATATCAATGAGAGAGTTTTATTGGCGTATTTTGATTCCTTGACGAAAGCATCTACAGTCTGGTCTATTTATTCGATGTTGAGAGCCGAATTGAGCGTTCAAAAAATATCAATATCGAAAAATACTCAACTTTACTAGAGTTATTGAAAAAACGGTCTATTGGCTATCATGCAGTCTTAACTAAAGAAAATTTTTGAACCTTTTCAAGAATTCTATAAAATCACTATCCCTGAAACTAAAACACAGTTTGTGGTAATGCCAGGAAACATTTCTGGGATAAATTTGGTTGATTTCGTTCATAAATATATCGATTTACGGCCCCAAATTATAAAACATAATCGTTTTTTTATTAAATATGCAATAGAAAAGTGTGGAGTACAGTTAGTAGGAATTAATACATTTAGAAAACAAATTTACAAAATTCTTCTTCATATACTGGTCACTGCTTCCGCAGATCGTCAGCATCTTTACTTGTAGATTCTGGGGCCGATATATTGAAAATAAAGCAGCTCGGGGGCTGAAAGTCCAACACTGTTCGCTCGTAAACAAAAAGAAGATAGCTAGCAGAATTTTGGGAGAATCTTCGAATATAGTACAAGAAAATGTTTAAAGTCTTGGCAAGAATTTAATGAATAACGAAACAAATGTCTCTTTGATTGAAGTAAACATTTCAAAACCTTCGCCTTCTGTTCAATTTAGCAATTGCTCTTTTAGTAATGTGGTTTTTAATCTTTCTAAACAATAATAATTTATTGGACATGTTATCGTATTAAAAAAATGTAAAAAATGAATGTGTACAATAAATATTTGATTTATTTCAGATTTTATACTGCTGATGGTTGAATAAGTATCGCGAGTTGTGTAATATCTACTTTACGTAACTAGTTATATAACGAAACTTGTCACAACTACAGAGTGACAATTACGTAAAAACTGACAGTACATAACGCCAAGAGTTGACGTAAAGTCTGACATTTCAAGACGGAATTAGGAAAAAACATTTTTAAAATTTAGAATTTGAAACAGAATTCACTTTCTCTATTTTGAATTTTTCAAAATTTGTCCACAACGTTTTCAGCATGTGCGTGAAGATCCTCATTATTTTCGTGTTTGAAAATAATGCGTAAATTATGCTTTTGATAAATTAATAATCTAATTTTTTCATCAGGAAAGTTTTCTCCATTGATCAACCGTTACAAGACGACTTTAATTACATTTCTAACAGTTTCTTGTCGCTTTTGGCTTTTGATCACAATATAACTGAATTTGAACGTGTAAAAACATGACTTGTTGATTTGGGTTAACATTACAAGGTTCTCTACTTAGTTGTTTTAGGGCTAGCAAATGTATTACATTTTCTCACAAAAAATATGACTGAAATTTACTACCTACATTATAACTTTTATGGAATAAAAGATTTTTTTTTCGTATGATAACACGTAAATCTGCCTCTGCATAAAAGCGTTTTTTATACATATAAAGTTTTTGGTTAAATCATATCCATGTGGGTGAATTTCAAGACGCAATTTCACAGTCTTTGTAAACATCGTAACGTTGCGTGTCTCTAAAGGGGTGGTTGCTGTGAGTTATGGCGATCGTGGATAGTCTCAGGGGTGGTTATCTATGTAAAGTGGCCTAATCTAATTGTTGAACTGTTAGGAGGGGCTGTTGGTAATTTGTTAGAAATTGTCGGTTTAGTAATGAGAATGTGCTGTAGGTGTAAGGTAAGTACACCCACGAGATAGAAACTTAGAAATTCTTGTTAAAAGAAGATATTTCACTTTTTACTGAAAACAATTAAAAGTGTAATTTATTAGTTATGCGCTTAATTAAAACTCAAGAATAGTTTTTTTGTGTTGGTTTTAAAAGTTGGAATGAACGTTGCATCTCTTGCAGATGTTATAATTTTAAAGTTGGGAAGATTGATGTTTCTGGAATAAAAGTATGATATAGTTGATGCATTTTTATTTTGATTTTGTTCAAAAAATATATTAAATCTATAATATTTACGTTTGACAAAGAGAATTAATTATCCCGGCGCATCCACCATTTTTTATCCAACCCGCTGTGTAATGTTACTGTGGCTTCTAATTTTCCTTTTAAAACGAAATTACATTTTTTTATTATTGCTCCCTGTGAATTTCTGTAATCGTAATAATATTGAATTATTTTAACCGTCGACATGTCTCCAACATTTCTATTTTCAGTCTTCACCAATGACCGCTCCTCTCTAATCCAATTTGTTCGTTGGTTTTCTTGGTAGAGTCCTTCTTATCCAGGTGCTGGCATCAATTTAATTCGTTGGTCCTCTTCCGTCCGATACTATTTCTATTACGTATTCATGTAATTCGTTCTGTGAAAATTTTCAATTTAAAAAGTTTTGACATTCGTTTGATTTTTCTCGCCCGATTTACATTTTCAATCTTCTCTGATTACAAATTGGATGGAATGGTGAACCTCCACCTACTCAACTTATAATGATTCAAATCGTTTGATTTTTTCGATCTTGTGTGTGGTTTTTAAAAAGATTCACTTCTTTACGTTACTCTGAAAAAAGAAGAGCTACTTGTAAATTTATAACGAAACATTTACGCACAGTTTTTTTATGAAGAACATTTTTTTTACTTTGTTAGGACGCAACAGTAACTTGCTGAAATTCACACTTTGATAAATGTTTAATTTTCATACCATCTGTCGCTTTTGAAATGTTTTATCACTTCTCGTCTTTCACTTGTTAAATTAAGAACTTTTATTTATTTATGGGAACATTAATTAAATTTATTTAGAATTACAGTTGATGAATGAAATTTGTTCATCTGATAAGAACACTTCCAATTTGCTAAATTAAGGATTTCGCTCATTAAATACGTAATTAGAGTTCATATTGGGTTTTAAATTTTAGAAAAATTTATGAAGCTCTGTGTTTTTTTTATTTTTTTATTAAATATCGTAATTTTGTCAGGATAGATATAAAATTTTACTGTTAGCTGTATTGTGCATTAACAGAATTATGAGTAATGAAATATGAAAACATGCCACAAAAATCCGGATGTTAGTTTCAACGTTGACAGGCAATGAAAAAAATAATGATTTCGTTTCAGATATATTTTACGATTTTTTCTGCCATTTCATAAATTTATTTATTATAAAAATATCATCGCTGACAGTGGATAAATTATGACAGCTTTAATAATTAATAGGTGGGTATTGGCATATTCTGTAGTAAAACGAATCTTCTCCATTTCGCATTTTATACGAAAATCGTCCATTAATCATCAAATTTACAAGCGTAACATGCGCTAATTAGATCAATCAATATTTATATTTCAATTAACTGTTGGGGATAATAGAATGAGTCTATTAACCGTCGCATGCTGCAAGGCACAAAGCTGACAGAAGACGTTTATAGAGTGAAAGGACTCTTCTGTTAATGATGCGCTTTTGATGCTATTCCTCTACCAAATTCAGGAAAAAAGCTTTTAAATTAAAATTGGTTTTGGTAGAAGCTTTCCATAATTAAGATCATTTGAGACGTGAGAATGCAGATCAAGAATAGCTTTCGTTTGAAAGATCGAGTTTGCATGTTTTTATCTTTTGGAAAAAGCCACATCAAGTCTAGATTCTTTTAAATTAGATTTGATTATTTAACTTTGAGAGGTTTTTGTTGCTTTACCATTATAGTTCGTTATTTGGACGATCAAAGGCTGGACTGGCTGTATCGTAAAAGTTAATAGATCTGTCCTGTTCCTGATCAACGATTCCTTGGAGGATTTTAACAGATCAATAGTGGGTGGGATGTACATTCGTATTTATTAAGCTTAGGATTTGATTCGTCTCGAGTTCAATCACGGCATTCTTTCGTTATTAATTCTTTGTCATAAGTCTAGGTATTTCTGTAGTTTTATCGAACAGAACCATTTTAGAAAATTCTATCAATGTAATCTTTTACATATCCTTAGGCTATTGGATTTTACATCCAACTGCCACATCGTTTCAAGTTATCCCGGAAACTATTAAAAGAGCGATTGAAGATATAGAACTGAACGGTTTTAACTCTTTAGATTTGATGTTAAGATATCTTTGCGGTCGATATAAAAAACTTGATTTGGAAACAATAAAGTCGAGTTTTTGCAGTAATTAAAAAAATTAGCAGGATTAAAAATCGGCTTTCGTTGCTCTTAAATGCCCCAGCATTAATTGAATTTTAGGTACATGAATCTGTTGTTTAATCGCGGCTTTACATTTAATGAGGTTTTACTTTCAGAAGAACGACCGGTTTAGAACTTTGGAAAAACTCGAGTTGTTAATCCTCGAAGATAAATAACATTTACAAACGAAATCATTTTTTTCTTTGTTCAAATAAATGAGAATTTATAGATTATTGTCAAAACTTTATTAATTTATGTATTTTGTTGCAGGTGCGGGCAAGAGACTCGCGTAATTCCTCGTCTTCTTCAACTCCGTTCTCATTGGTTAAAATCTGAAAAAGAATCATTACGTCTTGAAGAAGCTGGAATTACAAAGACTGTTCTCGATTCGGCCATAGCAGCTTTTACGTTAGAAATAATAGTTAAACATGGTGAACCAGCACCACGTCTTTGTAATAAAGACCCATTGACTATAAAAATGGGTACTTACGTCGTAGATCTTTTTCCTAACGCGAAATTTATTTTTATGGTGCGAGATGGACGAGCAACTGCACATTCTATTATAACACGTAAAGTAACAATAACAGGTTTTGACTTGAATAGTTATAGACAATGTCTAAAAAAATGGAATAGTGCGGTTGAAGCTATGAACAATCAGTGTAAAGAATTGGGACCTAATAAGTGTTTAAAAGTACCATATGAACAATTGGTGCTTCATCCTAGAAAATGGATGGAAAAAGTGCTTAAATTTTTAGATGTTCCCTGGAACGAATCAGTGCTTCATCATCATGAATTTATCAATAATGGAGTCAGTTTAAGCAAGTACGTATTAATTTGTCTCCGAGATTTATCTAATCAAATCTAACGATGCCATTTCGCGGGTAATAAATTTTACATTATGACTTTCCTGGAAGTTTTAACATCACTTCCAATATAATCAATCATTTATTGTTTTGTTAAAGACAAACTTTTATTTCAAAATTATTGACACATTCCAGTAACTTCGATCATTTATTAATGTCAAATTGTGACGAATGAAACAAAACAATTAGGTCATCGCGTTTTTTCTAATTTAGTAAAAAATATTTATTAAAATTTGAATAAGCTCAATGGGTTTTTCATCAAATTAAATTACTTTAAAGTGAAAAAAAAGATTCATCTCGACGCCGATCCGTCATTAATTGGATGATAATACCAGAAGCTACAAGATATCAGTATTTTGCTGATAAAGATATATCAGAGTTTAATTTAGTGTAAAATGTTTTTAATTAATTTAATGTAGATTCGTAATGCTTTTAAATTAATTTACATCAAACAATACAACAGACATGAAACATTTAAAGCAATGAAATGCATTGTTGCAATTTATCTATCAAATAGATGCATGCAAACCCACATACCATATATTAAATGACGCTATAGTAGTTAATGTAATTCTATAAAGAGAAATGATTTGATTTTAAATTAACAGTGTCGATGACACTTGATTTTTTTTTTAATAGCTACGTAAAATTTTAGGGTGTGTCATTTCAACACCACCATTAATAATGAAATTCCTGACGTAATAATGTTCCAAACGTGGAATCGAGAATTAACGTCGTTTTTACATAATTTGGTAGTTTTGGAAAGAATTTTGTTTTAATGAAATTGTAAGCTCGTTATCAGATTTTTTTAATTTTCGTAATTAAATATAAATTGCTGATTAAACGTTGATTGACTTTAGTTTTTGATCGTAAAATTTTTAATCTTATGATGTGGAAAATTATTACGTAGATTTGAATTTTGCAAATTACATATCCATTGGTGTTTTAGTCTTTATATTATTCTGAAAATAATTTGCATAATTTTATAACGTCGAATCACGTCAGTCACTTGGAACTTGATGCAAATTTACATGTAGGCGTAAGCCTTAACTTCTTTATACATAATTTGATTCTGATGAGTGTATAAGCTACTGCAAAAATGCTATAAAAATAGGCGCTAAACGTCTTATCACTTTATAATCAAAATAGGTTCTTTTTTACGAACTGTAAATTTAGTTTTAAATTACAAAGTCAAGAAAACTTAGATTTACTGTTGCTATTACAGAAAATTCATAGAGTTTTATATGGGATATCACGAACAATCTTCAATCTTGAACTACCATTATGCAATGTAAAAGAATAGTTTTTATTGTAAGATACTGCTGTAGATTTTTTGGATTGCGTCAGATACTTTTTTTCTTGTTTGATTTCTAAAGAGATAGGACAGTTCCGTTTCCACTAATGAAGTTTTAAGTCAATATAAGAACGCGTTAAATGCTGATGTAACAAGCTTTGGATAATTCACGTTTTCAAACAGTTTACTTTACTAACAAGATATAAACAAGCTGTGTTTGTGGATAAACTATGTTGATTTCGAAGAAACAAATACTGATTTAATTGAGAAAATAATAGTGATTTTTGATGTTGTTTGTTTCGTATATAAATTGGAAAAAGAATCGTTTGTTATGTAAATATCAGCTATTGTCTGAAAAAATCGAATTTCTGTATTCAATATCAAAGCTGGATTTGACAGCGTAATGGATTTTTTTTAATAGTAAGACGTTTGATGTTATTGCAGTCATATCAGCTTTTAGTATAAATGCAGTCGAAAGTAGAATAAAAATTTTCAAGTTTTTGTAAGCGATTTGACATTTGAAGAATTTATGATCACCAGTTGCTTCTGGGTTGTTTTTTGACGAGTGACAAAGTCGCGTAAAAAATGTTTGGAAAAAAAGATTTATAGGTTGTTGTTTTATGTAGAGTGGAGCGTTCATCCGACCAGGTAATCAAGCCCGTCAACCTGGAAGCTCTGACGAAGTGGGTCGGCGCCATTCCGGACGACGTCGTCAAAGACATGGCGGACATCGCACCGATGCTTTCAGTGTTAGGCTACGACCCTTACGCCAACCCTCCTAATTATGGAAAACCCGACGACGTCGTCGCCATTAACACGAAAAACATACAAAAGCACAAAGGAGACTGGGAGAAGAAAGCCAAAGAATTATTTAATAATAGATGGGAGGAAGGAGGAGGCGGAGATACGGCTCTTGACAAAGAACCGAGTGACAGTCCAAACAATACCACGTGATAGAACATATATTCAATTAGGTGTTTTGATTGTGTGTGGACGATGAACAATGAGTGATGTGTGTGAAAAAATTATAAAAAAAGAGCTTATTTACATTTGGTGTTATTATGACCAGTATCAAAAAATATTTATTTAAATGCTGATTGTTGAATTAGATCTGATTGATTTCTACTAACTGTTGAGTGGATTTTATCTGATTTTATTTAATAAAGTTCTCGAATAATGTGAAAATTATTTTGAAAATATAAACGATAAAAATGAAAAAATTTAAATTAGAATTTCACTAATAAAAAAGTTTTTCAGCAACTCTCTACGATTCCGCTTATCCATTCGTACTTATCTTAATCGAAGAGAAAACAAAAGTTTCGCATTTTCTACTTATAATCCGTTTATTTTATTTGTTTGAACAAGAGAATTAATTGCACTAATTATAGGATCAATCTTGTTTATTTACATCTCTGGATTATTACCAAATCTCTCGAAAGGAAGTTTTATCGCAATTGTTTACTTTCGAATGTTATTTGCAAATCGAACATTTCATTAATGGAATAAAAGCACTTTTTTAAAGGTGACACTCGCGAACCTTTCAGCTGCTGTTATTCCCAGGGTAAAAGATGAAGGGTTGAAGATATTACACGACTCATTACTCAAAGCTGAGGAAGGGAGATACAGATTTAATGAACGGGGAGATAATCAGTACATTTTAGGTGAATTAGTAATAGAGGCCGTGCGGATTTAATGATTTTTCACGGAGAAATTTTATCCATAATGATAATGGTTCATTTATTAATTGTTTTCTTTTCTTTGGGTTATTATTCACTTTAGTAAAAACCTTGCCTTGAATTATTGCAACAGAAAATTTAATCGTGATCTGGAGCCAAATTTCTAAATCGATCACCATAATTAGGAAATCTCGTTTAAGGTAAGAACAAGAAACAGTTCCAGACTGTTCAGCAACTAGTTCGGGATGAGCTTAGGGAAAATTCAGCAGTGAGCTTACAGCCGGATGTGACATCTAGCTTACGAGCAGTTTGTTGGAAAGGTTTAAACGTATCGAGAAATGCAACTCTTGTACAAAAGAGTAGTCAAACTGTTAATCAGAGCTTTTTCTCATGCAATTTGCACAAACCAAACTGAATAAAATGTTGCCACTCAAAAACGTTTCTTCTTCATTTGGTAGATTTTATCTCCTTATTGAAAACATCTTATGGATTAAATAACAAAAAAGTGAATGTCCGAAATATAATATTTTATAAATGTTCAACTGTGAATTCCATCAGTTACAAATTAAAAATATCAAAGTGATAAAAATTGGCTGAACAGATAAAAACGAGTAATACCAGTTTTTCGATATTTTTGCGAATTGACTACAGAGTTAATTACAGTTGAAAAACAATTTTTTCAATTTCTACTATTCAGTAAAATGCAAAAGCGAACAAAAATTTCAGCTTCCGATCTATTTGTACTGTTTTCTCTACTCATTTCCGTACCAAAATTTTAATTAAAATATGACAAACAACTGTAAATAAAAATTCCTTTTTATTTCAAAAGTATTTTTTGTTGTGTTTTGAATGAAATTAACTCTGAAAGAGTTTAAAGGTGTTGAAACCAAATGTTTATTTGTTGTTAATAATTCTTTCCGAATTTCCATTAATCCATCGCATTAGAATCTGGTTTTCGTGTACGATGTGTAAATGCAATTCAAATGTAAATTGATGAGCATCGTATGTGAATCATCTGCAAACTTCTATTGGTTAGAAGTGGAGTAGAGAACTGCCGTAATCTACTTCGCAATCATATTACCAATTACTATTGTACGTGAAATGCGATTCAGTTTAGACTAGAGCTATCAGTTCATAGTAAACCGATAAACTGTCTCCTTCAACACCCTCTTCTCGCTTGTCTTTGTTTAACTAAGCTAATCAGAAGTAATTGCTGGTATGCGGTCTTCTCGCATACTTGTCATTCGAACTTTCAAATTTGTAACAAAAAAGTTCGCTTACAAGTGCTTTTAGTCATTTATTAGAGAGCCAGATTTACGATTCTACCAACCATACGTTGATTGTGTTTGTACTTTCGTATTCATAATTTTCAACGTACGCCTCCAAAAGTCTGATGTTTTTTCCGTGTTTAAGTTATAAAAACTGATTTACGACTTGCGGTGGTTTATAGCGAATATTTTTTATATATACGAACTGTTTTTCATCGGGTTTATGTACAGAGAGAACCAACGATTTATAACCGATTTTGTTTTGATATTTTAGAAACAGCACTTCACAAGTTTGTAAATGCAAACTCCGTGAAGCTTCTGTTTTTATATTAAATTGAAACTAGAAGTCTGGTTTACTCAAATCCGGCAATCTTGGTGGCTTTTGTTTGCTTTACCAATCTACCTGATTTATTGATTAAACGTCGCTTAACTTCACAGTTCTAACGATCTAAAGTTCGTCTTGTTCAAACAACCTGAACTGGATTTTTTTTTAAGAAGAGAATTATTTATAACACTCAGTATATGCAGACACCTCTGTCAGTTTCGGTTGAATTGTGGCGGCCTATATATTTCAATCCTTCCAAAGTAAATCATCTTTATTTTTTTGTTTTGATGGGCGAACTCAGCCAATCAGTGCGCGAAGTTCTTGGATCATTAAACTGCCCGAATGATCCTTCAAAAATAAAAAATTATCCAAGGTGTGTTAACATTCTCTAACAAAGAAACAATCGTGGCTGTTAAGTTTTGTCTGTATAATATCGGATTTATCACAGCAGTATTTTGTCGTCGTATAAATCAAGACGAAACACACATTAAGGAAGAAGAGGCCGGAAGGAAAAGGAACCACGAAAAACTGCTTCCGGTGGACATTTCTACCATTTCTTTGCCATCGCGGAGGTGTAGCGACACATTTTTTTCTTCTGATTTCATATTTATTGAGTTTTTATAGCATCGTAATTTTTTTATAGGCACATTTGTACTGTTAATTTTTAGGACTATCGTAAAAATAGCAATCTTTCATCACCATTAAATATTAGGAAAAAAAAAATAAGTTAGAACTTTATCACAAACTAAATGGATTTTGCATTCACTAAAACGACGAATTTTTCAAAGACTAATCGAATTAATTTCAACCGGCTTGATGCGGCTTTTAAAATTCACCGGAAGATTACTAAGACATCGCGTTAAATATGTTCAAGCTGATAAACCATAAAACTCGAATTTGTCGCCATTTTATAGGATACTTTACCATCAAAGTGATATAATCTTCTTTCACAACAACCTTTCAACATTAAGATTCACGGTTGGACAATTCTTGTTACTTTATAATCAGTGTTCATGCGTCAGCTGATATTAAAGAAACACGGAATTTTATCTTATTTTCAGATAAACCACAACGTATTGCAGCAGAATGGAAAATTTTGGGAAAAATCGAAGTGCATAATTTTTTGCTAATTAATAAGCAACAAAGTATCTCAAGAAGTTGTTTTATTTCTGATTTACATAAAATTGTATTAATGAAAGGGAGACTCTGATATCATTCTCCAACGACCTGATCAAGTTTCAGTGTTTCGTTTTTCACTCAGATTGCAACATTTTATTGCGAATTTTAACATGAACAAAAAGTTCTAATACCGACGGATATGAGAGAAGTAATGTTTATCAACTAAAAGTGTTGCACTTTCTGACGAGTTCTGAATTGGAAATTTTTAGTTTAACTAACTCCCTTGATAACAGTTTTGTTCCTCCTAATCTACTTAAAATTGCAAGATTGTAACTTATAATCATTTGGAGCTTATTAATGTAAGTAAAAAGTATAACAAAACACCAATTTGTAGTTTTGTTGAAATAAAAAAAACACAGATACTACTCAAGCTAAAATCTCTTAGAAAAACTTAATGATGAAGTTTTGTTATGCCTCCGCTCAAGTTACATTATTTCGACATTTTCAACATGGGAGCATCTCTCGCATAAATCATCCCTTCTTTTATAATTATTCACAAATATAGCTTAATGAAAGTATCTTTCTCTCCCTTTTAGTTACACTGTTTCTTGTCGAGAATTTAGCTATTATTCTTTTAAAATTCAAATTTTATTAAATCTAGAAGTATCAGCTGCTAAATGTAATTTATCTCAATTCTTTTGTAAGAAAACTAAGTAAGTGCACACATTCAGCAAATACCTTAAAGATAATTAAACAAAGTTTGTTTTGTTGCGAGTTTAGAAGTGATCGCATTTATCTAAAATCAGCTGAACAAAGAATAGAATAATACTTGTATCTTTAAACCTCTGTGAATGAATATCTCGCTTGGGAATAACACACGAAACACTTCAAATGAGTTGTGGTAACAAAATTCAGCAGCAAATGCTCAGTAAATTTATTTTTTAGTAGCAAACAATGGATTGGAGGACTTGGTACAAAAACTTTGTCGCAATAATTTATTAAATTGAAACAGTAGCAAGCCAATTTCAGATATTTCATTAAATTAGTGAGTATCTATTGAAACTGGTATTTATTCCTTAATTGACAGTCCAGTCCTCCAAAGCTTTCAAGCTTCTACCTCTAAGTACATTCCAGGATTAAGGAGCAATTAAAACCACCACAACGCGGATGCAACTTTACCGACTCCGGCATATTGTCGTTTCTATAAACCTCCATTCATATCAGTTAGTCACGACACTTTCCCAATAAAACAGTGCCATAACTTTGTTTGTGAACCGCTTTTAGCCAAGTACCTAACAATGAACAATGCGCGCAATATTGAAGCTTATTGAAATAATATCGAATAACACAGACACTTTACGAACATCGAGTAAAGATATGTTAAATTCTTGATAGAAAGTTTGAAACTTGAATCCTAGAAAATTGTGTCGTGATGTATTAGGTACAAGCTTAAATTATATTTCACAGTTAACGTGTTGGCAAAATTGGAATGCCATCTCTCTGTAACTGGGTAACTTTTACTCATGTTTCCACTTTTGCGAATACACCCATGGGACATATTTCTCTTAACGGATTTCATATCAACTCTAAATAAAATTTTATCGAATTTATAGCTTCTGGCACATTAACTTGATATAAAAATTATATTATAAAACGAAAAATCAAATTTGCATGATGGATTCTTACTCAGCTCAGAGTTAACTTCAATCTAATTTGATGGATTTTACATGAAAAACTAAAGTATATCTAACATTTTTTTCTCAGATTACTTAAAAAATTTCGTTTATCAGAATCGCAGAAAAGCAGTTCTAACTTACCAAAATCTTCATCGACAATTCGAGGAAAGACTGAATTATTGTATTGCTGTGAATGGACAGGATTCTGATCATTTAGTGTAATAAGGTATCGATTTGAGGTAAATACGGAACTGACGGATTCTAGCAAATTCTCTTACTGACCATCACGTTTGACGAATTTTCTCCTACAAGAGCAAAGTAAAAAGAGCTTTGCCTTTCCGTTTAAAAAACATTTGTTTAAAGTTTAGACTGTCTATGGAACGTTTTTGAATAATCATTTAAATAAATTTCCTTCACAAAAACAGATATAGTTTCCACTTTTGTGTCCCCAAGCTTGTTTTCAGTTATCCGTGTCACACAATATACAACTTCTTGACTTCATCCCTAAGGAATAGTAAGATCCTAACAATAAACCTTTCTTATTCAACCCGAAAGCATTTTTTCTAATCCAAATGTATTTCAATAAATTACACTTTCGAGCTTCTAAACAATTTTTTTTTAGAAAAAGATAAAAGTAGATTAAACCGTGAAGCTTCCGAGCTAGAATTTCAGTGGTATTCGTTTCAGGTGCATTGCTTTATATATCGATGATTGAACGGTCTTGTATAGCTTCTCTTTATAGTACTGACACGAAGTATGAGATAACGCTAGCTGTTTTTGATTGAACTGCAGTTGTAATTTCAAATAAACCGACGATTTTGATATATCAAATTTTTTTCATTACTTTTTGAGGTTTATCTACACAAAACATTAATTAATTCTATGAAATATATAAAACAAATATTGCAAAATATTGGGTTTACCAAAAATAATAGAATGTGCAACCAAAAAGCGCTTAACGTATTAGCGTTGAAAATTACACGGAATTAAAAACAATTATTTATGGTTTCATTGTCACAAAGAGAGCGTTTCAAATTTAAAAATAACTGATGAATAAATTATGGCTTTGTAAATTGGTTATTGCAATGTCCATTTCTATAATAATTATTTCCTCATTTGCATGATAAAGGGTATGTTTATCTATTTCCATTAAATAAAACGCTAAAACTAACAGCTATGACACATAATTAATCATAAAAATACAAAAGCATGGAAAGACAAATTCTTAATAGAACAATAAAATACACAAACTTACCAGTTAAAAAAAAAACACAAAAGTATTAAATATTAACTACAATCTTATTGACGTTTTCTAGCTTTGAAAAGTATAGAAACTGGGAAATTTAAGCCGCTTTTCTTATTTATTATCACTCGTACATTTGTTAAGAAGCTTAAATGTCAACCGTTTGTGCATCTTTAATATTTTAAAAGAAAAATTGTACATTTTTACCAAAAAAAAAATTACAAATCTCAAATTGCTATTTAACTTTTTTCTTTGTTTGTAATGTCGAGTTACAAATGCAAATAAATTCTACTATAGAATAATTTGAGTTTTCATTTACAACTTCTAAAATAGCGTAAAATTGAAATAGACTAGAAATATAACCTCACATCGTAAAAAAGATTTAAAATATGCTCATTTATTCATGTCAGTTTGGAGAAGATGCGTCTGATGTGCCCATTTTGACGTCGGATTTGCAGATTAAGTTCAGAAAGCGCAAATTTCCCCGCTTTCCATCAAAACAGTAATACACTTTCTTGGAAATATTCTTCTATTTCTATTCTTTACGATTCTATCTTTCGTCTTGTGCTGTTTAAACATTTGTAGGAGGCCGACCGGATCTAATGTAAAATGGATGAGAGAAGGCAGCCAAACGTGATTTGCTACGGAATCGCTCAAAACCCTTAAACTGATTCTTCTCCAATTTTGATTCTGATATTAATAATACAAGAGAAATTATCGCTAGAATAACAGAAATTGAATCAGACAGAAAAGCATCAAATATTTTTTACTTTGTGTTTATTGCACTTAAAGTAATAAAATCCAATCAACAAGCACTCCGAATATTATAGTGCTTCTGCAAAGAAATAACAATTACGGATAGTAAGACTGCTTGAATTTAAAAATGAAATTTAATATCAATTTATATGCTAATGCTTTTCTTTTTAGATCTTAATATTTATTACTTCGGAAGTTGTTAATCCTGGAATGTTGGAAAAACAATATCCTGTTTTTTCATTACATATTGCATTGATCTATTTCACTTTGAATAAGATAAATCTCCAGAGATCCAAGTAAACGAGAAGATAAACTCAGCTTAAAATTGCAAATGCCGTTGTGGGTTTGCAACTCAAAGTTACAGCATAAGAAACATTTTAATTTATTATAACTTTTAAGCCACAAACTCAACATTAACCACCTACTAACCTCAACAGTATACTGCGGATTTACACTGGACTCTTACAACTTTAAGAGATGTTAAAATAAGGTCTCTAGTGTTTCTATCTTAATCTCAAACTTTCAACATTTTATAGAAAATTGAAAATATTTTTTGTCTGCTTGTTTACATCTAAAACTTGAAAGTAAGCTCGTAATAAACTCAGACGAAAATTTTTAAATTGAAATAAGCTTAATCAAAATTTTAATCTAAGATAATAAAAAAGTTTCTAGCGCTCAGTTTTATTACATTTTTTTTGTTGTATTTGTTTCTGTGGCAGATAAATTTGTGAAAACGACATGAAACTGATAGGAGAGAACAGTCCTCTTTGATGAGTTGAAAATTGAGTTTAATAAACAAAATTGAATATAGAAATATTTTATTTATTTAAATGAAAGCATTCCAGGCGTTATATGTACTAATTACAAATATTAAAGGAATAATTATGGTCGCTGCTATATTTCATTCCCATTTACATCTTCCACAATGTCTTATTCATTGTTTGTTCTATTTCAAATTTCCCATTCACTCAATTTATATTCAAACTTTAGAGAGTTTGCAAATTAATGGAATAATTGTTATCCTTTTTATAATTATTAGATTCATTATTTTTTTAATTATAATCATTTCAAAATAAATTCGAATAAAGCAAAAACATTCTATTGTGCATTAAAACAAATCATTTTTCGTTAAAATTTTCAATGTATTTTATAAAAATGCGCAAAACCAATTTCCTGTCATTCCTTTTTGGGTGATATTATCACTTTTGTGTTTTGAGTTTCAAAGTTGTAGATCGACAAAAGCTTGTTAAAGCTGTTTTAAGATGTTTTATTGTTTCGGAATAGAAATTTTTAACAATAGCAGAAAAATTGAAACGCAGATTGAGTGATTATTTTTTTTTATTAACCAGTGAAAAATTATTACAGTATTGTTGTAGATTAGAATGTAATAAATTTGCAAGCTATATGGATGTTTATAGATTTGTGATTGCTGTACAAACAAAGGTCCATTAATCTAACAGTAAATTAAATTACAAATATTAGAGTTAACATTGTAAAATTAGTCCCGAGTTCTGGTTTTTGTCCTGACCAAATAAATCCCACAGTGAAAAGGACAAATTTAGAGGTGCCTAGTGTTAACCCAAATCTAGTCCTACCTAATTACCACCAATTTATAATCTTGTAAAAAAAATCAAAGTCTTTTTGTAAATTCCCTTCAAAGACATTTTAATGAAGTTAAATGAAAAAAATGTCTGTATTCCATGTCATTAGTGAACTTTTTTAATTTAACTTTCCGGTAAATGCTGTCTGTCTAATTCCGGTATAAATGAAAGCTATTACTAAAAGAGGCCGCAGAAATAAGTCTTTAAATATTTGAAATATACTCTAAATGAGGTATTAGAGAGCAGTCGTCGCTGAAATTAATTACTGTTCTTGGCAATGCAAAGTATTTATTTACTTCATGTTCTCGCATTAATTTTATAAACGTAGATTTGTGCGAAACGAATCAAAAATTGCAAAAGAACTTTAGAGTAAATTGCTCGGAAATATATTTATGTAGGGAAAATTGGCGCGTTTACGAATCGTCTGCACATGGGCTTTAATAGGATTTTAACGAGATATAAATGAACTTGCAACGTTGCGCCACCTATTGAATGTCGCACTTACATAAGTCACTTTTACAAATGCTTCAGACAGAAAAAAAATTACATTGTAATGGATTTAATTTTAGAGAAACGAACTAAAAATAAGCGCTCTTACTTTGATCCGAACAAAATTAGTTATTTAATACTGAAACACTTTATCAAAGAAGCTTGTTAAAAAAGTAATTAATATTTAGAAGAAATGAATGAGCTGAGGGAACTGTAGAAGCTTCCAACTTTAATGAACCTTTTTTGACATGCTAATGCATAGTCTTGTTTGATTTTTTCCAAATGACAAAATATTCACTAATTTTGTTAAAAAACGTCTAGTTTAGATTTAATAATGAACCGTCCGTGTCAACAACTTAATTTTGTATAATTGCTCTTTCTTCAAAGAAGTTCTAGCCGCCTGCAGCAATGAAATAATTGGTGGAGGTGCCGGGTCAGTCTCTTCAGGAAACTTGCTTTTATTTGAAAGTTTAATGAATCTTTCACTCTTCAAAACAAAAACAAAATTAATTTCTTTTTCTTTAAATATGAAATTTTATCAAGAACACAATAATGCAAATTTTTCTGATATAACCTTTTTTCTAAAATACTTCTAACAAAAAAAAGATTGAAATTTTCTTCGTTTCTTTTTCTATCGTGCGTTTCTCGTTCCGATTGAATTTAAAAGCGATCAGGTAATAAAGTATATCTCTGAAGTTTATTGTAGAGAAGTCCAAAGAGATTTTCTTTGAAAGTTCTAGCATTGTGTGCATTGCCTTACACTTAAACATTGTTCAAATTGAAACTTCTATAAATACGGAAAATATTTAAGTTTTAGCCGAAACAAATTTTACTGAGTGATAATAAAGTATCAGAATTGTATAAAGAACGATGTTTAGTCCGAACAACAAAACTACAGAAAGACACAAAATACGAGATACTTTTTCTGTCACAACAACCTCTCTGAAGACAAATTGTTACTATTAGTGTCAAGCCATAAATTAAACCAAACACTTAGCAACTGGATTATATGATTTTACATTTTTTCGGGCAAATAACGCAAATTATTTAACTGCATCTGCTTTATCTAAGCAGAAAATTTTCATAATAAAGCTTATTACCCTGATGAGTAACACAATGTAATATTTTCCGACCAGGATATAGAAATAGCTAAATTATCTCATAATCTAGTAATGAGAATTAGACAATAGTTAAAAAACTCATGATTTTACAGCCTCAGGTAAATTCTTTCAAACTGAAAGTAACTTTTATCCAAACAAACAACATTAAAAGAGAAAAAGATAACAAACATAGTTGTTTTAAATTTTCCTAAACAAAAAATAAAAATGAGTTGAGACAATAACAAAAATTTTATTTTTTCTAGCTTTATGTGGAATTCAAAAGCAGTAAACATTGTTTTTAATTTGTCGAGCATACCTCCGCATCTCTCTGGAGTAATAAGTACCTCCATGTGCAAATGCATTCCTGCTTAACTAAATTAGCCAAATTAAATTAAATCGTGCAATAATTCGAAGTTTACACACTTAACAATTCACGCAGAAATTGTAATTCAGTGAAATTATAATCGGTAAAAGCGGGCAAAAATAAATTTGCATATTAGATATTAAACCTCATGGGTATCAGCTTGTTTGACCGTAATTCTCATAAAAGTGAATTTTATAAGTTGAAAAGCATATATTTGATGTTTTAGTAAAACATGTATTTACAAAGGTATGAAAAGTTTCCGACTTTATTTTGATGAACTGTAGTAAATTTTGCATTTCCAGCCAACACCTGTTTTAATATTCAACCTTTATGGGTCGTAAAAGCTGAAATTTTTAAGTTAGCGAATAATTCCAGCGTTAATTTTGCAGGAGATATTGTAAAAAAGATGATAAGTTGCCAAAAAATCGTCTGAATTTCATTGATTATTAAAAAGGTGGATGTTTGAAGGGATGAAATATTAAAAAGTCGTATTTTTTGAATATTTAAGATTTAAAAGCAAATGTTGATGATTATCCAAGCTTTAGTGAATTTCTCCGGCTGATATTGCATTTTAATTAGAGAATTTGCACTCGGAAAATGGCATTTGAGTAACATCAAGTCAGCAACAGTCGCAAACTTTGATATGGAAAGTTATTATTCGTAAGGAACTCTGGAATTGTGAAGATTTGTAATAATTCGTCTCTTGTCCCGCTAACTTCAAGTGATATTACAACTCAATTAAAACCTTCGCAAATTTTATATTACTCACACACATAACGAAGTACTTAAAGTTTTGATTAAATTTTCAAGCGATCTTTGTAAAGCCTTCGACAATCTACCAACTTGGAGAATTATCAAACTTTTACTTTTTGATTTTATACTGTCGTCAAATTATAGCGCTGCGTTTTACATTTTTGATATCATCTTTACTAACCTACTTTTCAAATGATCACAAATATTCCCGAGGGTTTAAGCCAATTTACGCGGATTTTAAAGCTCTCAACAGACTGATTTCATTGAACAACTTTTGACATTCAAGATTTATAAACCCGATGAATTGTCGACTCTATCCACAAATTTGCTTTTATTGCATCTACCTTAATGTTTGTTTTTGCAAATCCAATCCAAGAATGTATTATCCTTCTAATCACTGAAACTTCTAATTTATTGTCTGTTAAATTCAACTTCACAATAAAGCGTTTACTCTTCTTAAAATGTTGTCGTCTTAAGAAACCATTAAAATGAATAGCTTAACTTTATCCCAGCTTAGAAAAAGTTTGAAGAGTTGACAGAATAACTTATTTATGGCTGGCTAACTGCTGATAAAATTTAATTAAATTTGATAATCAACTGTCAATATAGCGGCATTCAAAAAATTCACAAACTTTGGATTATAATTTATTAAATTTGAAGATGAAACTGCGTATGTATAACTGGAGATTACAGAGAATTTTTGTTCTATTCAAATATTTATTTTTTAAAGTTTGCTTTCGCTACTTCCACGAACTTCAACAAAATTATAGTAATTTAATCTGAAAGATGCTGTCACTCAAATTATACACAATATTCTGAATTACTGCCATAAAAGTAGCAAGTAATTTTATGGAAGTTACGTGTTTATTTTATCTAAACACACAACTTAACAGTAAAACTTTGTAAACACACATTCGCTGCCTTAAATCACTTCTAAAGATTCTAAAACGTGTTTTTCTTTTATGCAAAAGTCGGATTTTTATGATTGGTGAACAATTTTCTTTAATTACATTCCTAGGGAATAACTTCATCTGAGTCAACATTGTTAAATAACAGACGGCTTAATTATTCGACAGATAGAAACGAATTCAAGTCGCTTCATTAGTTGATTAAAAATAAAAAATAAAATATTTATTTCATTTTTATTGTAAATCCATCCGAACTTTTCAAATAAGAATTTTCAAACTCTTCTCTAGAATTTTCTATTATGAATACTTAAATGTGCAAAGTTAATATTCATCTCAAGCTTGCTAAAAAAGTAAGCAAGAATCGCCACAAGAATGTTATAGCTGAGATAAAAAAAAAAGTTGGCAACTAATCAATATTATAAAATTTTGTTGTGAAGTTGAAATTAGTGCGTGAAAATTGTATCTGAATTGTCTAAAGCAGAACTTCATAGGACAGATCTAAATTATTTGCACAACAAATCAAATACTCTTTATAACTCGAACTATAATACAATGTTGACTTTGCTTTGTCAATAGAAACTTCTCAGCTTAACCAATTCGATTGTCCAGCTCTGATCCCAAATTCGCTCACATTCAAAAATTGTAAAAAAGTGTTTGGGTTTTCTTGGAGCGTTCTGAATAGTCACAGCTGGAGTTAAACTCAATTCAATTAATTTTAACGTTAGTATCATTAGAGGAAATTTAGCGTTTCGTGATATTGGCTATATGGCTCTTGTTTTGCCATATAGAAATATCAATTTACATAAAATTAATTAAATCCTTACAATAGTTGCTTCAGCCATTATAACTGGTAACAATAGCACGTTTACACAACAAACGTTCACTGTGCACGAAATCATGGATTAAAATTCTCTAGTAAGCTCTCAACACCACCGAGTCAAAGCTTCTCAATTATGCAGTTGTGAAAATTCAACGTAATCGGTACAAAATCAACTCGATTTGTTAAATCGTTAACAAAGATTTTAATCAGATTGACGTGAATTTTCATAGGATTTTTTCAAATGAATCCAAAAAATCAGTTGTCCGGAGGTATTCAAAGATTTATGTCACAATAGAATATTTTCATATTTTCAACAATGAAAATTTAATTAAATTATATTTATAGCAGTAAACAAATAGCTTTTTTTTTGTAAACACAAACACTGTTTTTTATTTGTTTGTCAATAAAAACTCATTAGGAGAATTTAATAAATGTTACATTTGAAAAGCGTGTTCGATTTCGATTAAATTCACAACAAACTCGTGTTACATTTTGACTGACGACAACAATAACGTCTGTAAGAATTTATTTAAAAAGTGAAGTGAGATTTTATAAATTTTTTCTCAACAAAGTCAAACAGATTTTCACTTGATGTGAGGTAATTAGAGTAAACCTCAACTTATATGAGAAATAAAGGTGATGCGCTATATATACATATTAATATTCTATCCATAAACATGAAGTGAGCACTATATGAATAATTCAAAGTCGTTTATAAACTACTCTAGAATACAGGACAGGCTTCAGTTTGAAAGACGTTTTCACTTAGATCAGACTCCAATGGTTAAAGCTTTCGACGTAAATTTAATGTAGATGTTGTATTGAACTCAATATTATGCGGTCAGAATAGTAAATCCTTCATTTAACTATTTTGTAACCCTAATCAAAATAATATAACTTGATTTGAATTAACAAGATTTTGATAATAAAGCAATCACACTTCTCTCGTTATATCAAGACAAAACTTATAATTGAGTAGCTTTGAATTTCCTGAGAAGCATGTGTGAAACTTCCTGCAATTTGCTGATCTTGATTTATGTTGGAAATCTTAAGAGAGCAGCAAACCATTTGGGAATATCAATGTCTCAATTTGGTCGATTTTATAGAGCTACAAGAAGAGTTCAAGACTTAATTCGAGTTTTAATTTTGAATTATTTAAATTGGTGTTATAACTAAAGCACGATCTAGTGTTGTAAAAATGGTGGATGCGCCGGGTTTGATAATTCAATCAATAGTTTGTATTTTCCAGTCATATACATAAATACCAAAAAGTTTTACTTTTTAATAAACATATAAATCGCATTACGTCGTTAATTCGTAAAATAAAGTAGAGAAAATTAAAAAATAACAAAGTGCTGTTGTTCAAATATTTTGCAACATCGAAAAGCATCTTTTGTTAAGTTCAGGGATCATGTTTGGAATGCTTAATAAGAGCCTTCGAAAAGATCCGTGCGAAGGAAATAATTATCTTAAAGGTAAACAAACGTGATGTTTTATTACTTTATGAAATAAAGTGAAACATGGTAAATGAG
Source organism: Latheticus oryzae (assembly GCA_030157265.1). Lineage (NCBI taxonomy): Eukaryota > Metazoa > Arthropoda > Insecta > Coleoptera > Tenebrionidae > Latheticus > Latheticus oryzae. Next base: position 14,556,666 of record CM058050.1, read on the forward strand.
AAAGTTTCTACAGAAAAAATATAAATCAATTTATTAAAATAAATGTTTACAATTTTTTATCAGATGAAACAATCAATTCACAAAAATTTATTGAGAACAAATAGTCAGTTGCAGTCAGTGAAATTTGTGATTGAAGAAACAGATTCAATATGAAATTTCAAAATCTTTGGACGCAAAAAAAGTGATTCAGATTTGGAATTAATGTTTTCATGATATAAGCTAGGAGAATGTGTGCAGTTTGCACCCAAAGTTGTCTGCTAGTGACATATCTTATTAAAAGTCATAAAAGTAACCCTCGCGGTTGTAAAGCGCCAAATGATATGTTATATACTTTTACTAAAAAATTCATCCACATGTTTTATTCCAGTGATAAAGAATATGAAAATTATTCAACTGAAAATTGATCAAAAAGCTGCTATTCTGTAATAGTGGTACAAAAACTATTATTCCATTTGGGCATTTAAAAATTTAACAGTTGATTTAACACAGAAGTTTTAACGTGCATTAAAACGAACAAATTGTGAAATTTAAATGCGTCTTTGAAAGAAAAAACTAATGTTATTATGAATTTAGTAGTAAAAAGCTTTCAGAGTTAAGTTAATCCATGGCAATAGCAAGTTTTTTAGAAAAAAATCACCATTTAGAAAAAGGAAAAAGCTAAAGCTCTTACAAACACATGACCAAAACAAATTCCATAAAGATACAGATGAACCTAATGAAAAGATCAAACGTTTGGAGGACCAACTGGTAAGACTATATACTTTCATTTTCATTCGATTTTTGTGTATTGTTGGTTGCATACCGCCAAACAAACTTTATTTTTTCAAACTCTATGATATAATTTCCACAGAATCAGAAAAAACGTAATGTAAACAGTCAGTAATTTTTTTTTATCTATTATTTTATTTATTATTTATGTATCTATTTTAACTTCATAATTGTATAAAAAAATTAACTTCAGTGCTTTGAGTTACGAAAATGAATTATTATGAGATCTAGACTTGTTTTTGAACATTTATTAATTCGAATTTTTTTTTAAATTTTACGTAGAGAAAAAATTGACCATTTCGACATCTTCTATTTTGTAATATTTAAATGCGCCTCCAAAACCGTCCAAACTTCCGTAATTTTGGCGCGTTGCTTTAAGCGCCATCTGATGGCAACTGTCAAATGCATTGGTAAAAATTCGTCCCGCATGGAGTGAAGTTAACAAGTAGTAATTTTTTGTGCCGGTACAATTAGATCTCAAAAAAATTGCTTGGAAACATCTTTTGTAAACATTCAAATAACATTGAACAATGGGTTTAATTTGTACTTACTTATCGGAGCCTGTGACAGAAAAAGAGTCTTCGGACGGTTCAAATGGCACATTAGTTTACGGAGCAAGTTGTATGCAAGGTTGGCGTCCGACTCAGGAGGTAATCACGAACTCACATTTCCATAACCTCACAATATCAATTTTGCGTTTATAGGATGCTCACAATTGTATTCCTGATTATGATACCGATACGTCATTTTTCGCGGTTTATGATGGGCATGGGGGCCACGAAGTGGCCCAATATTGTTCACAAGAACTTCCAAACTTTATCAAAGACACTCCTGAATATAAAGAAGGTAACATTGAGGAGGCTTTGATCAATGGCTTTCTTCGATTTGACGCTCTAATTGCTACGCCCAAAGTGACAAAAATTCTCAAGGATATAGCTGATTCTGGTAAAAATGAAGACAGTGAAGAAGATGATGAAGAAAATGTTAAAAATTTATACGAAGAAGCAGCAATGCCCATTGAACAAGTTATTGAAAAGTATGCTGCCAATATAGAAAACGCTGTACTCGATAAATTGAAAAAAAGTGAAGCTGCAGCTAAAGAAAAAGAATCGGATGATACTGTTGGCACATCAAGTGCTTCTTGCTCTTCGTCCTCAAATTCAAACGAAGCTAATAGTTCAACTGAAACTGATAAAAACGGAGAAAAAGAAGCTCCTGAAAACCAAAACACTGTGGGTAGTAGTTCAGATGTAAAAGAACAAGTTGTAGCAACTTCTAGTGATAATACTGATTTGGTACAAAACGGAGAAATCCCGACTCCAAGTTCAGAAGCTCAGAATGAAAACGAAGTCCCTACTTCATCAACGCCTGTTGAGAATGGAACACCATCGAAAAAAGGTAAAGGAAAAGCTGTAATCAAACCAGAACCTGCTAAAACCCAAAACATTCGACCAAAACGAAATGCACAACAATTATACAAGAAATGGTTGGATATTATTGAAGACAGTGATGATTCCGATGAAGACCAAACGTTTGAAGGACCAAATGGTACAATCTTATTACTTTTAAAATAAAATTAATAGTTATTATTTGCAGAAGAAAGTTCCGAAGAGGAAGGCGAAGGCGTTAATGTGTCAATAGACGCATCTGATGAAAGTTCCGAGGAGGCTGAAGAAGAAGAAGATGAAGATGAAAGCAAAGACGATCTTGAAGATGAAGAAGACGATGAAGATATTTATACGTATTGGGCTAAAAAAAGAGAAGAAGGACCTGGAGTTAATAGTGGTTGTACAGCAGTTGTCGCGTTATTACGTGGACGCGAATTGTATGTAGCGAACGCTGGTGATTCTCGCTGTATAGTATGCAGAAATGGTATGATTTAATCTACTTAAATTGAATGGACTAAAAGATTTTTTCTTAAGGTAAAGCAGTCGAGATGAGCATCGACCATAAGCCAGAAGATGAACCTGAAAGGGATAGAATAGTCAAAGCTGGAGGGGAAGTAACCTGTGACGGTCGAGTTAACAGCGGCTTAAATTTATCTCGAGCGATTGGCGATCACACTTATAAACGAAACAAAGAATTATCAGATCGAGAACAAATGATCACTGCATTACCTGATATCAAAAAACTAACAATAGATCCAAATGAAGATGAATTTATAGTTTTAGCTTGCGATGGCATTTGGAATTCAATGTCTAGTCAAGAAGTTGTGGATTTTGTTAGACCCCGAATTAAAGATAAAACTGAGAAGTTATCACAAATTTGCGAAGAGGTTTTTCATATTAAATTTTTATTTTATTAGACTTACATTTAATTTTAGGTTTTTGATCATTGTCTGTCACCATATGGTGATGACTCTCCAGGTTGTGACAATATGACTGCTATTATTGTCAAATTTAAATCAAGGACGACTAAACGAGCAGCCTCACCTCTTAGCTCTGAGGAAACTAGTGCAAAACAAGCAAAGACTGATGTAGAAGATAGTGAGGCACAAGCTGATACAACGGTATAAATTTAAACTTTTTTTTTATGTTTTCATGTCATTATGTAAGTTATATTTTTGTTACTGAACACCACAATGAAGGTGCCTTCAGTTAAAATGAACATTGTGGTGGTAATATAGATTTGTACCATATACGATATTTTATATTCATTTTATGTTAATTTTAATCATAGAATAATATAAGTTTCTTCTGTTGATGAGAGTGTTCCAGAAGGCGTTGTGTGTAGTTGCAGTCTTACTATAATTGTATTTATTTAATTACACTTTAGTTCTAACTAATTGGAATAGATTGTTAAAATAAAGGAGAAGATTAAGTAATAAATTATTAATAGATTTTTAATAATGATTTTTTTATCTAAGATCTAAACCACAACGATGTAATATTGTAAATAAAGTACAACTGTAATACTATCTACTTCATTAAAAGATCACAGAAAATAATTTGCAGATAATACGATATTATCTATCACTCTATAAATGAATCAAAAATGTAAGTAGGCTCTTATGACTATGACTATACTTTCTTATTTTAATAATAACTTCCTGGTTGGGCTACATTTAATACCAACTTAAAAATTTCGTAAAACGAATAGAGAAATCTTTGGGTTCAGAGATCATAATTTGGTATAATTACCAATTGAAACAGTGGCCCAAACCATAAAAATATTAATTTGACTTATTAGACCTTAATCTATCCAACCCTGAGCGTTCTTCCTCTTCATCGCTAGTCTGTGAAGACATAGCCGACATAGCGCCTCTAGTTGTAACTTGTATCAGTTCTTGATTTGGAGCATTTCTATTCTCATATAATAATATACTTAACGTTTCTTCGTAAATTCTAGCTTCAGGACATTCAACTTTCGTATGTTTTTTATCAGTAGCATAAACAATCGAAGTACAACAAACCTCAGACACTTTCTTGCCGTGTCCATAAAAAACCCAGCAACAAATCTCGCTGGTACTAATCACATCTTTGAAAAATAGCACTCGATTGCTATACCAAAGCGACAATTTATCAAATAATTCGATATTTTTCAATAAATTATCGTCAGAAGTTGATGTATAAGAATACTTATTATTGTGTCGATTGATTAGTAGTTTAATAGCAGGTTTAGTAGTCGAACTTATTAGGAGTTCTTCTTCTTTCTGTGAAGTTATTAATGGAACTTTACAGATAGGGTCGTGCTCGCTTCTTTCCTTTTTAATTAAAGCTTGACTACACGATTCTGCTAGCTCAGATATACAATAGTATTTTGCTTCAGCGCATAATTCAGCAATTTCCTTACTATTGTCAGGTAGGGATACGCTTCCATCTCTTAAAAAATTTAAAATCGCTCCAAAGTGTTTGCCGCTTCGATCGATTAAAATCCAACCTAGGAAGTACCAATTTGAATTTTTACGATTTTATAAGATGGGACTTACCACCTGAATCTGATAATACTTCCATTCGGCCACTAAACATAGCTCGGAGCATTGTATCATGTTTTGTTAGAGTACCAATGGTAGTATAATGGAGACAGCCCCCCACGTTCAGCTTGACATATTGCGAGGGGTTTCCGTTAATGACAGTCTTACCTGACATGGGAATTATTTCAGACTGCGACATTTAAGCCGTTTTGAGGATTTATTATTCACAAAAAGAGCTGCATTATTGCGTATTTTTATTTTTTTCAATTTGTCAATCTCGCAGCCGACATTTTGACAATCCTTGTTTGGAAATAGCCATCTGCCGACGTTGTTCGAACTAACAATCAGCGCGGTTCTTCAAATTTTTTGTATTTGCGATGAGTGTGTTTGAATATTTTATAAAACTTTATTAGAAAAAACTTTAACAACAGTATTTAAAATACTTAAATAAATAAATTTTATCCACTTATTTGTCTATTTTGCCATATTGTAATCAAGTTCACTCGTCAAGGACACTGAACATATGAGAACATTGATTTGTTCCGGTGAAGGACAAGCGATAAGAAGTAAATCTTCGTTGCTGTAGCCATTTGAACTTAATATTTGCTCAATCTGGACGAATACACTTATAACATTATTCTAAAAAAAAGTAGTATCATGAAACACATTGTATAAGTGTTAAAATTTGAATTAAAGAATATAAATGGCCAAATATTTTGATATTTTAGAGACTAAGTCGTACCTTAATCGGCCGGAACAAAATGAATTCCGTCTCTCTATTCGCCAGATACAACTGCATAGACCTCTGTATTTCCGGAACTTTCAGTTTCATATTTTTTAAAGTTTCACTTACTATATCAGACAGTAATTTGGCTTTACCAAACTCTTGTTGCGGCAAAGCTATGTTATTATCATTTTGTGTATTCTGTGAATAATATTCAACCTGAAATTCACATTTATATAACATTCTTTCTAAAAAAAAAAAATCAAACTTTTTTTCTCCATTGTTGTAATTGTCCTGTTAGAACCAAAGTGGCACAATTAATAAACGCTTCACACGCTTGTTTTAACTGTTTATCAATTTCTTTTCTAGAATCCACAAGATACTCTCTAACTCTTGGCGTTCCTTCTAATAAAAACTCCAGAAGAGCATTATTACTACCAAATGTAAACAATCTATCTCTTTTATTTAATAATTCAACAGCAGCTTTCTGCACGCTGCTAAAATCCAAACTCATTTCTTTTACTGTAAAATCAACTTGGAATGGAGCAATTTGTTCTCGGATTATCAACAAATGTTTGATTTGAAAAAGACGACCGTCGATCTCGGACTGAAAAAAATCATAAAAAATATAAATAGAATTAAAATATTAATTTAACCTTCCGCGCTGTTATTAAATTTGCTGCTTTTTGAATTGTTTCAATGCAAATGAGTAAAGCTTCCTGCGCTAAACCTTGGAATGTTTCTCTGTCTAAGCAAAAGTAAAGTCGTGAAAGAATTACAAGAGTTCTTTTAACGGTTGGATACCACATTCCATGAAGATCGGCTGGAGAATCTAAACACAAAAAAAAATGATATGACCAATAAAGAATTCAATCAAACGTACTTCCAGTATACGATCTAAAATGAGGAACTGGATTTGATGAATTTATATTAGCGACTTCTTGAGATTCTAATGATACAACAGACGAAGAAGAATCGGTTCTGACGTCTTGCAATTCCAAAGCAATGTTCTACAAATTAATATAAATAAAATGCAATTTTTAAATTGGATAAAATTTACTTCCATCTGTTCTAATTTTTCCGGATATGCTAAATCCCCTGGCGATGGATTATATGCTAATAAATCGTGCTGGAAAAATACATTCGTACGAAAAACTAAACGCTCTTCTACATCTTGCAGGAGCTGTCTGACCACTTCAACGTATTTTAAAAGATGATCTAAAATAAAACTATTTATTTTAATTTATCTATTACTTTTGATTGAAAATTAACCGTTATTCAGGCTTTTTTCAGCAAGCATTTCTTTTTGTAATATTCCGCACAATTCACTTAATACTTCAACGTGATTTATGGAAATCAAACTGGGTCTTAGAGCATCATAAAGATGCTGACATAAAATACCCAAGTAATCGCTACAAAAAAAAAATCAAATTTAAGATTTTGCCAAAGTTTATTCGATTTTTTGTTGTGTAATTGAGTAATGTCTCAACAACAGAAACTCAAATATCAATTAGCGAAGTTTTTACCACAAAAGATTCATCAAATAATCATTTATTATTGAAATTATTAAAAATAATTTTTTTCCAGTCTTTTTAAAATTTTAAACTCACTCTAGTTCTGAAGAATACTGATTGAAGTAATAGTGATAACAGCAAGCTTCATCTTGGCATGTTTTCATTATAAAAAGACCACAAGATCGGAATAAAATGCTAAAGTCGTTTTTGTATTTTTCCTTAAGTTCAGATAATGCTTTTGAGACAGCTGCGCTCAAAATTGGTAATCTTTGAGAGAAGTAAAACTTTTGACAGTCACTGATAATATTTTGGTACCTGAAATTGTAAAATTTTTGAGTCCAATTTCAGAATAATATATATAATTAAATTTCTTTTAGAGTTTCAAATGGATAAAACAGGGCCATAACTTACTGCTCATTTTCCGCAGATTTTTCTTCTAAATGCGACAGAATAATCTTAACTTTAGTCGCAGCACTCTGAAACCTTCCATAATACAAAGAAAAAGCAGTATCCATCGTCTCAGCAGTATTAGAATGTAATGGCACAACATTTGTTTTAGAATCTGGATCTAAAACCTGTTTCGTTGCTTCCATTATAACATTACTTACAGTCTTGTAGACTTTATTCAAAGCATTTATTAACAGACTTTCATATTTCATTTTATAAATTCTTGATTCTTTGAAATTCATCTAAAAAATATCATACAATTTTAATCAATCAACTTAAAATAATTTACATGTTCTTTGAAATATGCCACAGCTGCATTCATATTATTAAGTAAATCTACGAACTCTTGAGTGTTTATTTTATTGGACAAAATTTCAACGTTATCTTGAATGTTTTTGAAAATAAGAAAATAATGCAACTTTTCCCTCAAACTTTTCTTTTTCTCTTTCAAAATTCTTTGATGAGTCATTAATTGTTCACTCAAATTGTGTAACGAGTCTGTTTTTGCCGTCACTTGTAAATATTTATCTCTAAGTTCTTGCAGCAAATTTGATGTTTCATCAGCCTGAAACAATTATTTACATATAAAAATTACTTTTTATTTTAAACACACATAATTAAAAAGTTTTCCGCATTCAGAACTCTGATTACAAAGAGCTTGATAGTAATCTTGGTAGTCTTTCAAATTCTCATATTTAACTTCATTTTCAGAAGCAACCATCCACTTTATAAACGCTCTATTTGTATCAATCTCATGCAAATCATTTTCTTGTTTAACTTCTAATTCATTTTCATCTGATTCTTTGATAGTATTTCGCTTTATTACATCCCCAATTTGATAAACAAGATCTAACTGTTCCTCAGTTAAAGGTGCCAGAGGATCAGTACTTGATTGCCAATTCGTCACATTTTGTTGGATTTGCAAGTCGGTTTTATCTTCAACATTATGTGGAATGCGGCTCATTGCATTTAAATCATAAAATATTTAGAGCAAAATTTTTCAATACTTTTTCAGGTTATGTGTCAACGTCAAACTGCTGTCATTGTCAAATTAGAATATTTTTTACCGTATTTATTTATGTTTTTTTTTTTCATAAATTATGTCTTTAAAATGTTTGAAACGCATTACACCCCTTGAAAAATACACCAATAAGCGTTTCTATGGTGTGAGACGCAAATATCCGATAAATCCTGAAGAAAGTAAAAGTTTACCGGTGTTTGATTATGGTGTAAGCACAGAGACTTACAGAAGAGTTTTTGTATGGGGAAATCTCCAGTCTGGAGCTTTAGGCATTCCATACTTGAAGCGCAATGAAAACACGTTAAGACGAGAAAATATTGAAGTTCCTAAACGCTTAGGTTTCGCTGAAAAGTTTCCAGTTTGTTAGATACAACTAATCCAATGTTCAATTCTAAATGTTAATTTTTCAGATTACTACAGCAGCATGTGGCTTTGGTTTTACCGCATTTGCTGTGGATACAGAATCTGAGCAGAAAGTATACGGGACTGGGCTTAATACCGACTCTCAGATTGGTTACCATGAAGTCCGGCATGGACATCCATTGGAGATTTTATATTTCCCCACACCTATTGCCTTACCATTTAAAAACCCCACAAAAACAAAAATTAATAAGTTAGGGGCTGGTAGAGCCCATCTTGTTGTATTAACAGACGAAGGTTTATTTCTATTAGGCAATAATTCATATGGACAGTGTGGAAGAGAAATAATTTCTGATGAAAATTACTCCCACAGTAATTACATCAATCATTTGCCTCATATAGATGGGAAAACTGTGATAGATATAGAGTGCGGCCAAGATCACACTCTTGCAATAACAGAAGACGGCGCTGTGTACGCTTGCGGCTGGGGGGCAGACGGCCAAACTGGTCTCGAAACATTCAACAACGTAAGTGAATTCCAAAGAGTAAAAGGTGATATTGAATCAGAACGGATTATAAAAGTCTCATCCAGATCCGATTTTGCTCTTGCTTTAAGCGATAAAGGGGAAGTTTTTGGTTGGGGCAATGCTGAATACAACCAAGTCCCGAGCGAAAACAACGCACAACAAATTAATCGAGCTAGTTATTTCAATCAGTTGCAAAAATATGGCACAATTAGAGATGTAGCAGCTGGGGGATCATTCTGTCTTATACTTAATGAAAATAATGAAGTTTTTGTTTGGGGTTTTGGTATATTAGGTGTGGGACCAAAAGTGCAACATTCTTCAAAACCATTAAAAATCCCTGAAACTTTATTCGGAAGAAATGACTTTCAACCAAATAATAAAGTGGTGAAAATTGCTTGCGGTTTGAGTCATGCTTTAGCTGTTACCAATTTAGGAGATATTTACACGTGGGGTAGAAATATAAGGGGTTGTTTAGGGTTAGGAATGAAAAATGATCAGTTTTTCCCGTTTAAAGTATCACTGGGAGGGTATGGATTGGAAGTGTTTGGAGGCTATGATCACACTGTTGCTATTTGTAAACCTTTCATTTAAAAATATAATTTATCTATTATCTATTTGGTTTTTTTTTTCAAACATCTTCTTCCGAATTCTGTTCATCAAACGTGAAATTCTCATTCGCATGAGCGTTGAAACTCTGTCGATTTTGAGGATGCGCTTCCGATTGTCTTCCAGGCGCTTGACTCATTCTGCGCTTGACGAAAGCGACACTTTTTTTACGGAATTCACTCACTCTCCCTAAAATTATCAATTAGATTCAACTAAACAACAAATTAATAATTTACCCCCTTCATTATTGCCAATCTGAGTTACTCTTCTATGAAAAGCTTCATCCAGATAGAAAATCGGTTTACCTGATACCCTTCCTCCAGTATGTGCTAAATTACTCGCAGTTGTTCGCATATCAACTTTCACTTCCGTTTCCTCTTCATAATCGTTATTAATTCCTTTCAATTTTTGCAAATCTGCGACTATTTTCAAGGGATCGCGTGTTTTCAACTCTTCCAGTGTCATATTTTCGACAGATTTGTTGAAGAAATTGAAATCTATTTGAGTTTTGCTTATAATTTGTGAGAATGTTCCAAATCGATGGATTATCATCGCGATGAATTGTATAACCATGAGTAAAGCGAAGAAAATCAAAAAGACAAATCCGATTGGTTCTAAATGAAGGTATGTGATGTTAACTTCCACCTAAAATTTATTGTTAGAAAATTATTTTTTTTGTGTTTGTTAATTACCTCATTTCTCTCTTCAAAATACGTGAAATTTACTTTTGGATTAATTGGCCATTGGAGATAAATAAAATCTTTTTTAAGCGTTAGCAAAAACATTACAAGAACAAATAAAGAGTTTAACATAAAAAATGTAAAAACCATTTTGTCTCTTAAATCTTTTAAATCAGACGAAACTTTTTGTTTATCGTCTTCGATTGGATGAAGATAACGTTCTATTAATTCATTCCAGAATGTTTCTTCTTTTCTGTTTAAATAATGAACTTCGCCTCTGATCAATGGTCCATCGTAAAACCAACTGTTCTCCATTACTTCATCCGATGGTAAAGATATAGCATCAGGTGCTGAATTAATCAAATAATCATCGTTATTTTTCACTGTAGCTTTTGATCCTTCTATAAATGTCGTAACATTGTTATTATCAACAGGCGTCTTTAGTTCTGCCAACTGTAACTTTTCTAAAGATTCCAACTTTCTATCAATATCTTTAATCGCGTCTTGGATTCTTTTCAACTGTTCATTTTCTTTATTATCAGCTTTGTATGTACAAAACATGCATTTGAAGAGTTTATTTAATGAAAATTCCCAAGCTCCGGCATCATCAGCAGCATTTGCTCCTAAGAAGGTCAAAACTTTGTCTTTAGTTTCTGGCTTTTTCGCTTCTCCTTTAGCTTCTTTCTCTTTTTGCTAAAAACAAAAATATTGGTTTTGAAATATTACTTCAAAAGTACTTACAGCTTCGGCTTCCGCTTTCGGTACAATTGTAACTTCTCTAGTTCCCCAAGAGACATTATTCATGTTGAAAACTGAGTAAATAACCAATAACATATACATGCTGGGTACTGTAACATAATAGACAATTCCATATTTAAGACAGTTGAATTCTTGCGGATGTAAAATCGCTGCAATTATGAACTCTGCAGCTAGACAGAAGAAGAACAAAGACGAAGGAGCCAAGAAACCGTCTTCGTTGATTTGTAACATTACACCAACTAATACCGCCATCATGATTAGACCATAAACTGCGCTAATTAATCCAGCGAAGAATAATTGTACATCCGAACTGCATGTTGAACAAACGATAATAAAAATAGCAATTGGGAGTAAATTCCAAAGGAAACTGTTCCATTGATCTAGACCAAAAGCAGCAACGAATGCTCCGACTAACATAAGAAAAATAGTACCAGGACCGATAACAGTACCAATCATTAGAATAACTTGATAACCGATGTATAACATAGAAATGTTTTCATTAATTTTAACTGTGTGTTCGTAATCCATTAGAAGATCAAGAATATTAGCCATAGTTGAAGGCATCCATCGTCTTCTTTGATTGTAAAATTCGTTAAAACCTTCCGGACAGTGCGTAAAAGCGTCAGAAGCGGCGGAATATTCGACTCTGTATCCTCTTTGAAGCAGAAGAGTGCACAACCATCGGTCTTCTCCTTGATCGTATTGAACATAATGTTTAGCTTGCGTTGCTCTAGTTGTGTATTTTTTCATTACGCTTTTATCCATCAAAGCTTTGCCTCTGAATAATGAGAAACAGCCAGGACTACACAAAACGCAACCAATTACATGCTCTGTTGCTTTTTGAAGCCAATGACCAACTGCGTATTCGAACATTTGGTACCATACCATACCGCCTGTACCTACAGGATGAATTCGACCACAAGCAGCTCCTAGAGCTTTATTTTTTTTCATGTAATCTACCAGCAAATGAAGAGCGTCAGGCTGGAAATCAATGTCGCCGTCAAGTGCGAGAATGTAAGTATTTTCGCCGCGGATTTCTTTGCTTTCTTGAGAAAGTTCTTCGTTTGCTTGTAATCTACAAAAAAAATAAAATAAAACCAATTGATTTATTAAGTAACGACGTACTTGAAACCAAGAAGATAGTACATGTACATGCATTGAGACCACCGTTTTTTGGCTCTAATTTTAGCTTTGTCTTTTAAGTGCGCAATCATTTTAGTTTTACCAGGGAGAGTCCAAACCAAACGACCTCCATATGGAGTTGGGTAGATTTTCGGAGGGCGGACTTTAACTGTCGTTTTGTGAACTTTTTCAGCAGCTTTGTCGATTAAAGAGGCTAAACTTTCAACGTATTGATTCACATGAGGATCGTTGTCGTCTTTGCTAACGCGCACAAAAGCATCGTCGAAGAAAATATGAGCTGTAACACATTTTTACATCTTCTGCTTTTGTTATTAAAACACATACTTTCAAATTCGTAATAATTGTTGTGTTTGAGATTTAAAGTATCTCGGACTAGTCTATGAGAGCATTGATCTTGATCGAGACGCAAAATTGATTTTAAAAATTCCATCATTTCTTCATCTGTTTCATGCCACATAGTTCCGCAAGCGTAAATTCGTGTGATTGCGTCTTTGTTTTCCGCCGTTTCCTGATCTAGATCTACAAACGAAAGTGAGAATTTCTTCGGTTATTTTGAAGTTTTACCTGTAATTTCCACTTCATCTGGATCTTTATAATATCTTGGTTCTTCATCGCGTCGTCTATTCATAGCCAAACTTTGATCAATCAAAAAAGCATCATACATCGGTCTAATGAACAATTGTTCAGTACTTGAAAGTTTATCACAATTTGGTGACCAAATATGTATAGTAATCCACGCTTGACTTAAAAGCCAAATAAGCCAAATCCATGCATGTTGTTGCGAAAGAAAATCCTCAAGGAATCTAAGCGGAGGTAATTCGAAAAATAAATACGCGGGAATACTATCAGTAAAATAACAAATATTGCGATAGTACATTCCACACATTGCTATTAATCCAGAAAGAAGAACCGGGACTGATAAATTAACAGGGAACGCAAATCCGACCACTTGAATCATTACTTTACAAGAAAATTTACCAAAAGCGTAACAAATATAAGTAGCTGTTAAGTTAATCAACCAAACCCAAATCGCTGTAAGATAATCAACATCAATAGGAGCAGGAGTGCCACCAGTTGCTGTTGCTTCTTCTAAATTTGTTATAAGTACAGGGGCTATTTCAGTAGCATTGATAATTCGATTTTGAAAAGCTTTTACAAATTCATCAAAAAGAAAATAACTATCACCTTCTTGACAATGAAGAATCACTAAAAGTGTACAAAAGAAAGCTGCACATTTCAAAGGAGCGACAAAAGTATAAATGAAGTATGTATTAGTTTGGAACTCTTTCTTCATTTTTCCTAAATTTCGAATAAATGGTAATTGAGACGATTCCGATACGTAATTTTCCCACCAACCTAAAGAAATAAGAATTACCGCAATTGGTATCATGTATAAAACTGGTTTGTTCTCAACAAGAGGCCAAATCACAAAACTAGAAGCTTGCGCTATTATACTAATAATATCAAGGACCATTTTCAAATCATCGTTTAATGAACACGGATTTCTGGAAAACATAGCGACAACACCTGGGACAAAACACATAGCGTTTGTTAACATAGCCCCTTTAATCACATCCAGTTCTGGAAAAATGACAAAGATTAAAATCGCGCTTCCGATTGCTGGGCAAATCTCAGTAATACAAAGAGATATGATTTCGAAAAATGACGGCATTTTCCAATTTTTGAATAAACATTTACGCATTGCACGAAACCAAGAGCCTAGTTCTGGCACGAAGTATGCGAAAACTAACATCCAGATCCATTGCACGCGCTCGATGCTAGGAAGAGTCACCATATATTGCAAGTTTCGATCTGGAAAAAAAATCAATCTTATCTAGACATATGCACTTGTTTTTAAATTTCGCAATCAATCATTGAATCATAAACAGCGTCATATCCTTTCTTTGAAATGGAATATACTTACTAAGGTCTGCGTTGCAGTACGGTCTTGTTACATTTTTTTTAATTTGGGATGTCATAAATAAGAGCGTTCCTTTAGATATTATTGCTGCTCCTAACACCACACAGAAAACTATGATTATTGTTGAGATTTTGAGCAGTTTTATGCCGAAGTTGATGTATGTACGTTTGACTTCAGATCCGACTGTTGGTTCTCGGGGCTCGTCGACGAAGGCATCCCATGGCTTCTTCGCTTGCTCCTGTCTAGAAGATTTTTAAATGGAATTGTATCAAATTTTTGGAATAGTACTAACATTTCAGATGAATACAGAGGCTCTGTGTCATCGCTGTAGTCTGTAAAGCGATGTCGGGCTGCCATTTTTATTACACTTTTAACACATCACAAGAACACGAAGTCGCAATTATTTGACATTGAGGCGATTTAAATTGAACTGATTTTTGATAGAGTATTGTTGAAAATTTGTTATCAGATAATTTAAAATATTATCTTAACTTAGATAATATTTAAATATTATCTTAACTAGATCTTAGATCATTTTCTTGAAATTTCTTAAAAATTGTGTATTATAATGTTAAGCACAATAAAACACCAGAGATACTTCAGTTTTGTGTATTTTATTATTGAAATCGATCACAAATTATTAACAACTACACTACGGATTCATTGTATCGTCGGATCCTCCTCTGATACAGTGTTATATATAGACTAAAATATATCAATGGATTCGCAAAGCAACTTGAAAAGCATTTATACAAAACGCAACTAATTTCTAATTTAATATAAACTGTAATATTTTTGATATACTGATCGAATCAAAGAAAAAAATAAATAGATTTGGCAAATTTGCTTAAAAACAAACATACCACAACCGAAATGTTGGCTTGATTATATACAGCAGTCTAGATATAAAAAAGTGATCGAGCGCAAAAAATATTTCTAATAGTAAATGCAAACAACAGAAATGTTCATTTAATAATAGTTATATACTTTTTTATACACAAGTTTTGTTATAAAAATGTACAAACTTTTTCATTTATCAAATTCGAATTATTTGTTAACTCAAACAAGTAAGTACCTAATAATTTATACCTTCAACATTCTTTGATTTCAACTGATAAAACTTAATAGTATAAACAATCATAAAGCCAATCATTCATTCACAAAAAAATGTAACATCCAACTAAATTTATTGTTACTTCTCCCATTCTCTAAATTTGTGCTGAATGAAAAAAAAGTCGATGTGAAAAAAAAAAGAAAAAAAAATCATTTTCTTAAAATTATATTGTGTATAAAAAAAACTAAACAGAAAGCAAAGTTTCAATATTTCAATTCGCACAAAACACGTTTTCGCTAGTAGACTGCATGACATGCAATCATTTTTCAATATTACAGATACAAAAATATCGTTCTAAACTGTAAAGATTTAGATTAGTTTACAACAGTTCTCTACATATTAAACTGCTAATCTTGCATTTCCTCAGGAACTTCATGAGGATTTAATATTCCAGGTACAGAAAGCTGGATTCGACGCTTTTCAGCTTGCGCTGCTTGCAGCATTTTTTCGCGCTCTTCCAAGAACAAGTCGGAATCATCTTCGCCAGTATATTCCTATTTTTTAATGTTATTTTCAAATAAAATTATTTATTATGAGACTTACCCTTATCTGGACGAGGAAGTCTCTGAGATGCTCCTTAAACGCTGGCACATCCTGATCTAAATTAAACATTCCTTGCACAGTAATTTTAATCTGATTATCTGTTAAATGCGGAAACGCTGATCTTAAAAGCGTTGCTGTAAATTCTTGAATATATAAAACATTATTCGGTGTTGGTCCTAATTGGCAATTGACTCTGCCAGATTCAACCAATGAAAAAATATATGCTAGAATTGTTGCATGCATTGATAAACCGGCTGTATGTGAAGTATCAGTCACTACTGAGAATACATGTTGTAAGATATCAGTAAGATACGTTTGATAGAAACTAGGAGCAGCACGTTCAAATTGTTCCACATTTTGCAATAATTTGAGCAAAATTTGTAAACCTGTATCGGCTACATTCCGCATTGTATGTTTGAAAGCCCATATTATACTATCCAGTACCAATTTAAATTGCGCTGGAGGTATGTTCAGGAAGGCAGGAAAGCAGAAGTTGTTGACTGCTTGCAATAAAAGGAAGAAGTTTGTTCTATGTTCTGGATATTCTTCAAAATCTTTGTTGATCATTGCTAATGTGCATTCGAACACTGCGTCGAAGATTTTCGGTACCTGAAAATTAAAAAAATTATGTAAAACTTTCATCAAATTTAATTTTTTTTCTACCTCAGATGTTATATGCATTTCCAATTTATTAACTATAGTCGCTATAGCACTGAGAACTTCAGGTTCTCTAGCTGATGGAACGGCTGTTCGTTGATAGTCTAGTAACACCGCATCTAAAAATGGAGGTATGAAATTTTCCAAAACCATTGCATGGTCGTGAGTTCTCGATATCCAGTCCGATATTAATTTTAAAGTCTCTTTCTTAACAACTCTCATAGCTTTGATTAAAGGCTGATTTGTAACTACCTCGCCGTTCAATGCAATTGCAGCTGTAATATTTTCTGACATGACCTAAAAAATGTATAAATGATCACGAAATATCGGCCAGTTTTAAACACTCTACAGAAACCACAACTTAGATAGAATGACAAAGTGTTTTTTTTTTTTTTTTAATCGTTGGAACACCTGTATATTGTCACCAGATTTTTTTCGATTCATTACATATAAAGAAAAAAGAAAAGAAACAAAAACCCCAATTTTTTTCGATAAATCAAATCTTTTTCAAAAAATTTGAGAATTTGTTTAAATTATATTTCGTTTATTGTATGCCAATGATTGATTCATACCAATTCCAACAAAATTCGCCGCATTGCGTTATTTACAAAAGTGAATTAAAGCTTAATTTTTTTAAGATTATTATACTCTACCTTATAAACATTAAGCATATCCAGATATATTCTCCCCAACTGGATAACATAAGCATGATTCAGTGCTTTGCAAGCTCTAACGTTAGTTTTTAAAATACTCGCTAACTGTTTAACAACATCAATTTCTTTCAAAATATCTACATTTTTACTGGCCTGGCTTATGATGTCATCCCAAACCTGATAAAAAATTGATTAAGAAAGAAAAAACTTTGATAAAAAATAGCCAACCTGGTTAGGAAGCAACATGTACTTTTCAATTAAAGCTTCTTGCGTTGCAGTATCGACTTGAGCAGAAATCATATACCCCACAGCTTCATAAAACGTGTGAACTTGTTGTTGTTGCAAGTCGCAAATAATGGTAGAAATCGAACTCAAAATATCTTCAATAAATGGACACGATTCCCCAATTTGTGTCGTGACAAAATGTCGTCTACACTTCAATGCAATTTTAATAAAAGTATCACAAGCCATATCTTGAACTCCATCATGTGTTTCATGCATAAATTCAAATAGTTTGTTAACAACAGTCTTTAGAAATTTCCAATGAGCTCGTAAAAACCTTGGATACTGCCCGACTACATACATGATATTGGAAGCAATAATAGCTTTATTATCTTTGCCTCGTTTTTGTTCACACAATCCTAATAAATCTTTAATAACTGTTACTAAGAATCTTTTTTCGTCTTCTTCATGCATTGCTCCGGATATACTACCAATAGCCCAACATAAAGTGTTTAAATTTTTCCAAGACCATTCGCTTCCATTCACTTGATTTTGTAATTTAACAGTCATTATTCTTTCAGTATCTGCGTAATCTAAATGAGTGAGATAAACCAATGTTTCTCTCATGTTTTTATATAAATTTATTGAATCAGTATCTTTCATGAATTCTCTAACAACTTCTCCATTATCTGTTTCCACAACTAAGACTTCTTCTGGCTTTGCCATTCTTGAAATCATTATATAACGAACTTTGTTTAGCACCTCTTGATATAAAGCTCTTCTAGTTCCGAAAAATATCGGAGATGTTCCAGAAAATGGAACTTCGCGATATAATTCTGAAGCTAATGTATTCCAATATTCCAAACAAATTTTAAATATTTCAACTTCTTCAACCTCTGATATTAACACCAAATATTGCAGAGCGTTTCGTAAAACTTCAACTTGACCAGAACTTTCTGCTAAATTTCCATGTTCTTTCAAAAATGTACATAAAAACAGTGCAAGATTTTGTATAAAGTTTTGCTCTTGATCTCGTCCACAAGCATAAGCTGACTTAATGTCGGTATTAAGTGGTAAAATAATTTCCAACTGGGACATAGTTTGAGTAAAAAGATTAACAAACATATCATCATAATTGCTAACGGTAACTCCAGCAATTTCTGTCAAACATTTAAGAGTAACATTTCGGAACATAGGAACAGTTAGAAACTTAAAAATTAAAGTATTTATTAGTTTGGTTTCAAAAATATACCCAAGAGGAATCCAATTTAAAAATCGTAAAAGTGTTTCAAGAGTAGCATTGACCAAAGGTGGGTTTTGTGAATTTTCCAAAACAAATTGGCATAAATGAAAAATGGCTGAGAATTCTGAGCACATGGTATCTTTGAGATGTTTTGCTTTAGTTTGAGTGATTTGCCCCGACGAAAAATCGAACAATTCTTCACTTAACAATTTTAAAATAATCATATTGTTTTGACATAAGCTTTCGTTCGTTTTACTTGCTCCAACTATGTCAGGAATAAAACTCTCCCAGTTTTTAGGCCACTCACGTTTCAAAACTTGTACTAAAATTATGTTTAATTTGTTTAAATAAGTCTTGTTAGCTTCTAACGTTTCAGGATCTGAACTGGTTTTAATAATGAGAGACACAATGTATTTTTTAATGCCTTCACACTGATTCCTCGGTAAAACTTTCCACCTTGTTTTAATAACTTGCTCAAGAATTTGAAGTGCATAGTATTTAGTCTGTTGATTGTTTGAATATTCTAAAATGGTATCAACTCGAGTCCATGCATCTGGGTGTTCTTTTAACGTAGTTAAAACTTCTTGTGCAATCCGTTGGGTTTCTCCATTACCTTCATACATACTACCAACCACAGTATCAAGCAAATTTATATCCAGCTTCTGGGTGAAATCAAGCAACGCTGCAGCTGCCTGATGTCCTAAAGTTGCCATTTTTTTCTTTACGAGCTTCCTTTCAGACCTTCAAAAACAGACTTTCGTACCAATCATTCCATCAAATTTACGTGCTAGAACCAAAAGTATCGTTCACGACAAGATAAACTAACCTTTATAACAACACATCAAAACAAACACTATTACATCGTTTAAAAACCTAAACAAGCAAGATTATAAACGGCATTTGATGATATTACACTTAAATTTTATGTACACCCTTCACCTGGATGTGCAGTAACCCCAAAATACACAAATTTAAACGATGATGGTTTGCAGTTGAGTCGTCAATTTTCACATGAAACATGTGAACTTTTTCAACAGCAAATTATGAAAAAACAAACCAACTTATTATATTTACCTTTTATCGTCGTATTCGACGGTTTTAACACTAAATTCAACACCACACTCACAATCGCAACCAGAAAAAGCGCAAAACCGAAAAGATATATGTCGGATATAAAGAAAACTGTTTTTCTAGCAGTGGGGGAACGCACTGTGGGTTGGTAGACACTGCTGTCGAAAGTTACACTACTCTCAATCCCCTACAACAAAAACAACATCTTCCAGTTGAAAAAAATACAAAAAAATTACAATAAAAGTCTTTGTATTTATACCAAGTACGAAAATAATTTCAAAGTGAGTGTTAATTTTTTTACGCAGTTAACTTTACACCATTTAATTTTCGTCCTCTAGAGGTCGCTACGAACACAGCACAGGTCAGTGTTAATTTTTTTTCAATATTTTTAATTGCAAATTTTGACATAATAATGCGTAATTGGTTATAACTTTGATTACCAAAATTATTTTGAGTCATTGGCGTCATTAAATAAGGCGAAACATTCACAGAGGCATGCGCATTACGATGCTCTCATTGTACTCTCAATAATAAACACAATTTTTTTTGTAAAACTTTTATTAATTTTTAAATAAATAATGAATCAAAAATATGATAGTAAGAGTTATGGAAGTTCACTCGTTGCAGTAACTATTAGTTTTAATACGCGCTGATTCGCTTCATCCACCAACGTCCTACTTGTAAACTCATTTTCATTTGAAGTAATTTTAATAAATTTTTCTATATCTATATTTTTGACTATTTTACTTTGTATAGGTGTCAGATTAGCTAAATCCAATTCCATTAAATTATTCGTTGTTTTTTCAAAAATTGTGAAAATTTCACTAAAAATATTTATACAAAAATGTGTATCTAATAATGCGTTTTTTATACTTACAAAATCGTTCGTTTCTCAACGATGTTTTCATAAAATGTTCTAATGTAAGACAAGTTGCTAAACATGTGTAGTAATTTTGATTTAATAATGACCATCATTAATAGAGGTATAACGTCTGTATTGTCAATAATCGGAATTTCTTGCTCTTTTTCTGAAAAAAAAAAATGACACTAATTGAAATATATTTTTTCATTTACTTACCTGAGTATTCTGAAATGACTGAAACCATAGCGGTTTTAATTTCAGCAAAAACTAAATCGAAAGTTGTGCACAAACAATTCATTTTTTCTATTGGAGTTTTGAATTTATCCAAAACGGACAATTCGACGATCTAAGATAAAAAAATATAGAATCCATTAATGTAGGAAATCACAATTTACCGCCGCTAATAGCGGGATGTCATAATTTTCATTTACTCCAAACTGAGTCGCTGAAATGTTAATCTCGGATAATATTTTACATTTTTCAAAAAACGCGGAGTCTTGGTGCAAAAATTGCTTTCTTATAATTTCCATACAAATATCGTGAGTTTTATCAAATACAACCCTGAAATATGAACAATTATTTCAACAAAATTGCAAAGACATTTCTCCGACCATAGTAAAGCTTCAGTCTTTAAATCATTCCTATCTTCAAAAATGTCTTTTTCTAATTCAGTTACGAGTTTCTTCACCTCCGTTAGGTTTAAACAATTGTTGCTAATTCCAAAATTCCATGACGCAATTTTTTCCTCAATTATTTCGTTAATTTCGTCGTTTAATGTTAATTTTATTAGAAGATTCTCCGCTCTTTAAAATTGATACTTTATTTAAAAAAAATAAATCTCAAACTTACTCTTTTATGTCTTTTATTTCCATCTTAATTATGTCACATTGTTTTGCTACATTTGAAGCGACCTTCACTTGTTACGTACTTACGTATAACAAAAATTTTATCAGATAACAGGTACAGACGTCAGTATTAAATTTTATTGTAATCTATTATTGATATTTTCACAAATTTTGATATCTACTAAAAAATGCTATGGCCACCCTAGCAACGCTTTATTTCTTCAATACAAACATTGACTTACCAACAAAACACAAACCTCAAGTTTGTACCAATTTATTATAATTATTCTGAAGAAATTACAAAAAAATGGACTGGAAAGACGCTGTAACGTCTGTTTCTGGTAGGGTATTCCCCGGTCTCACCGGTAAAGTAGATGAATCCTTTTATGGTGCGTAATTAAACATTTTTGGTATATACAGCTGTTTTTTTGAACTTTCAGGAAATGAAGTCATGTCGAATTTGCCTTTACAAATGTCGCTATATTTCAACGTAGTTTTTGCCCCATTCTGGGTTGCGATTTTTTTTTTATACTTAAAAAATACAGTGCGTAAAAAATAACATTTATTACAACCAAATTTTAGTATTTTTGTTTCAGTGAAATTTATAAATTCATTGTTGTCACAGTTCTAGCGACTGTTTTTCTATTGGAAATTTTGAGATTGTATTTGGGATATAAAGGAAATCTCGAGGATAAAGTAATGCTAATATTATTTGGATAAAAAATTAACTTTATGTTTAGATTCCAGAGTTGGCAGGATTCTGGATGCTGTCTCTTTTACTCCAGTTCCCTTTGCAAGGTTTTCTATTATTTAACCCTGCTTTTAATTTGCATGTTGTTGAGATTACAGTACAGGGGATTATGTTCTGCATGTTATGTATGCAATTATTGTTTAGTTATCAAGCTTTGAAATTCACAGCAGCTCAACAAGCTGCTTATTTTCGTATAATGAAACTGAGAACTGATGTGACTATTGATGATATTAAAGCTCGGTATAGAGCAAATCAAAATATGTAACTTTATTATAATTTATAATAATAATAATAATATTAAACTCTATCGTTTGTTTCTAAGTCATATTCTTGGTAGAATTCTATTAATTTTTGCACACATTTCAACAGTTTTTGGACATAAACTCGCATGTCATGGAGGACTTGTTGCTCTCGGTTGTGATTTTCAAGAGCTAGTTGGTAGAAGAGCTGCTGGCGATTTGGGACAAATCTTGATAAAATCTATAAAAATGTCGTTATTTTGTTATAAAAAAATGTAGATTATACATTAAAAAGTTGACTTCCTAACCAACCATGATATCTTTCTAACGTTTCTTTATAAGCACTTTTAACCAGAGGTGATAAATCATGAGCATTATTATTACTATCACTGTCTTCAATAACTAATTGTAAAAAACGTCCAATAAAGTGAATACCCCTATAATCTCAATTTATATAAACATCAAATTAATTTATTCAAGTAAACCTCCGTAACCACTGAAGGGCATCAACAACAATCATTTCACCTGCATCTTTATGACTCAATATCATTTCTTCTAAATACTGATTGCTATTTTTATCTTCTTCATAAATGTCTGTTATTTTCTGCAACACAAAAAGTGAGGTTATGTTATTTTTTACAATTTTTTTAAAGAAATAAACGTACTCTAATGTTTCCATTCATATCATGGATCACAGGGGCAAATACTTTACCAAATTTTTCTAGAAATTATGTTGATATTAAAAATTGTTAATTTTTAGGTTATCTACCTATCAACATTACAACTCCAGAAGCTGCGTCTAGAAATTCTTGTGTTTTTATTTTTTGGGTATCGTCGTCTTCTATTTCAGGAAATTGTCCACATAAAGTTGTGAAAATTGTTGTGGATCCCTCAGGAGAACCATTTGCAAGAAGTGACATTTTTTTGCTTTTATTTATCGCAAAAAGTGGGATTAACTGTCGATGACAATTCAGTTAAATAAATCTACAATAAAAAAGGGAAAAATTAGTTGTTTAGTTATTCAAAATATGCAAGAAACTAACAGATATACCATGTTTTATTCACGGTGTCGTTTTTTCAACTATCCATACAATGGAATATTATGCTGATTCTGAAGCGGGTACTTAATTTATAACTTCTAGGGAGAATTTGCCAAGTTATTTCTGTTTTGTTATGTAACTGAAAGTTATATAATCATCAATTGAAGGTTATGTAATTAGAGGTTATCTTTTTAATAAAAATGCAGAATCATCGAAAAGTTGTGATTTTTAAGCAGAATTCATGATTTGTTTAGATTTTTTTCTTAAAATAACCCGCTAAGAAGTAAAGAACCACCAAAATTGAATAATTAAAACGCCAAATTCAAAATGTGCGTATACAGAAGTTCCAGAGACATAGCGCATTTATGTCTATTGGTTTTGCGTTGGGAGAATTTTTCTTAGAAATAATCACACTTCAAAATTAAAAGCTTAAACAAAAAACTTTATATTTAAGATTAGCGTTTAATTTACAAGATAAGTATCACAAAACCAGTCATTTATAATTATAATGAGATAATCAGCCAAGTATTCTTAAATTTCCACAACTTTTGTGATAAGTTGTTTTTGATGTTCGTTCTCTTGAAAATTCACATTCTTGTGTTTACACTTCCTCTTCCTTTTGTAATAAAATCCAAACCATATAGTCAGTGGCACAAGAAGAAATAGTACAGGTATTAAAAACAAAAGAGAAAATGAATTACTATGGATATGATTTACATCTTCATCTTCCATTTCAACTGTTATATTCCTATGGTTTACACCATATAAAGAAATGACTAAACAAACGTAAGTTCCACTGGAACTTATAAAATTATAAATATCAAGTTTACTAGCATAAATATTATCACTTATTGGATAAGTGTTTGAATAATTCGATGTTGGAATTGCACAATAATTATGCCCTGTATACGAAAAATTTGTTTGGTTTTTACATCTTAAAGAAGTGCTTTCTTTGAACCAAAGGATTTCAGGGGGTACGACGCTTTTGGCTGTACAATGGATTACAGGCGATGATTCGGGTGGAGTTGTTGATGTTAATGAAATTATTTCAGGGGCAGGGCCGACGTATGTTGCTGAAACTACAAAAAAAAAATGAAAGTTGAATCAATGGAGAAATTTATTTTTCTTTTACCAACGAGATTGATTACGTAGATTTTTAGAATAGAGTCATTATAGAGACATCTGTATAAACCCATATTTTCTTCGGTAGCGTTTCTGATCTTGAGTTTTTTTCTCTTTCTGTTGACATCCAACTTCTTCCATTGACCGTCGTTGTAGTCCATTTTGTTATCCTCACAGTCGATACAGTGCTTAAAAGAATAGGATTATAAATTAGTGGTAAATTGGTGGATGCGCAAGGCCAAACTCAGAAAATCCACTAGTTTCTGTTTCTAACTTCTAGTATTCAGTAAAGATTATAATTTTTAGTAATTTTTCACAAGCGGAATACTTAGTGAATAATAATGCAAAATCTAGAGTAGTAAATCGCATTCAACAATTTGACTTCTACAGGATGCTAACAACACATTTGAACTTGAATTGATCTTTTTTCCGGGCTCTAACCGACTAGAGATTCTTTTGAGTAAATACACTCTGTATATTTGGTGTTATGTGTATATTTATACCTCAATAAATGAGCGTGTAAATACAGATTTCTGTTGCGACAGTAAGCTCAATAAAATTTTATGAGGTTTTGTAAGATAATATTCTTATTGCAGACTATTAAAATTGCTTGTTTACTTGTCTATTAGTCTGTATTCGAATATTTTATTTTTCAAAAATAAAAAAGAAACGAGGATTGATGTTCTTTGAGGTCAATATTTATTGAAATTAATTTATGCGCAAATATATTTTTTTCCATACCTTGAATTCCCAAACGATGTTTTCTTTATTGGCGTAATGATTATTGCAGTCCATCGAAATAGTCGATCCAGTTTTATAATGCAAAACTGTAACTTTCGGTAAAGTATCCGGTGAATCATTATTGTCATCATTTTCTGTAAAATAGAATGAATTTATTCATCTAATACAAAACAAGAAATCAATAAGGCCACACAAAGGTTATCATTGGCATGTGTTAGTGTAAGTGTGCATAATTAATTAGCTAAATACATATCATTGATGAATGATTTTTGATTTCTGTAAGAAATCAGTAACTAATAGGAGTGCAAAGTTTAATAAAATCTGTTTATGTACAAAGAATTTCGAAAATAATTGATGAGGATAATATGAATTTAATAAAGAAATCAATCACAACATCAATGATAAGATTGTCTAGATAAAATATTGTATAGGGTGTTTTTTTGTATAACTTACCTTCGCTTTCAAATCCTGTTGTTTGGCAAGAAACAATCAACAAACACAAATAGTAGTAAACAAAAGTGTTCATATTTTAATGGACACTAAAATGGGTAGTTTTTATGGTTCATATAAATCTTCTTTCAGCTTTGTAACTTTACAACAAACTAACTAGATTCTGTTTAAGAGGAAAATAATCGATTTATTTTAAATCTTCAAGTCTGTGTTCGATCAGACAATCCAAACATTTACGAAAACGTCACAACAAATACTCTAGCATGCTTTTATTCATCGAATATTTTTAAAGTAAAATACCAGTAGTTGTATATTTATTTACATTACCCTATTTGATTTTATACCACAATAAATTTATATTTAATGAAGGCTTCGATCACTTCGCTGGTTGCATTTAAACTAATTCTTAATCTAATCTGTAACAACAACACGTTTTACAAAATACAACAGTAGATATTTTTGATTGGTATTTATGCGAAATTAAATCTTATAGACGTACTGTAGTGAGGTGATAACTACTGTATACCTATTTATTGTATTATCCAAATAAAAGTGAATTGCTGGGGATAGATAAAGATATCTGATAAGACATGTAATAAAGCGATCGATTCAATATTTCCCTATAAACATATGTGATTTAATAAAAGTTTATGGCAAACCATTATTATATTATTTTTATAAATATTTATTTAATTCTGTTTTCGTAACAAAATTTATACCTCCCTAAAATAAAATTGTATATGCGACCTGCGCTTGTTTTATTAAATTTTTATTATGCTACTAGAGAAGGAGTAAAAATAGATCATGTGAAAAATGTTATCGGTTGCAAAACTGATTTTTTTTGACAGTTATTAAAAGTGATGAAGATGAATGATGCATTATTGCACAAATCAAAGTGTTTGCTCAAAGTGATTTGAATCACACCTAAAGTTGGAAATTTGGATTTTTTTTTTAATTTATTATACTATTTATAAAGGAAGATTATAATAGAATTATATAATTAAATTTGTTTGAAGAAGCACTGACGTATCCATTTCACGATAAAACTAACTTTAAAGTTTGTTTTATACAAAAATATCAATAACTGTTAATAATAAGAAAAATAATTCTCATACACACTATTCAGATTAAAGATAAATTTAAACAGAAGCGATGTTAAAGATCAAGATTATTGCGGTTCTATTGTTCAATAAAAAAAGTTGAGTGTGTACAATCATGTCGAAAACAAATTGTTCTCTAGAAATGGTTCTAGAAAAAAAAACATTTTTTTTTAACTTTGCTATTATTTGAGATTTATCAGTTTTGAAAATTTCAGAATACAGTATATTGTTATCTTTAGAATTTTATTTATTTTCCTTTTTTTGAATTAGGTACTTAATCAACTGATGTTTTATCGGTTATGTAGCAAATAGTAGCAAATAGTTGATCTAAAAGGCAGTTTTGTATTTCTATTGGTAAGTCAGAATTGAAAAGTTGCAGCAAATTTATAAATACAAATAAAAAGACCATCTGAATCAATGTTGATTTTGACTAACCGATTTCTATGTTACAATTGCAATATTATATTGTAATTTAAATATTTATCTAACTGGTAGACTGACTTAGATATAATTTCTGGAATAGAAGCTCAATGCCATGGGAGGGAAAAGTCAACAAAGGGTTAAATGTTATGATTTTTTTTTATTGTAACCCTTCTATACAGTTTAATCTGTTGTAAATATTTTTTTTAGTAAAAGACAGTTGTTTTTTATTTTGAAGACGAGAAAATGAAAGTCTCAAGTAAACTTCAACATTTGATTTTTTATTAGATTAGATGATGAAAATCAAGTCTCTTACCGTTTTTTCCTTACAATTATTACAATTTCTTTCAATTACATCATTAATGAAATTTCTAAATGCATATCTTAGTTATTAATGAAACTTAAAACTTTTTTTATAACTTGGAGATAAAGTTTTTTCTGTTATTCTATTCGACCTCAAATGTTTGTTATTGATGATTGATGATTTCTAAAGAGGAGTAATACAGCGATTGGACAAGCGACTATAACCAATCGTCTTTTGAATTATGCGATAGAATTTTATAAACAAATAATGAGCAAACATTTCTTTTGAATACATTCTCAATATATATACGTTATGTAATGTTTTTGATCAAAAACTGCATTGGACTCTTTGAGACAAAACAAGTCAAGAAAAATAAGTTTGGTGATATTAACGTCATGAAAGTGTAAGAAAACTCTACACATTTTGTACTTAGTTAATCTTAAAAAAACATTTTATTTTAGAAAAATGTCAATTATTTAATTTTCGTAATTTCAAAAATACAAATTTGATTAGCAATATGTCGAATTTACAAACACAATTTCACTGTGTTTTATTAAACCCAAATTCCTGTTTTTTTTTTATTGATCAATTAGTCTTTATGTGATTTAATTAAATCGAACGGAAATTTCATTCATCGACTATCGCATCGTTGCTACGCATAAAGCATATGCATTGATTCAGATGTATTGTTGGCTGCCTATAAAATTAACAAAATAGTTTTTGCCCTATTCCTAGACGTCTTTAATGACTCAATTAACAAGACTCACTTTCAAAATTGTTAAATTAACAGACAAGGAGATTACTTCAAATTGAAGCTTTTATACTAAAACTTAATTTATATATAAAAAAAAAGAGAATAAATATTGATCAGTAATCAAAAGTACTTATAGATAATAAAGTCAAGTCTTAAACATTCCAGTTTTCTCTGCAAGTATTATTAGTGTCTCTTTTACTTCCTGGTGGACAATTTTTTGGGATGTTGAATAAGGATAATCTGTCCGTTCCTTTTAGACATTCCACAGCTAAAGTTGTAGCATTTACATCAAAAATCCCACCACCTGCTTCAACAGGAGGACAAGGTCCATTTGGTTTTCCTAACTCATAACATCTTCCTTTATATCTGAATAAAAAATTGATTAACAAATTTATAATTTTTGATTAACTGGTGATTTACTTAGCAAAACCGTCTCTACAAGGATTACGAACGCATTCCGGAACCACTTTATTTTTTTTAAGAATCAAATGATATCTTTCTCGACAAGGACCTTGTCTATAAGCACTGAAACATCCATCTCTTGGTGGATAATAAATAAAACCTAAAATAAAAATCAAATACTTCTATAAAAATAAAATAAAAAGTTTATAGGTACTTACCAGGACCACAGTCGCATATCCAATCATTTTTCTGATTCCCAGGATACAACAGCTGATTTTCCGGACATTTGTCTGGGGCATATAAAGGTACTCTATCCTACGTTAAATCTCAGAAAAAAATTAGCAAATTTTTGTTTTAACTTACAGTTTGATTTTCGGTATCCAGACGCTGTCCTGCCCTTTCCGGAAATGCGAAGTTTTGACAATTACTGCCAATTATTCCAAAAATAAACAGCGACAGAAATATGTGCATTTTGTTACTATAAAAATTTGGTTTTAGTTAAAAACAAGAATTGACGAAACTGGAAAGTGGCATTTATCCAGTTTGTGATAACTGATTTCTGACCTGTTAAGTGTTTATCGAAAGTCTAATAAAAACGCGGCAAAATGGAAAATTGAAAAAATCAATCTCTAAGAAATCTTATTCTTAAATAAAAAATCAACTAGTTCAAATAGCTTAAATGTTGTGGTTTTGGATTTTATTTTGTTTTATAATCGTAAGCTATCATTTAGCATCATTCATGTTTCACTTTCCTTTTTTTGAATGAATAATAAACAGTTCCTAGTAAAATGAGAGCATAGTGATAAGTCTTTTTGTATTTTTCCGTCACTATTTATATCTTTATCTTTATTTCCAGAAAGTTACCATTAAGATTGAAATTTATGTTTAATAATAAAAAACTGACAAAATATTCAAACTTGATAAATTATGATTATTAAATTCGTAATGCACAACCTTGTGGAAAATATCTTCGGCCAGTGAATCTGCGACATTGAAAGTATTTATTTTTATGGAAATTCCAAATAGCGTAAATACCAATTTTTTATTTCTTAAAAAAAATAAAATTTTATTCACAATCAACACTTTCATTAATAAATTAAAAAAAAAATGAAGAGAATTTAAAAGAAAACAAGTTAGCTATACTAAAATGAGTTAGTACATCGATAATTGATTGAAAGTAACATTAGTGAAAAGTGCTTACCGAGTAATTAAGATTTCACAAAATATTAACAAAATGAATAAACAGAGAGTGTGTGGTTTGGTTTGCGGTTAAACGCAGAATTGTGCAGATCGTTAGTCGAAGAAGTTTAAACATGTTTTTACCTTGAGTATAACTTGTCGTGTTAGTGTACACATCTACCGTTAATTAAAGTGATTGATCTTCATATTTCTTGCACAATTCAAAGTTCCGTTGTTTATTAACCAAGTTAAAAATATTAAAAGGTAATTGCTTGATTAATATAATGAGCAATTAATAAATTAGGAAACGCTTGCATCCGCATTCACTCAAATTACTTGACAAAGCATTCACTAGGTCAGGATGTCACTAGTCATCACTAATAAAATCATGCTGAGAGTCTTTGATTTTAATTTTGATCAATTATTATTCCCATAACAGTTATATTAATTTTCATAAAATATTGAACGAAAATTCAATTACTATTTATTTTTGGCTTATTTACAAATACAGTATAAAATACTGATTATGTACAGTTTCCAGTTAATAAATATTGGATAAGTGTTATAAAAAAGTTTTTCACTAAAATTAATTACCACATTCTTTATGATTAATGTCTAATGGTGGGTGTTGATCGTTTTGTATAATTACGTGATTATTTTCACTAGGTTTTACAATAGCTAATTCCGTCTTGTTTTGCTCACTTTGTAATTTTTTCAATTTTTGCTCTTGGAATATAAGTCTAAGATAGTAGCAAGGAAACACTACACACTTCCCTGCTGGCTCTTCAGCATCGATGTATACGCCTCTGACTAGCAGCGAATTTGAACATCCCAAAAGAATCAAAATTATTAAGCAAAACCAATGCGTTATCCAACAACTCAATTCCAAATTATCTGAAATAGTTTAAACAGATTATTTAAAAAAAAAAAATTGAACTGTTTTACCTGGGAGTAAATAAATATTAAGAAGGTTCCAAATGCCTCTCCAGACATTGACAGTTCCGATTAAAGACACGATCAGGAATAAATCGGCGACTAAAAGTCTGCTGACGCCAGTTATTCTATCGCATAACCATCTCATGAACGGCTGAAGCATGAAGGCGATAGCCACAGCTGTGTAGCCCACAATCTAGAATTAGAGATTTTAACGCTAAATTATAAGTAGAAGATTTTAATTACCAAACTTCCCCAAGCAGACCAAACTTCATTTTCTGGGAATAAATAGATGTCAACTAAAGCCCAAGCGCCTCTCCAGACAAAGACAACTAAAGTTCCAATCACCAATACTGAGAAAAGGCAGTCGAGAATATACAAGGACGTTTTTTCGTGAATCTAAAATACAGAATGGAGTAATTGACTCAGGGTCATTGCAAGTACTTAGAGCTATCCGCGAGTTTAGAAATAAATAGTTAATAGCAGGAAATACAGTTTTTCGCTAGATTTGACGTAATATGTGTAATTTTTTATTATGCAATTAATGCGCCACTGTGTAACTTACCGCCACTCGGAACATGGTTAGGACTTCAAAATATCCTTTAACCGAATCAGTGGCTACTGCAAAAGGTGGCGCCGAAACATTCCTCAAAGCTCTCATAGCCGCCAAAGCAACAGTTGCAACAATGGTGGGTGCAACCACTGTCAAAAATTCATTTTTGGTATATTTATCCAAAAGTTGCCACGGTCCCCTCCACCCATTCACGCAAATAAAAGCAAAACACACTGTATACATTCTTGATAGAATATAGAATAATAAGCGGTTTCGGTCCGGATGCAAGTACCTCTCAAACGCATGTTGAGGTAACATAAAAATCAAATGTCCAATGATTCCTAAAGCTGTTGAAATACAAGAACTTAAAACATCATCTTCGGGATAAACATAAATCGCCATTAACTCCCAGACGCTTCTCCAATAACCGACAACTAAAGGCGCGACAATGAGTGATGAGAAAAGAGCATCTAATATAGAAAGGATTGCATAGTAAGATGCATTGTGTTGCGTTTTGAGGGTGTCTGGAAGACCTGCAGTACTTCCCCTCATTTTCAACTTCTTTGAGATTCTACTTCAACATCCATCCGTTTGGTGGAGGATTTGTTTGGGTTCACTACACTTGTGTTTGTTTATAGAAACAATAAACAGTACTAAATCAAATCCGTGATAACAGTGGTCACCCTACATGTTTGAAGTTCTTGGAGGGGATACCACGTGGTACAACAAGTTAATTTGTTATTGTTGCGGTTGTGTGTCATGCTTTACAAAAGAGTAGTTTCGCGAGGGCAGATGAAATTTTATTAAAGGACTAGTTGCGTAACGCGGAATCATTTTTTAGAATTCACTAACAGCACACTTTTGTTAATGTTCTAGTTTGTTCTAAAATATGCAATAATAAACGTTCAACAATTTTTTGAATTACTCCACGCGCAGCTTTTTGATAGAAAAATTGCCACTGACTTGGTAATGTTTCAGGAATGCTAACATTTAATTACTTTTAAAGTTTTAGATAATGTGTTGCTTTTTAGTAATTGACTGTAAAATTTATTGAATTGTTTGGAAATCATTGTTATTTGTAGTTGCTGATTACAAAGTAAATTCTTATAAATAAAATATTTGAGAGCATTATTTTATTTCAAGTGTTTTTGAAGATAAGAGATTTATAATGAGAGATTTTCACTTGTAATATCATAAGAGCATCAATTCTTTCCGGAAATCTTTTTGAGTGCAATCGTTATATTAATTAGTACGTTTTAGAATGCACAGAGAAAAATTTCAGGATATGAATTGATGCTCGAATGATATTCGGTAAGAAAATCCATTTTTGTTCTGCATTTGGCTTATCATATCAACTTGTAATATGGCATAACACCATAAAAAGACATTAAACAATTGTGTAATTTAAGAAAATCTAGAAACTTTGACAGCAAAAAAATTCCACTTATTAATTTTTACTAAATCTGTCTACACTAATTTTTCTATTTGTCATTAAGATTTTCAGTAGAAAAAAAGCTCAGTCACCTCGCTTATTCAAAGCTTTGATTTGGAGACTGCTTTCAGTAATATTCTTCGTGTCCAATTTTCGTGCTACGATTAGCAAAGAAAGTTTTTGGGAACTTAGCAAACATAGATTTTCCAACTGAGACATAATAGATAAGTGAAAATTTTTGATTAAATATAAATAGAGGGAATATTTTTTTTCTTTTATTTGTATAGTAGATCTATTAGCAAATAGCGATTTTTCCCTCGAATATGAAATAAAATTACTAATTGCAAGGCCATATTCAACTAGCCGTATTTTATTATTTATAAAAGCTGGAAAATAATTGAGGAAATAATAAAACTCATGAGTTGGATTTTCATAATTTTTGATATTTTATGTCTCCATTTAAAAATTTTTCAATGAAAAAATGCTGGATGGAATTGTCAAACAAAATTTTTCTAAAATTCCTAGAATTTTTTTTAATCACTTTTGACGGTAGAAAAAATTGTATTTTCTTATAATTAATCCTTATTAAGCTCTCGCATTTTATTTAATAATAGCCATCGTTACTCTCTAGTTGAATAAAGTCAATTTTTTTATACAATCGCAGTTCATAATCAGACTCAGTGCCAAGGCAATTTACCGCAAGTTAATTGGAAATTCATTTTTATTACATCATTATTCCTCCCATTTTCCAAAATACCTTTATTGACAAAAGAATTGTAATGATAAAATTCTCAGACGTATTATATTAATTAGTTTCATATGTATGTAAATTCCTGATATTAACCTTTATCAAAATAAATATTTTTTATCCACTTGAACCATTTTTCCACATTTATTTTCAAGATTAAAAAGATAAACAAATTTCACACCTTCTAGTTGTTGAAATTTGACACATTTTTGTTACAAACGTAGCGTTAAATTGAAAAAAAAATACTTACTTTCAACTTAAATCTTGTTGGAATCTTAAAAGTAGTACTTTTGCGATCTGTACAAAATACAAAAGGCGGAGCAACGCAATTTCGAAGACTTTTCAACACCAATATCAACATTAAACAACCTGCAGTTATAGTTAAAAGAACACCACTTCCTTCCTTGATTACAATTCCTGTAGGAGATGTTTGCACTTTTAAGTATTTATCAATCAAAAACCATGCGCCTCGCCAATACATAATTGAAGTAACTGCAAAAATATAAGTGTATGTGCGGGTTGCTATCAAATTGAAAATTTTCATCGCTTTTGTTGGGTTTTTTCTGTTAATCATATGATTTAATGCATCTTGGAGGACAGTACAAATGATGTAGAAAGAAACACCAACGATGAAGCACATCCATCCTGGGAAAAAATCATTGTAAATGTCCATCAGAACCCAGGTTCCTCGCCAAACACCAACAACACAAGGAGTTAACAGTATCAACGATAGTAAAGTATCAAAAGTTCCAATCAGAGGCTTCTGCACTTCTTTCTTTTTGATTAATAATTTGTATTTTGACTTTGACGCAGATGAAATCTTGCTGTTATTTTGAATAATAATTTGTACAGGTTTTTCTTCATTTGTTAGTTTAGTTTTTTCGTCAATGACAGATTGTTCTTGTTCCATTTATAAGAAAATCTGAAATTAATTACTGAGATAGTTAAAAAATCCATTAGAAATTGACACTTACCCGTTTGCTTCAAAAATAAGAATGAAATATCTTTTGAGGTCAATATTTATTTCGGTGATAAAACTAGCATCAGAATTTCCCAATTGAAAAAGTACAATGTACCTTTAACAAACTATTTGGATGAATTTTAATTTTCTCATTGTCATACTTTTAATGTTAACACGAAAATCTGGTGATTATGGGCGATTTATGTCAGGCAATTAAAAGATTATTTTAATAGATATTTTTGGTTGTTTAATTAATAGGATAATGGAAAGAGAATTTTGTTGTTTTGTTAATACCAAAATAAAGTAAAACGGAATAAAAACAAAAAACTTACTTATGTCAGCGTTTAAGAAGTTATAATGTTTCAAATTTGTCTTGTTTTCACACTTTTTCATAATGATTGGGTAAATCAAATTTATTGATATTTGTCATTAACAATGTTTGGAATTTACATAAATGTTTGTAAAAAATCTTTTAGTGCTGTTTTTTGTAATAAATCTATATTTTTCTTTTTTTTATTAATTTTTATTTTATTAAATAATATCTTGGTACATTTCAAATGATTAAATTAGAAATTCTTCTAAAATAAACCAAGTTAAACGCTCGGCGGCGCAGGATTATAGATCCTTTCGTCTTTATTACTTTCACTGTTGGTAAGATCATCAGGGTATACATTCAACCGAATAACCATTTTCTTTGGTCTACTTCCAATTCGAGGGTTCGCATTTTCAATATGATTCAACAATTTTCTAAATCCATATCGTTCATACTGGTTCTCATCCTTCGGATAAATGTTCAAAGTTAAAGTTAAAGGTTTCGCCTGATTGAAAACTTCATGTCTTTTAATATTCTCAGGAAATTGTCGAGGATAAACCTTCGGAATATTTCTTCTAGAGTTGCTCCAAAATGGAGGAGCAAATCGAAAGTTAGACGTTGCTAGTAGATTCACTTCTCCTGGATCTTGAGGTTTGAAAAGAAAAAAAGGATCGTGTTCTGTGTTTGTGAAATTGTTAAAAGGTTTTCTATGAAAATGACGTGACGATCGTTTGTAGTTTTTTGAAATTTGAATTGCGAAATCTTGATTGACGTTTTCTGGTTGGTTGAATCTTGAATATCCAATTACATCTTGAATATTATGAGGGTAAAGTTTTGGGATATATGGTTGAAATTGTGGATGGTATTTAGTTTGACTTGCTGATGTGAATTCGGCTGGAGGTTCTCCTCGATATGTTAATCCAAAAGGTTTAGCGTTTTGGAAAACTTCTCTTTTGACTGTTTGCGAAGATATGAGTTTTTCCGCTTTAATTGCTGGTTGTTCAATCGGTAAGGAGTTTTCCGGGCTTGCGCTGCCAACAAACTGAACTAAGGCGTAAAAAATCTAAAATTTTTTACTAAAAAAATTCTTAATTGATTTGTACTTACGACTAAAAGAAAAAGCACTGTTATTAAAATCACAAGAACATATCGTATCGCTTTACAATTATTTTCTCTTATTATTTTCTTATTTAGAAGCTGAAGAATTTAGACCTATTAATACATTACCCACATTTGAAAAATTGATTGAAAGAGCAGTATATGAACAGTTAGTAGAATATTTTGATAAAAATAAATTACTGTTTACAAATCAGTCAGGTTTTAGAAAAAATCACTCTTGTGAATCAGCCCTGCAGTTAACTGTTACCAAATTTAAAAGAGAAATTGACGGTGGTAGATATGTGGTAGCAGTTTTTTTAGATCTTAAAAGAGCATTCGAAACTATCGATAGAAATATTTTATTAACTAAATTGCGGTGCTATGGTATTGGGGGTAATGTCATTAAATGGTTTGAAAGTTATCTAACAGACAGGAAACAAAAAGTTAAATATAATAACGTTTTGTCTGATGAAGTGTCTAGTGAATTTGGTGTACCACAAGGTAGCGTTCTTGGCCCTCTTTTATTTTTAATTTATCTTAATGACATTGTAAACTATTGTGATTGTGATTTTGTTAATTTGTTTGCCGATGACACATTGGTAGCATGCTATGACACTGATCTTGATAAATGTATTCAAAAAATGAACAAGGCTCTCGAAATACTTGAAAAATATTTTAACACAAATAAACTTAAAGTAAACGTGTCCAAAACTAAAGCTATAATTTTTACAACTAAATATAAATACAACCAAATTGATTTTGCCAACATTAATTTAAGCATATATAACATAACTGTAGAGTTTGTTAATAAATATAAGTATTTAGGATTTTACCTAGATAGCTTGCTCGATTTTGAGAGTCATCTCGACTATGTTTGTAAAAAAATTAGGACGAAATTGTTTTTTTTCTTAAGAATATCTACGCATGTGTCAATGCAAACAAGAATTTTAATTTACAATTGTATTGTCCAACCACATTTTGATTATTGTGCCACACTTATGTACCTGCTACGGCCTAGTCATGTTGTACAACTGCAAAAGCTTCAGAATAGAGGAATGCGTATAATTTTAAGATGTAACCGCTTAACACCTATAAAATGTATGTTATCGGCCCTAATGTGGTTTTCTGTGACGCAACGACTGTATTATTCTACCATGATTTTTGTATATAAAATAATTAAGCTTGGAGTACCAGAGTATTTCAGTGAATATCTTATTTGCAGAAATAGTGTACACAATTACCAGACTAGGGATTCTTCCAAAATTAATGTTCAAAGTGTAAATTACCGACAAACAATGTTATCTTTATTTTTTAAGGGTATTAATGAATATAATAAGTTACCAAACAATATTAGAAATGCAGGTACTCTATCTATATTTAAATCAAAAATCAAAGATTATGTGAAGATAAATGTGCAATAAGTGTGACTTTTATCCACTAATGTAATTTTTTATTTATTTTTAACTATTGTAACTAGGTTTCCTATTAATTAATTAATAAATTCTTCTTCTTCTTCTCTTTGTTTTTCTTTGTATAAACTAAAATCGGATGATGCTTTTGGAGACATATTTTAATGACTAGTTTGTTTGCACACTGACAATGATATGGTCTTGAAAGTTCTTTTCATTTTGGTGTGGTATTCAAAGCGTGAACTAATTAGTTCTTGAACAATGACAAATAAGTGAAGAGTTAACGTGTTGTTACAGTTAAGTCACATGATTACAGACATGGAATGGGATGTCAGGTGGAAATATAGGCTATAGTTTTTGTCATAGAAAAGTTTGTTCCGAGTTTCACTAAGTATGATTACAAGTTTGAAATAATTCTGTAAATAAATTTTGAATCAAGAAATGATAAATTTTCTGGATGTTGTCGTGATCCAACAAAAACGTTTTAATGAGTTTTTCTATTCTGGTTGGACAGAGATAAAATCAAACGCATCACCGATGTTTTTTGCCTTCTAAGTTGTACATTTTCTAATTTGCTGGTCCATTAATCCAATGAAACTATTTTCTAATTTGCTCCTCCTTTTCAAAAGACACTTTAGATTGGCTGACAATGCCTTATCCAAACAACTTTCAAACATATTGCGATTTAAGTATATTACACCAATTTAAATTGCATCCTTTATTCAACATTAAAGAATACGTCTATTAAATTAAGCAGCAAAATGTATGATAACAAAATGGAAAATTAACAACAGCCAAGGTTGTATCCAATTGTACACAATTAGATAAAAATTGTTGAAAAAAAAAGACAAATAGTATTAAGGAATATTTTATTAATAAAGAAATTCACTTTTCAAATTGTCAGGCAATGGTTAAAAATCTTGAAGATTGAACAAGAGATTATAAAAATATATCAAAATTAGGTAGAAAAAAGTACAAGCTATTGACTACAATTTTCTAAATGCAATTGTGCTTGAAAATGAAATGAGTAGTTCAAAAGTGATAGAATGTGAGAAGAGTATGTTTTAGGAATTTGAAAATTAGTACATTATTAAGAGAAACGAGATCGAATAATCAAAGCACTTGATTTGAACACTAATTGACTAAAATTTTTTAAACTTGAATTTTTAAAATTACTGGATCTCATTTTTATAATAGTAAATGTCTATCCTCTCTAAAAATATTCAACAATATATTAACAATCGACTAGATCTATAAAATTATACTTTCTATTTTTAATACTTTCAAAATACTAATGAAATTTGATTATATTATAATGCTTGGACATTATCCTTGACTTAATCAATTTCTACTTTGTATAATTTACCCGTGTCTTATAGAAAAAATTGTTATAAAATATTCTTGTTTTATTAATTGCTTGCTTACATGTATTTCATTATTCGTAATCACTGTCGTCTACATTTGTTACCATCGTTGGCACGCACTGAAAACATTCCAATTGAACATAGAAAAAAATCAATTAAAAAATTTCTTACATCGTTTGGTGATATCTTTGGAGACATTAACGTAAGTTCAGGATAAACCCACGGTTTTCGTAATGGATCTTTTTGCGATGCTTTCCACGATTCATATCCTTCAGCTGCTTTTTTCAATTGCTTCACTACTTTTGGAGCAAATTTCTGCGTAATTTTATTAACCAACCACGGAGGTAATTTTCCTCGAGGATCAGTCTGTGAGACGTAACCAAGGAAACATCCATTTTCTACGTTCCGTACAACGAAACCAGTTAAATGCGATATTGCTCTATAAAAAATTCATAAATATCGAATTTATTATTATTTAATGAATACCTGATGAAGCCTTTTTTTGGTGGATAATCTTTATGATTGACTGAATGATTTAAAATTAATTTCTCGTTGCCTAAATCTAACCAAGATCGTTGTAAAACAAAATCGCGGTTTTTGACTGGTGCAGGACAAGATACTGAAATTTTTTGATTAGGAAATGATTAATTTTTTCAATGGATTTTACATGCATAATAGCCAATGTCGTTGTTGGGATTTAAATAACCGATTTCAACTGATGCTAACATATACTCATCCCAGTCTTTTCTGTAGTCGGGATCGTGTAAAACATCGAACATGGTGTTTGAAGATATATTCTGGAAGACTGATTGGACTTTCACCATTTTGAAAGAACAGTTTTTCGTCGTTTTGGTCCATACCTGAACAAACATAATTTGATATAGAATAATATTTCAAATTATAATCAAATTTCAACGCTTCAAATTAGATGGCGCTATCTGTTGAAAAATCGACCGTTTGCGTTTTCAGCAGGACTCATACGCATCACACTTTCCTGCTTGCACACAGCCATATGAATCCATTCATTAAACAAGAACAAAAAACTATACAAAATAAACACGTGTAAAATACATGCCTTAACATCCTCTCCTTTGTCATATTCAAGTTTCCAATTACTGTGATCGTCGACAAGCTTTTTCAGCATGTTGAAATCGCTGTCTTCGGCAATCTTAACGACACCCACCTCCATTTCCTGCAACAACCACCAGTGAATGCGACGACGGCACGGTGTCCGACCGACGGCCACAACTTCATTTTCTATTCTTACGTCGCGACGCCTTCATCGTGTTGTACGTATTATTATCTACCGTCTCTTGCTTGTGTATATGGTGTGTTGTATACTATCGATTCGTTGACGCTGAATTTTTGTACAATATGTCTAGTTGATAGTTAAGGATTCGATAAGCAAGAGACGCCCCCGCATTTAATTAATTATTTAATTTCCGGGAATAGTTATATTCGGTGGTGGATTCAACATTACTGATTTTGGTAAAAGCTGACGTTTTCAACTGTCGAATGAGGTGAATTTTAAACATTGTTTAATATTCAGCGATTTGAGGTTGAAGATAATATGTAAAAATTTTTTTAGTAGTAGTCGGCGTGACTTGAAAGACATTCTATACAATTGCAATTGATTTTTCAGATAATTACGCGATGACGATGTTAAATAGTTTGCATGACTGAAGTTTTGAATGTGTTTTTTTTTCTATAAACACTAGATTAGATTTTCTTTAATTGACGTAAATTTTGGTCTATTTACGATTGTAATTTGCGCATTTACATTTCTGATTGGATATGCAGACAAGAGGCACTATTGTTTTTACACTTCCATTTGAATAATCCTCCAAATTGTATTAAATGCCCAAATTCAGACACTTTTCTGTTTATAGCTATTCAGGTAAAATAAAATTTTACAATATTTTGAATTATAGTTTCCGACTTTTTCAACATACCAATTCCTTAATTTAAAGTTTACTGTCAAAGCAATTATAAAATACAACATCGAATATGGTGTCGGAATTAGGGGTAAGTTAGGTTTGTCATACAAAAATATAAATGAATAATTTTTTCGCAAGTCCATTATTGGCCTTCAGGTGTAAAAATACAGAAAAATTTTATTAACAAAATTTGTAGATACTGCTTCTCCGTATCAACTAAAATTATTTTCAAATATATAGTTTTGACACAAACTTATGTTTTTTTCAAATGGAAAGCCCTATCTTTTTCTGCGTTTTTAAACGTGGTTTGACATTTTGAGAATTTTGAACACAACTTTTATTAGACGGTTCTTTGTTGTTTTTGAAATAATCATTTTTTTTATCAAATCATAAAGACCATTCTCAATCAAAATCAATTGTCACTGTCAAATTTCCTTGGAAAACCGACCTGTACTACACTAAAATGTAGATTTACGGAACAGCGGTATATAAAATATTTCCAAACCTAGTAACCTAATTACGTAAGGTTACGACGAACATAATTTGACACGAAAAAAATAATTGAAAGATGTAGATATGTAAAAATACAACGATTATTTGTGAAATTGGTGAAGTTTCAGTTTGGATAAAGCGTGGAATAAAGAAGAACATGTGTCACCGTTGTCACAATTGACAATCAACTGTCAAATTTGAAATGCAATCAAACCAACATTGATTGGTATATTGTAACTAGACATATTTTACCAACCTCAAAACACTTTGACAATTGATTTTAATTCCGAATGGGCTTTACGTTTTTTAAAAAATTCTCACACATAAATCAAAATAATTAGAAACATAGAATTTGTTCTAACTGAAAGTAAAAAGTTTAAATTTTATGATTATAAGATTTTTTTGACGTTTTAGTGGAGGAAAGTTCATTAAATAAAAACGTTTGTTAAAAGTTGAACAACTTTCAAAATTTTAATTGAACACCCTATATTTTGAAGATCTTTAAATTTTCTTTCTAAAAATATCAACTTTCAAGTATCTATGACCAATAATAAAAAAATATTCAACTTCGAATATTCGAAAAAAATCTCAAAGATTTTTAAGATGATGCTACAAAGTATAGGGTGTTCCATTTAATTTTTTTAAGTTATTCAACTTTTAACAAACGTCGTTATTTATCGAACTTTTCTTCACCAATGCGTCAAAAAATCTTATAGTGATAAAATTTTCTTAGTTAATACTAATTCTGTTTCTAATTTTTTTTAATTTTTGTGTGAGAATTTTTTAAAATTTATTATTTCAAAAACTACAAAGAACTGTTTAATAAAAGTTGTGTTCAAAATTCTCAAAATATCAAGCCACGTTTAAAAACGCAAAAAACATAAGTTTTCGTCAGAACTCGTTTATGAGACACTCTGTACATTTAAAAACATTTTTAGTTGATGCTGAGATTTAGTATCTATAAATTTTGTTAATCAAAATTTTGAGTATTTCTACATTTAAAGGTCAATGGCAATAATGGACTTTGCCTATTCGTTGGGACCGGCTGTGTATATGTCATATAGACAACATGCCGCCGATTTAGTCAAAGTTTAGAATGAACTGAAGCAAATATTTTCATGAAATAAAAAGTACTTAAAAGAAGATACTTTTCTTCAGGGTGTGAGGGTATTTTGAAGTTGAAAATAAATTCTGCTTTGCTGATATATATAATCGAATCTTAGAAAAACGATCAGCAAATAATTTGCTGTTTTGATCATTTTTCAATCTAAGTTTGAGAAAATCAAAAGACTCAATCAAGCCAATGTTTTGTATGCATAATTGTCATATTAAGAAAAAGGCTTTAAGCTATTCTGTGTTGGATTATTGGATTATTTGTTGATACACCTAAAAGAAACTTACATAAAAAAAAATTCATTTTTACAGCACTCAATTACACTCAATTTTCTTGAGATCTACCTATTGATTCCTAACCAAAAATAGCTTAGACCCTAGTCCTTGATATAGCAATTATGTATACAAAACATTGGCTTGATTGAATCATTCGTTTTTCTTAAACTTAGATTGGAAAATGAGTAGAGCTGTTCTAATCACATTTAGCCATTTTCGTAATTTTATCACCAAAGCCGTATTCATATTTGAGTTCAAAATATACTCACATCCCGAAGAAAAGTATCTACATCCAAGAATTTTCTATTTCATGAAAATATTTGCGTCCGTTCGTCCAAAACTTTGACTAAATCTGTGGCATGTTCTCTACATGATATATATATATTATGTTTTTATGACCAAAAAGGCCTTTAATGTAATTTATAATGAGCCAAGTGATACATTTTCTGAAATCTAATTATATTGCAAATAATTTAACATAGTGGGAACGTTTCAATTATTGCTTTTATCAAAGTGCTAACTTGTAGTTCTAAGTGTGTAATGGCAAATAATCGTGAGAAAATTCGCAACCTCATATTCCACAAATTCAGACAGGGGCATAACGTCACGAAAGCCGCTCATAACATATGTGGCACATTAGGTAGAAAGTCTGTAGACGAAACCATTTGCGAACGTTGGTTTGGACCAGAAGCTTCAAATATAAGAAGCGCACCGGACGACCAAAAAAGATAGACGAGCAGAATTTGATGTTTTCAATTGAGACTGATCCTACACAAATCAGTAGAAAAATAGTGACGGACTTCAGGGTTTCACACACCACAATTATAAACCATCTCCATAAACTGGGCAAAAAGAATAAACGTGGTCAAACTGTTCCACATGAACTAAATGAGGCTCAAAAAAATAGTCGAAAATTGGTGTGTGAGTTTTTGCTACAAAGTTTAGCAGAGGTGGATGGAGGCGAGTCGTTACATGCGACGAAAAATGGGTTCTTTACGATAACAGAAAAGCCGGTTGTCAATGGCTGAGTCCGCTGCAGGTTGGTACGAGGGTAGCTCAACGGTCATCCGGAGTTGTGTATTGGGAGCTGCTTCCACAAGGCCAAACAGTGACATCGGAAGTCTATTGCACCCAACTTGACCGTGTACAACAAAATTTAATTGCCTAAGTAGTCAATCCAGTACGAGTTTTTTTTCATCAAGACAATGT
This sequence comes from Latheticus oryzae, assembly GCA_030157265.1. NCBI lineage: Eukaryota > Metazoa > Arthropoda > Insecta > Coleoptera > Tenebrionidae > Latheticus > Latheticus oryzae. The sequence goes on from CM058050.1 coordinate 14,600,599, forward strand.
CAGACCTCATGTGTCAAATTAGACTCGAACGAAATTGAACGAGTTAGGATGGGAAATTCTTGAACATCCTCTATATAGTCCTGATATTGCTTCAACAGACAACCACTTGTTTAGATCGCTCGAGCACTTTACTCGTGGTCGTCGCCTTGAAAACTACGAGGATCTCTAGCAGGCTATCGCTAATTTCTTCAGGCAAAAACCAACAGTTTTCTATAATTGAGGATTTCAAATGTTGCAGTCCGTTGGCAGAGTGTAGTCGAAAGTAATGGTGAATACATAAATGAGAATTTGTTGTAATTATATGTACTATTTTTAATTTGTGATAAATTTTTAAAAACGGGCAAAACTTTCTTTCCAACCTAATATATATCTAAACGCCCGTCTTAATAAGAAATTGTTATTCTTTCTAAATATATAGCTGCATTCTTCATCCAAGTGATCCACCGTTTAGGGTAATCTTTTTTTAATTAGCCTGTAATAATGTTCATGAACATCAAAAGGTTTTATGTACAGTTTCAATTATATAAAAAATTTAAGAATAAAATACAGTTTTTTTTCTTAGTTTAATAGTTACCCCTATCTTGGGAACGGTATAAGATAGAGAGTTAGAACCAACGCGATGGTAAATTGAAATGTAAAGTTTCAACTTTCTAGGGGGTGTCGTTCCTAAGATAGGGGTGACTTTTAAAATTTTCGATTCTAATCTTCCCGAGACAAAACTTACACTCAGATTTGGTTGAAAACTAAGCAAGATTACCAATTCAAACCGAATAATTGCCAGACATTTGTTTTGACAAAAATTGTATTTTGCTGACTACTACAACTCCGAATTTTGTATTTGAATTAGCCGTCTACCTTCTGACTTTTGGTTTTAAAAGCAAGAACCTAGATCTTGGCAGGTACAAGTTTTGGCGTCAAAAATCCTGCCATCCAGAAAAATTGAAAAAAAAAAATCCTCTTTGGGTTTGGGTCTTACTCTGTTTTGATTATTCTCATATAAAATTACAATTGTCCATTAGAGTCTTAAATCTATCTAAACAGAAGACGTAGAATAAATTTTTTTAAGTTTTTGTTGTTTTTTACTGTTATTTCTGTAACTACTCGAAAAAGTTCTTAAAATATTTCCAATTTTGCAGAACCTTTGACACTGTTGAAAGAAACTCAAATTCGGAGTTATTTATAGCTACGTAAAATAGTAATGATTCATTGATTGAAATTGCTGATTATCTAATGTTAACAATAATTTTTCCAAGGTCGTTAACGTATACGTAAGTACGTTTAGGTAGTTTATGGTAGTACACCTTTCCGCAGACTATAGATTGTTGATAATGCATGACTCAATCACATTGTAGATTGTATTCATAAATAAAAAAAAAAACAAAATATTTAAATAATAGAAAATAATTTTGGTTGTCTAAAACCAAATTTTATAAATGCATTAGAATGCAAATCGAATTCTTGGCCACCAATCTGAATGAATTTGTGAGTGATTGGGCCATAAAAAATGCGAAACAATTCTTAATTTACATTTAAACTCACATGTGTATTCGTTCTTACATAATTATACAATTGTTTATTGAAATATATTATTGTGCTAGATAGCTCGCAATTTAGATAAAATCATATACAAGATCAAATATTGATTTTCCCCTTTTATACTTTTGTTTACGAACTGTAGAATCTTAAATACTTACTTTTAATACCTCATAAATCAGTTGACCATGAATAACATAAATAACTCAAATATTGTTAACGTTAGTTCAAGTACATATTTTGATTTTTTCAAAAGTTTTCAGAAATATATAACAATCGTTGCACATATTTCTCACTGACTGAATTAGAACAACTTGACCTCATCAATTTATTGTAATGCAGTAGTGAAACAAGAGATTTCATTGTGCCAATAACAATAAAAATAAAAAAGTTATAACAAATAGTTGTATTGAAGTTGCGAATTGCTTTCAAGGTCGAAAATTCCATATTTGATAGAATATTTGAAAAGAAATCCACGTATTTCGCAGTTTAGCAAATAGAACGGAAAATGTCAGTGTGGCGATTTCCGCCTTTGACTAATTGTCCGTAGCTGATAGTGTGAATTAATTTTTTGAATATGATAAAATAAATAACTTACCAATTTTGGGTAATTTGAATGTCACTTTATTTATATTTTTTCCAGAGAATTGAGCACTTACATTTTATTTTGACATTTTGTTGATTGAAGAAAAATAAATTGTCACTTGTTACAGGTTTTACTTTTATTGCAATACCCACATATTATTTATTATCAGACTGAGATAAGATCCAATACTGAACTAAAAGCATAGTAGAACAAGTAACGCTCCACTGCTAATGTTTCTAATTTTTAGCTATCTTTTACCTTTCATTGTAATTCTTCCATGAATCATTTCTGTTTCTACCCAAAAATTACAACATTCCGGTAAGTTATTAGTTTCTAATTGCGACATAACTAATACAAAAATAACTATAAAATGTAACCAAGCGGAAAGTAAGCCACTAATTGGATAAAAATCCAATATCGAGCGATCCATTTCCCAACTATATTTTTCGTCTTTACTATCAAAAACATGTTGATAAAAATCCCATGTGGTCTTACGACAACTGTTATCATTCGATTACGAAATTATTGATAGCTTTTGATTTTCCAGTCATTGTTGAACCAGACGTCAAGAAAATGAGCTGCAAATCGCCGGAACTCACCCAAAAAATTGAAGAATGGCTTGCCTGGGACAGAAACGAGAAGACTTTAGCTGTGGTGAAACAACTAGTTGCAGAGGAAAATTACGAAAAATTGGGGAAAATTTTATTGAGTCGATTGTCTTTTGGCACAGCTGGATTAAGAGGAAAAATGGCAGCAGGGTATTCGAATATGAATGATTTAGTAATAATTCAAACAGCACAGGGTCTACTTAAATATTTAGAAAACACAGATAAAGAATTCTTGAAGAGTAGCGGAATCGTCATTGGATATGATGGAAGGCATAACAGTAAAAGGTAATGAATAATTTTATGGAATTTGTGTATATTTTTTTTTTATTTATTGCAGATTTGCAGAACTCTCAGCTGCGATTTTTCTGCACGCTGGATATCCCGTCAGATTATTTAGTGATTTAGTCCCAACTCCTTTTATACCATTTGCTGTCAAGAAATACAAAAGTTTTGTTGGTATTATGGTTACTGCTTCGCACAATCCAAAAGAAGATAATGGTTATAAGGTATAAAATTTTACATTTTTATTTAATCTAATTTCAAATTCATAGGTTTATGGATCTAACGGATCTCAGATTATTTCTCCAATGGATAAAGATATTCAAAAAAGTATTTTAGAAAATTTAATGCCTTTGGAATCATCTTGGGACTTGAGTATACTCACAAGTGGACTTTTAACAGATCCTTTTGAAGAATGTCTGCAAGACTATATCAGAGTCATAAACGATACTATTTTACCCCAACATAAAGAAATTAATAAAAAAGCAAACGTTCTTTTTACTTATACAGCAATGCACGGTGTTGGTTATCCTTTTGTAAAAAGAGTTTTTGATTTGATTAATTGTGAGATGATAGCTGTTGATGAACAAAAAGAACCACATCCTGATTTCCCGACTGTCAAGTATGTTCAATGATTTCAAAACAAACACATTATTGAAAATTGTAGATTCCCGAATCCTGAAGAAGGTAAAAGCAGTTTGGATTTATCATTTACAACAGCAAATCAAAACGGAAGTTTTGTGATTATTGCTAATGATCCAGATGCGGATCGCATGGCGGCTGCGGAAAAAGACAAAAAGTAGTAATTTCTGACTCTTCACTTTGATCTAAATTGTGTTTTTAGAAGTGGAGAATGGAAGGTTTTTACAGGCAATGAACTAGGAGCTTTGCTGGGTTGGTGGTGTCTTTTGTGCTACAAAACTAAACATCCAAATGATAATTTAGAAAATGTTTATATGTTGTCTAGCACAGTCTCATCTAAAATTCTAAATTCAATGGCTAAAAAAGAAGGGTTTAACTTTATAGAAACTTTGACTGGTTTTAAATGGATGGGGAATAAAATAGACGAGTTATTACACCAAAACAAAAAACCAATTTTTGCTTTTGAAGAAGCTATAGGATATTGTTGCGGAACTGCTGTCTTAGATAAGGATGGAGTGTCAGGTGCTTTTCAATTAGCTACACTTACGTCATATTTGTACGATCAGAATAAAACTTTAGTTGATAAATTGGAAGAAATCTATTATGAATATGGATATCATGTTTCTTTGAATTCTTACTTTATTTGTCATGACCAAGAAAAGATTAAATGCATTTTTAATAAAATTCGGAGTTGTAATGGACCAAATAGTGTAAGTTTTCAAACGATGATAAATTTTTTATATTGGTTTTGTTTTTTCAGTATCCAGAGGCTATTCTGGATGGAAAATACCTAATTACTTCAGTGAGGGACTTAACTACAGGTTTTGACAATAGTCAACCTGGGAATAAAGCTGTTTTACCTGTATCCAAAAGTAGTCAAATGATTACTTTTAATTTTAGAAACGGACTAGTTTGTACGCTTCGAACTAGTGGAACGGAACCAAAAATTAAGTATTATACGGAAATGTGTGCTACGCCTGGGGATACGTAAGTTCTTTTTTAAAAAAAAAAACTGAAAAAAAGTAATCTGCATTACAGAGATCGAGATAGAATATTATTGACTCTTAAAGAAATGGTGGATGCTATTATTGAAGAAATGTTGCAACCCATCCAAAATGGTCTGATACCAAAGTCTGATTAGTACTCATTTCAAGTATTATAGTTAATATAGCTGCTGTAAGTGTATCTGCACTTAGCACTGCCTTGGGATACTTATTTTTATGTTTAGTACAAATTTTCAATAAACACTTGAAAAAAATGTTGAGTTCTTTACCTTTGATCTGTTGATAATTTTTTTGATTGGACAAACACTCAAATATTCCGTGGTCAGCAATTTTTCCATATATAAATTTATGAAACTTTTTATGATTTTATTTCGAATTTCAACAATTGAATTTTTTATTTAGAATGTGTTCAATAAGTTTGAATTTTTGTATTTTTCCAGAAGTAGTTTTTGGGAATTGATCAACAAATTTAATTTTGGATGGGATTTTAAAGTGAGCAATTTTGCCTTTACAAAAATTGGCAACATCTTCAGATGTTAAACTACAACCAGGTTTAAGTCTTATACAAGCACAAACTTCTTCACCTAATCTCTCATGCGGAAGTCCAATAACCTACAATAATCAATTATTTCAGTCAAAGCACAAATGTATTTTTACATGAGTTTCCAAAACATTTGGATGCGAATTTATAAACTCTTCTATTTCTTTCGGGAAAATGTTTTCTCCGCCACGTATAATGAGTTCTTTTAACCTCCCAACAACTTTCCCATAACCATCCTCCTCTAAAATGAATTGATCGCTGAAAATCAACAATTAATTTTTAAAAGTATTGGTAAATTTTTCTAACCCAGTCTTTAGCCATCTATCTTTACCAATAGTCTCTTTTGTTTTTGCGTCATCATCCCAGTAACCTAACATATTGCAATATCCTCTTATACACAGTTCACCAGGAGTACCACAAGGCACGACATTGTTGTCTTTATCGACTATTTTAACTTCAAGATGTTCACCGACGTGACCGACTGTAGTCAATGCTTTTTCCTTGCTTTCGGAAATTAAAGAATGGAAAACGACAGCGGTGGTTTCTGTTAAACCATAGACTGACTACAACTACAAAATTATGCAAAACATCAAAACATTCAATACACCCAACCTTGACTTTTTTTACTTTTAAGACATCTAACATTTTTTTGAATAAATGAGGTGCGCAAAGCGCTCCTCCTGATATTGCTATTTCCGGCGCTATATCTTCATTTCTTACTTCTTGTCTGTGGACTAAATCGACATACATTGTTGGTGTTCCATGAATCATAGTACATCTGAAATATCAAAATCAGTTTTTTAATGAAATTTAAAAGAATATTCTGCTGACTTAGAACCTTTCTTCCTTAATAGCGTCAAGTGATTTATCAGGACTATATCCAATAGATGGAATAACTATAGTACTTCCATGGTTTAAACTTGACATTACTGTAATTGCAGTACCATAAGCATGGAAAAAAGGTACTTGCATACAAATAACGTGGTGTTTTTTAGATTGTTCGTTTCTTTTACCAATGTAAAAGCCATTGTTGATTTGACTAAACTGAGTCGTTACGGCTGCTTTTGGTTTACCGGTAGTACCCTAAAGATTAGAATCCTCACAAAATTAAACACAAAAATTGTTTCTCTATTTCTTACAGAAGTAAACTGAATGTTGAATGGATCATCAGGACTTATATAGTTTTGATTTTTCTTAATAGTTGAAATATAATCATCGGAAGCTATGTCAAGTACTTCTTCATAATTGTAAGTACCTCTAAATTAAATCATCAGTTTTTATTATTTTTGATATGTATTTACTACCTTTTGCTTTCACCAACTGTAATAACTGTTTTTAGCGATGGAATTTTAGAACTTTTAAGTTTTCCAGGATCGCTTTTTGCGAGCTCTGGGGCAACAGTCACTAAATGTTGGTAATAATTTTGTTTTTTGTATTTATCAGCACACAATAAAGCTTTTATTCCTACTTTATTTATGCAGTATTCTATTTCAGGCGGCTGGTAAGCGGGATTAAGACCTACCTAAAATTTTACGTGAATTTTGGATCTTACTGAAACTAGTATTACCATAATTAAGCCTGCTCTTGCACATGCCATTGTCGCCACATACCATTCGATTAAATTTGGCGTCCATAACCCAACCCGATCTTTTTTTTGCAACCCAAGTGACAAAAAACTAGCTGCTAATTTATCAGCTTCTTCTAATACTTGTCGAAAAGTCAAGGATTTGTTTTGTTCTCTTGCAATTACAGCTTTTCTGTTTCCATATTTACTTTCTGCTTCTTCTAATAATTTTCCTATAGTTACATGACGCAAAGGTTCTTCTCCTACATTATGTTTGTAGCTTAGTTTAGTGGAAAAATATTTATATTTTCTAGAAATTTATAATTTATGATTTTTTTATAATTGATGAAATTTCTTACGAATCTTTGATAAAAATTTTTGGAACAAACTTATTACCAACATTCACTAACATTGTTGAAGATATATTCAATCACTAGTGTCAGCTGTGTGAATGATAATTATTTTATGGATATTATTGTATGATAAAATTATGTTAATTGTGTTTCAGCCTTGTTTAACTTTGACTTTGGAGTACTGATTAGAGACGACAGAATGTTCAAAGTAAATGAAATTTATGATAATTGAACAGAAAATAGAAAAACGTTTGGAATATTTTAAGCAAACAGGAACTATAAGAAATTATAAATTAAAATTCAAAAAAGCAAAATTTGAGTTTTTTGTGAATCCTTAAGTCCATTTGCTTATTTTAATGACTGATTTTTTAAGACCATATGGTTATAATAAAATTAAATACAAAATACAGCGATGAGCGATGATGTTATCTAATTTCTCATTTATTTAAAGTTTCGAAATCCTTTCTATGACAAGGTTTGATAACGATAAGATTAATTATATTTTTCATTAAAAAGTATTTCATATTCTAAGAACTGTTTATTTTTTTTTATTTGAAAGTTATAAGTCTGTGATAGCTCATAATTAGATTGTTTTTCCAACAACATTTGGAAATTTATAATAATTTTATAATAATTTTCCAAAAACCAAAATGATTTCAATGTAGCAAAGCATCAGAAACGATTGTCTTTTGGCAAAAGTAGAAAACTATATTTATTTTTGGAGCTTATTATCTGGCTCTGATCTAGATTTATTCTATTTTTACCCTTCTAGAAAAAAAAGCTTTCAAGTAATCGATTTTTCTAGACTTGGACTTTAATAAAAAAGCAAATCTATTGTCGTCATTTTGTCTTTATTCTTGAGTTTATTAGTGAATGTTGTCGGTTGCAGTAAGCCGTAGTGACCGGATCCATGACCGGAAATAGCGTGCTGACGATCATCACGCACTTGAGGTTGCAGTGCTCTTATTGGTCTGATTTTCACTCCTGCAACTTTTCAAATAATCTGTATTGTAAAGAGAATCATTGTAAATAAAAAAAAAATACTCTTAATAAAATGTATCCGTATGACCTAAAATTTACAGAAATTTCGATCGCGTTTTTCTAACTACAACTGCTAAATCGTGCTTATAGAGTGGTTATCTTGCCGAAATTAGGTAAAACATAATCTATAACCCTTAATTTTAGTGTATTATTTCAGTAGGTCAATGTGTCTGTAAGCTTTTCAGTGCTGAAATGTTGAATCGCAACACCCTCCTGAAGGGTTGAAGTGGGGATATCTGATTTTCTATTGGCGAAGAATATTTTAATGTTTCAGTTTTCAGTTGAGATTTCTTCAAAAGCGCACTAGTTTGAAGAAGTCTAAGAAAGAAGATAAAGCTTTAACGTTCGTTAAAAAAAATAATCGTGGCGGTTTTGTTAAAATATGCTAAAATCGAGTGATATTATTAGAAAATGTTTCCAAATGTTTGTTTCGTTTTTGACCAAGAAAGCTAATAAGAAGAAAAAATAAAATGATCAACTGAGTGGGTTTGAGTTGTTTTGATTTTGAAAGTTATGTTAAGAGTTAGCTTTTTGAAACAATTCCGTAGTTGCTTTTTTATTTGGAAATTTCTAAAAATTATGATGATTACATAGTAAAATGTCTCAAGCCGGAGGAAAAAAAGGAGGTGGCAAAGGACCTGCCAAGGATAAAAATGATGAAGCCAAAGACCAAAATAACAAAGGTTAGAAAAAATTTGAAAACCTTTAAAATAAGTAAATTCTTGTTTCTATAAATTTTCTATAAAATTAATTATCCAAAAATTCTTATTCAACTCTGACTGCATTGCTTATATTGTTTTTCTGCCTTCAGCTGCCGCTAAAGATAGCAAAGATAAGGAGAAAGACGAAACCGCAAGTAACCACGAAGGCGAAGACAGTACTCCAAGTTCCAAGCCTCAAAGTGCTGGTGCCAACGTCCGAGATGCTGCCCAAAGAATTCTCGTTTTATGTCAAAAAGGCGAATGGGCTCCCGTGGACCAAGTTCTTAAGTCCATGGAAAAAGCCATCGCTGCGGCAGGAGACGACGCAAATACAGTCCCTCTTGCTGGTGTTTCCGACATAGTAAGTAATCTTTTTTTAATTATTGTTAAAAAAAAAAATATTTTGATATTCTTAATAGGATGATAATATCGAACCAACAATCAAATATGATTTTTTGTTTCCAGGCGACGGGCATGACACCTCTCATGTATGCAGTAAAAGACAACAGAACTTCTCTTCTGGATAAATTGATCGACTTAGGATCGGATGTCGGTGCTAGAAATAACGTAAGTATTTTGCAAAAGAGTTAAAAATAGATGAGATTTTGGGATAAATTACACACGCGACTGACCCATATACAAAAATTATCGATAATAGACCAATAACGTTTATTGCATTTATGTACACGCCCTAGATTGGATTCTGATTATGAGATTGCATGATTTAGAAAGATGATTTATAAAAATTTGGAGCAAAGTGATGGAAGATCAGTTTTATTAACTAATTAATAGATAGCACTTTTTTTATTAAGCGTAGGAAAAGGACGTTGATTTCCATCATATCGGCGATTTATCGGAGGCTAAAAATATAACGGCATATCTAAAGCTAAACATTTACATTTATTTATTTGGGATCTACATATAAAATAACATTTCTCCGAATCCTAAAGTTCATATGAAAACATCTATAAAAGAAATGTGCCGAAAAAGAAATAAAAATTGAGTTTCTAAAACGACTTTCAGTTAAATATTGAACAAATTCCAACCAAACAGGTGATGAAATCATATCCGCAAAATAATACTATAGAGGGTTTCGAATATAGCTTCCACTCTGCATCGAGGCTAAAATTACAAATAAAATCTAATTTAGTGACTATAAAGCTTAACCGCTTATGTAGGGTGTCCCATGACGGTGGGCGTCTATTCATAACTCAAAAATTACTGAAAAGTTGGTAACGTATTTTCTTTGAGATGTTTTATTTGACTAAAAAATTTGTTATACCGGAAGTAAACCTCAACTTTTTTATTCTAAATGGAACATACTATATTTTTCTACGTTTTTGAATTCTGCAATGTTTTTTACGATACTTTTATACCAACAATTTTTTTTTCAAACTGAACCATTTTACAGATGCAAAGTCAGAAGTAATCAGTAATTATGGCTAAACGGCTATTTATTTTAAAATAATCTTTTGGCATTTTATAATGCAACATTATAGACAGTAAACCTCACAAAAATTCAAACCAATGTTCTACACGATGTTCAAAAAAAAATATTTGAAAACTGACATGAAAATGTCAACAAAATTCGAAATTTTCTAACAGAAACTCCTATTTATTATATCATATTTGTATTCTGCTTTAAAAATGAATGCAACTTTGTAACGTCATAGTTACACTTTCAAAAAATAAAAAACAAACTTAGATAATTTTCAATAAAATAATCAACGTGCTCTGGCATTTTTGACAACTCTTTGAAGCTAACAGGACTAAGAAACCATTCTAAATAAAACTGGCATGACAATTTAATAGGTAGAGAACAGTTTTTCCTAAATAACTAAAAAACCACAAAGTTTGAGTATAGAAAACTTCATACAAAAATTTCTTTATTTTTGAAGTCAAAGCTAAACATAAAAACATAAATGGGGGTTTCCTTTTGACAATTTTGAGTTTTGACAACATTTTCGTGTCAGTTTTCAAATGCATTTTTTGAACACTCTCTTGGAGATCGGCTCAATTTTTTTAGCTGGATTTACTATTTCAGGACTTGCGTTATAAAATGCCAAAGGACCATTATGGATTTGGTAGTCGTTTAGCGACACTTACTGACCACTTTTAACTCTGCTTCTGCCATTTTTCAAATATAATTGCATATATCAATGAAATGATTAACTTAGAAAAAACTTCTGGTATAGAAGTTTCCTAGAAATCTTCTAAAATATAGTGTGTTCTTATTAAAATAAGAAAGTTCTACTTCCGGTATAGCCAGAAGTGCTAAATTTCTGAAAATATTTTAGAAAGACAGAGCATCTTGAAAAAATTTCTCTTCCAAATTTTGAATTATATGCGATCACAATTTTTTCTGTTATGGATAAACGCCCATCGTCGTGGATCACCCTGTATACTTGAATGATAAAAGTATAATAAAAATGGAGAGCTGTTAAGACAATTTCATCTAATTTTTAATATCTGTGGATTTAAAATTTTTATTTTTTCTTCGACTTTCAGTTTCTACTAAAAACTGTCAAATCTTATTTACGAATTTAGCTAAGCAGAAGTCAATACAACACGAATGCTGCTTGCTTGCATGCGACAACAGAAATTATAAAATTCATTTCAATAAAATTACAGTTAGTACTTTTTCTCATTTATAATGCAATTAAATAATTTCAACCAAAAATAGAGAAATTATATTCAAGGAAAATTGAACAAAACTTTGGTAATTTTTTTTGTCCATACGAAAGTAGGAATAAATATGAGGCATTAAAACACCCTTGAAAATCTAGCGAATTCATTCCTAAAAATAAATATAGTTCTTTAATGAATACATTAACACTCTAATGAACTGATTTGCATTTACATATTTTCTTACCCCACTGTGTTAATATTCCGCGCTGTTTTTTTTTTTTTCAATACAAGTTCAAAATGTGTTCCATTTTTATACTTCTAAACTGACCACGAAAATATGCAAAATTGAAAAGAAAATCATTAATAATGTTCGATTAATTAATTTTTTATGTAAATTAGAAAAAATCCAAGTCATTACTTTTGGAGAACACAAAGAACCATTAGTGCAAATTTCATTACCATTATCAAAAATGATTAATTTGTGGATCAGATTAAAAGCGTCTTGGTTTGTTAACCAAATTTGCTTTAAAATAATAGCTATAGTATCACGCATCCATAAATTTATTAATCCAAGACAAATTTCCTACTTTGGGGTGTGTTGAAAGCGGTCTTAGAAATCTAGGGCACCAAGCCACGCACAAAAATTGTCTTTGTTATTCATAAAATTTCAAAACTTATTGCATTTAAATTTGGAAACCCTTAGAAAATACGTTTTATATAAAATCGATACTAGGAAAAATATTTTGGTTCCGCATGTCATTTTCCTTTTTTCTTAATGAAAACTGTTTATTGTTGAATCATAATGCTTCTGATTCTGTTGTCGAATAAAGCGCAAAACTTGCATACAATGCAAGATCGATGAAGTTGGGGTAGGTTTAGTTATAATTAATTGTATCTACAATGATTCTTTGACTAAAAGCTTTTTAACAAATTAAGTAAACAATTCATGATTGAAATATATCTGTTATTTGATTTTTCAACTTTTAGGATAATTACAATGTCTTGCACATATCGGCGATGTATTCAAGGGAGGACGTGGTTAAATTACTATTGACTAAAAGAGGAGTGGATCCTTATTCAACTGGTGGAGTAAGTAGAATTTTAATCCTCAAGTACTCTAATTAGCTCTTTAAATATTATGAAAGCTGATTCAGACATGAGTCGCGCTGTTTAAATGAGTAAAGTCAGAATAATTATTCTTTCAACTCTTGCATGTTTACAAAGTTTGAACATTGTAATAAAAACAAACTCTTTATGTTAACTTAGCAAGTGAATTGTTGTCAGTTTCCATGCCAACAACTACTTCTTGTAATGCTAGAAGTGTTAAAGTATTCCAGTACCTTCTTCACTCGAAATAAGACTTAACTTTGATCTACTTTTTTTTTAGAGTCGAAATCAAACTGCTGTTCATTTAGTTGCTTCGAGACAAACTGGAACTGCAACTGCTATCTTAAGAGCATTACTGCAGGCTGCTGGAAAAGACATCCGGTTGAAACCAGACGGGGTAAGCAAAAATGAACAACATTGAAAAATTTAGTTTTGGGTTAGATATATAAAAAAATCAATCTGAGATTTACGTGTATAATTAGTTGACATTTTATTTATCCTTTTTTTTATCGAATCCTATCCAGTCTACGATCCCGCGCTGTTTCCAACAGATTCGCGTGTCGAAATTCCAGCACCTGGTACACGATGGCTTCTAAAACCCTCCTGAAAAACCCACAAAATACAAATGTCAATGGAATTTTATGGATTTTATTGGCTTTAATTTTTTCAGATTTTTGTGCACAAAACGTAGCAGATGCATTAATTTTTTTCTAAATTTCTTGAAATTGTTAACTTTATGTAATTATCGGATAATTGCTATTGATTTTGGAATTGCGATTGAGGCATGCATGTTAGAAACATGCATTACATTGCTCATTTATGATATTTTCGTGTGAACGGTACAGTTTTGTTTAATATAAACTGATTCACTTGTGGATACATTTGAAAGAGCAATGATCGTATTAAACCTGTTTTTAGTCTTTCTCGTGACTGGCACTGACATTGTTTTGTTCGTACGTAGAGGAAAATTTCGGTGCATATTAATTACTTCTTATTTTATTTAAACCACAACCAAATTTTCCTTAAAATGTAATTTTTATAGCGAGGAAAAATTCCTCTGTTGTTGGCTGTTGAAGCCGGAAATCAGTCTATGTGTCGTGAGCTTCTTAGCGCCCAAACGGCCGAGCAACTGAAAGCTGCCGCTGCCAATGGAGACACTGCTCTCCATTTGGCTGTCCGTCGGAAAGACATAGATATGGTGCGAATTTTGGTCGATTATGGCACTAGCGTTGATATCCGCAATGGTGAAGGCCAGACTCCTCTTCATATAGCAGCAGCTGAAGGAGATGAGGTCTTGGTGAAATATTTTTACGGTGTTCGTGCTTCGGCAAGTATTACTGATAACCAAGATCGGACTCCTATGCACTTAGCAGCAGAGAATGGGCATGCAAATATCATAGAGCTATTAGCGGATAAGTTCAAAGCTAGTATTTTTGAACGAACAAAAGATGGGTCAACTCTTATGCATATTGCTTCATTGCATGGTCATGCAGACTGCGCGACGATGTTATTCAAAAAGGGTGTTTACCTCCACATGCCTAACAAGGTAGGCCCATTAGAATTGCAAACTGTTCAGACTTTGTTATGCAAATCTGCAAGATAAGAATTTGTTATTTTATAGGACGGTGCTAGAAGTATTCATACAGCGGCAAGATATGGCCATGTTGGTATAATCAATACTCTTTTGCAAAAAGGCGAAAAAGTTGATGTTACGACTAATGTAAGCCAAACATGATACAATTTTAATTTTATAATATAATAATTTTTTAGGAAAATTACACCGCACTTCATATAGCTGTTGAATCGTGTAAACCAGCAGTTGTAGAAACCCTTCTAGGTTACGGAGCGGATGTTCATGTCAGAGGTGAGTGATAGATTGTAAAAATATAACAACCGTGATTCAATTTTCCACGACCGTATTGATTCTAAAGCTACGTATTTTTTACATTAGGAGGGAAATTAAAAGAAACCGCTTTACATATAGCGGCTAGAGTTAAAGATGGAGAACGATGCGCTTTGATGCTTTTAAAATCAGGAGCAGGACCGAACATTACAACACACGATGGACAAACTCCTGTACATGTAGCCGCTCAATACGGAAATCTTGAAACTCTATTGTTACTTCTTGAAGATGGAGGTGATCCACAGTTCAAAAATAAGGTACTATCAAAAAAAAAAAACTTTGAATTTTATTGTTTCCTATTTAGCACGGAGAAACAGCTCTTCATTTGGCAAGCAGAGGTTGCAAACCAGACGTAGTTAAACATTTAATAAAATATCTGAAAGAACACAAAGGAGATGAAGTTGCAGCAAGTTACATTAACGAAGTAAGCGAGCATGATGAAAGTGCCTTACATTATGTCTCAGCTGTGAAAAAAGAAGACGTAGAAACTCCATTAGCAGATAAAGAAGTAGTTAAACTTCTTTTAGAAAATGGAGCTGATGTTAAATTACAAACTAAACAACACGAAACGGCTTTCCATTATGTTGCAAAAGCTGGAAACAATGATGTTTTGATGGAAATGATCTCGCATATGTCAACAACCGACGCGCAGAAAGCTTTGAACAAACAAAATTTAAACGGATGGACGCCGCTTTTGATAGCATCACATAAAGGTCATCAAGAAATGGTTAATAATCTTCTAGCAAATCATGCTAGGGTTGATGTATTTGATAGTGAAGGTCGATCAGCACTTCATTTAGCTGCAGAACATGGATACCTCCAAGTCTGTGACTCACTTCTATCAAACAAAGCTTTTATCAATTCAAAGTCGCGGAATGGTCGGACTGCTTTGCATTTAGCAGCTATGAATGGCTACATCCATTTGGTTAAATTTTTAATCAAAGACCATAACGCTGTGATTGATATTTTAACATTAAAGAAGCAAACGCCGCTGCATTTGGCAGCAGCAGCTGGACAAATTGAAGTCTGCAAACTTTTACTAGAATTAGGAGCTGATATCGATGCCACTGACGAACAAGGCCAAAAACCTATACATGCAGCTTGTCAAAATAATTTCTCTGAAGTCGCTAAATTATTTTTGCAACAGCATCCAAGTCTCGTTATGGCTGCGACAAAAGACGGCAATACTTGCGCGCATATTGCAGCCGCACAAGGCAGTGTTACTGTCATTGAAGAACTAATGAAATTCGATCGAGCTGGAGTTATTTCTGCAAGAAATAAGTTAACAGATGCTACGCCTTTACAAATTGCGGCTGAAGGCGGGCATGCGGAAGTTGTCAAAGCTTTAGTCCGAGCTGGGGCTTCTGTAAGCGACGAAAATAAAACAGGTTTTACAGCTGTGCATTTAGCGGCCCAAAATGGACACGGACAAGTATTGGAAGTTTTACGTTCTTCGAATACTTTGAGAGTTACTAGTAAAAAATTAGGAGTGACTCCTTTACATGTGGCTGCTTATTTCGGTCAAGCGGACACTGTTAGAGAATTGTTGACTCATGTTCCAGGAACTGTCAAATCGGAATCACCAAATGGCGCGTCATTAGTTCCGATTCTAGGAAATGAGTCTGGAATGACCCCTTTGCATTTGGCCGCGTTTTCTGGTAATGAAAATGTGGTTAGATTGCTGCTTAATAGTGCGGGAGTTCAAGTGGACGCCGCCACTCACGAAAATGTAAGTTTAGTTTTTATTGGCGGCATGATTGAGTAGTTTTGCTATCTTGATAAAAAAGCAAAAAATGATGTCAATGTGTGAGGTCTATGCTTTAGAAGAATTAATTGACCTTTGATTCTTAGCACATGCTATCGAGACATTATTCAAAGAAAAAAGCTCATAGCAATTTATAGTATAGAACTTGAAGCACGCTAATCCATAATATATTAAGAAAAAATAGCATGCACAATACTCAATGGGGTTTTATCAATAGTCGTTAACTATGTTTGGGCTATTTAGGGTTACAACCCAATGCATTTGGCATGTTATGGTGGCCACGTGACTGTCGTCGGTCTTCTCCTAAGTCGTTCTGCAGAACTTTTGCAAAGTCACGACAAACATGGCAAAACTGGTCTTCATATTGCTGCAACACATGGCCACTATCAAATGGTTGAAGTCCTATTAGGTAAGTCGAGAACTGCTAGTCCAGATTGCGTGCAAAATTTTCGTTCCACTACCCCCATTAGTCGCAGAAATGTAGAGCGAATTTAACAGAAACTTAACCATTTTCCTTGAAGGTCAACTATTAAGATTTAGATAAGAATTACGACTCTTTCATACTTCCAGGTCAAGGCGCAGAGATCAATGCTCCTGATAAAAATGGCTGGACACCTTTGCATTGCGCTTCAAGAGCTGGATGTTTTGAAGTTGTTAAATTGCTAACAGAGTCTGGAGCATCTCCAAAATCGGAAACCAATCTTGGAGCTGTTCCAATCTGGTTTGCTGCTTCTGAAGGCCATCATGACGTTCTGGAATATCTTATGACCAAAGAACACGATACATACGCTTTGATGGAAGATAGACGATTTGTTTACAACTTAATGGTTTGTTCCAAAAACCATAATAATAAACCAATCGAGGAGTTTGTATTAGTATCGCCGGCACCTGTCGATACTGCTGCGAAATTATCAAACATTTTAATTGTTCTTTCGGGAAAAGAAAAAGAAAGAGCTAAAGATTTAATAGCTGCTGGGAAGTTTTGCGAAGCAATGGCGACTGAATTATTGGCTTTAGCAGCAGGAGCTGACTCTGCTGGAAAGATTCTTACAGCAACAGATAATAGAAATATTGAATTTTTGGATGTTTTGATCGAGAACGAACAAAAAGAAGTTATTGCGCATACAGTAGTTCAGCGATATCTCCAGGTAAAGAATAGGTAAAATTTGTGGGATACTTTTTTGCAGTTTTCTGAAGATTTTTATTATATTCTGATTTCTTTTTCAGGAACTCTGGAGAGGGGCGCTCAATTGGGCGGCGTGGCGTACGCTTCTTCTTTTTGTGTTGTTCGTAATTTGTCCTCCAGTTTGGATAGCATTTACTCTTCCATTAGGTCATAAATACTACAAAGTGCCCATTATTAAATTCATGTCCTATCTAACTTCCCACATTTATTTAATGTTATTTCTATTGATAGTTGGTATAACACCACCTTATGCTGTTGTAAGAAAAAATCTTCTTCCATATTCTTACGAATGGATTCTTTTAGTATGGCTCAGTGGTCTTCTTCTTTTTGAACTTACTAATCCTAGTGATAAATCAGGTTTAGGCTGGATTAAACTTTCAGTCCTTCTTTTTAGTATTTTCGGAGTTGGTGTTCATTTAATGGGGATTCTTTTTATTGAAAGAAATTATTGGCCGACGTTAATGTATTGTAGAAATCAGTTATTTGCTCTTTCATTCGTGCTTGCTTGTGTTCAGATTTTGGACTTTTTGTCTTTCCATCATCTTTTTGGGCCGTGGGCTATTATTATTGGAAATTTGATGAAAGATCTTGCTAGGTTTTTGGCAGTTTTAGCTATTTTTGTATTTGGATTTTCTATGCAATTCGTCGCTTTGAATCAACCTTTCAAGAATGGGGAACTCACTCCGAAGAGAGGAAAATATTTTGTAGATGGTAAGTTGATGTTTTTTTCAAATTTGTAATAACATAAATTAGTTTATATTAAGATATTCTTTTTGTTTATATTTGTATATACTATACATATAGAACAGGAATCGTTAGTGGAAGACGCGGAGTGGATTGATTTTCCCCTGGATGATAGCCCTAGAGGCCACCTTCGTAAAAAGCATCCTCCGTCCAGTAAGTCGTGGACTGAGTGTAGCGACTTGTCCTCTGTCTCTTTGTGATAATTCGTGTCTTTCTAGATTTAGTGTTTCTTTAGGTGCCTCACCATCTGTTCATCGTTGCTTTATCATACGTATGTCGTTCTCAATGTTTGTGACCGTCTCTAGTGTTTGTTTGTTTGTGTGTACTTTGTCAGCAAAGAATTTTTCTCAAATGACTGACTTAAATTTGAGAAAAGTTTTTAAGTCTTCGTCAGCATGAATGTGTCGTTTCGTTACGACCAGGTTATCTTGGACGTGGCCATTGACTAGTGTGATGTTCCCAGTGGTAATGAACCCGCTGCTAGCCTTCGAGTTGTTATTTTTCGCCGTTTTTGGCATGACAACATACGACGAGTTAACAACGAAGAATAAGAACGATCCTAAACGTTTGCTGCGACCACAATGGACAGACAACCTCTTCAAAGTGATGTTTGGCATCTACATGTTGGTGTCCGTCGTCGTATTGATAAATCTACTAATTGCGATGATGTCCGATACATACCAACGTATCCAGGTAATCACTATTTTTGTCTTTTGTGATTCCAGTCCAAAAGAACCCGATCCGAGCTTTCGAGTTGCTGTTTTTTGCGGTTTTTGGCCAAACCTCCACCGACGCCTTGAAAATCGACACTTATAATCCAAATACGAACAAAAATAATCAGCCCACATGGACTGAGGTGTTATTTAAGATTGTGTTCGGAGTGTACATGCTCGTCTCTGTCGTAGTGCTGATTAATCTGCTCATTGCTATGATGACGGATACTTATCAACGTATCCAGGTAACGCCAAGGTAGCCCAAATATACGTAGCACCTAACACGCTGCTTGCTCCTTGTTCTTGGCGTGAGACCAGTTCTCTTGGACTGGATCATTGTAGAGACACGCAGGACTGTTGTTAGAAGCTTCCTAGTTCAACTTCAAACTTTTGAAACTGAATGAATCATGACAGCTTGATTAGCTTCCACCATCACATCATGAAAGTACTGTTTGAGCTTTTGGTGTCTATGTCTATCTATGAAGTCGGACGTGGCCAGTATTATCTTGATATACCATACTTCATGTATTTGGTTCAATGTTTAGTGGGTAGATTGCTTATGTGGTATTAGCGCTTATCATAAAAGTAGACTAAACTCTATGTGTTTTGTCCTTCAACTGTGAAAATACACATTTATCATATGAATATAACTGAAACTGTACTTTTAACTGATTTTTAAGCTCCACAATCGGTGTTTTTTCGTTTCATGTTTTTGAAAAGCACAAACACTTTTTGAAATGTTTTTGCTTGGTGTTTTTATTATTGAAAAATCTACTCCAAACGTAGTTTACATCCGCTGAACTTACTTTTAGATTTCGTACAAGGAATACTAAAAGTATAATTTTTCAACAAAGATAGATTTTTCAAATGAATCAATAACACGATCTGCGCCTTCGTTTAGGAATATTTAATGGTGGTCCAGCAGTTTTGCTTTTTCATTCAATTAACAAAAATGTTAACTTTTTTTCATGGACACCATTCTTTGAAAATTCTGTAAATATTAAATAACGACTTGGCGTAGTTCAATTACATTTTTCCCAAAAGCACGTTTTTGTTTTTTGATTGTTTTGAGTGTCATTGCATACATATTCAGTTTTGATTTTGTACAAAAGATTTTTAATAATTTTCCAGAAGATTTAATTGCAAAATATTTTTTATTAATATTCAATAAGACCATCACTGAATGTAATACTGTCCTGAAAATTATCTTTCTGGAGAGAGAAGTTGAACGAACGATGACGTATTAGGTGCATCAGTGCCATCCTAAAACCGGTATCAATTATTGACGAAAACAATCATTTCTTTAAAGTTTCGTCAGTCATGGTCAAAATTCCATTCATTCCTCATTGATTCCAATCTTTTTTTGTTAATTAGGCCCAATCAGACATTGAGTGGAAATTCGGGCTAAGTAAACTAATTAGATCAATGCACCGGACAACAACAGCACCAAGTCCTATAAATTTAATTACAACGTGGCTGTTTTATTTGGTTAATATTTGCAAGAAAAGAGGTAAGACAATTAATTTTTTCTATAAAAAAAAATCCATTGAAATGTTTAGTTAAAACACGCAAACGTCAAAGTTTGGCGAATTTAATGGGAAGTTTCCAACGTCCTCAGCAGTTGAGTCCTCGATCTAAAGCAGGTGCCAAATGGTTATCGAAAGTGAAGAAAGGCAGTCAAGTCGCTCCGAAAGAATCAGTCGCGTTATCTGTAGCACATTTAAGTCCTTTAGGTTCTCAATTAAGTTTTACTGCTCATACTACAAGGATAGAGCATGTAACTGATTGGGAAGCCATTGCTAAAAAGTATAGAGCTCTTATGGGCGAAGTGGATGAAGTGAAAGAACAGACTAATGAAGAAGAAGATGAAAGTGATGAAGACGCCATACCGGCTGGTAATAGTGTACAAGCGACAATGTAAAGTGGAAATAGTGTTAACAATACTATCCTGGACCAAACTAATAATAATTTAAAATTATTCCCTAATCGTAGGTTATTCCATATACATGTAGAACTTTTATACTTCGTAATTTCGTAATGCTTATTAGAGAATATAATAGATGAATGGAATTAGAAGCAATTGTGTACCAAATTTGTATGTCCTTAAAGAAAATAGAGGCTATTATTATAAAATATTAAATTATAGTGTATAGTTTTATCTATTTTTCAAATAAATTGATAAAATAATAAAAAACTGGTTTGTTGTTTTAAAAATACTGTTAAACTTCCATCATGATTTTGACTCTCTACTGTTTAATACTTTTTTGCATGCATCCAGGTAATAATCCAAAACAGTCTTTTTTTTCAATTTATTATTTAATGTCATTTCAGCCATAACCGACGATGATATAAGAGATTACGATATCCATAAACTTTTAAATCTCTTTAAAAATTTAATGGAATATAGACCAGCTGATGTTTCTGATGAAGACGTTACGTTTTTCTTAAATACAAGAAATGTAACCAATTTACAAATTGCTCTTTCTTCAAACGAAAGTATTGATTTGAGTAAAAACACAAAATTTGTAATACACGGATGGATTGATAATCACAATCGCTCATGGTATCATCAATTAACAGAAGATTACTTGAAAATTGGAGATTTTAATATAATTCAAGTTGACTGGTGGCGAGTTGCTCAATCTTTTTACTTATCGTCGGCGCAAAATACTAAATTGATAGGTAGTAAAAATTTTTGCAAAAATCAAAATTGATAAAAATTTCTAGGAGCTCTAATTGCTAAATTTATTATCAATTATAACTTCGAACCAAAGAAAGTTCATTTAATTGGGCATTCTTTAGGAGCTCATATTGCAGGATTTGCTGCACAGACTGTTTTCAATAAAACCAGTGTTAAAATTCAAAGAATAACAGCATTAGATCCAGCTGGTCCCGCGTTTCGTAATTTTTTCAGTCAAAACGAGAATAGATTAGATTCTGGAGACGCAAACATAGTAGATGCAATCCATACAGATGGTGGATTCTTTGGGATTTATCGCCCAATCGGCACTTTCGATATTTACATTAATGGCGGTGTAAGAATCCAACCTGATTGCATCAACATAACTGATTTTTCCAAACCTGGAGAATTATTCGAAGACAGTAAGACAAAAACGAGAAACTTTTCACTAATTTATTTTTAAAGCTTATTGCAGTCACACTAGGAGTTATGTGCGTTTCATTGAATTAATAAACAATGTTAAATACTCCTGCCACAAATGCGACTCTTGGAGTAAATATTTTCTAGGATTGTGCGATTCAAATGAGTTGTATGTTTTTGGTGCTGAAGATATCAATGAATCAATGACTGGAGTTTGTTTTGTGAACACAGCAAAGAAAAATTAATCAAATTTTATTATTTTTTTATTTTTTGAGGATTTAAATACGGTGGGGTTTTTGCAGTTGCTAGAAAGTAGATTCCTCTAGCAGTGGTGTTTACGGAGTCTCCGAATACAATTTCTTCTGGTTTTGGTAAAAGGACGACTTTTCCGACTTCGTTTATTTTTGCTTTCCTTGCAGTTATGCTGTTTTTGATAATACTTTCGATGAAATAGTCATTGGAACGAGCATGACTGCAGTTTTCTGAAATAAAAATTTAGAAAAAAAAAATTATTAACTTATTTAATCTCACCATTTACTTGTCGAGAAGGACATCCCGGTTGGTTGTATCCTCCATTTACATAATAATCCACATGCCCTATTGGTTTAGTAATGCCGAAATATCCTGTATCTGTATGGATTACATCAACAAAACTAGCATCATGTTTTTCTAGTCGTTTCTCAGGACCAACAGTTTCAAATGCAGGTCCTGCAGGATCGGTTGCTGTAATCCTTGCAACTTTATTTTCTGTTTTCAAATAAATATTTTTCCCAACAAATCCAGCTAAATGAGATCCTAATGAGTGTCCTAAATTAAATAATTAAAACTTGGTAATTTTAAAATTTGGAAATGGTTACCTATTAAATGGACATTTTCTAAAGGTACTTTCATCTTTACTATAAATTCTGCTATATACTCTCCAACAGGTTTAATATTCGCAGCAGAAACATCATAACTTTTGTTTGATGCTACTGACCAATCTATATAAATAATATTATGAGGACCTTTTTTAAAATATTCAGTTTTCATTTCTTTATACCACGGCGAAGTAACATTTGATGTATAGCCATGCATTAAAATTTTCATCGGTTTGTTTTTATCTTCGTCAGGTAGTATAAAACCTTCATTTAAAACTATAGCCATAGTCTGGGATGGACTTTTGAATAAGTAATAGACAACATCCTGTTTTTTGGCATCCGCTAGACAGAAATCCACGGGAGGAATCTTTTGTAGAATTTCAGAAGTATGAACTGTAAAATAAATAAAATATGTTGTTATTATTAAATGTTCTCACATTGTAGTGTTGATGGAATAAAGTAGAAAAAGATTAATGTAAGTAACATGATTTGGTTTCACTTGACTGATTTTGACAAAATTATGACAACAAATGCCAAATTTAATGTTATAATTGAACCAGCCAAACACCGATAAATTTTGTTGTTTACAACTGCCAGCTGATATAATTATGATTACATCAGATTACGCAATCACTCGTGTAACATTGAATGTAAAACAAATCGTTTTTGTTTCTTATATTCAAGACACAACAAACCGCAAATATATTAAACATTAAAATACTACTGAGTATTTTACTCACCCATTTTTCTATTTTTACTCGCACTTGGCACTTACACCTACTCAACTAAAACTCGAACTTTTATTTTCTGACGATTTTAAGAAGCTTACGCATGTTTAAACAGAGTGATTGTACAATGATGTTTCACAAATTTTCTATTTTATAGAAGGAAACCTTGTGGGTAATACGCGTTCAGTCAACTACAATGAGTTCGCTCATATCAGTAATAAAGTGAAATCTTTAAGTGTTTGAATTAAAATAAAAGTGGATCATAAAGAGAGAAATTTGGTAATGCATATGTGATTTTTATTTATAATTAATATGAGTCAGAAGTTTTAATTGGGAGATAGGTAACTGTTTCTAGTGAATTTAGTGTTGCAATAAATAAAAAAGGATGAGTTTAATTTGAATTAATAATAAGTTGAAAAGACTTGTCTTAAAAAGCAGCTATTTCATGATTTCAATTTAAATGAATTACTATTTTATTTTCAAATTATACACGCCGTTGTTTTGGATTTTTAAAAATTGATTTTTTTTGAGTTACAAATTGAATATTTGGAAGCGAAGAAATGCGCTCTTGGTTTGTGCGATTCAAATAAATTTTGTGTTGAAGATTCAATCATTTTTTTGGTTTTGTGTAATTAAATACGGTGGAGTGTTTGCAGTCGTTAGAAAGTAGATTCCTCTAGCGGCATTGTTTACTGAATCTCCAAATACAATCTCTTCTGGGTTTGGTAAAAGAACAACTTCTCCGTCTCCGTTTATTTTTGCTTTCCTAGCAGTGATATTATTTGTGTTAATGCTTTCAGTGAAATAGTAGTTAGAACGAGCATGACTGCACCCTCCTGAAATACCTTTTCACCAAAGAAAAATTAATCAGTAAGTTATAATATACGATCCATCTGGTGAGAAGGACATCCTGGTTGATTGTGTCCTCCATTTACGTAGAAATCGACATGACCTATTGGTTTAGTAGTTCCACCATAACCCATGTCTGTATGGATTACATCAACAAAAGTAGCATCATCTTTGTTTAGTCTTTTTTCAGGACCAACAGTTTCAAACGCAGGTCCTGCAGGATCAGTTGCTGTAATCCTCGCAATTTTAGTTCCTGTTTTCTTATAAACATTTTTTCCTACAAATCCTGCTAAATGAGATCCTAGTGAGTGCCCTAAATTGAAAAATCAAAAATTTGTTATTTAAAAAGTTGCAAGCGGTTACCTATTAAATGGACATTTTTTAAAGGTACTCTCATATTTACTATAAATTCGGCTATATACTCTCCAACAGGTTTAATATTAGCAGCAGAAACATTGTACATTTTGTTTGACGGTTTTGACCAACCTGAATAGATAATATTATGAGGACCTTTCTTAAAATATTCAGTTTTCATTTCGTTATACCACGGCGAATCGACATTTGATACAAAGCCATGTATTAATATTTTCATCGGTTTGTTTTTATCTTCGTCAGGTAGTATAAAATCGTTATTTAAAACAAGAGCTGTTGTTTGGGACGAACTCTTGAATAAGTGATAAACAACATCGTCTTTTTCCGCATCCGCGAGATTAAAATCCACGGGAGGAATCTTTAGGAAAATATTAGAAACTGAAAAATATGTTAAAATTTTTTCTTATGATTACATGTTATTACTTTGTAGTGT
This sequence comes from Latheticus oryzae, assembly GCA_030157265.1. Lineage (NCBI taxonomy): Eukaryota > Metazoa > Arthropoda > Insecta > Coleoptera > Tenebrionidae > Latheticus > Latheticus oryzae. Next base: position 14,625,836 of record CM058050.1, read on the forward strand.
TGATGGTATGAGGCAGATTAGAGTTAATATAATTAACATGATCTGGTAATTCTGATGCCAAATATCAAAAAACTGCCATGACATTCCGATAAGTTGTAAATATAGGTATGACAATCAGCCATGCAGTGAAACAAAATTTTATAAAATTGCTACTTTATGATTTTTTTAACTGTAAATGTATCGCACTATATTATTATAATAATAGATATAAGTTATAATTTATAATTTCTATAATATAGTAACTAGCTACAATTTCTATAACAAAATCTAAATCTAATTTGAGCTAACCGCAACACCAATAAATTTGGTTGTTTACAAACTGATACAGCTGATTATTATCATTACATTAGATTACGCAATCAGCTCGTGTAACATTGAATGTAATACAAATCGGTTTTATTCATTTTATTAGAACATTAAGAGAAATTTTCCATTTTTTACTCACCCATTTTTATATTTCCACGAGCACTTGGCACTCACAGAACTAAATGTCGACCTTTAAATTTTCAACGGAGGTACGTCATTGTACATTTTTGCCCGTATCTATCATTTAAGTTCCCGTCAATGATTCTTATGCATTTAAACTGAAATTCGATAATGTATACATACAGTGTCACCATTAAAATCGGCTCCATATAGGGAAACTTTTTATTATAAGGTTTAGTTAAAATTTGATATAGAGATCAGTTTTTGCTTCAAATTAAATGGAAAATGACAATAACAAACGCCATTAAGCGGCGTTCGTTTGCCAGTAAATTTAACATTTCTTGCAGTGAATGGCTGGAACTGGCCTTTCTAGACTTAATAGGAAAAAAATATATTTGAAAAATTTATTTATAATGCAATTTTATGCAAATGTGCAAAATTTGAAAAACCTAGGGTGAAGTTGACAAGTTTTGTTTTACAAATTCAAAGTTTACTCACTTAGTATAAATTACTTTATTTTTGAAATGTTCAACAATCTAAGTTTTTTTTATAATAAATATTTTTTTCTATATTCAATGATTTTGAAAATTTAAATCTCGTCATAAAAAAATTGATATGAGCGGTGCAAAGTTCTAATAAGTTTAACGTTCTTTAAAAAAGGTTTAGATGTATAATATTAAAAGTATGTAAAATTATGGAAAAACTGTTAAAATATATTTTGGACCAATATTATCTTAGTTTTAAGACATAAGATATGTAAAAATTTTTGTTATTGGTAAATATTCAGAAAAGGTTTGAAAACTGAGATCTCTTTGAAGTAGTGTCGTTTCTGACAATTTCCCTATAATCTTACATTAATTTGTTGTTGGAAAATGTCTTGCATGTAAATATCATTGAAAGAACCTTGAAGAAATGATAACTTTGCACCAGTTATGTCAATTTTTTTGTGACTAAAATCGAAATTTTGAAAAAATTGAAGCAAAAAAAAGTATTTGTTATCGAAGTTGTTTGTAACAATGGATATTTCTTAAATAAACCAAGTTATACCAGTTTGTTGAATCTTGATACTGTTTGAAAAGAATTATTTGCCAAAAATCAACTTCATGCAAGGTTTTTCAAATTTTCCACACGTCTATAAAATTACATCGCAAACTACTTTTTCAAATATACTTTTCCGAAATTCCGTCTAGAAATGCCATGTTATATTGCTGACAAGCGATCACCGCTCAATCACGTCTGTTGCTGTTATTTTCCATCTAATTTGAAGCAAAAACTGATCTTTACATCAAAATTTAACTAAATCTCATAATAAAAAATTGTCCCTTATGTGGCTGACTTTAATGGTGACACTGTATGTGATTTTCATCCATAAAGAATTTGAATCTTTTTTTTTAATCCGGTGATAAAATTTTAATAGAAGTGAAGCAATAATGTCGACTGGACATATAACTGTTCCTTGTAAATTTATTGTTGCAATCATAAAAAAAAAATGAGCTTAATTGGAATTGATACTAAGTTTAATAGACTTGGCTTAGAAAGCGGTTGATTTAATCTGAATAATTTACGATTTAATCTTCAAATTATACATGAGGCTAATTTGAACTACAAATTATAAATTTGGAAATCAAATTTTTTTTCATTGGTATATGTTGCCGACAAAACATTTTAAAAACTAAAGTTTCCATAATACGAGTAATTCAAAATTTTAATTGCAAATTTTTCTGCCGGAAAATGATAAATGTGACATTGACAGTGTAATTCAGATATAAGCAACAAAATTTTGAAGGAAATGCTAATAGTTGAAACAGATTAACTTTTATCTTCGAACGCGGTAATCCAAAGCAGCAAGTGCTTTATCTTATCTGGGATCCGTTGTTTCTATTTTCAATATAAATAAAAATAATACATCAAAATTATGTAGCAGATTTTAATCAAACTAAATCTAATATTACATCTACGTTATCATAAATCTTGGTTTTATTAAATCCCTTCTTTTTAAGTTTCATTTGTTGATACAAACTATCAATCACGTCATCTTCGTCAACAATACTCTCAACTTCCTTTTTGAATTTTTCAAGAATAGCTTGCCTGTACCTTTCCGATTTGATAAGAATTTCAATAGCAGGTCCTGTGAATTTTCCGACTGCAAATGGTGAAACTGAATCTGTAATAACCAAATGGACACCCGTTGCTGTTTTATTAACGTTTTCTCCCATTATAATTTGCGGTTCTTTTGGTGGACATCTTCCTATTAAATACTCAGTGTATGATGGACACGGCCAACCATAAAATCCAACATCTGTTGTAATCGATTCCGCGAAATAAAGAGGCGCTCGATGATGATTGCAAGCAAAAAATCCTAAAAGGGAGAAATTGGAAATAGTTTAAAAAAATTAATAATCAATTTACTGTTTTGTGCCCAACATCCTGGCTGGATGACACCTCCATTGATATAAAAATCCACATGACCACTTTCTTCAACAGTGCCTTGGATCAAAGCATTAGTATGAAGAACATCAACAAATTTAGCGTCACTTTTATCAAGTTTGTTGTCTGTACTAGCTGTTAGAAATCCAGGACCGGCCGGATCTAGTCCTGTGATTCTTGGTATTTTGTATGGTTTAAGAGCGTTAGCTACGAAATTTGTTAATTGACCTCCTAAACTAAAACCTATTAAATGGATGTCTTCATTGCCAAATTCTCGAATGCGTTCGACTAACTGTGCGGTGCATTTTCCTACATGTTTAGTATTCCAGACAGCGGCTGGATAGCAAGGGCCGGCTGCTAGGGATTCCCAATCAACGAAAAAAATATTTAAATCTTGAGTTTTTAAAAAATACTCTAAAAGCACAAATTAATTCAATAATTAGAGACTATATGACTTACGTTTCTTTATTTCTACTAAGACATTCAGGTACATATCTGAGTTATAGCCATGGATGATGATTTTTGTCGGAAGAGATGGATTGAAAGCAGTTGAGCTTAAATTTGAAACTCCGATATCTGCGCCAATACGGACACCTTCCGGTTCGTCTTGGTGATCTTTTGAATACAAGAAAAATGTCACATCTGGATCTGGACATAATCTAAAAATATTGATAAAAAAAAAACAAATAAATAAATAAAAAATTGGCCTACTTATTTAGTACAATTTTGCAGCTGCCTATAACAATAGTGTCTGTTCCAGACAATGTTCCTTGTTTAGTTACTGGCCGTCCATAATCAGGAACATGTATAACCTGAGGGAGTAAATTCACACCTATAATAACAAAATTTAAAATTGGGAAAACCACGAAAAAAACTTACTTTGCAAAAATCCAAAAATGACAATAATTTTCTTGAACATTTTCGTCACCGAATCTTCGATTGCATTCTTCACTTACAAAATTCAAAGAAAGTTAGAACGCAGTCAAAATATAACATCAATTCACTATATCATTCACAACACTGCACTCTTACAAGTATTTTGTACGCACGTCTCGTTCAGGTCAATTAATTGAAATTCAACGACGAGAACCGCTTTAAAACTGTTATCTTCGTTTTAAAACAGTGATTAGATGGTTTATTTGTCGTAAAAATCAAAATATTCGAAACGCATATGATCATGTAAAGTAGAATAAAGGAAATGAAATGGAAATTTGCTGCTTTGATGATGACCAATTTATTAGAACTTGGAATTTGCAGGAAGTGGAAGATTTTTGTTATAAAACAGATCGCACATGAGAGTTGTTACATTATCCAGTATTATTCAATACTCTTTACTGCAATAAATTCAATTAATTGGAAGACATAAAGGCTGGATTTTATAAACTTTCCATCTACTTTCTTGAGGAAATTTTTTCGAGAAAGTATGATTCATATGAGATTAAAAATATCCATTTTTAAATTTTTTTGTGCTGGAAACTGAATCGTTTAAAATGTTAAATGTCTTGTTTTGCATTGCAAATTGCACAATACTGTGATAAATAAAACGTTGTTTATACATAGTTTTATCCTATTGAAATCTTGCATCAAATATTGCGCAGTCTGTCAGTAATATATCATTTTTGATTGAATCTGATAAACCACAAATGGCAATTGTTATAAGAATGAAGGTTAGATTCATCTTATAATTTTTTACTCAATTTGCAGATATTTTTTCAGTTTGTGTTTTATGAATTAAAACAATCAATAACGCTGTGTTGTTTTATTTATTTTTTAAAGAATTTTTCTAGTAACAACTGCTTTTTCTGAACAAAAATTCAACTCGCTCCTATGTGAGAACAAAATTTTCATAGAGATAGCCTAAAGCAAACGGCGTGGAGTTGGAAGTTTCAACAAAAAAGCTCCCTCTTGTACTAAAAAATTTGGAATCAGGAAAAAATATTCAAAGCTTGTACGCACCTTATGTCTGCAAACTCCCCCATTACAGCTTTTGCTCTATTGCTACACAATCCAAACACATAACTTGCAACATTATCGCACTGAACTCCTATAAAATTCCTATCGGCTTGTATAGATTCAGCAAAATAAATCCCTGCCATTGCATGGCTACACAATGGAGGGTCTAAAAAACAAAAATAAAAATAATTCATCAGTAGAATGTTGTCATACGTTGGGCATTAAAACAAGCAGGTTGGAGCACACCTCCATTCATATAGAAATCCGCATGTCCAAGAGCTTCAACTTTACCGAACGTTCCCGCACTTGTATGAACTATATCAACAAAACTAGCATCAGAAGAGTCAAGTTTCCATTCATTGTTTGGTGTTGCAAAAAAAGGTAAAGCAGGATCTAAACCCGTTATTCTTCCTGGTAAAGCTTTTAAAGCTTTATTGATATTAGCACCTGTAAAACCTGCTATGTGTGCTCCAAGACTGAATCCGATTAAATGAAGAGAGGTTGGGTTTACTCCGAACGGTATTAAACTCACTGCTAGAATAGCAACGCATTGACCGACGTGCCAAGTGTTTAAAAAAGCGGTAGGGTAGCAAGGAATTTCGGACAGTGGGCCCCAATCGACTAAAATAATCTAACAATTATATAAACTCTTAAAAAGAAAATTAAACATACCTACAATTACGTTATAATTAATATTAAGGTACGCATCGTTTATAACTTTGATAACTTTATCAATAATTAACCCCCCATAACCATGGATTAATATTTTCAAAGGCACCGTTTTATCGAACGCTTTTGGTAGTTGCAGTTTGAAAGGATTCAAATGGTAGAGACTTGTAACATTGTCTTTGCGAATATACAAAGTGAATTTTACCATTTCAGCCCGGCATGGCTCTTCATAATAAACTGGACAATCCCCGAAGAAAAATTGCAAACAATTGATAACAACACAAAAATCTAAAACCAAAAATGAATTTTAAACAATTATTTTCAATTTTTACCTAAAATTAAAGCCACTTTAAGATAGAACCACATCACATACACCAGTTTTAACATTTCGTTATCGCACCAGTTTTGAGAGTGTTAACGGCACAACTCGTTTCTTCACGACATAATTTGAATGAATCAAAGAGTTAATGTTCCAGACATTTTCGTGCTGCAACTGTTTGAATTTTCTTTAATCAAATAAAAGAAAGTTATATTTAAATAGGAGTAGCACTGTCAGATAGGTTTGAATTTTAATAAGGAGCTGTTTAAATCGTTTAATATGTCATCATGAGTGACACATTTTCATACATAGTTGTATTTCATAACAAAATTTAATCCATTGGGCGGTTACTTATTGTATTATATAACAAAGAAGTTAACGATGATAATATAAAGGATAATTAATTCAGTTCATTGATTTATATTGTTGCTTTATTGGGTTGAACCAGAATATCACTTACTGACACCACAATGTCTTTTGTTTAACGAGGTTTTCACGATTTATCGCTAATGTTAATGTTTTCATTTAAATAATTATCGGGGATTTTTACAGCCGTAATTGTTACGCAGAATTTTTGCTGACAGTGCACTATTTATTATGATAAAGACTTGAGATAATTTCCTCGAACAATACAAACAGAAAAGGATTATCTAAGGAAATGAAATTAGATTATAAAGACAACATTTTTTTATTTTTATAGATTAGATCTAAGTTTTGAACTGTTTCTAAAAACACTCGGAGATATTCGATCAAAATTTTGATATTTTGACCAAGAGTGATAACTTACAAAAAAAATTGAAAAATGTTTAATTAATTAATGTAGGTTAAGGTTTTTGATAAGCATAACATTGATCAAAGTAAAATGCTAATACTATCTATTTCTACATTCGTTGCTCTATTGATTTTGGACCTAGATAATTGTCTTTTTTGAAAAAAAGCCAATTTGGACACAAAAACAAAAAATTAAGCAGAACAAAGTCTCAATAATTTTAGTTATGACTAATTGTATATTGCAATCGTTCTGCAGAAAGCATTTTCGTTTTCCGTCAGAAAGGTGCGAATGAAAATTGTTGAATAGTTTATTATGAGAAGACTGACGCAAAAATAGTTAACATAAATTAAATTTTGAATAAGTTCAGTCGAAATGTTTCCCATAAGTCGAAATAGGAGGTTGTGTGGTAGTAGGTGGTTTGATATCTGGCGATTTCAAGCAGCATCTCTTATCCCCAACTCCTCCAGCCTCAGTAGGACAATACGGAGGATAATTATCGTTGATGCAATAAGACCCGCTTGCTCTAAAACCATCAATTAGATTTTTATCAAAAAAATAAAACGTAAATCTTACGTTAATGGTGTGCTTTGACCCATTTCAATGGGTACTCCAATCCTATGCCCTGGCCTAGGTCCTACAGGACATCTCCTCGAACACGGCTCCGCTCTTTTAACAAAATTTGGATTTAAACTTTCTGCCAGATAACATACAGCCCAAACATGACTACACAATTGTTCATCAACTAAAAATCACAACTAAAATTTCTAGAATCTTCTTAAAAAAGAATTTTTACTTCCTGAGTTTTCACAATACGGTTGAATTCTTCCTCCATTGATACAAAAATCAACATGTCCGCTTTTTCCTGCTTCACCATAATGTCCAGCGTTTGTGTGAAGAACATGAACAGCTGCAGCATCCCCACTTCCAAGTCTTGAAGATGCAGGTATAAGAGGTCTAGCAGGATCCAGTGCGATTATTCTATGAATTCGGAAAAGAACATAGTTGGAAATTAAACCACAAATGTGAGCGCCTAATGAGTGACCGACACAAGTCATTTTGTCCGATTTGAAACCTAAAGTTCTTAAAGCCATTAAAAATTGCCCAGTACAGCGGGATACTGCTTTTAGGTTGTGAACTGCGGCTCTGTAACATGGAGGTTGGGCTAAATTGCCCCAATCTAAGATCCAAACATTATAAGATCCGTTAGCAATGTAAGCTATAAAATAAAAATTTTACTTTTGGTTTTCCTGTGATTTTTTTACCATCTCTAAGAACTGCCATTGGTAAAGAACCATCACCACCAGCATAGCCGTGAACTAAAAGGACATCTTCTTTTGTATGATCCCAAATACTCTGTCTCAACCAATCGCTTTGCGTGTAATCTACAATTTCTTTTCTATCCCCAGAGTATAAAACAAATTGGATGTCTGGATCAGGACATTTTTGCTTGTAATCAGTCGGACGAAAAGAACAATCCCGAAGTGTTAAATTCGAAATTGAACTATTGTGAAGGTAAAGTGCGTCTTTTATTGGTTGATTAGGTAAACCGATTTGGCTCCAACACGAATCTAATTGAAATCAAAAAAAAAAAAAAATTTTGAAAGAACTTTTATTAACAAAGTTACACTTACGGATAATATAATACAGTAGCAATAATTTGTAACTAATTTGGTAAGACATCGTAAATATAAATAAAACACACTAAAGGAAGCGCACACTTGCCACTGGAATGAAGAATTTAAAGACTTAAAGTGTGTTCATTAAAAATCCTGCTAGAAATAAGTATTGAGTCAATCGTTATTGAATGAATCTCAAAGTAAAAGTTCTAGTTTTTCAATTTCACCAATTTTTTTACTTAGAGTTTCTTTTACATAAAAAAAATAAACAAACAAATATAATGTTTAACGTGCATAAAATTATGAAAAAATTGGGAAAGCAGTCGAAATTTATTTCTTTGAAGAACAACTTAATTGAAATTGCAGAAGTATATTCGGAAAAAGTACTGTTAGACTGAGAAAGTATTGTGCATATTAATAAGCTGAATTTGCATAATTCTTAGTGGAAAATCAGGAAATATATTCTTGGGCTTTAGAAAAAAAATATATATTGCAAAATTGGAACGTAGCAATTTTAGTCTTCTTGTTTATTTCAGGAAACTTAGATAAGTTGGGAAGAGGTTAGTAAATGCGGAAGGCACTGTAATAATGTAAGAACATAAGCTTTCACTCTGTATATCTTATAGTATTCAAGGTAAATGTCACTACAAGTTCTGATGTTGTTGCTCTTTTCAGATTAATGGTTCATTTTTATTGATGATGATAATTCAGTATTATAGGGCCGCATTGAGATTATTTTGCGTCTGGAAGAAGATTCTAATATAATTTAGCCAAATTTTGAAATGTTCAAACAGAACTTCTTTACAAAAAATCTAAATAATAATGATTGATAAACTTATTACGAACTTATCATCTAATAAAATATGTTGGACAGATTACAATAATAAATAATGTTGGAATTATACTCATTATAAACATCAAAAAACAAAGTAAAATGTACGAATGTAGTTGAATAATCGCTGCATTATTTACATATTGCATTTTATAGTAATTCACTAAATAAAAATAACAATAATTTAATCAGTCGAATAATAATTTATTAAAACATTATTTTAATAATAATATCTAATATTGAAGTCATAAGAAATATAACAACAGTGTTCTCTAATTCATTCAAACCATGAAGTTCCTACTGGTTAGCTGCTTAATTTTTTTTTCTTATTTCCCTCAAACATGTAGTTGCAATATGAAACTACTCCCAAATACAAAGTTTTCAAAACCTTTCAAAAAATTTGTGCGAACAACTATTAACCAAAACTATAATCAAAAAGGCGGATTTCTTTTCATGAAAATTAACAACGTCGATTCAGAAATTATAAATTTTGCTTTACAAAATCTAAACGAAAAAACTAGCGTAACTGTTGTTGATTTTAATAAAGATAGAAATACTGAATCAATCATTGTAAGTTTTACTTTTAATTTGTTATTCATTAAATTGGAATTTCCAGTCCAGTTCAAAGCACTTCACATTCGGGATTGCCGATCCCGAAAGCGATATGTCATTCACAAGCAAATTATTTTACAATACGAAAATTTCAAGAGCTCGTATTCTTTTACTTTTCACTGGAAAGATACATTCATTGATTGTTGAATACATATTGCACGCTTATTGGAAATTGCGAAGTGTTAACGTTGTTGTAGCTTACGAAGCGGATGGAAAAATTCAGTCTTTTACTTTTAATCCATATTTAGCGTCACAAAAAATAGAGGATTTAACTAAATCAAAAAATGAGCTTTTTTATGATAAGACTATTAATTTACATGGTTCTGTTATAAACGCTGTGTTTATTTACAAAGATAGGACTAAAATAAAAATTGTTAAAAAATTGGATAGAATACAGTACGAAGGTAAGGATTATGAGGCAATTAGAACTTTAGTGTCGCATCTTAATGGAAAATTGGAAGTTGTGACATTGGATCATGTTTTATTAAATCCATGGCTTGAATCTATTCCTATTGTAAATAGAACAGAAAAGAAAAAATCAATCATAGAAGAAATGGATATTTCTCTGTTTATAAAATCAGAACTGTTTAGCGTAGACGATGAAGTTTCAGATAATCTATATCCACATGCTCAGAACGATTTAAGGATTTTAGTTCCAAAAAGTTTAGAAATTCCATTAGGACATTGCTTGGAACGTATGTTCACTCCAAAGACATGGATAACAATTCTGTCAATCATTTCATGTAAAAAATAATTTGCAAACTTAATTTATACATTAATCATTCTTCTAGTTACGTCCATCTTCTGGATAATCATAAGAAAATTGACTAAAAATAAAGTCGATTTTATAAAACTTTACTTCACAGTTTGCAGAATTAGCATTACAAATACTATTTTCCCTATTCCTCCTAGCTTCAATGAAAGAATTTTGATAATCTCATGGCTTTTCACATCCTTTCTTATGAATACATTTATCCAAAGCAAAATCACGAGTTTTTTAACTATTCCACAGTTTTACGCAGAAATAAACACAGTTGAAGAGGTATTTGCATCTGGACTTCCGGTGTATGCATTATATAACCACATCGAAGAAATTGAAAAGAAGTATGCAGGTACAAGTCAAGAAATGTATGCAGAAAGCATCATTCCTTTAGGAACTAATGAGGGATTGATAGATCAGATAATTTATGATACAGATGTGTCGGAAATGCCGAGTTTTTTCATGGAACATGATGTTGCAGTTTTTGTTTCAAGGTGCAGAAATACTCGAGGAAATGGTAAGAATGACGGTTGACGCAATTTTGAAAATTATAAGGGAATAGAATACAAATTTTTTCTACTCCTTTTTCGGAGCCATTGAATTTTCTTGCTGTTTTTTTATTTTATTTAAAAAAATAATTATAGATAAAAAAACAAGTAAGTCGGTCGAGTAAAAAAATAAAGTAAAAATAAAAACTCATTTTCCTGCCTCACAGTTATAATTTTTTTTGTGTTCAAGGAGGCAAGGATTATCATCTGGTTAAAGAAAGCATTATTCCAAATTATCAGTCGTATAAAGTAGCTCACAATTGTCCTCTACTTCCGGCGTTGAATAAAATTCTCAGAAGATTAGAAGAAGGTGGTTTCATTGAATTGTGGGCTAAAAATTCGATTTTTAACGCAACCATTGAAGGATTTTTATATCCTGAAGATGAACAAACGCGGAGTACTAAACCTATAGCCTTAGATGCTACAGCTATTTGGTTTTATATACTGTTTATAGGACATTTTTTATCACTACTTGTTTTTATTACAGAAATAATAGTACACAAAATTACTCTGAAAAAAACTAACATAGACATAAAAAAACTTTATTCAAGTTAATACAAATTGCTGTATTCCATCCAAAATATAAGGTAATTTGTCAGCTTTGAATAAAAACACTAAACGAAATGGAATTAATTCTTTATCTTCACTAAGCCATTTTCCTGTAAGTCCAGTGTCGGCTTTATTAGCTACACTAAAACTGAAACTACTGAAACAATTTTTATGGAAAATTTCTTCTTCTTCGTTTGAGAAAACCATCTTATTATCATTACTTCCCTTTTCTTTCCATATTTTACTAATCATAAGATAATAATCAAAATTATAACTGTCGTTTTTCTTTTTCATTCTGTTGATTTCATCATGTAATGAATTTAACATTGGATGTGAAATTTTCGATGGAATATTGACAAATCGTTCGTTAATTAATAAACCAAGTTTGTTTGAACTATTAAGTATTTGATTAAATTTATTTTGAGTGTCATTATTCGCATTTTTTTTAAGTTCTTCACTAACAAGTTGATACAATTGTTGAACACATGGTGTCTCCTATAAAAAAAAAAAACTGTGTCCTAATTATAAATAAAAAATATGCATTACTTTGTTCTGATGTAAATTGACAATACTCGTTATACCAAAAACATCAGATTCATCAACCATATCAATGTCTTCTTCATCATCACTTGCATTAAATCCTTGTTTTAATACTGATCCAACACCGGTCTGAGCAATTAACAAATCACTCATTTGGGATAAATCAATATGCAAAGTTAGAAATAATTGATGTAATAGTTGCTTAATACCATGAAAATCTTGACCTTCAGGGTTTCGCCCCTCAAAAGTTGCTTGAATTTCCTGAATTAACGATTTCAATTTAAATAACACGTGTAGAAGCTACATACTTCTTGTCCATTGTAATCCTCGGAATCATCACTTTGGTTCTCTTCGTCTGATTCTGATTTTGATAGCTGTCTCGCTTTTTTAGCTCCTGCCATTTTTATAAAGTATTTTATTTGATAATTTTTTGAACACAATTATAAAAGTTAGGTTAGAAAAGTGTCAAACGCATGTCAGACATATGTCAACAACTGACGGTGGTGTTTAAAGCTCCAGTAACGAATTTATTACGAATTTAATTACATTCACATCACTACGTTTATATAATCATTACTGATAGATTTATATTATTGACTATTCTACAAATAAAAAAAAATCAATTGCATTTATTGAAAAAAAGTTAAAAATTAGTGCTTAAAATGTCAATTTAATTTATAAAACGACATCTAATGGGTGAAGCAGGTGGCTTACAAGGACGAGTCCATTTTATTTATGGCGGGTGGGTAGTTAAGTCAACATGAAAATAAATTTCATTTAAATTTTGAATTTTATCCAACAAAAAAGTTTAAATAATGATGGTCAATTTTTGGGTGATGCGTTGCGTTGATTTAACTGTGAAACTGGAAGAAAACTTGATTTTTTCGACGCCGCATCGCTCGGCTGTACAGTGCATCCAACAAAACGCTAATCCACCAAATTCCCTGTACGCAAATGTGTGAACAAGTTGTGATGTCGCGGATGTAGTTTTACGAGTTTAAAGCTAACCCATCGTGTTATTTTTGATCAAAAAATGTTAAAAAACCAAATTATGAATGATAAGTCATCCTTTGAACTAATTTTTGTTACGTAAATAGTGAAAATTTGAGTTTTGTTTATAGTAACTCCAGCCATAACAATGGAACTTGGTGACCATGTTTATGCCGCCGAAAGGATTATTAAAAAAAGAGTTCGACGGGTAAGTTATTGTCTATTATTTTTTTTAATAAAATAAATCAGTTTTTAAGTGATTATGATTTTTTTTAACTCAAATCCAATTAACCTGAACATAGTAGTTTTTGTTTGGGTGTTTGGGGATACTTCCTTACGTAATTGGGGTTTCCTGTCACCCTTTTTGAAGACATGACTCATATCTGATGTAATTATGTTAAGACAACCGTTAAAAAGCTCTGTTTTTTCAAAATTTGTATATTGGATTTAATATTCGTCCCAATTTAAATGACAGGACAGCACCAGGTGTTTTTGTTAGTGGGCTTAAATGCATTATTAACTTCCAAAAATTCAAGGCTTAGTATTCATATGACTCAAAAATTGAAAAAAAAAAACACTCCCGACTGGGGTGTTACTATACCGTGAGAACGGAAATTTGTATTTGAAATTATGTTATAGCCACTAGTTAATGTGTTGTAATTACAACAACTGCATTGATAATTTAAAAAATGCATTTCTCATTGGAACACCTGTGTCCATGATTATTCACCAACAAAGATAATTAATGAAGAAAAATTCTTCAACAGTATCTGCCATAAACAGTAAAGAAAATTGTAACAAATCAAAAGTAAAAATTTTATCATAATTCTTAAAATTTCAGGTTTTTTTTTGTATCTTTGTTATCTTTATCACTGATTACATTTGTTCTCAGTTTTTCTATTTTCAATTAATCGTGTTACTTATAAAAATAATTTATTTAAAAAAAGTAAAAATTTAAAACATAGGTTGATCATATTTGCTTTTCGCCCTTAAAACAGATTTAAGATGGTTTGGTGACCCGGGTGGTGTATAATCAGGATCAGGAATAAAAGGAGGCGATACAGGATTCAACGGGGATCGTCCTTTATTTCTATTTCTTCCAATCGTTGCAGTTTTCTGTGCAATTGCTTCAGCAAATGAACTTGGAGCGTTGTTCGAATTTTGAGTTATATTATTATTAGAAATTGGATTATTTCTATAAAAGTTTGGGTATTTGTCTGAAACATTATTATAAACAGTTTCGGGATTGCTAGTATTTGTCTCAATTGGATCAGGAGTGAAAAATGATTGACTTCTTTCAAATCCGTGGTTGTCGTAGTCTTCGGTTTGAGGGCGTTTAGGGCTAGTCCAGAGGTGTTGGGTTGAGTTATTAAACCAAGGAGGATTGCTGTTTGATTCATATCCATGAATAAACGGAACTGTGTTGCTCTTATCTTCCTTTAAAAAAAATAGAATAAACGTAAAACAAAACAATAATTATTGATTACTTACTGTTAAAATATCTGAAACAAATTTTATAAATATTATAGCAAAAATAATGTTGATAATCCACAGAATATAACCGCGGGCTGCAACTGACATAATCACGCCATAACAAACAACCACCTAAAATTTTCTTTTAATAAACAATTTAAATAAAAATTTAAACATACAGCAATTTTCGCATTACTATCATTTGCCACTGTATAATCGTTGATTAACAATCCTGTTAAGACGATATCGACTATTGAAAGTAAAATAACTATCCCAGCCCATGCAGCAAACAAACTTTTATTAAGATGCCATTGCTTATGTATCATACCTGAAAACAATAGATTTTTTTTGTAAAAACTGGATACGTCATAATCGGATTAAAACGTATCGATAAACTTTAATTATTTTTTTCTACTAACCCCAGATAACGCAACCGGATACACATGTCCAAAGGACGGAAAATATTAAATAAAACCACGAAAAAATAAACAGTTCTTTTGGTTGGACTATGACTTGGCTAGGGCGGTTAGAGCTTGATTCTAAAATTTGTTGATGTGGATTTGGATTTTTGTTAAAAAAAGTTTACCTCTGAAGAATATGTCGTAAATTAATCTATAGTCGACTTTTTCGTTATCCGCTGGGTCAGCTTCTGTAATATCAGAATAGCTGCAAAGTGCAAGAACTGAAAAAACAGTCCAAAAGATGCCTTGTATCTAAAAAAATCAAACAAAATTGTAAAAGGTGCTTCTGATAGTGGATACTTACTAATCCAATTATACCAGCGGTTAGCGATAAAGGAACCATTAACGTTTTGTTGATTTGTTTTTTACCTTCTTCAGCACCCATTTTTTATCTCTAGGTTAGTCAAACATGTTTTAACAATGAGTCTAAACGTAATGGAATTAAATGACAAATAAACTCTGCTATTCTCTTATCAGATAAAGTAAACCGTAATACTATTATAATGAAACCGATAAAAAACATTGTTGATAAGATTCGGAGACAAAATTGCAATAAAAATATTAAAATCTATATTCCACTTCTTATTAATGTAAACAAATTAACAATTAAAAAAATGTTTATATTAAGAAGCAACTGAAATAATTTTGTCGTTAATAGAATGTAAACAATTCTAGGGTGTTGTTGAATATTACGTAAAATGGAAAGGTTGGTCCCAGAAGCATAACACATGGGAACCTGAAGAAAATATCCTCGATCTCCGTTTAATTGATCTTTTTGAACGTTCCCAAAAAGTGGATGTTCATAAACGCGGTCCGAAAAAGAAAGATCGGCATGCTGAAAAGCAACAAGCGGAAACAGAAGATGAAAGTCGAGCCAGTGGTGAAGAAAGTCAAGATGATACTGTAACAAGTGCAGAATCGAGTAAACCTTCTACGAAAAAAGAATCAACACCAAATCCAGACGATGAAGATACAAGGGCTGGATCCGAAGTATCATCAAAGTCGCCAGTGCCAACAGGAGTTGATGATAACGAAAACTCAAATAGTTCGAGTAGTGAAGATCGGAGACCAATTTTAGCGCGATTAGAAATTGGAGCTAAAAGAAAAGCGGAAGTTTTGTCGAAAGAAAGCGGAAAAATTGGAGTCACTATTACGACGAGCAGTCCGACTAGCTCGAGCCCGCCGCCTAGCAAGGTAAAAAAATTGCAATGAAATTATTAGCAGTAATTGTGAATTTCATTTAGGTACATAAGGTGTCGTCAACGAAGCAAAATTCGGGATTGTCGAGTCGCGTCAATGGCCGTAAGAACGAAGAAGAGAATTCGTCGTCAGCTATCCCGTCAGCATCAAGTCCGGCTGTTTTAACAGCGACAACTCCGCGAACATCAGCCGATAAGAGTCGCAGTCCAGTGGACGCGACTCTTCCTCATTCGTCAACAAAAGAACCGGCTTCACCAAAACCGGTAGCATCAAGGACTGATGATAAAAGACCAACTACTGACCCACCTCCATCGCCATCAGCGAAAAAAGTTGAAGTTAGTACAAAACAAGAAAACGAAAATGAGTGTTCCGCGGGTGATAGTAGTGGAGATGGTAAACAATTGACCGTGAATGGACACAATAACAATAACAATGTGACTGATGAACTTCCGGTGTTAACAAGTCCGGGGTCAGAGTATTGGTTAGCGAGAAATCCAGTCGCCGATCAAGTATTCATTACTGATGTTACAGTAAATTTAAAGACTGTCACAATTCGGGAATGTAAAACCGAAAAAGGATTTTTTAAAGATCGAGACGATAATAGTCATTCTAGTGATGTTGTTTGACTTTTATTTATTTGGTTAATAAGCTTAAGTCGTAAAACGTAGTGATGGGCTTTGAAAGATATCCAATAGTGGATATTGTACAGGGTAGCTCAATTTAGAGCAAAATTTCCCCAAGGATCTGAGTTTTTTGTAGACTGTTGGTGCTAATAACTTCTTTCTTTATTAATATTTATCCAAACGAGCTGACTCAAATCATTTTTTATTGATCATCAATGACGCTGATGCACTAAATATTAACAGTTTTTAGTTTTTTTTTCTGTGATAATAAATTCGTACTAAATCTAAATTGCTTCACAAAACCAGTTTGAAAGTCTGCTCTTTTAGGCCAGAATTCAGTTATGACTATGTAAATTGTTGTCTGGAAAATTATTTTCATTCCAATATCAAATTCTCTTTATTTGTAATTTTATTATGTAAGTATGATTTTTGTATTTTTTTTATGTACCTTTTAGTATTAGAATCGATGGAAGCTTATTTATTAATCCTAACTTATTTATACTTTAATACGATTTTTTTCTTTTATCATGATGCCTAATTGCACAGTTATATTAGTTCTTTGTCGTAACTGACTATTTTAATTTTTTTTTTTTATACACCACAACAGTTTTAGATTAATTATTAGTAAGATAAAGTTACTTAATTAATTTGTATATATTCTGTAAAATATTCAAATAAGTTGAAAATAGTTGTTTCCATTAATATAAGGTATTTTTGAAATAAAAAGTAGTACAAGCCAGACTGAATCTCTGTAATTACCCCACAAAAAAACACATTCATCAAATCATATTAATCATTTATTTTTTTACATAGGTACATAACAATATAGCGAATTGCACAAGTTTACATTTGAAATATAATGAATATTTACACTGTTTGTATAAAAATTAACTTCCTTAAAAAATACAATAAAATCTTAAAATGAATCAATTAAACTTTCATTGCAGGTACTTCACATAACGAGTTGTATCTGGTGTATTTCCTAGCTTTAAGCTGTTGGATGTTCTCAGAAGGTGATGTTCGTTTTGAGAAAAAGTCTACTAAGGGCTGTGCATTTAACACAGACGCTAGAAACTGCTCTACTGTGATGTACCACTGGATTTCTGTTTTTGGTGTTAACGGATTACCGTTCTTATCAGGAGACTGCAACTGAAGAAAAAAATATCAGAAATGGTAAAGTTCTCCAATAATTTTATTTTTAAAAACTTTACGGTGGAAGGAATGAAATTTTAAAGATTACAAACCTCGCTTGCAGTTCCTGGATTACAGGCAGCTGCTGCTGTTACAAGACTGTCTTCAGATTCATCTCTATTAATGAAGAACTGTTTGCCGACATCGCCTAATTCCAGAAGTAAAGTGCCAACATTAGCGATCGCATGATAGGTTTCCTAAAATAAACCTTTAGAAAATGAATTTTTTTATATTATAAGTTAATACTTGATCTTCAGGTTCGGTCTGGAAAATATCATAGACAGTTTTCCATAAAGTTATGAAATGATGTTGGGTCATTTTAGGCACAGCTTTCAAATTTATTTTGCTATCTTTCGATTGTACTAAATTTCGTAAATTGGTTAAACTCTTCACTTCCCAATTCATCTCACCATTATGACTGATGATTGAATTATCCATTGAAGATTGAGATTCAAATGACTTTCTAGAGAAACAAAAAAAATCTAGAAGGTATTTTTTTTAATTATTTGACAGTTCTAATCATTCTCAATGTCGCGCAATCTCAAAATTATAGTGAGTAATAACACAATAACAGTCCTAGCTAAAACTTTTTTCTATTTACGGAAATCAAAATATGCAAATAATCTGCCGAAACTATCTGCAATTACTTGGAAATGTTTTAAAACTGATGGAAAATAGACATTATTCAAGAGGACCTTTACCATGGGAGCACAGCTCGAAATTTTCCAATAAACCAAGGAAAAAATTCCGTAAAAAAGTTGAATTAATAGACGAAAAATTCTGCCCAGATGAATGTGACGTTTTGAAAAAACCTAAAAGAAATGCATATGAATGGGTAATTGAAGAACCATGCAAACAATCCGGATTAAAATCAATAATGAATAAAACTATATGCGAAATTCGTCGATTTAAAAATTGTATGCGAATGCATGGAGGTGATGAAACCCAATGCCAAAACTTAGCACCGAATTGTTCCCAAATCCGAAAAGTATATCCCATGATTGAAGCAGTCCAAAAAGGATCTTTGCCTGGATGCCCTAGACCACTTCCCTACCAAAAAACAAAATAACTGTCAAAAAGTAAACAAATAAATGTCATAAGAAAAACCAAAATTCTCAGTAAGGACAATGAGCATTCTTCTGCGGCTTTTAACAAAACCAAACAACATAAAAACAATTTTCAAGTGTTAGTTGTTACAATAATAATAGTGGAGTCAATTTTAAAAATGACTTTTATAGCGGCTGAAAGAACCTTCTACTTCCGGAAAGTAAAAGAAGGATGCGAATGTCCAGAACCTAAACCAAAGATAGTTGAAGAGAAAAAATGCGTTCCCTGTAGTTTTACCAACTGGAAACCGAAAACACCGAAACAGATTCAAGCAAAAATGAGTAAAGACAGGGAACCGAAACCTCCAAAAATGTGTTACGCTGGAATGGTCCTGAAAAAACCGGACTGTACTACAGCTGACATCGACCCATTTCAAAAAAAATCTTGCCTCGCCAATAAACCACCAAAAAAGAAGCCGCCAATTGCAAAAGACGCGCCACCGCAAGCGCTTCCAATAGCTGATTGGGACTCGAATTGCCGACATTAATTTCCAATAAATCCAATATAATATTTTTTTGTTTTAATACTCACTGCCAATTGTACGAAACAGTAGGTGTCGACGCTTCTTCGGAATGTAAACTCAAGGCATCCAAACTATTAACACTTTGTTCTACACTATTAAAAAAATCCGTAGCTTCTGAAGCAATTTCCGCTCCATGTTCATTCTTAGCAGGTGATTCAATATCCGACATACATAGTAAAGGCGGTAAATGAATAGTATACAGCAGCTTTAATCTTTGAGCAGGATCTGCTGTTGCTGTTAAACCAATTGCAGCAACCAATTCCCGGAAATTAAGATAACCGTCATGATTAGCATCTAACAACTAACAAACAAAAAATTAATTTCAATCAAAACCAACTTTCAACTTACAGAAAAAATTCGCGCAGCTAAAGATTCAGTATTTTCACCTTTACCCCATGGAGATAAAGCTGCAAATAAAATTTTAAAATAATCAAAATCAACTTTATAAGCTTCGTATGGCTGTAATGACGGATCGTGTCGCTCTGGGATATGTTTTTTCTGACTTAGAATTTCTTCACGAACTAGACTTAACATTTCTTGTAATTCTTGTTGAGTGAAATAGCCGTCGCTAATTACGCATCGAATGACATTTCTTTCGGACGTGTCTTCGAGTTCTTGAACTACTCGAAGACGGTGTTTTAAGCGTAAACGTTCGATTTGACCGGTTGTTAAAAATCCGTATTTTACGTACGCTTCATAAATTAATGTCTGGATTGAAATGCTCTGGAATTTAAATAAATTAATTATTTTGGAGCGATAGAAATATGGTTACATACGCGTTTTTGTTCTTCATAGTTTTTATTTCTAATAGCACCGCGACCTTCGTCATTGTACACGCCCATTAAATAATCTGCTAATAATTGCATGGCTTCTCCTTCGTCTCTGCAATTCAACAATTTTTCTTGATTCCATTCAAGAAGCATCAATGCAACTTGAAAAATAACTTTAGCACCATCGTAAAAGAAACAATCCATTACATTAACGGCACTTTCATAGGGCATAACGCACAAATAAATAGTTAAAAACCAAGACAAAGAAATCATATTTGTCATTCCAAGTTGGTTCAATTTTTCATGTAAACTAGGTAAATGCTCGGCTGTTAAATCATCTAAAATTCCTTGGTCCACAACAGCTCCTACAACTCTTGTATTGTAATAATCCGGAAGAAGATTTTCGCAGAGAGTTGCAAGCAACCAAAAAGCTTCTTCTTCTGAGCAGTAGATTAAAAGGACGGAAGCGACTATATTCATAGCTTGACAATAACCAATACTCGGATTATGCAGAGCATAGGCACATAAAACCCGGCGTAAAGCATCAATTCCTATTTGATTTTGGAAAGCAGGATGTTCGGGTAAAGATCGATGGAGGTCTCGTTCGATTTCATCGTTAGCTGTTGAGCGTTGCTGAAGAGCTTTATCAACCAAAGAGCGATAATACCCCGGATGGCTTAATTTTTCATTTGCTGCACCCGAAAAAGACATCCAAATATCCATACGGAGGTAATCTGGAATGCCTTGTAGGACTAATTTTGCGACTTCTGTTGTTCTATACATAGAGACTCCTCGTCCATATGTGTTAAAATGCAATTCCCATTCTTTCCCTTTATGTTGTTGTTTTTTATGGACTTCTGGAATGGGACTTAATGGGAAAATCGTCATTAATGGTGGTTGACATTTCCATGTTGATTCACCCATCATTTGCCCATCACCACTACTACTTCCACTTTTCATACTTAAGGAATCATAACTCGGCGTGTTAGTTTTGGCAAGCAATTCTGATAATTTTTCAACTAGAAAATCCCTATCCAAAATTTGGGCAAAAATGAAATTTGTTTTGTTTATCTCGTTTCTTGTTGTTACAATGATTGCTTTATCAAGAGATTGGCTTGAAGCGTTGTTTTCTATTTTTTCAGCGAGTTTTACATCGCGGAGAGGTATAACTAAACTGACTTGAGATTTTACCTGGAAATTAAAATTAAAAAAAAATCCATTGATAAATGAAGACATACTCTACTCTCAAAACAAACATAATTTTGGGATAAAAATAAGCGTCCAGCTACGTGTTTTTTATTATATGGTGTCATTAGAGTACAGTCGATTGATCCATCAAGTTTTTCGCTTGCTGGGAGTCTGAACATTAGTTTATAAGCGTCAGATTGTGCCCTTGCATCTAAGTCTCGTTTCAAAAATGAGGCTTTTTTGGGAACGTTTTTACTCAATTTGTACAGAAGTTCTTTATCTTCACTGAAGCTTCGCTTATCATCGATTAATCTAAAAAAATGTTATATTCAGATGTTTTAATTAAAAAGGAGGCTGGGGCTCAATTCCAGTTTGCAAAACTTGTAAAAAATATTTTCAGCACTGAGACTGAGCTGGAGCCTCATATCTACACAATTCCCAAAAAGCAAACCTCTTCATTGCCAAATCCACCAGTTGCTCCATCAACTTAAACGTTTCATTTTTAGTTAGAAACATACTAAAATAATATTCCTTTTCCCTAGTAGCTATTTTAATCGAATCGGGAAATACAATACTATTTTTTTTACTTAATTCTATCACATCTGACCATCTTATACAGACTTTTGTGTCTAGACCTAAGATGAAAGCGTAAAAGCAACAATAATGCACCGATAAATACATCCATCCTTGTCTCGGAAGTTTGCCTTTCCAATAGCTAAAAAAAATTCCAAACAAATAAAAAACATCAAAACTTACAAATATTAATCACGCACCTACACGAATAATAATTAACAAGTTTTTCGTCCTTAGGTAAGGCAAAAAGACGAAGAAATTTATCTGATGTTACTTTAAAACTCTTGGAATCTTCATCTGCAAAAGCTTTTTTTTATTTTATTAGTCTACAAACAAAATTACTGAAAAATCTATGCATTCTTATTGCATTTTTACAATGCAAAAAATTTTAATTGACTTTATCAAACATTAGATAAAAAAGTCTTTTAAGAAATTAAAAAAAAAAAGAAGGAAGCTGTTACTAAAGACGGAAATTTACTGCAATTTAGATATGTGGGTTAACGCTGAGATATTCGCTGTAATCAACATGCTATCAGCATATTAAACATTTTTATGAAAAAAATAAATTTCAAAAAACCGCTAAAATTATGATTGGCTAATTATGTTTAGTTGCTATGGTAATATCAAAATCAGCCAATCGTAGTCAAGCGGTAGTTTCAAAAAATTATATCAGTAATAAAAATCAACAAATAAATAAATTTATTTTTATCGTGTGATTTAAGCTATTGCTACATTGACCAAATTATATAAGATAGAAATTAATCGTAGACTTTATTATAACAAAGTTTTTTCAAATAAAACATCTGTAGATGATAAGGTTGATGTTTATGTTTTTAAAAAATATTTACTGATAGTCGTTATTAAATAAAAACTTAAACTCAAACAATACTGTTTACACTACATGTTATTAAACAATAAACGAATATTTTGAAATGGATATTGTTGCATAAAATAAACATGTATTGTTTTATTAAAATATCTCTGACACGAGATTTGTTTTAATTTGATATTTTTATCTAATCGTGATGATACTAAATGTGTTAGTTTTATTTCTTTCTATGTTAGTTTACCTTCAACATCAACTTCTTGTCTAGTGGCAATTACCGACTCAATTTTGCATGTAACAAACTCTGTTATCTCATCCACATTATCAAAACAGTGTAAAGTCGGCGAAACATTATTAAATAGCCAATCCCAATCCTTCAGAATTTCTTGTCTAGTCATAGAACATGCTATTACTGAAAATTACAAGTTGATTAATGTACTAAATTATTGAATTTTTTTTACAATAATAAACTTCCGATGATGGTGTTTGATGCAAAATTCTGTAAGGTGCCGGTTTGGTGTCAAAAATACTATCAATAGTACCAACAAGTAACGATGATAAACCTTTAGAACCCCCATGTCCTTTTCGATGTTGTAATAGAAAATAAATCGAAGATTCTTCAGTTTCCCTTTGGTTTTTTGATAATATATCATTAAGTAAAATTGTGTAATTTATTACTTACCAAAAAGGGCTTGCTAAAAGGACTTCTTGGGGTTTAATGAACATGATTTTTAGATGTAAATAATGGGAGTTATAGACATGATAAAATACTGTCAAATTGAGACATGATTTTTATAATTATTGTCACAGTCGAACTGAGAGAAATACATTTCATTACAGAGTTAATTCACTTTGTGTATTTAACTTTGATAAGAGCCAATACATAGAGATAAAATACTTGCTAACTTACAAAAACAGACAAGGTTGGTTTGACAGCTGTTAAATGTCAACATTTGACTGGCGTGAAGCTAGCCAGAAAATACTATCATAAGCGCAGCTTTGTATATGGATATTATTAAAAAATTCAGAAATTGATCAAAAAATATTAGAAGATAAATTAATTGACCCAATTTTGTAGTTTATAAAATTATTGCTGTTTCAATGCTGAGCTAACTTCATAGAAAAAGAAATAATAGAAAATAAAATAAAAGATTCCTGTAAGCTAGCTATAAGTAAATTTCAATAAATTAGGTTTTGAAGATATTAAAAAAAAACAATAATCTTGCGAATTGTTTTAGACTTCTTTTTCCAATTATTTGTTATCAGATTTTTTTTTCTCAACAGATTATATAGAAATTTGATTTTCAATTTAAAGTGACATCTAACGCAAATGTAAGCAAAATTAAAGTATGGCGTAAGGTCTTACAGATGTCGCTATGACTTTCGTCATTAATGAATTATTAATTCACGAATTTTGAAAACATATACAGTGTTTTTTGTTTTTTTTGTTAGATTTATATGCTGAAATATATAAATATAAATAATAATAATAATAATAATAATAATAATAAATCCATTATTTTCAAGTATACAGTCCCTGAATTTTAGAGAAAAAATATTACTGAAAGAAGTTTATTAAATGTTAAATATCACACAAAATTCAGATTGCTCACTATGCTAGGAAATCTAGAAAATTTCGAATTATTATGTACCTACATTTTTCTGGTTTTAAAACTCGGAATTTCCAAGATTCCTAAAATCTAGAGCATATTCCATATCTTACATAACTCTGCCTAATGAATCAATAAAATATTAAAAGTTGATTATTAAAATTTATACAAAAACTAAAACATTATAATTTTTATAAATTTAATAATTATAAATTTATGAAGTTACTAAACAGCAGGTCATAAACCTGTAAACAAATAACAAAGCAGAAATCCTAATTTAAAATGGAAATAATATGCGACATAGTGTATAAACAACTCTATATCAACCATAAATAAACAAAACATCATTTAATAACTTTAAAAAAATAACCGAACATCAAATAGGCCATATAATTAAAAAAATAAATCTCTCAAAACTGACTCAAAATAGATGTTGGTAATAACTATAATTATTACTAATATAAATATTCGTTTTGCTACCTATTTTATTTTTATATTTTTAATATTATTCATTACTATATGTTCTTAATTGAGCAGTTTATAAGTAGTTCATTTATAAATTAATTAAATCATTAAAATGCAAAACAGGTAATTTTATGTTTAATTAAATAAAATATAAGTTGAAATTACTTAGAAAACTTGAAGACATCGTCTTAACACTCCGATTTGTTTATGTTTTACACAAGAATATCGATGAGGAGTCACTCGGTATAATTTTGATTTTGCAACTCATAAGACTCATATCAATATTTTTTAATGAACCATCACATTGTTTCTAACCCATTTAATCGTCTCTTTTAGTACAGCTTGAATGCAAATAGAATCAAATGAATAATTTCATCTATGTCAGCCAAACTTAACCACACATTTATGTAGTTGATGTCCTGATCAGTCAACTTGTCCAACAATTGAACTTGTAGATTTGTATGTGGTTTTAAAATTAATTCGCTTTTTTTAAAAGGAAGACTTCCATTATCAATTTTCAACCTCAAAAAGGAAAGAAAAATCTATTATATCGAAGTGAAAGATTTTAAAATAAAATTTCGTAACCTGACATTTTATAATAAATAATATCAATTAATATTTATTTATAATTGTGACAATGAACACTATTGTATGTATATTTTGTAATTTTAATAATAAATTATGAGCTTGAATTTTGCAATGTTTTGGTAACATTAAAAAAATAATTAAACATCACTGAATCAAAAATGATGTGTTTGTGGTTTGCTAATCATTCGCGGTTGAATAATAACTCATTTAGTTTATCAAAAAGAAATGTAATTATGAATATGAAAAATATGTAAAGTAGTAAACGCAATGCACCGTCCAGCCACCCATAACCAACTATAGAACTCAGGTATTGGCATTTCATTCAGACGGATATAAGAGGAATGTTGATAATAATTTAATAAAATATTCTTGGTTCAAGTTATTTATGCAGCATTCATAAAGAGAAACAAACATTATTTATCGTCTTGACATTAATCACTTGTCACAAACGAAAATTTATTGTCTTTCAAGAATGTTCCTTTGGACGCATGTTGTTCACTTCGAGAACACGACGTTAACACCTTTTTATTAGCCAGGCTGTAAAATAGAATTTTATTTAATATCATTTAAATCATTACAAAAGTCGTGACAAAAATAAAGTATGATTTTGTTTAAAGTTTTTTTTTTTTTAATTTTTCTAATCGAAATCAATCAGTAGCGGGTTGGCAGACTCAGTTGGAGGGTATTTATGGGGAGTGATTACAGGTTAGCAATGATTTAAAGTGAAGGGAATACGCCATCTTGCCGTCTTGTGATAAACTGGCCGTCGACACGCCATCTGACAAGTTCTAATCACAAATCAAACCTTAACAGTCCGATGCTTCCTAATGGCTTGGAAGAAGATTTGGAAATATTCTATTAGATGATCTATCGACTATTATTACTGCGATCTAGTCATAAAATTGATGGAACAGTATTCCGTCTAGGATATGCAGAAATAGAAAACGTCCTAGCCCAAACTCTTTTTTAATTTATGCTCTTACTCAACTGTATAACAATTTTTTCAAATAAAATTCCTATTCTATTCTGAGTCGAGTCTATACTGACTGAAAGCTGTGTTAGTGAAGTGCTATTTTGTGTACGCTGTCGAGACTCGTTCCGCACCCACCAGTTTTTTACAACATTTTCACACTTTTCGGGACACTCTGTATTTCCCTACTATTGGTTGAATTTTTTTCAAGTTGATTAAATTATAACTGTTTATAAATCATAAACTATGGGCTCTTCAGGAAAGCATTTTCAGGCACGTGTGTTTCCTGAAGTTGGGCATTGTTAGGTAAATCTTAACATTCGTCATGCACATACAAATCTAAACAAAAGTAGGAGAGCTACTATATCAATCCAAATCTTCCGGCGTAGGTTGAGAGATAAATGGTCTTTTTCACGAGGTTTTCTCTTTCTGTATTATTGCATTTTTCTTCCAAAAATTAAAATATATTTTCGTATTATATCAAACATCAAATTTAATATTAAATTTTTGATATCGAAAACTATGATTCGCGTTGTCCTCAATTTTAAACGATTCATTTAGGGTGTAGTTTCTTTCTCCCTTGACGAGGAGAACGCGAGTGTTTGTAACGTTATCTCGCGTCCCTTCTTGTCTATTTCGGTTGTAAAGCAGCTGAGTTATTGTTTCAGAGTGTCACAACTTTGATATACGGGCCATCAAGAGCGTCGCTAGCTTTTTAGTTCGCCCGTTTCGGCCCCCTCGGAGTGTCCTAACCCCCGACGTCCTAGTGATATATGCTTCATTACTCATTGTTGTGTGCTGCCTCAGACACTGCTCCATATTGTGCATACCTTCTGCTTAATTACAAATTGTGATAAACTACGATTTATGACAAAAATTTTAAGACCTTGTCCAAATAAACTACCAAAACCTGATTTTACTCTTTCCTTTCATTTTACTGTAGGTGTTGCTGTTTCAATTAAGATTATTTAATTCTCTACTTATAGTATTCAAAAAATTCTCGTACGCAAACAACATAATTTGCGCATGTATTGTGATTATTTTGTCATATTAAAATTCATTTTGCAGGTGTTATCAAACAATGCGTGCAGTAAAAAGGGGCAGTAAAGAATTGAATGTATGGGAAAGGTGTGGTGCTGTATCAGAGAGTGGACTTATTTAAGATGACACCGGCGAATGTCGCGCTTGTAATTGGGCTGAAGTGGGCACTGCATAATGTACTCGACTGGCATTCCGCGACTTTCTCGACGCCGGCTTCCTACGAAAATGAACAAGAAGAATAGATTGAAGAGCAACTTGGAACGAGAAAGATGCAAGTATCGACAATGTCTTTTATCGTACATTTTATTAGTCTGTGATCGGACGCAAACGCACCACTTAGCATTTGTCAGAAGCTAAATTGATTTAGGTCGAAACCAGATGTCGATGTTAATAAACAACACTTAAAATAGGTAAAAGATGCATCTGCAATTACGAATGAAATAGGATTCAGGAAAGGAAAGTTGAAATGATTTTTTTTGTGCAAATGTAGAGGAGTTTGCTCTCAGAGCTGAAGTCATGGAACTGTAATCACCACGGAGGCAGAGCATGGATTAGTTGACGTTATTTGATTGCCTTCGACCAAAGTACAGACTCACAGATTCTATTGAGATTAATCTAAACGAACAAGAATTGACAGTTTTTTATGTATGCTTCAGACTGGCAGTTGTACCCATTTGAAATCAATACAGACAACAAACAAAATGGAAGACTATGGCAAGCAATTAAAAAATAATGCAGAAAATTTTTAGCCATTTTCAAAAAAATATTTCTTATTGATTTTAGTATTATCCAAGTCGGTTTTTTTATTTGTGTAAATGACAATCTTTTGGACAAATTTTCGACAATGCATTTCCCAATACGATTAATGGGCATGAGAAGATAAAAAATAAGTCAGCAGTGCTGGTAGGCCATAAATATGTTCAATGTGTCTGTCTGTCTTGCAAGCTGTTGTTGGGAGTCGAAATGAGGCAATTTGTATGAGCGTATTCAGTCAGGTGATGCCGTGCTGATTGATACCCTACTAACACATGCACTACGTTCATTGCCCAATTATAGTCTAACATGAAAGCAGATTTTTTTTTTATTATGTTAGATATAGGTCGCTGTTTAATAATGGTCATCCTCCATTTTCTTTGGCTTTTATCACAGTTGGAGAACTCAAAAGGTATTCGAGCGCTCGAGCTGATTGACAGAACAACAGAACAACAATCGGCGAATAAGAATCAAATATTTTATGTGTGTAGCGTGAAGCTCGGTTGGTTATTTATGTTCTCAAAGCTGGACCCCCGCCACTAAGATATACATAACAATAGACGCTGTTGATTCCACCAACGAAACAAGTTGAAACTAAGCCTTCAACCAATCGTTGATAATGTCATTATTTCATTTCAATTTTATAAATAAAGTTGAATTGTATACTGTATGACTAGATTGGTTTGCATAATTCTGCACTAAAATCCCACTGTTTTAAAGGTATATGTCGATGTCAATCGTCTTTTGTCATAAGATATGGAATCTTGTTCCATTGCAGTAACTACTCTACTAAACACATAAATACACATAAAATTTAATTAATGAAAACTATGAGCGATGTTTACATAGTCGTAAACTTAATCGATATAGAATACTGCGTTATCTTCTTTCTCATTATTTCGCTAATGGTTGCGTTTCTATATTTTAAGAGGTTGCGGTTGCGCGATTCAAGTCATTTGCGAGCAAATATGCAAGTATTTTGTTCGACTATCAATTAACGTAAAGACTCTTACTCAACATGTTTATTTTAAATTTCTTATTAGAATTATTAAAAATGACCCTGGAAAAGAACGTTATCACTGTTGAAAGGAACTAAAGCACCGGACTCCTCGACGTCATAGCTGCCAACCACATTCCAAGATTCTGTAAGATTGTCGCCGGAAACTGATTCATCCTTAGATACAATATACATTGGAAATATCTCATCGGTGTTTACTTCTTCATGACTACTGGAAGCAGTTACAACTGGATCTTGATTCCCTTCGATTTCACCCTGATGAAGAATAATAATTTTTGGCTGGACAGGACTATTTTTCTCTGTATCGATAATATCATCTGAAGGAAATTCAGTATAATCGTCTTGACCGTCATAAATCCCTGCAACAAAACTAGTAGCTTCGCGTCCAGTTTTAAAAATCTGGGGATGATGTGTGACTAAATGCGTTTTGAATTCTTTAGCAAAATTGCTTTGAAACGGCGATTCTTCACAGAATTTGCATTCATAAATACACTTCCCCCAATGTTTGTTAGTCATTAAAACATGTTTACGCAGATTTTCCTGAAATTTGATTCTTGTACATTTATTCAAAAAGTGTTAACTATAAATTACCAAAGTGTTGCATTTATAAGTGCAATGTGGACAGCTGTAAGGTTTAGAGCCTGTATGTAGGCGTGTATGTCGTTTCAAATGGCACAAAGTCCTCGCTGAAAATGAGCATTTTGTGCAGGAATACTTCTTGGAGTCGCCATGTACTTTTAAATGACTGAAAAAAAAATGATTTCTGATGAAATTACGTATTCGATCAATTAAGAACAGAAGTAGTAGCGGTTTTCGTTGAAAATTTATAGCCAGCATCGCATTTGGATCGAATACCATCGAGCTGAATAAATAAATTAAGCAAACACTTTGAACAGGCGGCCGGTGTGGTTATGCTCGCATTAATTGACATTTTGGTGAGTTCGAGCTGTAATTAATGCCCTTATCTAACCCGAAATCGGAGCTGGAACTCATTGCTAAACACTGCTTGTCGGTGCTCTCCATGCTTTATTGGGATAAGTGTGTGGTTCAAAGGTAATTTTATAGTGAGATTGAGAATTGTAAACAATATGCTAATCTGCAATTGTTTTAATTGAAAAACTATGAGTTTACTGATAGTAACAATTTATTCCGTTGGTATTTAAACTAATCGAAAAATTGGTGAGAATTTTTGATTGGAGAAAGGAAGGGTTACTGTGCTGCTGCGCTATTGATGTCTCTCTTGTGCACACCGATTTTAATCAGTTTAAACTTGGAAAATTAAAAACAATGACTTGACTATAACAATATGTAAAATTTAACGAAAGAAGCGTCTTACCTTTTGAGCTGCTGTTGGGTTTTGCCTCGATATTCGCAGATGCTGCAAGCATAATTCTTCACATCGGAATGTGTTTCAAAATGTATTTTCAATTCAGCCATACTTCTGGCAGCGAAAATACATCCCAGTTTAGGGCATTTGCATAATTTGCCCGAATGGGTCATCATATGCTGCTGAAGAATTTTTCTGTAAAATCAATTAATTAAATAAAAGAGTTAAAATGAGTAGAGTACTTCTGAGATAGGTATTCGAATAATGCCATTTATTTCAAGTTGTTGAATATTACAGATTCTTGTATTTTGAGCAAAGTGAAACATATATGAGTCAGTAACCGCATCATGTCTTTGCATCAGACATACCTCTTCAGCATTCGGTAAATAACAAGGTGAATACGGCCTTGTTTATACCACGGATGGCGCATTTAGTTCTCCGTGCACATATATTGTCGCAGTGCCTATTTAAGAACAGGTTCTTGAATACACTTAGTATGTCCTCGTCATAAGTCACTCATTATAGTCCGGTAATCTCGCTCGGTAGTGGGCCTTCTCCCATACTCTGTCACCTGACCACTCGCATATCTCATGTCGTTAATAACAAATTATTATATAAATAACCGACAGCGACTTTTGTTTAATAAGCCTCGTGGGTTTATCACAAGACCAATGAATCAGACGATGCTGCGGCCATTACTGAAACGTCATAGCTATGTCGCTAATTGGTGTTATTAATTCCATATTAAATTTGTCGCGTATTTAACAGGTATACCAACCAAACCAGGATTAAACTGAAATATGAACTTGTGTGTTGTTTATAAGCTCGACGAACGAGAATAAACACAATCGTTATTTAAGGGATGGATTTGCAACCGGATGTTCGACAACATTTGATAAAATACGCACACAAAATGTCAAAATGGTATAGAGGATGGGTATTAATGCATAAGGAATACTCATACATTTTGGTATATACAACAAGCTTTTGAACAAGTTATTAGTTGGCGTAAATGTGCTACCATGAAACATATCATCTTTATTAGCACTATGTCTGATTTTATCTCAGCAAAATATATGGACGAAGAGATGCAAAAGTCGAAATATTTTATGAAATTACATATTTATTTGAAGTAATTATAAAAGCCAGTCAAAAGATTTTTTTAACAATAATCGATTTTAATAGAAATTGGCAAGAGCAATACTATCTGATTTAGAAATATAAGACATTATAATTGTTATATTTTTTCGTGTTAAATCATTAGAAAAATGCTAGAAAGGTCTCAGTCTTTTATTAGGATATCAAAATATTGAGCAAGAGAAATTAGGTTGACTATGAAATCTTAATCTCTCAAGTTACAGGTTGTTAAATCTTTCCCTGATAATTCCCACATTTTCTTAGCAAATCGATAATAATTTTCCAAACGAAAAATTTTTTGTCTCCATTTCTATCTTAAAGCCGCCAAATTCAACTGACTCAGATTTTTATCATCTCTAAGCTACCTTTTATGATCATTAAGCTTTAACCCAATTTTCGCTATATTTTGAATGTTTTCCTATGGTCTTTCTTTTTGGAGAAAGCATTTAGTTTGAAAATAATATAGATAAGATGTTTTGTTTTTTTTTTTCAGATTTTTTGTTCATATCAAATCCACTTAAAAAAATGTTGACAAACTTTAGAATTTTTCTGATTTCTGTCTTTTCTCAGAACAACGTATTCTGGTTGTAATGTTTGACCAGACTTTTCCAGATCTTGCCTATCACGGTGTTCCAACGAAGAGAACTTGGTGGTGCTTTAAAATTTAAGACGTCTATTCTTTTTTACATTTCTTTTAAGTCAGTATCTCTTCTGCATATAAATTAAAAAAACAAAACTTGTTTCCAAAATATATTCAGTTCGACCAATCTGTGCAGTGAGTTTCTAAGTATACTTAACAAATTCGGTTTTTACCTCGAATTTTATAAAAGAGCAAAACTGTCAAAAAACATAAATTTTAAAGAGACAATTCAACTCACATTTTCTCGACGAATCAGATTAACTCATTTTATCAAAATGGATTAATCACGTTTCTATTAAGCGATATTTCCGCTAAAAATTTCCGATAGAAATTGCTACCATTTTTTGTTTATTGAATTGTCTAGAAGAATGCAACTTGTACCCATTCGTCGTATTAGTTATGAAAATCGCACTACACTCATTAATAACGAATAGAAAAGTTAGTTTCGCGAATCATAACTATGGCAAGAACAAAATTTCTTGAGAATATTTGAAAGTTTGACAGATTTAACAAAAATTAAGTGGAAATTTTTTGCTGACAAAGTTGTTAGATTTTATTAAATTACATAATTGGAACTACGTTTACTGTCTGCTTGTGGTGTTATGTTATATTAGAAATTGGTATAAGCCAAATGCAGAACAAAAATGGATTACTCTTTTCTCAAGATTTGTGTCGTCACGATTTTCTTACCGAATATCATTCCAGCATCAATTCATATCCCGAAATTTTTGTTCGTGCATTTCAAATATGTACCTACTAATTAATATAATGTCTTTGGAACGCACTGAAAAAAAATTCAGGAAAGAATTGATGCTCTTATGATATTATAGATAAATTGAACAAAAAAAAAAAAAAAATACATACATATCAGCAGAAACTATCACGCAAGATTCTCTTAGCGTCACTGTAACTTATCAGAATGTCAGTAGACTTTTTTAAAAATTCTAACGACTAAAATGACAATAACCTGCTGAAAACAATGAAAAATTTTCACTTTTCTCCGTAATATTAAGAAAGATTTTATTCATTTCAATATTTCAATTTTTTTTGGATTTAATATAAGACATTTCAAAAACATCAACTAAATGTTCCTCTTGAGTAATAATAGTAGCTATAGGCTACCGCCACTTAAAATTAGAAAAATCTAAAAATTCAAAATCAAGATTAAATTGAAACATTCCAATAGATCTATAAATCTTTATATTCAAAATATGAGAATGAAATTACAGTCTTTTTCTTTTGCTTTTCCTCAATTGCTTTTCACTTTTTGTCAAATGACTTTCACACTTACTAAATATCTCACATTATATCTACAATGGTAGATGCTTTTTTTGAAATGATCCGAATACTATAAAAAATTAAAGAAAAGAGACTATAGAAGTTAGTTACTTATAAATATGAATTTAAACTTTGATAAATTAACTTTAGAAAATATGTGTAGGGCAAAAACT
The DNA here is from genome assembly GCA_030157265.1 of Latheticus oryzae. NCBI lineage: Eukaryota > Metazoa > Arthropoda > Insecta > Coleoptera > Tenebrionidae > Latheticus > Latheticus oryzae. The sequence continues at coordinate 14,659,784 of CM058050.1, forward strand.
CGTCTAACATCAAAAATTTTGGTTAAGAAAAAACAGATATTATTACTATAACAATGACCTCATCTTTTTGTGTTACTGTCGACAGTTAATCTACAGTATTGCCCCGATGCAATTCATAGAGACAGAATCGCCTTCACTTTGTGCAAAATTTGAAAACATTTAGAAGATTACTCAAAAAAGAAAATATCAAATTAGTATTATGTATAGTACCTACTCAGTATTAACTATTCGACTTACATTATTCGCAATTATAGAAAAAAAATCTACTACTTTTATTATTTATCTACAATTTTGGAAAAGCATTTGATATGAAGTGAAAGTTATTTGACAAAAAAGGAATCTACTATGACAAGGCACACTGATATTTGGATATGTGAGAAACTCATTTGACAAAAAAGAAAAAAAAACATTTGACAAAAGAGGAAAAGCAAAAGAAAAAGACTATATTAAAGCTCGGAAAAAGTTTGACCTGAAAGTTGACGCAAAACATAAAATTTGAATGAACTGCGTGTATTGACTACATTTACATTTTTTTCAGTATCGGAACGTAAGAACGTATTTATTAGTTTTGAAACGCCAGAACATACATTTTCAATCAGGTTTGATATAAAACTTCATTTCAAATAGGATTCCGACTAAATCTGAAGAAGAGAAAACTAATTGGAAAATTGTTAATTCCTTATAAGAAGTATTATAATGTTATTGGGATACAATGAATCTTATTCTCACTCTGTATATGCAAAGCAGTCAAAACCAAAATATCCTTTTTTATTTAGTATCTGTGTATGCATCTACCTACCCATTCGAAATTAATAGAGTTTCGATTTGTAATAAAACGTTGCGTGGAGAGGGAGAGAAAGAGAGATAGACAGTGTATATGTTCTGGCGGTCATGGCAAGCTAGATTGATGAGAATGAAGTGAACAGTTGATTTCTACATAAATAACAGCAATACAATATCGCTTTGACAGATTTATACGCGGCAGAGATGCCGCCCCGTGTCCAGATTTTTGAGTAGAACGCCCATCAGCCGCCGTAAATTACGAATGAATCCGAGAGGAAATTACAGACAGATACCATTTGCCACGTTGCGACTCCCATCTATTAGATGCATCATTTTATTACTTGCTTACACTTCATACCATTCCTTTTGCATTTCTTATTTACTATAATTGCTTATTACTAAACCAGAAATCGTTGCATTAAAAGGAAATTTAATCGATTGATGAATACCTAAATCCAAAATTGACTTTTGCTGCAAGAGTTTCAATGAAATCTATTGGCAATTACAGAATAGGTGTGCTGTTTCTGTTGTTACTAATTAATACGATCTAGTATGCATGTGCATCTTTATCTTTGAATTCTCCATAGCTACTCACATCGTTTTCAGCGGAAGACAATTTTGTTCTTTGTAATTAGTTGCTTGTTTCTCTCTTCGAATTATGAAAATTAATTAAAGTAGAATCAAATTATGAGACGTTTAAGCAGTTAAAAAAAGGCCGACGACTTGTTTATTTTATGATCCACTCCATCGAAGCCAACGATTAGTTAATCAGACACAAGATAATAAATAATGTAAATGTTACGCCTACAAAGACTCCAACGACGTTTTTCGAAATTGGACAAAAAAGCGAAAGAACGGTGTGTCTTGTTGCTAAAAGATCGATCAGAAAACCGGATAAGAGGGTCATTTCCAAGTTTGACGTGTATGGAAGTTGGACGAATGCTCTCGTATGACATTTCCACTAATAGTTTCCTTCGACATAACGATACAGCGAAACTTTGGCCATTCATTGTGAGTGCAATTATCATATATCTGGTCGGTATGACACCAGAAATGGTCTGATCATGCAAAGCAGATACTGGCGTCATCAAACGTCGACTTAGCAAATCACCATCGTCGATTCAGTATTTTTGGTGAATAAATCTTTAGCGGGATTTATGGACGGATGGAGAACTTCCTGAAATTGTTTTTGCATTTCAGACTCAAACACGAATATTGTTAATGGCCAAACATTAAGGGCACGCACGAGACGGAGCGCCGTTGCTTATTGATAATTACTGGGCGAGTTTATGATATGTACGATGATTTATTGCTACACCGGGAAATTGGGAAAATTATTTTTCACGCAAAAATTGTACATTTTACACCAACAACACATGCAAAACTAAACGCTTATTGACTTTCTCTATAAATATTATTTTTTTCTCAAAGAATAAAGTTCAAAAAAGATGTGTTAAACAATATTTCGTCGTTGGTTAATTACCATCTCGTGTTATCGCTTCCTGGTGTTTCGAGTGGGTGAGGTCCAAGTCGCGGAGGCGTCCTTCGAGTAATTACTATTTATCACGTGACGGTGGCGATGTTGAAGAAAAGAATTGAAGGAAGGTGGAAGGAAAGTCCCTCTCGGTACCGCCGCTATATCGAATCATGCCAATCTCGCGCTGGTCGGATTTTTAAGCCGGGACTCGGGATTTATTGCATACTTTTAAGCCTCTGGCGGCCGTAAATTTGAAGTCTCCTTTTTGCGGCGTCACCCTGTGATGCATGGATGGCCCGAGCGCTAATGGTCCCCCCATACCCGCCTTCCCTTTACGTCTTCAACACACGTCACCAACACCTCTGATGCAAATCGATTGATAACGATGCCGATTATCGACGCCAAGAAAAACGACGAACAATTTTCAGATTCATCAATGAAAAAATTAGTAAAGAAAAATTGTGATCCAGAAACTGGATGAGACAGCTGTATTTTTTCCAAATAGATAGAGTCTATTTTGTTGTGGCGGTCGTCCTTTATCCTTTTCAGTGCGAGTCCTTTTGCAGCAATTCAGCAGCCATCATCAATGTGTTTCGAGCTGCAGTGCAGTTATTTCAACAAATGTTATTGAAGACAGCTTTGTTCTCGTTTTAGAAGCCGATATTTTCATTGAGCATCGTCAGGTTCTCATTTCAGGCCCGAGTTGTGGCTGAATACGCTTATGAAACGTTATGTTTTATGGAAGTCATTTGTGTTAGCAAGTGCACGACGGCTCTGAGGTCGTCTAATCCGAGTGAGACGCCCACATAGTAATTTATAAGATATAAAAAGAGACAAAACGATGAGGATGGCGGCTTTTTAACTCGCGACTATTTATCTGCAAAAGCTACACAACGCGCTTCGCTCACCGCTTACCTGCCGTAATAACCACACTACAAATTTATTGTAAATGAAACAGTATCTAAAAGGTATTTATATCTCTTATTATATTTCTTTCTCATTATGGGTATATCTCAGTTAGCGCTATACTAGACAGACGCCTTGCGCTTTAAACCATTATACTGCGCTTAATTACGTCACGAAAGTGATTTCACCTTTCAGGACTGCAATATATATCTTCATTTTATTCGCATGTAGAGCGACCAAAATGTTGCGAAATTATTAATGAAAAGCAAAACATGAAGTTTATTACTTTAACATAGTGAATTTTTTACTTTTAATAATAATGTCAGTTGAGAATTTTTCGATAAAGAATCTGTGAATGATGTACTCTTCGGAATGCAGTCCAAACTTGAAGAAAAAAGGTTGCCAACCATTCCTCTAAATCAGTTACGTTTTGATATGATTGCAAATACATAGGGCAACTTTACAAAAACACCAATAAATTATGCTATCGAATAAACGATCGAAGAAAAATCTCAATTAAACTCCGTCGATTAATTATGAGCCAAGTTCCGGCTGAGATCGCATCAGAGATGATTTACAGAATCCCGGAGCGGAGCAGCCCGAGTCACTCGCATAAACAGAATGATTAACTGGTTGTCAAACTAAAGAAATAAACGTAATTTATAGGGACTGGAAAAAACTTCACAAACTTATCAATATCTTGGCGTTAATAACGGCCTCTAATGACGGCAACGTATGTCTTGTGACCTAAACACGCGATGCCCTCCGAGCAAGTAAGAAATCCGCGACTGCAATTCATCGAAATTTGGAAAATTCGATTTCAAATTTAAAACACGTTTTTGCGTCCATAACTTGTATGTATTCTTGATTTAGAAAGAAGTTGTAGATTGTAGTTATGGTTGTCGCCGTGTTCTGAGCCAAGCAATCATTACCCAGTGCTCCTAGTGCTACTGTTTTAACGAGATTTTACAACCCTTCCGGTAGTCGTCTCGGAATATAAGAGAGCCAATTAAAGAAAAAGCAATGTCTTCATACACATTATTAGCACATAATTTTTGAGCTGCAATCTAATTAAGGTTCTCGCGTTGAGGGCGGGTTGGGTTGGTGTGTTTGTTGCCACCAACCCACTATCTCGTGCACCCCGAGGCAATGCAGTCACAGTACCCATAAACATCCCCAACCCTTCACCTATATTTCACGCACACCACAATTCTCTAATTACAGCACGTTTAGTACGAAATATGAGACATAAATAACTAGCGCAAATGCTCACTGTCCGATTTATACTAGTGTTGTGTTCGTTTCTGTCTGCAAAGACTTTAGAGTGAATTTTTATCTAAAGGATAAGAAAAATAAGTCGGAAATTGGTTTGGAAATTTATTTTTATTAAAAATTTTCTGAAAGGGTGAAACAAACAGAATAATATTTCGCGTGCATTCATTAAATTAGTGTGAAAAAACTAAAGTTTGAAACTTTAACGATTGTTTCTCAGACACAAGTGGCAAACTCCATGCCATCCACATAAAAGTCGGTCCTTCTAGCCTCGTCCTAGCTTTTATGATTTTTACGTCCGAATTAAAACGAAAGTAAGATTAAAATTTAACAAGAAATTTTATTTATTAGATAATATATTTAGAAAAACCAATAAAAATGATGCAAAGTTAGATTATTAATAAACTTCTTATGCATAATGAGAACTGTGAGAGAGCGGTAAACATTGTCTTATACTCAAGCATGAGTCACGGTAATAGCTTCTCTCCCCGAGTATCAAAATAATTACCAATAAATTACCGTCGATTTACAGACACATCTTTTTTGAAGCGTCTTAATCCAATCAAATTAAATACTAAATTTATGTTTATACGACGAAAATTTTAAAGCTCATGTCGTCAAGAAAATGGCCGCATCACTATGCGAAATATGAATGTGCTTATAATAATATGCGATCAGGGTTATACTTTACTTACAAATATAATTAACGTAAACGCTCGTTTATACCAATTAGCTATATTTTTAACGGTGGCACCAAGTCGTCTGTTAAATTTGTTTCGTTTGCGTTTGTTTCCAGTATAATAACCGAAGATGCGAATGGCCCGGTTTCATTATCTTTTTTCTTAAATTTAATTAATTGAAACACGACGATAATTAGCTAAATGTAATTTGCCAAATTCAGTTTAATTGACATTATTTTACGGTATTTCAGTGTAATTTAATTTATTAAAATATTTCGTTTAATATACAGTTACACTTTTTTTAATTTTCTTATTGCTTCAATTTTTATAATTAGTATATAATCCTACTGAATTTATAAAAAAATTCTTGCAACTGTGAACAGAAGACGATGTATAATTGGTAGCAGAAAAAACATAAAAGTAGATATTTAGAACCTAAATCAGAACTGTACAGGGTGGTGCATTTTCGATGTCCGCATAGGGATATCTTGTTTCCATAGCCAACTGCATATTAATAATAAAAAATGAAAACAATCTATTTTTCAAACAATTTTGTAAAATCATCATATAAAATTTACATATTTTTAGAGTCAGAGAAAAATTAGCTTTTCAAAACTGTCACAGCCAACTATGGTTTCTATTTAAAAAAAATGTAACTTTGTGTTATTTCCGCTAAACCAATGACTGAAAAAAATGTTTGCTGGTACTACTGGATTCCACTTAAAAAATGGTTTAACCATGTTTTTGTTTCAATCGCTTATAAACGTAGATATGTTTTTTTTTTTTAAATATAAGGAAATTGTCAACTTTTGCGTATAACTAAAAAACAAAAGACGATATTAACTTGCGGTATTTACCAAAATTATTTTCTCAAAAAACGACCTCAAAAATATGTCATTTATTTTTTCCACACCTTGTAGTTTTGAAGATCTCCCTATGCGGACATCGAAAATGAACCGTCCTGTATAAACTTAGAAACGCTTTGTCGTAGTTTAAACCAGGTTCAAATCTAAACGGAGTTTAAACTCCAACTGAGAAACTGGCCTTCACAGTCAAGTTTTATAAAATTTTTTGCTCCATCGCGCCTCAAGCATGGTTTATGGAATTTAAGCCTGGGTTTCGCGTGGTTTTCTATTGTAAATCGACCATCTTTGCTATTTCTAATCTACACCATGATATAATCTCTTTTAAAAATCAATTTTGGTACTTAAATACAATCAGCAATCTTTTTCTGTTTGTCTGCACAATCTTGGTTGTTCATTTGAAGATTTTAAACAAAAGTTTTAGCCATCGGTGGAAACAATTTCATTTTATAAGTACTCCAACTGTCAGCAGTGAAAAAAAACTCGATGCTTTTTAGACAAAAGAGACAATTTGATTATTTTTCTTTTCCAATCAAATCTGCTTGCCCAAGTTGTCTCTTTTTTGGTTTTGGCTTTACTCGAACTGTGATACGTCGTTTTTGTCCAAATCCAACTCTTATAATGTAGAGTGAATGTTGCTCCAAATTTCATGAAACCGTTATACAGGCTGTCTCACGAACAAGTCCAATATTTCAACCATGGATTAAAAACTAGAAATTAATCAACACGCATTTTTTATTTTTTCAAAAAAACTTCCCAGCTCTTCTCTAAATACTTTAAATACTCTGAATATTTTTTCTTTAAATCTTGATTTTCTTGAAAATGGTTCACTCAAAGTGATGCTTAAATTGAACAAAGAATCCAAAAATGTAAAAATATATAGGGTGTTATATTTAAAATAACAAAGTTAGTGTCAATTTCCGGTAAAACCAGAAGTGCGCCATTTTTGAAATATTTTTAAAACAACCCTCAGAAAAATTTATACAACTTTTGTTGAAAACAAATTTTGATATTCCTAACGGTTATTACGCTATGGAAGAATTACGCTGTGGTGGGACACCCTGTATATAGAGTGTTCCATTAAAAATAACAAAGTTAGTACCGATTTCCGGTATAAACGGAAGTGCAACAAAGTCGCCATTATTTTACTACATTAGAACATATTCAAGAAACCCCTATTTGTATAATTTCAGTTCGATTGAAATACGTGTTCCCTATAAACTTCTAATAGACCAGTCTTCGTGAATGACCCTGCATAGCCCCGAAAATAGACATTTATTTTTCTATATCCAAAAGTACTTGACCAATTTGTGTGAAATTTGGCATACAGGAATATAATTTTCATAATTTTTTCTTAAAAGAGAGTTAAGGGCTCTTTTGACATTAAATTCTTGATAACTTTTTATCACAAATTAGTTTAAACTTGCCATTACAATAATTTGAAAGCCCATTCAATTAAGAAATTTTTCTCCTCTTGCTATTTTCTCTAAAAACGAATTGTTTTTGAGTAAAAAAATTAAATGTGGAATTATACAGTTAATGTTAACAGAGTAAGTAGTCGCTTACTGCGAATGTGTTTACGTGCGATATTTGGTAATTCAATGCTTATAGTGACTTCAACGTTCCGCTTTTTATTGTTTTACTCGAAAACTCAAAGAAAAGTTGAAAAAAATGCCAAGAGAGAAAAAAGTTTTTAAATTAAAAAAGCTTTCGAAACATCATAATGACGAGGTTAAACTAATTTGTGTTAAAAAGTTATCAAAAAATTAATACTAAAGGAGTCTCATAACTCTTTTTCAAGACAATCTACAGTACCACAAATCATACTGCTGAATCATAGACTAAAATGATGTGGGTGCGCTAAATTTTATAAAAATTGATTAAGTACTTTCGTAGATAAAGAAATAAATGTCTATTTTAGTTGCTATTTTTAAGAGACATTAACTCGAATCTAAGAGATTGTTTTGAAAATGTATGATTCAAATATTTGCACTTGTTCGTGGGACACCATGTATATCTTTTTGTACCTTCCTTAAGCACCAGAAACTTGGACTGCATAGTACTGCAATTGACCATCTTGAACTAAAGTAACTGTTCTAGCAACGACTAGTTTGGAAAAAAAAACATAAACGTTTTAAATTGAATTTTATGCCGAAGATGATATATTCGAAAAAAATCTCTCTTTTAAAAAAAACTGTTGGCGAATTACTCTTCGTAGTTAAACGTCATCAAAATTCATCTAAAAATATGTCATAATTCAAATTAGAACAAATATGGAAAAATAAAAAATAAAGCTGTAAACTAAATATTTTCCATTTTAGTGACTTGAAAAAAAATCTATTTTTTTGGGCATGATTTATATGCACTAAATTAATAGATGGCATTTTTATGTTAACGCAAGTATCATATTTTCTTGAGTGGCACTTAACAGACACCCGATTCAGTTAATTAAAAATGCTCTTTTAGGTATAAAACCAAAGCTTGAAAAACACAGGATACAGGTGCATTCTCATTCTGTCTTCTTTAAAGAAAGTCAATTTTTTTAATGTTGTTTACATACAGTGGCGTTCGTGTTCCCACCTCAGCTTCAGAAAAGCAAAGCCGTTGTCAGAGCACGGCACCTGTGCAGAGCCATTTCGCACGCATTAGCGACCACGAGGACACACCGTGACATAGCCATGATTTGCAGCCGACCGTTTATAAACGTCTCAGTATAAAACAGCCCTCACGTCGTCCTTATCATCGATATATAATAGAATGAGAGCGTCAGTAGGCCAAATCGTCCACACGTCTCTGCCGGGTAGCCCAAGTAGACATTTGCCTAACGTATTATCTCATAATTCCCCGAGTTGTGTTTAAGTTGCGCGCCGCCGGACTCGCCCTTTGATATATAGAGGGAGCCACGGTCTAATGTGTACTTAAGTTATTTACTAGCAGATGGGCCGATCTCAGAGAAAAGCCGAGATTTATACACCGACAAAAGTTTCACTTTGCCGCCCCATTGTTTATCTATTAGCACAAATGTTTTAAGCAAATTTCTATGAACGATGTGTGTTTTTAAATCCACCAAAAGGATACTTGTTGAAAGGAACATAAATTCACTAACAATGATGGCTCTATTTTATGAGCTGTGTTATAGCAGTTTTAAGTTATTATAGTCTTAAAGTTATCACCTGCAGATATACTACGACTACTTACTTTTTTCCGAAGCTCGCTCCACATGTCGAACAAAGAAACGGACGATTTCCACAAACTTCAGACTCTTGCTTTTCTTCTATTTTGTTTGCCTTTTTGCGCTCATGATTTCGCACATGAAGTTTCCAATTATTCTTTCTAACAAATCCCTTGCTACAAATTGAACAAACAAAAGGTCTTTCTTTCGTGTGTAATCTCAAATGTGCTTGCAATGAAGCTTTGACGAATAGTTTCCCACAAAGTGGACATTTATACTGTGCTTGAGGTTTTTTTTTCGAATCACTTGTCTCTGGAAAAACCAACAATGGCTCAGTATGTAAAACTTTATGAAATAAAAGCTCTGAAGTTGAATTCGATGAAAACGGACATTTATCACAAGAATTAACATTATCAAACGTTTCCTCAAAACTACAAGATTTTGTTCTCAAATGAACGGTAAGCTCTTGGGCTAAGGCAAAAGTCGCACCGCATTGACCACATCTGCAAACCATTAATAAATAACAATAAAATAAAAAATTAATAAATACTTAGAACTAAATTCTTCATGTTTTTGTCGAAGATGTTCTTTATATCCTGACATAGCTTGAAATGTTTCATTACAGTAATTACATTTCCATTCTTTGCTTTCTTTTCTTGCCAACATTTTATATCTATGTTCGCTACTATTTCTATGAATTTTGGCTTCTTCTTTATTCTTGAAATTCTTCTCACAAACAGTGCAAATAAATACACTATCGCCATGAGCTCTCTCTTTGTGCCGTTTCAAAGAGATGTTAGATCTAAAGACTTGTCGACATTTCGTACAAATTAAATTATTCATATTTGCGTTTAAATTTTGCGAGCTGTGACCTTCACTTTGACAATGTTTTTTTAACGCAACATTGAGTAAAAATTCTTCGTTACATTCTTCACATTTTATTGGATTTACTTTTTTTACAACAATGGGTACTGAGCGATTGATAACAGAAACGACAACTTCGTGTTCTTCAGATATTAAATGCAAATACATTTTTGCACTATCCGAATTTTTGAATTTGCAAAGAGAACACCAGAAATAACCACTTCGAATCTCTGCTTTAGCAGAGTGGTATCTTGAAAGCCAATGTTCTAAAAAATCCTTATGGTGGTTGAAATAGAATTTGCAATTGCCACACTGAAATGGACTTTGTAAAATAATTTCAGCTATATTTTCAAGAACCATTTGTCGAGCTACAGCAGTTGTTATATCACCTTTTCGGCAGTGATAATGAGAAATTAAATGTTTGCCCATTAGTAGTTTGTTAACTTTTGAATTGCAAACTTCACATTTAACAAAAATTTTCTTCCGCTTTCGTTTCTTTAAATTAACATTTGAGTCATTTTCATTCACTTCTGTCTTCTTTTTGTGTCGCTTTTCACTCAACATTGATACATTATCATCAAATTCTTTATCTCGAAGAGTTCGCTTGAAATGTAATTCTGATTTTAAATGTCTCTCATAGACAATTTTAGAAGCTAATCTTCTGTTGCATTGGCGACACCAATACTGAACGGTTCCACTAGATTTACGGAATGGAGAATCGTCAGTAATTTTTGCAGAAGCTTTTTTAGGATCTTCACTTGGGATCCATTTGCCTTTAGTATAGTTTGGAGCTGGAATTTCCAAAGAACTTGGCTTCCATTTTCCACTGTATGACGGTGACAGCTCATCGTCTTTTTTAGTTTTTGATTTAAATTTGGAAGAGTCGTCTTTAAGATCTTCGTCTGGTTTCCATTTGCCTTTAGTATGAGTCGAAGGGGGGGCATTGAAATCTTGTTTAGCTTTTGACTGACTCCACTTACTTCCAGTGAAACTTGGTGGTGGAAAATCATAAGTTTCTTTAGGTGAAAGAGGATACGAAGGTTTCCATTTACCTTTAGTGTGCGATGGAGGAGGAGATGTTCGTTTCCATTTACCTCCAGTGTAATTAGGAGGTGGAACATTCCAATCTTGTAATCTGTTCCATTGAATGGGAGACGATGGTTTCCATTTACCTCCAGTATGGTTCCTTGGAGGTGCGTCATGATTATCTTCATCTGAAGACTCATCAACATCATAATCATACTCTTCAGATTCAACATCGCTTTCATCATAAACATTAATTTTTGGTGGTTCTTCTTTGCGTCTTTCAAGATTATCTACTGCTTTTATCAATTTTGATTGATTATCACCAGATCCTAGTTTTAACTGATGTCCTCCAATCCAAACATTTTTCCCAGATTTAGACTGAGGAATTTCTTGCGTTGGTTCTTTTTGCGATGTTGATGCTTGAATAACAGCTGTTGTTTTGCTTCTAGTTAAGATTCCACTAAAGTTTTTTCCTGAACTGGAAGGTGTCAATTTCTTGGCGCTGCTTTGCAATTCAAGCGACGAGAAAAAGTCGTCTGCTTTTAGATTGAATGAATCATCAGGTGGCAAGAGTTGACTAGGTAATGGAGATTTTGGGATGTCGACAACATTTTTTGAACATCCAGTTTTTCGGTGATTCACATAATTGTCAAGACCGATGATGGTGGCATGGCATTTGAGACAGAAATGTGTATCGTCGTCAAAGTCCCCTATCATATCTGTAAAAGCATAATTAGGTGACGTGACTTGGCGCAATAGTTCTTCATAATTGCGCAGACAAGTACGACTGTTACGAATTGCAGAGTAAATAAGGTTGAGAAACATGCAAATAAAATTGAGAAGTGATATCGAAGTTCCGTAGTACAGTGCGAACTAGTATTATAAATAATAATTAACTGCGAGTGAACCGGTGGCAGCGCTGAAGGGTTAGTTGAGGTGGCGGCGGATCGATGGGGAAGCAGTTATTCGGACGACAGCCCCAACGTAACTGCCTCCAGAGAGGCTCGTCAATGCCACATCACCATTTGATTAAAAGGTTTATACGGTGAGATCATCGACACACCTTCAATAAGATGAATGTGATCGGGTTTTATGCTCTGTTCTTCGTGGAAGTTGAGAGAAGAGACGACAAGATATTTGCATAAAATGTCAATCGTACGTCCGCGACTTGCAACATCGCAATCCAGAGACCCGAAACTTGACGGCGACCGAGTAATAGCTTCAGTCTGAACTTGTTATGACGCTCTTCGTGATAGGAATGTCTCATAGCTGAAGCTAACTTTAGGACGGGAGTCTTAAATGAATGCAGAACTTGCTTGCATGAGATGATGGCAGTCGAACATAAAGTTTAGATTAATAATTGATGAATAACCATATTTATTCTAATTTAAAAGAACTCACTTTCGACGCATATGTTTCTATGAATACCTGATCGAGATTTGTTTTGGAAATATGATAAATCGATTTAAAGATTCAGGATGGTAGAATTAGCTTTATGGAATATTGTATAAAGTTTCTGAACATATCAGCTTTGTTAGTTAAGAGTAATAAATCAATTGTGGATATGAGTGATGACAAACAAGCTAAAGTAATCCTCTAATTCGAACAGAATGAGATGAGGTGATGTTTTTGCGAGAAGCATCGCTGTCCGCAGGGATGATGGATCCATTACTTTAGGTCGTCAGAGAAGCGAAACGCTGGACTAGAAAGCTACACAACTGGCCGCTAATTATTGTGAAGTTACCGGCCGTCTAATTGAAAATGATTGAACGGACGAACGGGCTACGTTAGACCTACGCATTGACCCTAAACACGGCTTCTGAGAAGCTTTCAACACCTACTAAATTTTTATTTCAAAAAGTTGACATACTTACATTAGTTTCTTAATTTCTTATCAAAATTCAAATTGAAAGTAACTTTTAGATGTGTTTTTTTATTATACTAATAATTATAATATGATCTCTGGAAGTGAAATTGAAAATTTAAAGTTATGTATGTGGTCGAAGTAAATTTTCCATAATCCTAGCTGGTTTGTAATATATCTTGATTTTATGGTGAGTGAGGAATGTAAGCGGTGACGTAAATCAATCTGGTAAATTAACGAACCTGCAGTGCAGTGCCGACTTGAAACTTGATAGTGGTGGTTCTAAGCTGACCCTAAGCTATAATTTTTCATTAAGTTTTTCGAGGCGATTTTTTTAATTTATTTTATTTAAGAATAGGAAAAAATCAATCTACTGATGTTCACATTTTAGTACATCTTTGATTAAATCTAACATAGATCATCAGACCAGATTGTAATAAATAATTTCGAGATGCAACTCAAAAATACAAGAGTATTTTAATTAATGGTTGAGTTAATTGCCTCTTAAGGGCTATAAAATTGTATGGTAGAAATAAAAATGGTGATTAGGGATTAAGAGTAGATGCAGGCTCTAAATTATAAAAATCAAAGTAATCTACCATTATCATTAAGCAAAGAATAGACTATATCTTTCAGAGCAATATTCCCAGTCTTTGAAATTCTTATTATATCAAAAACAAATTTGGAAGACAGTCTTGCATCCAATCCGAATATGTGTTTCTTTAAAAATGGATAAATGTGTTTCCATTTTTCAGCTGCGTAGCTTTTGGTTAAAAGTGAGTTTGATTTCAACAAGGTTGACATTTTTTTCTTTTTGAGTAAATTGAAGATGAAAGCTTAGCCCAATAAGTCAATGTATTTTGTATAGTATGCAAGTTTGCTTGTCCGGCCCACGCTGCCTTCATATGTATGCATATAGATCGCTTCACCCCTGAGTCCCCGATTCTGTACACACACAGAGTACAGTACAGAGAACAGAGAGTCGTCTCGCGACGTTATGTCTAATCGATGCATTTCTGCGCGCCCCGTCTTACCCAACCGGCCATTACGCACCTTAATGGGCCCCGTTCGGCCACAGCAGCAGTCTGTCGCTGTTTTGTTTCCCCCCGCTGCCGCCGATAAGTGCCGCTTAAGATCGTCCCGCGTCCCCCCGTAACGATTTTACCATTACATCAGTCGCGCACCCCCTTTATCACCTCATTATTATTACCAGACCGACACTTCAGCTGGCCTTCCTTTGCTGTACATCGATGATGGTGAAACTTGAATGCATTGGAACAAATTTGAAATCTAAAACTAGGAAAGTTCCTACATTTTGAATTTATTCTTTCTCTGTTGTTTTGGGGTTGGATAAGAATGCAAATTTTATCTTTTAAAAAAAAATTATGGAGTAGATTCCACTTATGTGAGGATGATTAAACAATATTTACTCATTGTGTCCGCTGAATGAAAATCTTTCAAACCATGTGAAGATTCCGCACTTGTAATCATTCATCCTTTGAGCACGAATGCGAAAAGGAAATGATGGAAACGATCTGAAAACTTGAAACAGTCACGTAGTTAAGTTATGCACATAGATTGATCACTCTGTATGGTATTTACATGTGCTAATTACAAGCTAAGCTATGCAAAAGGTGAATTATAGCCAAGTTCAAACCGACTTGGTTGGTTTTAGCATGTGAGAACTCTTGTTTGCCGCATACTTAACAATTTGTTTTCTTATAATAAAAGCTAGTGCTGTATTTCTATAACTAATACATCATCTTTATTATTAATAACGTAAGGAATTTAAAAAAAAGTAATGACTTATTATTTAATTTGCTGTGGCAAATTGTTGCATTAGAATAATACTAATTAAGCATTAAAGACTTTGTAATTAACAAGTCGGATATTAAAGAAAAGCTTGATTTATTGACATAGAGATAAATATAGTAGTGACAGGCACTGTATATCAAATACTTGAATTATTTTATTTGGTAGATTTTAAAGCTGTATTAGCGGTTGAACGATTATGAAAAACTTAAAAATACCATCTTCACAGAATTTATAGCTTTCCGTCAACCAAGTTTTTTTGATCGATCATAAATTGCAGCTGAATGTTGCAACTTTAAGAATTTATTAATTTGTTAACTGCTAATAGGAAATTCTATTAGGATGTTAATGAACCTCAAAAATTCATTTGCATTACAGATTTGATAAGAAAGAAAAGAAGAAACAAAGCTGTGATAAGTTTCAAAAAGGGTCGTTTTTGGTAATGCTACTGAAAAAGTACCGTCTTTTAATACACTTAAAAATGTTTTCTCCAACTCATCCATAATCATCTTAAGATGTTCACTGAACAGTTGGATGAGTTGATTTTTTTCCAAATTTTAGACGAATTTTTTGTTACTGCTGAGGCATTGATTACGTTTCAAGCAAAATCAAATTTTGTTGACCACTGATTCTTAAGTGATAGGTGTGATCTATCCGAAAAAAGCCAGCTTCGGTATTTTTGAGAGACATCAGCAGAGGCACTGGAAAGTAATTTTGTTGGAGTCTTTCAGAATCAATGACCAAAATGTAAGCGAGAGTTCTTTAGATTCAAAGTTTGCATATTTTGATGGAAAACAATATTTTTTCCAAGAAAAATCTTTGCCCATAACTGCCATCACAAAAATCATTTTCCAATTTCTTTCTGATTAAATGTTTTGATTACATTTAACAAAGATAAGTGGTTTCTATCTTAAGAGTTCTATTGATAATTTTAAAAAAGAGCTAAGTGGTGGATAATGAACAGAACAAAACAAAAATGAATGAATTTGAATAAAGTGTCGGCTGCATCGAATGTTGAATATTAGAGTAACCTAACCATTTTTGAATTTTGTTTAATGGATACCCTGTATGCTTAACACTACAATAACTATTTAGAGCTCTTGCCAGCTTAACGTTGTAGCAAACAGGTTATTTTTGCATTAATTTTAATTTTTATTACAATCTCATTAGTAGTTAAATGACTTAATAAATATGTTGTAATTATTACATACGTTCATATAATTGAAATAAAATAATTAAATCAAATGTAAGAATTAAATAAAAGTGGATAACAAACAATATTCCTAGTCTGAATTTATATTTGAAAAGTAATTTATGAACAAAAGCTCTCTTCATTAAAATTTGAAAAATATTCATACTAGCTTTTTAATAATTAGTAGTTTCCATCTGTCACATTAATACAGTAATGAATATAATTCTTGAAAATTTAGTGTGATGGTATTATAAAATCTAAATCCCCAATAAATATATCAAATTGGTTCATAAATCCCATTATTTCCAGTACAATAAAAAGACAGACAGACGGACTCGAATCGTACACAACATTCCAAAATCACATATCAGCTAAATTACCAATTAGCATAAAAATCGCATAAAAACCTTAAATCCAGACCTGTCTTCGGTGAAGAACTTGACGGGCACAAAAGACCTGTCTACCGTAAATCACCGGAGTCTAAAGGACGAGAAGAATCTGGTCCAAACGTTAAGAATATTTTTTTGTATAAATAAATTTAACGAAAAAAAGTTGTTTTTTTTTTGATATTAGAAAAGTATCTTTTGCATTGATCGCGAACTAAATTTGCGCCCCAAGGCCAAATGAAGGAGGTATGTTGTGACTGCAACCTACTCGGTTTTATCCATCGACTCATCAGCAGCGCATAGAAGGGGAGCGACGAGAGAGAGGATCAAAACTCAGTGATGGCTGCCATGCCCCCCTCAGCGTTTGACAGATTTATTGCGAGTTTTGTGTAGTCTTAATATGACTTATGGACAGGAACCAAATATAATCCAACGCGTAATTTAGTCTCTCTCTGACGACTGGTTTCGACTCAAACATCTGCTGGATGAGGATAGCGTGAGATGGACACACCAACAAAAAAATACAAACAACTATACAAATGAATTCAAAGACAATAATGATCGATTTTATCGAAAAACATTAACCGAGAAACTCATATTTCCTAGAATCTTGAAAAAAAACATTTTTGCAGAAATTTCAGGCCGATTTTCGATTTTGGGACTGTTGCTGTAAATAAATATATAGTCGAAATTTGCACTTATTTATATCTTTCGTTTTTTTTTTTTGTATTGCTATAAGTATAATATTGGGCCGCAATTGGCCGTAAGACTTAACTTTGAAATCAATTCGAAAATAGAGTTGCTAACTTAAAAATTCATAACGACTTTAGTTTTGAAAATTAACAAATAGTATTTGGTAAGCTGATAAGGATTCAAAAAAGCTACAAAATGAGCAAGAGCTCGAAGCTGTGTCTTAATCAGGAGCTCAGATATTGGGTAATATTTTCTCAAAAAATTGAATATAATCAATTGCGAATCAGAAGCAGAAAAAAAAATGAAATTGAAATTTCAAGGCGAAAAAGTTACTTGAAAGTACTTTTCAGTTTTTGATTTATAATCTTTTATTCCAGGACTTTTTATAAAATTTTAAAAGCCTTCTGATCTCCTGAATATAGGAGCTTTTCAGTCTTGAAAAAAGAGCTAGAAATCATCTTTAATATTGCAAAGCTCCACATATTTATGACAAAACTCCAGATTGCTGTCTCTCCATCATAAGAACAATTAGGAGGTGCATCATCAAAGTGCACAAACCGATAAAGATAAGCTCCACCCCCACTATTTAGAGGGCCGTCTCAATGTCTTGACAGGTGCCGCCACCTAACTGTAACTTCTTAACCATTCAGCATTAATCTCCCACCGGGTGTTTCGTCCTGATAGATGCAATATCGAACTCGAAACTTCGAATCACTATTTCGTTAAATCAACTTATTAAAAAAAATTTCAAAATTTTGCATAATTTTCTTTCATTTTGTTTTGTTCGAAGTATTAAAATTAAGAATTGAGATTATAGGACAAAAAATTTATCAAATGGAAAAATCAGAAACTGTATCAGAAAAAATGTAAATTCAAATTTCATTACTATAAATCTTACCGTTATAGATGATAGGTGAAAACTACAGCTCTATGATGACTAGTTGTGAGGTTAAAAAAAAACACGGAAGAAATAGACTTATTACGAATTAAATTTTGATTCAGTCAAAGCACACACTTTATATTGAACATTTTAAAAAAGTTCTACAAATTTTAGTTGTATGTAAAGCAAGAAATTACGACGGAATTGTTTACAACATGGTTGAAAGCAACGTCAGACTCGTCATCGACTAGCTTTACAGTGGTGCCACACAGCGGCGTGAATCTGTTGGTAAGGTAGAAAATTTTATTTCAATTTGATTTATCTTCGAACATTGAATGTATTAAGAACTTCCTTGCGTCTTTTAGAAAATATTTAATGATCACTCTGAAGTAATTTGGCAAATAAAAAAATTGTTAATAATTATTTTACTGTAATTTAGATAGATAATAAAAAATAATATATGCTATGAGTAAAGTTAACGAATGCAAATAGTAGAATTTAAAATTAATTTATTGAATTTCTTATAAAATTTATTGAATGAATCTACCTACAATGTTCTATTTTCAATCTGCATTAAATTTTGCTCTTGGCGTACTGAAAGTAGAGTCAGTTTTATAAATCTAATGGGTTAACAAACACATTTGTTTAACAATTTAATAATGCAGAGTTGAAATATTTCTGGACGACTGGAATAACATTAACAACCAGTTTACTAATGCATTTATTTCTCAGACGACCTTAATAAATTAAAAATAACGTTAGTGTTGAAACGTCTCAATAAAATTTTATGTTTGCTTTTTTGAAGAAGCTTTTAGATTTTTTATTAGACGATAGATATAGAATGAGATATAATTGGATGTAACTTCACATTTTGAATAGTTGTGAATAATTAATTAAATTTGATTAAATAAATTGACAGTGACTTATTTCGTTAGAATAAAAATACTTAGGTATTTGGAGTTAAAACTTAAGTACAATATTTTTTCAGTTTTATTGCTTTTGGTTCAATTGGAATTACCTATGGTTGACAATTTGCTTATTATAGAATGTTATGTTTTTCACACATATTCAATTTTGACCACTTTGAGGTTTTATCGCTGTTAAGAGTGATCATTTCTAGTCATTCATTCCTATTTCACAATCAAATAGATTTATCTAAATTATTTTTAACTTTGTGGTATTTCCGTAAGCCATAATGTGTTCCTGGATAGGAGAAACGACTATTACATAGGGTATTGTAAAAGATAAAGAAATTTGATTCAAGTTGAGTCATGTTTGGTCAAAGGCTAATACCTACACTGGCACACTAAAAAAACTAATTTTTCAACAGGAGTTTTGGACATCTCTGGACATCAGTGACATTACTCAGCAGTTGAAAAAAAAGGATGTATTATTTTAAAACAATTGGAAAGGAAACTAGAATGTATTTTACTAAAGAAGATGGAATCTCAAGTTGGTTGAGCTTAGAAAAAAAATTTGGTATAAAAATAACCTAAAATTTTTTGTAGAATTCGAAAATGTAAAAAAATATGGGGTGTTCCACTTAAAATAAGAAAGTTGATGTGTATTTTTGATATGATCGGAAATGCCATATCTCTGAAAATATTTTAGAGTATCTCAAAATAACTTTGCTGCCAATAATATGCTATCAGTATTTTTTGAGTTATGGATAGACGCTAGTGGTGGAAAAGTTTTGTGTACAGTGTTTGAGATCTCGGTTATTACAAGAGATAGAACATCGGTTAATTGAGGAATATTTTGCAGAATTTAATGCTTAAGACGAATTTCATTTTAAATTCAATCAAATTTTGTTCAGTTTTAAGATTTTTTTTGAAAAAACTGAAATTTGACATTTTTATTTATCATCAACAATTCGATAACGCCTTATGCTACCACTTTCAAATTTTTACATTGTTAGGACACTTCTTTGAAACAAATATTTTGGTGTCAACGGGAACCTTTGACTCTCATTTGTTTCTGAGAATATTTTTTTATGGGGGTGATATTAAATTTTTGATTACTTAGATAGTTCTTGGAAAAAGCTTTTCAAAAATGGTTGACATGTGACTTGAATCTCCATTTCTACAAGAAATATTAACAAAAAATAAATTTAACACTGATTAAAATCAATAGGCTATGAAATTTTGGCGTCATTGTTATGTATGTTACTGTCGACATGTAAAAGTTGCTTTGGTTAGAGATGTAAGACTTTGTGTATAAGTTATTATCATAATTTATGTACCATTATTACCACCAATTGATTCAATCCATAAAAGTGATTAATTATTAATAAATCATGCACATAGTTCCAAACCTCCCACCACTTATACATAATGACAGAAACATAACAATGACGCAAAAATTTCATAGTCTACTGGTTTTACATCAGCGTTAAAGTTATTTCCTTGCTAATATTTTTTGTAAAAATTGAGTTTTAAATGTCCTATATTTTTAAAAAGCTTTTTTTAAAGACTATTCAAGTAACTAAAAATCCAATATGGCTTCCATAAGGAAAACAAAAGATAGTGTTACTAACTCGGAAACAAATGAGAATAGAGGGTTTTTGTTAGCATTAATAAACTTGTCATAAAAAAGTGTCTTAACAATGTAGAAGTTTGAAAAACAGAGAAAGCGTTATCCAGTAATTAAGAAAAATGAAAATTGACAAATTTCAGTTTTTTCAAAATATCTCAAAACTGAGAAGAACCAGAATGAACTTGAAATGAGATTAATTTTGAGCATTAAATTCTGCAAAACATTCCTCATTTAACCGTTGCTCTATCTCTTTTAATAACAGATACAAATGGTAAGCATCGAAATATGGACACACTGTATACTAGACTTAAATAACAGAGAATAGTCAAAAATAAAAAACTTTTAATACAAATTTTTAAATTTCATTAGGAAAAGTAACGTAATAAACAGAAACAAAGCTTCTGGTTGCCTCTTGAGAAGAGAAACGGCGAGGGTGAGCACACAGAAATTTTTTATTCAGTTTAAAAACAATCGCGTAATAATTGTCTAAAAATTTAAAGCATAGATGTTTTCTGGTAGATAAATTGATTAGCACTAGACTAGCACCGGCTGTCTTGGTGGTTTGTGAAATGAATGTGGTCAATAACTAATGGTAGTTTTATCAAAACTTTTATTAAAAAATCTAGTAAAATATATTATGAAAAAAACAGTCACACTCAAGCTTCTTATTCAGCTTTTTTTTATATTACTGCACTGTACATTCATCATTATGAATGTGCTCTACTATGCTATAGTTTATCCCCCGTTGTAATTTTATTTTTTGTTTCAAGTTCTGATTGCTTCATAAGGTTCAAAATTGTCACTGTATATGTATGTTCTGCCTTTTTAGTTCTATTTACTCAAAAAAATTACTGCTAGAACAGCTTTCATATTGTTTTAAATGATCACAAAAACTAGAAACAAAATTTACAATTTAACTTTTTAAATAGTGCGAACACTATAAGATTTTCTGAATAAATGCGTGATTTGTCAGATTTGTGTTACCTAGCTTGAGTCCCAAATCCAAAACTCAAAATTTTGATTACTGCCTACTGTCTACTGAAACCTAATCCAATAATATTCAGTATATAGTCTTATAGTTATATCGTGTGTTCGTTTAAAAAAAAACTATAGAAAGCTTTAAAACTAAAAAACAATTCTTTTGTATGTCTGAGATTAATTTTTATATACTTGTCAAAATGAAAAATCTTATAGCCTCACTTTTCGATAATTAAAAAAAATAACACATTTTCATGAAAACAAAACATATCTTCTTCGAACATAATTTATGACATTACGGCTTTTCATTTTGTTGTAGTATGAGGTCATCTATGACATACGTAAAAATGCCATAACTTGCTGAGAGTTTTTTTTTAAATAAACACACGATAAAAGTTTCAGTAGGCGGCAGAACTTTGAAATTTAACTAGAAAAATTCTTAAAATTCTAAAATTATCACAAATTCACCTTTTTAATAAGTATGCGTTTTTTGAAATAAAGCAATGCTTTTATAAGAAATAGATTATTTCTACTTTTCGAAACTGGACAGTCACTTGAGCAAGGAGTATTTTAGTTGGGCGCTTGCCCACCTGCGTCCATTTTTAGCGCCGCCACTGGTTTTTATCATGTTTAGTTAGTGATATTTCAAAAGAAAAAAAATGATCACCAAAACTAGAGAATCTAATAGATGTCTTTGAATATTGTATTATGCTGAGTTGCATTTTAAATTTGTTATAAACTCGTATCTACTCATAATATGATTCACTTATATTTTACGGGTTCTTTATTTATCTACTTCTAATAATAAGTCAAATTTTAGCTGTTTAGCTTCCATTTGGTAAATCTTGAGGGAGAAATCAATTTTTTATTATGATATTTGCCAGTGTAGATTTTGCATTACAAAATGTCAAAAAGTATTCTAAATTGGATATAAAAGTTTGACAAAAATTGCTAGCTAGCTGAGTATCTATAAATGGACTTGCATCTGTCATCTTCAACATAAAATTTGCAAACATTCATATTCAGACAAAATAAGTATGTGACATATAGAATAAGATTATGTACTTAGGTATACTCATTTTTTGACAAAATGTCAGCAATGTTTTCTTAGTGATCTAATAATTTTTAGTGGAATCTATTTAGTTCCAGTGATAGCGTTGGGTGCCTTCTTACTG
This sequence comes from Latheticus oryzae, assembly GCA_030157265.1. Classification (NCBI taxonomy): domain Eukaryota; kingdom Metazoa; phylum Arthropoda; class Insecta; order Coleoptera; family Tenebrionidae; genus Latheticus; species Latheticus oryzae. The sequence continues at coordinate 14,682,342 of CM058050.1, forward strand.
TAGGTTAAAAATCATGCAACTGCTAACACAATGAGTTAATCTTAACACACAGTTAACACTCTTGAAAATGAGCGCATTTGGAAAACACAGCTAGACTGGTGAATATTTTTTTCGCCAGGCGTACATATGAAAAGAATAACATGCCTAGTACAGGTAGGTATATGTTCTTACGATAAATATATATTTTTATGTGATTAATTATTATATTTACATGCATGGTTAAATGGGAAATGTTTAAATTTAGTGTTCAAAACTAAACAAAAATTTACCAATTTCAATCTTTCCCATTTACTCGATAACTCTTCCTCCGACGTCTTTCAAACTTTCACATCGTTAATATACTTTTTTAAGACAAGTTTATTAGTACTAACAAAAACCCCCGATTCTCATATTACTAGATTTTTTGTTATATAAAGAATCCTTGAAAAAAGCTCTTCAAAAATGTATGATATGTAACTCAAATCTTTATTTCTACAAAAAATATTAACAGAAAAGTATTATTTGCTTAACAGTGACGCGAAAATTTCATAGTCTAGTGATTTTAATCAGTATAATTTTTTTTTTATAATATCTCTTCTAGAAATAAAGATTCTGATGACGTATACATTATTAAAAGCTTTTTTCGAAGACTATCTAAGTATAGTCCTCCTAATAGAAAATACGTTTTATTACTTTGCAGTAGTAAAACAAGTTAAATACTTACAATGAGCATTAATTACAATATCTCTTGGATAATGTGAATTAGAGGATTTGTTGCAATTTAGAATTAATTGTTAGTAAACTAGTAATGATCCGGGTCAAAAATTTTATAAGTGCACTATAACGTAATTTTTTTGGGACCACTATAATCAAAAATCTAATATGAACCCCATAAAAAAATTACATTTGCTTAATAATTCAGAATAAAATAAGAAACGAGAGCTGCCGCTAACACCAAACAATTTGTTCTAAAAAAGTGTTCTAACAATGTAAAAGTTATCAAATTATTGATAAATAGAATAGGCAAAACTCACTTTTACCAAAAAATTTCAAAACTGACAGGAACTTGAATAAATTTGAAATGAGATTTGTCTTGAGCCATAAATTTTGAAAAATATTCTCCATTTAACCGATGCTCTAACTCTTCTAATAACCGAGATCCCAATGGTGAATATCGAAATATGGACACACTGTATAGTCTATTCACGCTGAATAGACGTACTAAAGACACTATAATTCAAGTAATAACGGAATGAGTAAAAACGTTATTTAAGTTAAAAGAGACTTTATTTTTATTATGAAATCCAGCTTTAATCTAGTAGTATTTATTTTTTAGCAATGTATATAGACTCCATTGTTTTCCACTATACACAGCTAAAGAAAGTCCAACCTGAAAATTTGATATAATGCGTCAAATTAACAAAAACTAAAAGTTCCCAACATACTTTCATTGTCTGCTTTAAATGTTGCCTTCTTTGGATGTTTTTCTGTATTTTGAAAGAAAAAAGTAATCAAATTTTTTAAAATCTTATTTGAAGAATTGTGTCACTTCTGACAATTCGTTCAAATTTGACATTTTCAATAAAGTTGCCAATCCCAATTTATGGTGTTTTTTGATATATCAACTTCAAGCCAAAAAAATGTCTATTAGTTGATTATTTTTACTTTAATAGATAGGTGTATTCCATTCGTTAATAATGTGCATAAAAGGCGGCCATGGAAATCAGATTCAGAACATTCATTCGTAAATCATCCTAGGTATTTTTTTACGGTAAGCAGCAAATTCAACTAAAGTTGGAAATTGCAAACTTCATGCAGATTAATTTACTTTAAATTTTGAGGTTAGGAATATAAAGCCTCGTATATGTTTAGGAACTAGTTGTAGTGACAAAATTAAAGCCACAGTTAGACTTTCTCAGCCTTCTTGATGCAGATTAATAATGAATGGAATATAAGTCTCTATTCATTCTAAGTGCTTAGGTGCCTACTTAGGACTACAAAACTTTAGACGAGAGATTAGTTTTTGCAAGTTCATAACTTCTTTCTATATGTTCAATGTTCAAACACATTTTTCAATTTTTTCAAAAATTGTTTATAATGATTTTATCAAATTTTTTTTTATAGATTTAGAAATCTTTATTAATTAACTTCTATGATAATGTAATTTTGACACCTACAATTGTCTTTTGTTCATTAACGAATAAGTTAAGAAATAGCGCATTGTGTTTTTTTAAAAGATCTAACAACAACAAACAAAACGCAGGAGACCTTATTTTTTGTTTTTTTACTGAAATTTTATTGAATATAGACAGATCTTTTATTCAATATGTTATAGAGGGAAGATTCAATAAAAGAGAATAAAAATTCAGTCTGCTTGCACAGATTAAATTGATTAAACTAGTGCAAGTAGACTCTGAATTTTTCTTCCCTTTATTGAAATTTTATTCTTCTAAATTAGAGCATGTACAGTTCGACCAGAAATATTCTGCGATTACAACTTAATTGTCTGATTAACTTTCTTCAGTTTTTACGACACTCAACCGCACCGCTGTAAGACTCTTTACCTGCTAGACCCTTATCATGCGTTACATTCATAGATTCTTTCAAACTTATCCTGAAAATCTGGTTATTAGGGACTTGCGGTAGGACCGTATAAAATACTTAAACAGTCGAACTGAATGTATCTATTTTAAATAAAAAACAACAAAGTCATAAGTCTGTCTGCAAAAATAAATCATTTGAAAATGTCAAGATATTCAAGTTCTACGTACTAGTTTTTCTTACAAAAAAAATTATTGCAGGTGATGTGTTCAATAAATTACAAAAAAATTACCAAATGCAGCCAAATAAAATATAATAAAATAATCGTTTAATAAGTAAATACACCTAATGATAAGAGATAGGTAGGTATCTGCTTCTAATTTAAAGATAACTAAACGTAATTAATATTGAAAATTGTCATCAACTTTTAAATGTTAATTGGTACATAAGAATCTAATTAATGTCTTTAACAGCTTAACTTAAGACTGACTGAATCGAAAATCGTAAAAGTAGATGGCACTTATAGGTATGTTGTCTCTAAGAATAAAATATAAATATAAAACAAGTCTGTATGAAGAGAAATAAAAATAAAACATAAAATTATTAATTGGCAATGATTACGTTTATTAGATTCAATTCTATAAAAATAATTGTGATCCAATTCCTTTGTCAATTCCTATTTTTATAATTTTTGATTGATGTTGACGAATGCTTATGCTTGTTTTCTCCATTACATTAGATTTTAGATTGTTATAAATAACTCGGCATGTCGTTTAGATAAATTCATGTCAACACACAAAAAAAAAGACTTTCACAAACAAATATATATTCACATCAACAAGAGCAACCAACCAGCAGCCAACCAACACCGCACTACCAACAGGTGAAGTCTCTCACAACAATAAAGCACGCGTGCAAGTATATTGACAGCTTGCAGTCTCTGTAGCGAGGCTAGGCCTCGACGAGAGGCCGAGATCATAAAGTAGGCGTTGCCTATCGAAGACCTCGCCCACCTGTCAAACTGACCATGAAGTTGCGCATTAGCGCTACTCTGACTCTTGCAAACTAACAACACAGAGAGCGGTCTCGAAGAGGAGGTTGAGAGATGTGTTCGGGCTGGTGACGAGAGATGACATCCTGAAAAACAGACAGAGAGGCACGAGAAGAGCGACGCCGAGAGACGCCGGCGCTTACAACCTGACGAAACGTTGCGCCGATTGTCGTTTGTTCGTTTCGGTTGTAGTGGGGGAAAAACCGCGCTCCGTGTTGTCAGTCACTCAGTCAACGGAGGCCCTGCATTTGAGAAGGACGTTGTTCACCTGTTTCGTGCGTTGACATTCGCGCCAACTTGATCGCGGGGTGCCTTGCCGGTGACAATTGCCAGTGATAACAGTGCTTGGCCTACTCGGATTATCGCGTGACAACATGATTCGACGCGAACTTGAAGCGTATACGAAGTACCTGTGCTGTGCAGTGTAACACATTTCATTGTTTTCTTCATTTATTTATTTATTTTTCTCAATTTTGAGTGATTTGGAAATTAGCAACAATGAACTAGTGGGTTGCGGTTTTCTTAGACTTCGTCAAGATTTTGCCGACGTCGTCTTCACCAACGGGCAAAATGCCGAGACGCAAGCAGGATTGCCCTAAAAGGATGAAATGTAAGTCCTTACTCTGCTTTTCGACGACGCTTTTGCCACGGTGATGCGCACAATCGCAACAGCGTGCTGAACATGTGCTTGCCAGGATTATGCCTACGCAAAGCTCAGGCTGTTCAACCTGAAAACCAACTCTCAAAAATCACACAAAATCATCAATTTGTCGTTAAATCGTAGAATTTCATTACATCATCCAGGTGCCAAATTTTTCCGTCCTATTGAAATTCCACAACAGCTAATTAAATCTTCTTCAGTCATAATTAATTCCACTGAATTTTTTCGACTTCGCACTCATCGATTTCAATCGAACTATTTGATTTATGTAATATTCGAGTAGTACGCAGTTGTAACATAAACCATTCAGGAGTCCTTGTGGGAGTAGCAAAAATTGCCATCAAACACATTCATTAAAATTACAGCCATAAATCTTCAATCTAATTAATATAATTTCAGTTTTTGGTAGGATGTGACTAAGCATTAGTTAAATTTTTAAACAGAAAAACATCTTAGAAATTAGAATCATTCGATGCTATTTTGGCAAAAAGCAATCACGACTCGAGAATAAAATGAATTTTATTATGCATAAATAAAACTTCAAGCTATAAATTCAGTTCAAGTTGTTGTCATGTTTTGAAGCTAAATAGGTAATTTATTAGACGGAAAAATCAAAAGGACATTGGCTTCCAAACTACTCTAATTAACTTTATGTGATTTGATACCATCAGTGTCCTTGAAAAATAAATAAATTTCACTCATGTCAGAGATTTCTAGAAATAGCAGCTGATTTAGTGTCTAACGTTTGTCTTGTCTAAATGATGAAATAAGACAATGAATCCTGAATACTATAAATTTTATCAAACGGTTCTGTTGCCATGATGTTTTCGCTATTATTAATAAAATTTTGTATAAAAATAGAGACGTCCTAGCGTTGGCTCTATAAAAATGCCAATAAATCAAAAGCAGCACCAAAATGTGAAGAGTATTTCTGTAATATATGCCCACTTTTAAATGAGCTTTCAGTATTAAGTGTTAGATTTCCATACAGTTTTTAATAATAACTGTCTCCAGTTTCTTTTAGTAATAATTATTATAATATTTCACACCTACGTGGTGCACTTATATGGATATTTTTTCTGGTTTTATAAATCCACAATTTTCTGTTTAATGTCTTTATATTTAATATTGCATTTGCTTATATCGATTTCTCAACAGTGACTCACGATATTCACTCGCAACCTCTGCTTTGTTATTTATATTATTACAGTCAGTCTATGCATCAATAACACATTTTTCATTAACATGTGAACTTTCTATTAGAACTAATTTTATTTCTTCATAATATAAACATAACAAACAACATAATTTGTCGACTTGTCGCCACTTCACACTTTATTAGCAGTAAGATATTTTTTTACGTTTAACTGTGTCATATTACTGAATTATTTAATCATTTCCTTTTCCGTTATGACTTTATAATAAAAAACACATTTATTAAAATATCGACCTTTGAGGTTTCTGTTATTTTACTTGTCAAATCGAATGTGACTTATTCATGAGAAGAAAATTCTCTTTCTCGAAATTATTTTAGTTGAAAACGACTGTATTTTGCGTCAAAAACGACTTAAAAATTTGGGCGTATTTCATAAGTGCAATATCCCGGCTGAAGTATTGCATATATCCCATAATTTATATTCTGACATACCTGATAGAAAGTACAACATAATTTCAAGTAGGTTAACTTAAGTAATCCGATTATTAAAAGCCTGATCTTTAAATAGCAGAAAGTTATTACTCCAAGCTATACTCCATATTCAACGGATAAATGAATATTTGTTCACGATCTTCAGGAATTTAAATTACATTCAGAATTTTAATTTTTGTAGAGATACACATTGTTGAATTTTTTCTTGATTTGGGTTAGTGAGTCGTAACTGTACTGGCTTCCAAATCATTTATCATATTTTGTAGTCCAGACGTTGTATTTAAATAAATACATATTTAAGTGTCGTTCTGTAGATAGCTGTTAGTTTTTAAAATTAATGAAGCTAGTTCACGATTATTTTTAATTATTTTTTCTAAAGTAAATACGCTTTGAATGCAATTTATTTCTCGTTTTATTTTGAATGAAATGTGTCGACATGACATGATGGAATATTGTTTTATATTTTTAAACGTTGTTATGACTTGTCATTATTCTGTGTTAGTATTTCGCTGCATTTTCTTTGAGTAAACAGATGATTTAATTTTTAAGTTGATTAGGATGTATGTCCGTGTTTCTCACGGTCTTTGAGAAAATCACACAACTTTATCGTGAGTGCCATAAAGTTGGGTTTTATTAGAGGGTGTGTAAATTTACAAAGTTAAGTTGGAATAAATTTTTTGAATAGTTATCGGTGAAGAACACAAATAGACATCCGAGAAGTTAGTATGAATGGTGTTTGGAGGATGAATGGGGTACATAGAGTACAACCATGTCTCACGCACACGCTCCGGGCTGATATCGACCCAGAGCACGCGGTCCTGGCCTGCCTTTAGCACGCTGAAAACAGCGCTGAAAAACCTCGGCAGACGTATTGTATCAAAACAACTGCTGGAATTGTTGGAGAACTCAATTATCTCCCTCCTTTTGCTCCCGGAACGTACACACACACTGTCATCTATCCTGATGTGTTTACACTGTCTTTCGTGCGTTTGTGTATGTGTTAACTCTATTTCTCCCAAACGGAATGTTTTGTTAATTATTGGCTGGTGCTTTATTCATGATGTATTTCGAATTTTTGACGTGGCACCGGTGCTTCCGTCGCTAACCGACCGGACAATCAATCATCTGTCATTTTTTACTCTCGATTGTTTCATATTGAATACACCTTGCTGCACCCTCGTTTATCCTTCTCTTGCACACTCATTGCCTTGTTGTCGCTACCGTCTTTATTTTATAAAGAACCAACACACTCTACCAGTATGTATGATACAGCTAATTTATCAGGTGTCAGCATGACAATGGTCATCAGTCCTAGTCGCGTGACATTTTATAACAACTGCATGCAACCCACTATCAAGACCCAGACTGCTAACGTTATTTTCACCCATTGTTGAAATGACCCCAATATAAATATACACTGGGATGCACCGGCAGCACTCTAATATCATGCACAGCACAAATTATCATTTTTTTTGAATTCCCTCTGTTCCATAATAATCCAAATTATAGCTAGTATTAGTAACAAAAAAACACAAATACGCGAATTTGGAAGTTTTAAATGTTTTCTTTCAAGTAGGACGAGTATTAAATTTTTATGTGAAGTATGTTGGTATTCAGAACTGCTTCGAATCCGCTTAACAAAATTTACGTCGGTTGATTTATCATAAATTGCGGATTACAAGAAATTACCACATTTCGCGAAATGTTAATTTTAATATTTGTAGTAATTTTTCTTTAGTTAGAATCGTCGTTATTAAGACCCAGTCAAGCGTAGTTTGCTGGGACGTGAGAGCGGCGTCGTCCGCCGTCCCCGACGTCGCCCCGTAAGTATCCCACTTCTGAGCTGTCCGTCTCCCGTCAGCGTCAGTGCCTCCGATCGATCAGTCTGTGGCTCAAAGCAATGCACGCTCAGGTCAAAAGACGTCTGCCCGGGCAGCGACAACACCCTGCTTGCCACGCCACCCCCTCACCGTCCCCATTCCCTCACAGTTCTGGACTTGACGGACGGACAGCACGTCACACGACATTTCAATCTCCAACGTCCGACGTCGCCACCGCCTCCAGCGAGATTGGACATCTTTGATGTTTTAATTAGTTTTCGTCTTTCGAATGGGGTGTTTGTGCCACTGCCACCGGACTGATTGACGCGGACGACTTGCTATTACTAAACGTCAACTTCAAAACAATACTTTATTGCTCTCAAATTCCTAACTAACACCTCTAATACACAAAATTATTTTTTCATGAAATGCTTCGTCCGTAGCTCTGAGGAAGTAAATAAATCTTACGAGTCACTGCTCATTTTTGATTTGTCCAAATCCAAACTGTGAATTTTTCGAGTAGATTGGCAAACAGCAGAACTCGTCATCTCCCACATTTAATCTTAATTAACTGAACTGATTGATCTCAAAAAAAACTAGATCGTTGTAACCCAAAAGGATTTCAGTTTGCTTAAATATTGCGTAGGCGTTTACAAAACTAACCGATGTCGTTATTAGCTGTTTGAATAAATTAAAATCAAATCAGCTGTTTGAGTTAATGTTAATTAACGGTTAATCTTAGTGTTGTCTGCTTTTATGTAAATTAAAAATAAAATGGGTTAAGCGTTGCATTTTTATCGATTGGTTTAGCTTTCCGCGCTTTCTCATTCTTTATTCCCATCTTTCTTCTCAAAGTGTCCGCACCATCATAAAACGATTTTATTACTCAATAATAGCACATCCTCCGTACTGATCATCTCTTAAATGACAGGGTATAGCATGAAGGCAATATAGCGTTCGATGTTGTCTTGAATTTTTTAATTTCGGCGAAACATGTGATTTGGCAAATTGGTCCGATAGGACGATATAAAACTGGCTGTAATTTTATGTCGTTGGTGGGGCTCTGGGGTCCAAGTGAGTTTTTGAAGAGGGTGCCTGTTCGGCTTTAAGGCGAATGTTGATTAGTTTGACGTGTAATTTGAGGATACAGATTGGTTTTTATTGCTCGAGTAAATGCTACCTTGATTGTGTTTAATGGGGCCGAATTACCTGTCTACAGGACAAACAAAAATAGTGGGACGAAAAATAAGGCGGAAAAGATATCGTGATGAATTTTGACAGAGATTTGCTGCCCACTTCACCGCGCATCTTCAAATCCATTTTAAGATAGATAATAGAGCGTGGGTCAAGGTGTTTCGCACGGATTAATTTAATCAGTAATTTTTTTTATTTTTATTTTTATTTTTTGGTACCACTAAAACTATCTCTTGTCTAAGAAGTTGCTATTGGCGACAGCTTGGCTTAATTGGCAGTTAGCTAAGTGAAGGATCACTTGAAAGAACAAAGACCAAGAGATAGTACTATTCATTTCCCTCTTCTTTTATCACGTTACCTCCTCCATCTCTTGGAACCAGTTTCGATGCAAAAATGCACGCGGGATATAAGTTATCAGCACCGATCGCGTTGTGTTCCGCCATTGCAGTTCTCAAGACATAGTAGGAAATCATCATTTACATGAAAAGGAGTGACATGATGGATGGGTCTTAATTACCGTGTGAGTGACATAGATTTTAGACTCAATTAATTTCTTATAATTTCCTGCTTCCAAGCATTTTCAAACGGTGACACCCACGGTTAAACATTTATTCAACTGTGGAAAAATTTTGAGGTCATAAGGATTTCCGTAATCACTCAAAAACAAACATGATTGGTATAACTTATAACATTCATAAGTTATATTTTTGGAAGACACCTGTTTTACAAAAATTGCTTAACTGCCTCAAAATGACAGAAATATTGATAGACCTATTACCTGAATTTATTAATAATTCCAGAAGTCTGTATCTATTAATTTTTGATGGTTTTCATTGAGGAAGTTGGGATTATTTACACCATTTTTTATCTTGATCTTGTTAAGTTTAGATCAACTAAAAATAAGTAGCATTTGTAACACACATAATTTATAACATTCAATCATTCTCAGAATTATTTTTCCAAGGGAAGTGCATTCTGTCTTTATGTTTTTAACTTCAGTTAAATCGATCAACTAAAATTGAATCGTGAGAACTCGCTCTTAGTGTATATTGTAAGGAAGTATAGTTTAATGACTTCGTGCTTGTTATATGACTTAATAAATACCCTTGAGATTTGTCAGATGAAAACTTAAAAAACTGATACATTTTTAAATCATATAGCAAGAGACCTAATCACACTCAGCTTGTTAAAAGACACCTTCAACATGTCAAGAGTAACGGACTTTAGTAGCTCTTAGTTTTAGTTAAATGTGAAGCTCTATTGCTACTACATGGTAAATAAGTTTTTTTTCCTAATATGCTTAATTAAGCATGTCCTACGCCATTTAGCCACTAGTTGTGACTTCAAACCAACTTTATATGCAACGAAAAGTTTTTATTAATTCGAATACATTAGCTATTTCTAACCTAAACTTCAATATTATACTAAACTGGTCTCAATCTTTGATTTATCACCATAATTTGCATTTTGGATGTAATTAAAGTAGCGCGTTAGCAAACAAGTTTTTAACATTTAAATTATGATTTTTTAAAATAATTTTTGCGCGTTATGCTAATTGATGTTTGTGTGATACAATCGCATTATGTTCAAAATCCCCCTCGGCGGCTCAGTTAAATGAAGCATTTCTGTGTGATCGTTTGTGTTTTTCCTTTTTGGAGTGTTCGGTCCCTGGTTTTGTTGATCTACTCGTAGAAACCGGGAGCTCGTGCTGTACCCATTCAGGCGCATTATGAGGCCATAAGACGCATCTCCATATCAATAGGGTCGCCGCACACACACCGCAGAAGGCCTACTAAGCCGTTGTACTATGTTTTTATAGCCGACATAAGGAAGCCTACAAGTGCTTGACAAATTATCGGGAAATCGTCAGCTATTCTTGCTATTCTAACCAGTCCAAGTTTTTCTTTATGTAATTTTTCACCGCTCAACATGCAGAGACTTCCCTTGTCAACAATTAATCTTAACATGTATCTGGAACGTCGCTTTTGCGAAAGTGTTTGTTATTCAATCGTACATACTTATCGTTACATAGTTTATTTAACTTCCAATCGCGGCGATTAATTAGGCGACTTTTAGAGTACAAGCACATACGTTACATACTTAATAAAAAAGTTGCATTTTGTAGTTTGGTGGATTTAGACGTTTATTGGGACATGCAAACGTCACACCATCACTCACTTGGTGTGACAGACAGACCGGTACGATCGTAAATCAGACGCACCTGAGACATACTACAAGGTCCAACTGTCTCGATAATAGAGACATATGCTGCATAATTGCGGTCTAATCGCCGTATAGAGCTGCTTGTGAATTGTGCAGATCCTAAAACTAGATTAAGTGCAACATGCAAAGGGAGTTTTTCCAGGAAGATACAAGCTGATGCACTTCATGAATGTGCTATAAAAATAATATAGAGTTGTTAGCTTGTTGTAAATTCTGAGTGCACATTAATTATTTATGAGCCGTTTCTTCAGCTATAATATAGATTTAAAAACAAACTACTAAGCAAATGAAACTCTTCAACTGAAAAATAGTTGCATTTCAAGTGTTTATTCATATGTTGTATTAACTAATTCCAATTCAATTTATCAGAAGTCAGAATTTGACCGAAACCGTGAAATGCCTGACAATGACAAGATTTTATTAACAGACTCTTATTGTGTCAAAAGCAGGTTGTTGTGATCTCGAGTTGACAGAAAGTTTCAAAACACATTTATTTCCTATAAAATATTTTTCAATTTCTATTTCACTTTGCATAAGACCTTCTTTCTGTTAGATCTACCAATTAATATTTTATGACGAAAAAATATTTGAAAATGCTATGAAGGGATTTATCATTACTCTGTCTGTTGGCAATAAGATCAGGATGTTTACGACGACGAGAGTTAAATGAGTTCTTGACCGCGTAGGAAGTTTATGAAGAAGTAGCGCGACGATGATGCTTGTTTCGAAAATTAAGGCGAATGTTTGATGAAGGGTTTGTACGGGCCGTTGCTGTGCCCCAATTCATTCCTATAGCTGTCCGGGAATGGACTACGTGTCGAAGAAACGACGCAAAAGCAGGTTTGATGGGAAGGGACTCGATAAATGTTAATACCTCAATATGCAGTATATTTGCCACGGGTAGATGACGGCAGTTGGGGTAAGAACGCTTCATTAGACGCGGGGGAGTTCCTCTATTGACTCAGCAATCTGTCGCTGAGTCCACTATATTAAATCCGTACAGTTTTTCTTTTAATATTTTAAAGTTAAATATGAAGGAAGTCTTGTCGTTTCTGTGGCGGATATGCTTTATCATATTTTCCAGCATGAACTGAGAATATAATTAAAAATCATCCGAGTAAGGATATGCTGCTGACGAATACATCAAACGCTGACAGCTCATTTAAAATACAACGGAAGTTGACGATAATTAGTTGGATTTTAATAATCCATGTCAGAGCCTATTAATTACTTGATCTGAGAGCTTGACTTGTGTGGATCAAAGTCTTGTTTACAGCCTCTAGGAATATCTATAAGCTATAACTTTTTTTTTAAATCATCTGAACACATTACTTCACACCTTCGCTTTTAACGAGGGTCAAATTCTTAGCTTTATGAATCCCATAATTCTTGTGATACGTTCTGAATAATAATAAGATGATGCAACCTTTTATAGCTTCTATAGTTCGATCGCAATTTTGACAAAGCTTTGTACTCAAAAATAAGATGCTTTAATTATAAGAATGTGAAGAAAAATGGAAAAAAAGTGTTGAGTGGTCTTCTCTGAACGAGCCATCAGCTTGTCGACGAATTCCTTCTAAATGGGTATCGCTCATCGTTTACCTAATTATTTAAATAAATTCTCGTTGGCGTTCCTTAAAAACCGGTACCATTCTGTTCGTTGTCGGCGTCGGTGAACTAAATGAGCTGACCGTTTAAGTAAATACAGTCGTTATATAGACGAGTAAATGCTATTGTCATAACATACGAGTATAGCTTCAGGCTGCTCTTGCTTTACTTCGGTTAACTTTAATACAAAAACTTGACATAATGAGCCGATCAGTTCTTCGATCTTACAACTTTTCTCTTCAACTTCGATACCTCTCTTATTTACACGTAATTTGAATCTGACCGGTTCTGCGTTATTATTATTTTTGAAGATTATAAGCGTCTTGCAAACATACATAATTTATTATATTTTTGCTTCGTTTTGGTGTTGAATATTGATGGAATTTCACAGGAGCTTTGCAAAGCTTTAATTACTCCAAAATATGCTATATGCATATGGAAATGACATGGATGTGGTACAGAAACAATCATTTTCTTTTGCACAGCAATAGATTTTTTTTTTTTAAATTTTTTGTGTTTCAGCTTCCTGAAAGTCGGTCAGATTTAATAAATTTGCTATCGAGTGTGATAGTATTATATTCAAAAATGGATTATACATTTTTATTGCGGCCATTCTATCATGAAGTAGAATAAATTTGGCGAAATTTAATGCAATATAACACAATGATAACAACAAATCCATTTTTCCCCCACAATCATAAAATTTTATCGTAGTAATAGTCTGATTATATATTGTAATAGCATGTAATGTGTTATTATTTATTATTTCGGTTGAATACAATTGGATTATAATTCGTCCAGTTCTTTCGGTCTCGTGCGCGTAATATTGTCAGTAATGTGGAATCGATACCAGCCTGTTCATTTTCAATAGACTATGGATGGGGATTAGCGAACGAATCGAATTGATCCAACTGTGACGACTGATTGACGACAATGATACACGATTAATTTGACTGATGCCCCATCATCAATGTGACGCAGCAGTTTCCATGGACCTCACAGATGGATCTTCAACGATCACAATACTCCAGTTCCAGCTTCTTTAAAAAAATCAAATTGAACTAAACCATGAATTTAATTCAGCAGAATTTTCGTAGTCCATTGTGCAAATCGTGCTAAATTCAGTGAATCCTTTGCATTTTTACGGACATACTCGGCGTCAGGATGTCCTGGAGAAGCGAATTTATTGTCAACCACTTACATATAGTTACAAGATAGACTGGATGTCATGTTTCCGAAATGGAAACTTTCAGGGTTTTTTTTTTCAGTATGGACAATTTGCTTTGCATTGTTGTGGGTGGATTTTAGCAGTTTCATGGCGTCAATGTTGATTCTCGTTTTATGGACATGTCAAATAGAACCGATTGCGGTCCGACTAATTGATTGGAACATTTTTAAAATTAACTAGCATGAATTAAAGACTAAACAAGTCCCAACAGCCGTCAGACATGTTCATTTATTTCTGAATTTTGCATCACTAAAAATTCATGATTAACGAATGTCAAAGCTTTACTCTCGACTTTACTCTTGACTTGTGTGAAAATATTTTATATTGTGGAGTAAATAACCGCGTCCAAAAATACGTGGTTTATGTTTGCGAAGAATTTAACCCAATTTTATTTTAGTAGATGGTTGGTCATCGGAGATTTGTAAGCATTTAGCTGTGCGCTCAGTTAATATAAAAATGAAGTAGATTTTCTAAAAATATCGCAGCACAAAAAGCATTCGATAGCTGTCCAACTATCGACAGGCATACAACTCGTCATGCACTTTATTGTTGTATGATAATGGTCTTCGTCGTTACATTTTATTCTGCCCATGGAAAATAATACTTTTGACACATTTACAGATAATACGGTTGCTTTCATAAGGCGTACATAACACACAAGTCAACTCTGCGGGCGCCACACTAGTCAGTATCTCGATGGTTGTTTGCCTTTAAATGAAAATATAAAAGTGATGTTTAATAGTGATAAAACTATAGAAAAATCCATTGGATTGTAGTGTATTTCAATAATTCACTGTAGGATTGCGCCTTGTCTTTTTTACCACAAACAGACTTCATCTCTTATTAATCCTTGTAGGTCAGCGGCAATAAGACACAACTTTGGGAGGCTATAACTCGGCCGTTACCAGGTCGTAACTTCGAGTTACGATTTGGTATTACTCAACTCTAACACCACATAAGATACGGAAAACGGCAGTAAAATATCTATCGACTCTTGCTGGTTTGTACGCGGGAGGAAAACCGACAAAACAAGAGAAAAGCAAAAATTTTATAACGGCTGCAGATAATCCATTAAAAGCACCAAGGGTGAAAGAATATTGTGGAAGAGAATTAAAAATTCAACAATAAAGCAGCACGATTAACTAGTTCCATAGCTGTTTATGGCAGTGGAATAACAATTTAATACTGAGCTTGTTGCTTATAGAAATAATTGTGGAAAAGTAACTACCTTGCAGTTTGCGGGACTGATTGTGTTTACAAGAATTCCATACTCATTATTATATTTAGAAGTGTGCTTGGGCGGATAAATTATATTTGTAATGAGCTTTCGCAATTTTTTGAAATTGTGTTTCAGTTAAATATGATTCAACTGCAAATTTGGTGTCACCTTTTTTTGTTGCATTTTTCGTCAAGAAAAAAATCAATATTGACGTATCAACATAAATTGCACCTTAAAATGTCATCTATAAATCCTTCCATGCTAATTTTATTCTCTCGTTTTTTACTTTTTTTTCTGTCCTTTCGTTGCTTTTGTAAACAAAGTTGACCAAATGTTAGACGCCACCGAATCGACTTTTCAACAAGTTCGCTCCAAAGATGTAGATCTAAGAGATTAAATGGTGCATTGGCTAAATTACTGTTGAACAAAACTATTCAAATAAGATGATTTTCTGTAAACAAATAAGAGGCATTGTGTTGTAAATTTCCTGTCTGTTAATTAATATTCTTTAGATAGGATAGCCAACTTTCAAAAGTAAACCGGTCTTGGCTGTGCTTTCAGTTTAGACAAGAGCTTCTTCACACGTCAGGTTATCAATATTTTTTTGCATACCGCTAATAGGATAACGAGGATTTAGAGAGGAAAGCAACTTACTGGAATATTTTTTTTCAGCATGTGTCTTATAAATGTGGCGTTAAATTTGATATCATCATTACTTAATGCCTAATGAATGAGTAATTAAGTAGTTAATTATTAGAGGTAATTTTGAATTTCCTGCTTTAGTTAAGTGCATTTTAGAAATGACATTTAATTACAAGAATTTTATTTCTTAACGACACGTTTCAATTAAAGGTAAATGCAACTAGTTTTCTGGAATGGAGTTGCTCCAGAAATTTTCTTACAGATAGAATCTAAAATTTAATTAAATATTTTAATTGTTTGTAAATTCTCTTTTGCAATAGCGTTTGAATGACCTTTGCTTTGTGGTTGTCTGAGAAAATGTGACACACCTGGACAAACTCCCATAAATATTTTTTCTTAAATTCAAATCTTAATGTTAATCATTAGTATCTATTGTTTAATTTAAGCATTTGTTTATTTAATTTTATTACCGTGTTTAGAGAAAGTCTGGCATTTATAGTTGTGTGAACATGAACCGTGCATAAATTATAAAACTTGATGAATTAAAGAAAAGAAAATTCTTAGAGAAAAATGAAATGAATTATTCAGATTATATTGAAGATAAAAAGAAAGTTGAGTAGTGTTACGTCGGTGGCATTTATCTTTGGGGAATTTGTGTTAATTTAAAGTCCAAACAGTACAAGTTTGACGGTCATACAGTCCCTTGACATAGATTGGCCGTTTTAGATTTGATTTAGTATAGTTATCTATAATCTTTTGTTTGAAGAATATTTCTGTTGTCTGTCAGTTTGTATCCACGTCGAAAGCGCTTTAATATCAGATTTCACAAGCAAGATAATGATTGATAAATTTATTGTTTTCTGCGAACACTGTTACCATCTGTAGTGTCTTGTCAGCAATATCTTTTGTGAAACGAAATGCTTGAAAAAATGAATTTCATTAATGAGAGGATCAGCTTTTATGAGGCCAAAGATCGAAGGTCACGTTGCGTATTAAATCCGGATTGACACTTCTGGCGTTTTCTGGAAAAAATCCATCAATCCAGCCGCGACATCCATTTTAATGAATATTATAATTAGCATTTCCGCAAACCCCCTCTTTTTGTCCTTTGGCGTCATAAATCCATCGATCCATTAATTAGAAACAAGTATTGTGTATGTGTGTGATTTTCCAGCTATAAGTCATGTCTAAATTCAGAATTATGACACAGATGTCCTATAAAACTTTGACATCGTCTTGATGTCATTAAATATTTTAAATAATACCATAAATTATATCCCTTCCTTTCGTAACCGAGAAATTTTCTTCATATGTGTCTGACATTTTAATTGCGGATGCAGAGGCGTAGACAACACTATTGTAAAGGGAGCACCGACGATTGACGTTTTTTACAAGCACCTTGCTTCTTAGGCATGCTCTTCAATCGACTAAAAATATATTTTATGGGAGGATTAGTTGAAAGCATTGCCGCAACGACGCTTTTGCAACTGAATGCCACCGAACTGAATCCTCGTCAATTCAAGCACAACCATAAAATGTTTTATGACATATTCAGTTTTATTTACTTTTGTTTTTACTGCACTTTCACTTCTTGTTATATTTTTTCGAACGTAAATTGATCTATAAACAATAAAACATTTGTTGCCGTTTAACCCATATTTTTGATTTTATTTGACAATGTCGAATCAATTTTTTTCTAATTTTTAATGCTGATGCTTTTTATGTGCACTACCTAGTTTTGTGGCAGATTGTTAGATAGGATCCAGGCCGCACGGATAAAGGTTTTTTTTCTTGCTGATCTGTGACATTTGCTTAGTCGCAAATCTTCCAAAGTCAGCGAGTAAGACAGCGCCTTGAGTGATTTACGTCGGAAAGGGACATCTTGTATCCACGTAACACGTTCCAAAAGCACTTTTCCAACTCGCATCACCGCCACTCTCATCATTTATCCAGACCGATTTTACCTACGCATCAAATGTAGGAAAATTTACGTAATGTAATTGAGCGTGTAGTTGTAGTCGGATAAAACAAATTTGTAACATGTCAGAATTTCTTGGATGAAAAAAAAAAATAGCCACAAATTGAAGATTTATAATCTTTTTAATTCGTCTTTTGTGTTCCCCTTGTTGCTTTTACATATACCTGAATCGAATTGTAAAGAGAGGTAATTCTGGAAACCGTTTGTTACAGCACGCTTCGTACCCTCTTGCTCTTGTACTAGTCGATACTGCGGGCTTTTGTGTGGGATCAAAGAATAAAAAAACTCGCAGATTTTGATTACAATTTTATAATTGCTGTTATTCAAAAATAATTTTTCCTAACAAAATGTTTTCTTTTTTTTTTCAGGTAAGCATTCCATTGAAGGGAGCGATCTATGTCGGGTAATAGTAAGTCGTGCTTTTATTTCGTCAGTCAAGGCTCTCCACGCAGTGTTAGTTCTGTGTTCGGGCTCCGCTTCACGCCAAATCACAATGACTGACAGGAATCGAGATTTATTGCTCGTTTACTTTACTAATAATTCATTTTTCTTTTGACACGAATAGAACAAAGGCTCACGTTTGGGTGCCTGTTTTGCACAAAATTCAGCCTCGGCAACGGTTTCAGCTTTCTCTAATGGCGAAAACATAAATTTTACGCTTTTATCGACAGAACTGCAACTGGCATCTTTCTAATATTGCCAGTATCATCTATAGATCATGCAGGTCTCTAATTAGTTTGCTGTTCATAAATAGTTAATGAAACAAACGTATTTGTAGTATAATGTGTTTTTTGATGTTTATTTTTGTTTTCATCGTTGCAATAATTATTCTGTGAACTACAATAACAAATTACATAATTAATAATTTAATAATATTTTGCGTACAGAACGTGCAATGTGATTTGTTCTGTAATTAACCATTAGTTTGTCGGTTTGATCAGCGACGCATAAAATTGCATTGTTTAAATCGTCGAAATGACGTGCAGCCACCATGTGTTCATACAAAACTGTTTCCTACAGGTTATATTTTGTTCATTGATTCATCAAATTCGATCAAATTAACAAAGAAGTCGAACAAAACGGTGCGGATTTATTAGGCAAATGTCAAAAACATTCATTAATACTATATACTTTATTCTATTACTGAAAAAAGGTTTATTTTTTTTTGAGTAAAATTAAATTAAGACATTTTCTATTTGGGATTAATAATTTTGTAATCTACGAGACACAAAAGGCAAACTTCTGTTTTAGCCTATGGCGTTTCGTTTCAAAGAAACTGAAACATTTGATATTCAAAGAAAATAATTGAATGCGAAATGTATTTCTTAAACTTCATCAACATTTTGTGTGTTTATTTCTACTGACATCTCAATAACCTAAATGTACAAAACATTTTTCTACTTTTTCTTTGATGTGTATTTACTGTAATTACACCAATTTTTTTGTTGTTTTTTATTTGTTTGTACAGTTATTTTTTGTTATACATTATCAAAAAAATAAACAACAAATAATATGCAATAAACTGTTAATTTATGGGGAGTTAAAGAGGAGATCTAAAGATATAGACTAATTATATAGTAAAATAATTACAAAACAAATTGACTTTACAGTAAATTACTCGTCTATAACATTATAAAATTAGTAATAAATTTTATAACCGTTAAATATTTATTAAAATTTTGAGATATTAATGGTGAACAATTACAACTTTCAGTAAGAATAACCGATAATGATAGATCAAAAGTGATTATTATTTAACTTGGAAAAGCTCATGTCATTTTGTTATTTATTTATCATTTAAAATAATGTAGAAAAACATATTTTTGACATGGAAGCATTACTCTTTTGACAGTCATAATTTTTGTTGACGTCGTAGCTTGTGTGTACTGCAGTCGTCGATATTGAAATAATGATTGACCGTCAATCATGATTCATGCAGATTATTGGTCATGATAAATATGTTGACGTGGGCATCGTTTCTGATCGCGATATATTTTATTTACGACATTGATTGAAAAATGCTGTACACTCATTACGACACTCCATTAGTCATGTATTTCAAAAGCCGATTAACCGTATTACACCAAAAAATCCACTGAAACTTAGTCGAAGACAATAATTGTCGGCATTTTTTCGACATCATTAAATCTTCAATTTAATTTCGTTATAATGACCGTGGAGGAATTCACACGGACTCGCTAATCGCGACTGGTTCTTGGCTGATGGTAATTGATGTCGGATGCGATTTATGTTTCCGCCGTTAGGGCTACGGATCAAAATTTCAAAATTTTGAAGGAGAGCATTAGGCTATAAATCTGGCTGGGAGAAGAAAAAACACAACTGTATGCAAATAAGTGGTGAGTCGGATGGCGGCAGCAGACTGAAGGGGGGAGGACGTACAACCAGCCGGCCCTGTGATATATGGGGCACCGGGTGTCAACTGAGTGATGCATGGAGACCGGCATCTCGACGGACCGGCCCCGATTTGCCCCCCTTTTGCCCCAGCAAGAAATACAACAACACTCAACGTAATTGGAAAGCACAACGTCTAGCAAATAACTCACAAAGCATACTTAAAATTTAAATTTAATTCACACTTCTTAAGAAGCTTTCAAGAGTGGTTGCGGCATTCCACCTTTGATATTTTGAGCACGTGATGTCATTGCTGTCACTTGTTTAATGATCATACTCGACAGATTACATTAACTGAAATAGATATGCAACTTAAGTAGGGAAGTTGGCTTAAGATGTCTAAAGACTTTTTGATATAGCTGGATCGTTGGCACTTTGCTGGAGAACCATAATTGGCACCACTAACCATTTTTTAACATCGAGAAGATGTAATTTGGTTTAGGATTTAATATATCGTACACTACACCTTTGCAAAGTTGTAAATTTGTAAATGATCGGAATCGAAAGCGGTTCATATAAATATTAAGTTTCTTTCGACTGTCAGAATATTGTTAATTTCCCAAAGTTTTTTTGTTTGTTTCCTCCCACAGCCAAAAAATTTATGGGATATTGTCCGTACAATATTTAAACTTCTAATTATGAAAGTGGGTAATAAATTTAGAAACAATACTGCACTGTCTGAAAATAATGAGACCATCTGTCTGTAATTGATGGAATTAGTCGCCCGTGACGTTCTTCCATCCAGCAGGATCGTAGTAAATTTTTCCGGTGATGTAGTTGATAATATCTAAGCGTCGATATTTTTTCCTCTGTTTTATTAATTGAAAACGTTCTCTTTGTGGCGATACCAATTACGAATCCGAGGTTTTTGACGTGAACGCAAGTTGTCTAAGTCAGCATCAGAAAGCGAATATGGATATCAGGGTATAAAACGTTAACAGAAAGGGAATTGTACGAATCCATCTCGAGCAGATAGTCACCCTGAGGCCTTGCGCATCATAGCGCGTCTCTTGTAAATGTTAATCCAACCCAATTTATTAATGACAGGTCAAAAATAACTGAACTGGCCCGGGGCTGAGTCTTTGTGCGCTCACTGCTCAGAGCTGACGGCTTCATCATCGATATTCATGCCCCGTCTTTGAACATTTTAATAACACGCCACATCTCTCGACTATATCTTTGAAATTTGATGTGTCAAAAACAATGACCAGCCACAATGCATTAACAATCACATCAAATAATAACCACGTTATTGTTAATTTTCGCCATCGGCTTCGATTTCAAACAAAAACGAACGAATACTGAGGGATGGACACTCTTCGACAATGATAGCTCACGTCTGTCCCTCGAGCATTCCGCTGAGAGCTATACGCAAATGGAGAGATATTTCTTCCATTTCCACACTCGCTCTTAATGCTCTCATCAATCCATCACGTGGACATCGGCCACTCACTGTCATTTGGCAACATCAGGGAAAAGAGAAACGCTATTATTCATATCTCTTCGAAGCTTTTAAGGATATTACGTGGATCCACAACGCGTCGAAAACACTTTCGCAACCTACCTGATGCTTCTTCACCAATCTCTAACTGTTGTCTCTGATGGCGGTATCCAAATCGACTTCACTGAAACCAATAAAAACTATAACAATTAAATTGTAAGATTTGTGAGCCGTAAAATCGATGCAGGTGCGTTTAGTCATTAACTGACCTCTAATCAACATCACGTAATGCCAGAAGCTCGTTTCATTCCACTCTGTTTGTGGTAGTTTTAAGCGGACATGGTTATGACTCAATCTGCATAAACTACAATAAATATACTTTATTTTACAAGACGCTTCCAAATGATTTTCTATCATTTCTAACCTCTAAGAATCATTGAGTCTGTCAGAATCTCAATTCAATTAAAATCTATCCAACAACAGTCATTATACATAATCATAATTTTTTTTTCCTCAATTTTATGTCTGCGTTTTTAATGAAGGCACTGATGCAGGTACGTACATTCAATAGCTGCATCTTCACTAAAAGTAATGTTAATGTTGCGATTAACTGTAAATGCAGTGAACTTGAATGCATAACACGGAAAATTACAGGAATTTGAATTGCTATTCAATCACTGTGTACATTCTGTGTATAGATCATTTAAGTAATGATCCAGAAAATTGATGCCTGACGATTCAGACTTGTCTGTTACTACATCTAATAGTTTTTGACTGAAAAGTGTTTCTATTTGACCATGAGTCTACCAAAAATGAAATAGTGAACAATTTATGGTTATCTTTAATCGACTGCGTGATTTTCCAAGTAAAAATGGTCATGGAAGATGCAATAAAAATTGCTAATCGTTTTGAAACAACAGTGTTTGTATGTTAATGATGATGCGAATCACATTTCTGATGGTGGTGGAGCAGTACGGAGCCGGCTGTCAGTATTAAAAAGACGAACGATCTGGCAGTTGGTTGACGGCATCATGAGGACGTTCCGGGCAGATGTGTGAGTGTGTGGGTGCCCGTAAGTCAGGGTGGGGCCGCGGGTTATAGCGGGGGACTGTAGGTCTTAAAACTGTCACTGCTAATGGCAGATATCCATCAAGTCATTCAATCACCATCATACAGACATGAGTCACCGTTAGGCCAGAGGTGAACGATCACCCGAAGCTACCGTGCGCTTCCCAGGCGCCTGTGATGCCACTTAGCGGCTACCGCAAGGGGTAAATGAGAAGCATCGCTCAACAGATATGAGGTTTTTATGTTTAAGCCGATTGATGACAGAAATCAATCTTTGACCTAAGTGGCGACAGGAAACTAGTTTCTGTATTTTCTGTGGTTTACATTTTGAATATTCGTTCGCTTTCACAGCACACTCTTTAGTATTAGACAACGTGAGTTCAGTGTTAGATTATCTGGCCCGCTGATCTCGTCTTGTGTAATGCCCACTATTATTACTCTTCATTCACAGACCGGTATCTTCCGAGATCAACAGATTACATTTAATATTGTTTGGGTCGCTCATCTTTGTAGTTTGCGCTTCAACAGATCTCAATCCGGCCATCTGTCCTGTCTGTCATTCAAAAGACGCTTAATTCGATTTTAATTATTGTTACTGTCATGCTTTTCATGTACCTACTTGAAGATGACGGCGAAATCAAATTTGGACGCGCGAATCTTTTGTATCCGATCGGAAATATAATAGTATTATTTATGGGAGAGTGTTTCTTCGAAAGCAACTGTTCGCTATACCGACTGTTGTTGCATATTTCGAGGGGTGTGAAGTACAAATGCGCCCAAATTGTCATAGAGGATTTATCTGCAGTTCTTTGATTTATGGCGCGACATTGTTGTCCGTCTTTTGGCAGCAAAGGGCTACAATGGCGCGACATTCATCATACACACCACTCACTAAACTTTGCACTACTTTATATAATATCAGTCGCAGTTGTCGGATCATAAATATGTCTGGCGATTGCGAAAAATCGACTACACTGTAAAAACGTCAATGTTAATTTGTTCATGCGAAACGAACCAGATGCCTTGCTTTATTAAATTTCTAACCTGTAATTTATTGGCACTGAATGATCGCATGGAATGTTTACCTTTATTGCACAATGTACCTCATTCCAAAAAACAAAAAAAAACTTACGTTTTTTTTAAAAACCTTCATGTTGAAAAGTTTGAGTTAGTCCTGTCAGAAACTCATTGCTTGTCGGAAGACGATTGCGATTGCAATGCCATGTACTGGACTAAAACAAAACTTTTCTCTATTATATGGAACCTACCCGAATGACAAGTGTCAGCGAACATTATTACACGAGCGCCATATCATGTCTCTTTTCTTGACAGCTGGAAAAACTGACGTGGCCGATAAAGATGAAGAAGATGAGACAACGAGGAAATAAGTTGCTACTATGCCACGTCACTATTATTCATGCAAATGTTTGGTTATGTTCTAATTCTCATTTAAGGACAAAGATTGCTTTTGCCATGTAATTGAATTTTTCTGTATTAGAGCAATTTGAACATGTTTTTCTATGTAATACACATTTCTGTAATTATTCAATTATATTTATTGTTCAATTTTATTGAATTAATTAATTGAATCATTAATATTATTGGCACATGTTGCTGCAGAAAACGGGAATGTAATGAGAATGTCTGCAGACTGTCTTTTCCACTAAAATTAAAAAAATCGGTATAATTAATCCGTGGATCATTAAATTATTTTGTATGGACTCTAGGGATAGTTCTTTCTTTTTTAATTGCTTGTCGAGCTGTTTTACAAGATCACTCCTGTATTAAAATAATTCCAAATATGGATAATTCCTGCAACTAAAAGTAGCATTTATGATAAACTGATTATACAGTACAAATCTTGTCAGTGTCGTTTACATAATTACGTGGGACTACAACGAAATTTGATCATGTCCATGTTCTTGTCAGGCTTGATTTATATAGAAATAAAATGAATTTGATTTATAAAATACGTGACATGTCAGAAATCTATAAAATATTAGAGAAACTCAATTCACTTGGGATTTTTATTGTTATTCCATGAAAATGTAAAAGTATACATAATTGTGGTTATTGTTTGTCGAATGATTTATGCAATTTCCTGCATTTACAATTTTTTCGTGTCTGAAAGTGTCGAGCTTTTGCTGACGGCTTGGACGTGCACATATGCCTAATGTTTTTTCCATTTTGTTATAAGAAAGGACAATGTTCCGGTGTGTTAGAAGGCGTTGTTGATCTTAAACAATGCATATAAGTTTGCGAATGAATGATCGATGCCAAACTAGGTATGTGATCCATCTTGTCAGAAGCACTACCTTAGTTATATCAGTCACTGTCCAATGTCTCGTCAGTCGTCAGGACACATCTCGTCTCTCGCTCTTATAATCAATACAGTGTGACGGACAGGATCGCAGATTGGCATTCTCCTCTCTTTTTCTTCCTTCCATCCTTCGGCCTCAACTCATTAGGTCTTAATATTCGGTTACAATTCACAATTTTTACCAGACGTGTATCATTATAAATCAGACAAATGTAAAAAACACGTTGTGAGGTCGTGGAAAAAAACGAAAAAAAGGGAAATTTCTTTGTCTACTTTCAAGTTGAGAAAGAAAGCTGCATAATCGGGGTGTCTTCGTGTGGTCGATTTCAGTGCGGATTAATTAAAATTGTCGGCACGCAGGGATGTTTTTATACGATAATCGACTAATGGCCGTGTAAACAAGCATGACGTAACGCCGTGATTGAATTTGCTTTTGGGTTTAACTTTCGTAAAATTATGCAAAAGCATTCATTGATCAGAAGCCTTAGTAGAAACTAACTGATTGTAGGTATTAATGAAAAGTTTGCCTGACATTTTTCACATTCTTAAAAACACCATTCTTGATTCGCTGATTACAATAATCAACACGAAGAGCTTTTCTGATAGGTTAATGGAGCTTTAAGCGTGACGTAACGCACTTGATTAAATTATTCTTTTCATTGCCACCTGTCTTCTTAAGAAATATAACCAAATGTGATTTATGATAACCATATCCAATACGATTCAATACAATAATTGAAAAATATTTTATGGTCTGTTTTATTATTCTTTGATGGACTTGCGAATTGATTTCCTTCTAATTTATTAACCATAATTTTAAACATTGATGATGATGCTACTATTTTACAATTCTCAATTGATTCGTAATTTTTATTTTTTCTCAGAAATATGAATATTTTGTACGAGTAGCACGTCGTCTCTTCAGTCATATATCAAAATACAATGGTGCACGTAAAATAAATCAACAGGGCTACCAACATTGCAAGCAGCCACACACATAGATGCACGTTTTCGCTGATAAGTGACACCTGTTGGAATTGTAAATGCATGTTGATAATTCAGTCGCGGTACCTCCTTTTTGCCAAAGAAGTAGAGGAGAATAACACTGCATGCAAAAATCTAACAAGGAAGAAATCTCGACAATCTCAGTTATATAATGTTATACAGACGCCCTAATTATTAGAGTGTAAGAAGTTGACTGGACATGACTTCAATGCAGTGTTGTCATCTGCAAGTGACATCGTCTTGTAAGAATTCGCGAGCCGATGCATTCAGTCATACTCAGAGGTCTGAGAGATAGCCTCGACAGTTCGTTTGGCTCTCGATAATGGCCTAAGGGTTGGATTGGAGATGTCACATAATAGACTTCAAAGCGAATGATAACCAACTACTAGTGGCTACTTTTGAACGATTTCTTACAAATATAAATTGCGTTATTGGAACAAATAAAATTGGAAATTGTTTGTAATTTTGATAATAATATTTATGCAGAAAGGGTGACATCTTTTTTTGCTTTTTTTAATTTTGATTATTCGTGCTGTCGGTTCCGGTCTAACAGATTTTACTATCCTTTATAATGAAGCTTTTGCAAAGTTTAGACTCAGATGTGTTTTCGTTGCAGTTGATATTACTCTGCAAATTTGAGCGTATTGCCTGTGTAAATGTAAACACTAAAATAAATCCAAACCAGTTCATCTTTGATAAAATATTGATATTTTTCAAATCTTTTTTGAATAGTAAATTTTCTTGTTTGGTTCGTCGCGTGTAAATATTCCAAGTCGAAGCGGCTAATATATTTTTAGCCATCTGTTTCTTTTTTCTTGGTTATATCGAACGAGTTTCCATTTACCTGGTGTGACAGGCAAGGGCAGCGCGTCACCGTTTAGATGGATGGTTCTGCGCAACCATTATGATGGACAATCTATCAATCAACTAGTCGCTAGTCATGACGCTTGACGTCTACCCGGTTACCTGTTATCAGACCCAAACTATATGACGTACTAGTTCTTGTAACGTTGAAGAATTTTAAAAATTATTTCTTCCTTCAACTTCGACGTTTTATGGACAATGCCAGTCATCGTCACGGTTGACAACCTGAGTCGTTGCTGAGAGATCGAGTTGTTTTTGATATCGAAGAAGGTTCACTATCCTGTGGCGGTCTTTTAGATGTTCATAAACGAGTGACATCATCAACGATCAAGTTGTCGGTGATTTGTGATTTAGGACTGATTCGATTGCTAGGTTGTCATGAAGAACATCTAAGGCTGACAACGTGACTTGCACGAACTCCATCTGTACATTAATTGTTCTACGATCGAACCACATCTGTCTATCAAATAGACTGATTCCAGACACACTAATCATGTTATTTTCTTTTCTCTTGTCTGGATGTATGTGGTTCACGCAACAGATTAATCTTCATTATTTTAACTTACCATTTGACTGATTAAGTTTTCACTGAACAACGCGCCGGAAGACAGCACTGTTAACCTATTCATTTCACTCATTGGAAAAATAGACAGTTTTGCTGAAATGATTTATTCATTATTTTAGCAACTTTTATCACATTCAACCGTTATTTGACCTGCAATTAATAACCTCGATGGTTCTAAAATGTGGGCGGCTTAGTTGCTGTTTGCATTGCCAAATTTATTCAGAAGTAATGACTCTATCTGGTAAGCGATCTTTCAATCAGTCTGTAACTATGAATATATTGTAAATTCCATCACTGATTCATCAGTTGACGTTAGATGAGCTTTTAGGTGTTGGAAATTAAAAGTGCTATCAGCAGTGAGGACGTTGTCATTTGCAAATGAAATTAGGTGTGGGTGAAGGCGAATCAAGTATATTGTCGCTTAGCGTAAAAGCAAAGGAAAAAGCATGGCGTTAAATGTTGGCCCCTCCGAACAATAATCCGTATCCGTCCGGCGACGCGGCCTCCTTCTATATAATAAAGTGGTTCGTAAACATAACAATAGCATCAAGAGTGGCTTGGTCGGTGCCACATCAGCGGAGGTGGTGGTAGTAGCGATAGGGAAAGACTATGGAGGGTCCTGGCCGGGCCATTTGCCGGGTAATTGCGTCATTTGGATGCTGATACCCGCAATACACGTATTGGTGTTCGTCCAAACGGCACACACAATACCAAAGTGCTTCGTTCAGCCTCGTATTTGTTTAGGATTACCGCTTTGTTTATTCTTTCCTTCTTTTCTTGTGCACTTTGCATGTGAGATGGCCACGTCACTTAACCTTCTGACAATATTTGATTCTACACCGGAAGGGAATTACCTCTCCGAGCAACGTCAGGTATATTTCCAGATTCGGGAATTTTCAATCTCGTCATTTCGACCATATGGGGTTGATGGTTTTTCGGTTGATTGTTTCAGGAGGATATTTAAACATCAATCAATGTCGATGAAGAAATGCAGCCGTGGACTGCTACCGTCACATCACCAACTATGTTTTATTAATATTGCGTGTAAATCAATCACTTTGGATCAAACGGAAATATTTAAATGATTTACTTTGATGTATCAAACTACTTTGAGACAAACGACAACTTAACTAAGGATAAGGAAATCAACAATAATTGTTAGAAGAACAAACAGTTACAATCTCGATTCTTTATCTCATTATCTTGGTTTCGAGCATCCTTCTATGCTTGTGGACCAGAACAGACTTATTAAAATCGTATGAGTATGGTCGTTATTACAGAAAAAAAATATCAACTCTATGGGCTATGTGCAAATTAGTAGGCATGTTTTGCATTTGCAACATACCAAACACACAGTATAAAACACTGGAGGCCGGAAATCGAAAGAGGAGTAAATCATAAAATCCAAATTAGCATTGTGCAGAGAGCAGAGAATATAATGATATCGCAACACGACTGTCCATCATGTTGTGTATTTAAATAAACTGTTCGGTCCAGCTATGACAGACGCATATGTCGTAAACAATTATTTATTGCGCACCTTGTATGTCTATATGTGAATATTTATAGTGTTTAATTATTAATTACGATGACAGACGAGGATTTTCCGTTAATGACAGAGACATATATGCTAAAACTTAATTGCTCACATCGTATTTATTTGTTTGTTTTTTCCCTTATATCTCAGGGTTGATTTTTAAGGAGTTGTTGGACTTACGGGTGGCATACGTTGTTTCTTCTAATGTACTGAAGCATGGATAATAGCTGCATATCAAGCCTCACGTTATTGGTCACGCCAATATTCACAAGAAATTATGAAATCCCACACCAGACGGTGTCATATTACCAATTTGTACGAACGATTTTATAAGTATACAAAAAGAAAAATTTGGACATTGATGCAATGTTAAATTTTGGAATTGAGATGCGTTTTGTATTTTATCATAAATCACAACATTATTAACAGTGAACAAAGCAAAATCATCGAACGGTCATTCCGGCAAATAGTTACGAATAATCCCATAATTCACTCGAAAAGGAAAGGCAAAAACATAAATTTGTTACGAAATCTTCTCAGTTGGATGAATGCATCCGGAACATAATAAATAGGTGTACGACATATACCCAAACGGACACTAAAATTGCCCCTGATACAAACACTATTAAAACGAGTAAAAGAAACGCAAGATAAACTTGACTATATGACTGCATTTTTTACTGGCTTTCGCCTATAGAAAACGTTAGTAGAGTTAGCACTTTGTCTTATTGAAGTCCATCTCGTTTGGTTTTACAGCAAGCACAACCACTTGAAATGCTTGAATGTGCTTTTCTACTCTTCATTATAAAACACTGCATTGTATTTCAGGGAAAATGGGGCTACATAACACTATATAAAGCTCACTTGCTCGCAATAATACTCTCCAAGAAAATTGGACCGAAGTGGACCTGCGGAATAATCGTTTGACAGGGTTGGCTCCGCCACCAGACCGTTTAAACGCCTGCTAATTATTCACTATTTTTACTTGACATATTTGCTGTTTAACTAATTTCAAAGACCAATTTTCCGATTGTCGAAATTTCTAGACATCTAAACAAGTGAACTGTCCGAACAGATGTTGCCTTGTCTTCTCTTAATAATTTAATAAGCTTATATTGTGTCAACTATTAATAGACACTCTTTGGTGGCGATTGCTCAGCCAGCTCCAAGGAGACATTTATCGAGCCAAAGTTACATAAAGTGTCGCGATAAACGCATTTGATCTCCTTATACCGACTCTGGTAAGTTTCCGGTGTGCGAACAGCACAGGTGTCCGGTTCTGGCGACGGCGCGAATGGAAAAGCCATCGGGGCTTTGTCAAAAACTTGTAAATTATTGGCGTTCCGATTTGAAAGGTCTGACTGTGTGTGTGAGTGGCCGAACTTTGTACAATGAAGCTGATGAATCGCTCTGGTTGAGTGATTTATGTCGGTCACAGTAAATTGTGTGTGAACTGAATAGCGTGTAGTCGCTCACGTGGCCCAATATAATTCTCTTCGTTGCCCCTAAGTAGGTAACTGACTAGATGCATGTTCACATACGCCTAAATACCTAATCCCATTATATTAACCCTCTATAAGGAAGCTAACGCCGCCAAAAATCGTTATGTCATGTCATCAACATTGCAACTTTCTTCACTTAGACTTACGCAATTTAGAGCTATCATTTATTCTGTTTGTGCGTTTGTGCTTTCATGATTGCCATCCAACTCGTAGATTGAAAACTGTTGTCGCTTGAGCCGGTGAGTCAACTTTTAATTGACGTTACCGCATAAATATAAACTAGCCCAGTGTAAGCAATAAATCGTCACCACATAACGGACAAAAATCATCTTTCTCCATGCGTTGGCCGTCAATCATGTCGCGCTTTGATCAAGATTCCTGTTATGTTGTTTCGTGTGATTGATTCATGGCTCACACGTGGAAGAACTCTTACAGGAAGATGATACTTAGAATAGACGAGACAGTTTTGGCTTGATGCTTCGACCACGACGATTGTTAATAACGTCGAATTAATCTAAGTTGATCATATATTTTCTAATGATCGGCCAACACCCTTGCTCGGACTATTTATAAATGAGGAATTATTTCGATGTCAATTAAGGAGAGAAATAGTCGTATGATGTGCACACGCTCTTCTTGCTATGTCGGACAATGTCGGTGATGAGGGCTGACGAAGTTACAATTTGACAAAGTGGAAATACATGTGGAGGTTTGCAAAATTATAAATAGATGTCGAGCGACTGAAGCCAAAGGGTACGGAAATTTATAATCGTACGCTCGAACTGATTTTGAAGGGCTGTGAATGATATAAATTTGAAAGGACATAAACAGGGTCACCAAATCTAAATGATACTACATAAATGCAACAGTTTTTGGAGCTATTAATTAAAATATGTTCAAGACAATACTATTTCTTCGTGTAGTTCCAATAAATAAACTTTCCAAATATCCAACAAAACCATCCGAATAAGTAAAAAAAATAACATTCCCAAACGAGCAGAATCGAAAATAATTCAGTGTGTGGCTGGATGATTCGGGTCCGACGTTGGTTCGTGATTTATTCCATATGTTTGTTAGCATTCGTTGGACGAAAAGACGAAGAAAGGACGTCCAACGACGGTGCTGCACTTCTGCAGTCTGCAATATGTTCAATAAATTAACGACAACGATCGAGTTGACCTTCGCTGCAGCGTTCAGAAATGCACAATATCAGAAGATCTGCAATGGTCGCGGAAAATAAGTGCACGCCCATTCTACTCGTCCTGCTGGTCCTGCTGCCGTTGCTTATGGTCTAATGAATTTCTTCTACGGACACGTGTTGATGCATTTAATATTTATTATATTCATGAATTCCTTCTCTTTTCAAAGCCAGCAAAAATTTTAATCGACTGTTCTCAATTATAGCCCGCTACATCCCCATGACGGTAATCATAATTTCCATATAAAGCATACCAAAAGAGCGACAGCGTACGATGCTCTCCTCAGCTTTTTCGCTCGCACTGTTCGTACAGCGTGTGTGTCTTTGTCTGGAGTACGGTTTTAACAGTGAGTTGATAAGTTGACAAGCGGTTTTATAAAGTCTGCAGAACAACGTCCATCACCATCTCATCTGCCATCTTTGTTCTAAGTGACAACCAGAGTGACAGCTTTGTCCCGAAACAGAGTGGAATTTTAATTCAGTCTCGATAGTCGATTCATCATTTAATGGAAGACATCCATTCTGCTACCCGTCTTTGTTTAGGGTTAACTTGTGGCTTTTGCATTAAACATTCACATGTTCACAGCGATAATTGTTTCGTAACGGGAAAAAGTTTTTTTGGTATTCAGCCGGTTACGGTTTCGTGTCACTTTCACACTGGAGAAACCAATGATGGACGTATTGATTGGCTTCATCAGCAGTGACAAAAGAGAACCAATTTAAGTTTTTTCTTTTCATTTTACTGAAATTGTAAATAATGTGAGCGACTTGACGAACAACAAAAGCAAGAAATATTGTTAATCTATCGATAATCCATTAAAGTGTCTTTGCTTGAAGCGCACAATTTGAGATTTCTTCAGAAAGTAAGTTTTATGTGCGTCATGGGGAGCGTAAAAATTGAGGGGTTGTAATATGCAGTGATACGGCAGGTGAGGGGTAAGCCGCCCCCGAGGACGAAGTGGCGACTCGGCCCGTCTCCTCGATAAAGCACCCTGTGTGCAGTCAGTACAACAAACTCATACTCGTAGATCTTTTCTCAATGGCTAACTCCCACCACCCTAGACACGATCCATCCATCGGAGATTCGTGCCGTCTTCGTCTGTGACGTCGCGACGATCATGTCTTTCCTTTTCTTTAACAGCCTTCACTCTAAAAGCATGCACGCGATATATAGAGGGACATTATGTCAAGGGGAACAGATGTATAAAATAAATATCCGCGCTGTATGCGCCACGACGAGAGCCATGATTCCGGAATCACATAAATCAGGGCTGCTGGCTCGACTCGGGGGCGGCGGACCCCAGCCGTAAGGGTTGCACGATCAGAAGCGAACTGTCTTCGCCTAGAGCCGGCGATAATTGGCCGACAATTTCGAATTCATTACTTATGCGGCGGGATTACACTAACACATTTTTCAACAACTTCACAAACTTTTGCCTTGCTGAACAAAACGAATGACATGGAGAAATTTGTCGACAACTACAAGAAAAATCGATCAAAAGACAGCTTTTGTTCTTTCTCTATATTACAACTAGATTAGATAACTATTTATAAGAATTAAACTGCGGATTCTTGAGCTATTAATTCAACATTGAAGCGCAATTTAAAACAAAATATAATATAACGTGGATGGAAGTTTGACTTGCTGCCATTTTCGCCAACATTGCAATAATGGGACATTAATTTGATATATGAGCGGGCGGTTATCAAACCAATATTGGTACCCCATGAAACGACACTGAATTGCCCATAAATATAAGCCCTAAGTCAATATCACGTGACGCTTAGTCTCTACTCTTAGGTCGATATTTCAATGGCACTATACTTATTGATGAAATTTCATTAATTTTATACGCGTGATTGATTGTCAAGAAAGATGGAAGGAATAAGTGTCGTGGGTGAGAATCCGCCAATCAAACTTCAGATGATAATCGCATTATTTTCATATCGATTGATAACAATAACAAAAAAATTTCATGGAAAGAATAAAAGTAATTGTACTCTAGTCTAAAATCTATAGATTATTATCATTAAATTCCTCTTTTTTTTGTTTCAGGTAAGTACTGCTAATATATCTAATGAACCACGGTGGGTAAGTTTATGCTGGAACAGAATTCGGGACGAGTAAATAATGTTGCTGGTCTTGAAAAGACATAAACTTCTTCTGTGATAGGAGAAATGCCATTTAGAAGTAGTTATGTAAATAAGCCAAGTAAGAAATTTAGAAAAACACAACTTATACTAGTTTTTCCAGAAGATTTGATATAATTCTAGATCTGGAAGTTGTAATTTGAAAAGATCTATTCAACTTTTTTGAAGTGGAACTTGAAAAAAGTATATTTCATCTGTTAATTTATCTTTATAGTATGGTTTTCTTTTCGTGCGTCATCATCGTGCATGGTATTTTTTACCATATGTTTTCCGAAAACGTAATAAATAATAGAAAGAATGCAGGCCTCCATGGTCTCTGTCGAACTTATCCTCTCGATTCCACAAAGAACAACAGACATCAAGAAGTAAAGTTACGATCGATGAGTGTGTTCGCCGTCAGTACAACTTTCCGTGGAATTTATTATTTATAGATTTGTTTATTCCCAACAACTTTCATATTCTTTATCAAATATAACGTCATTAATATGTCACCGTTACTGCTGATTTCTCAAAAAGACAAGACGAATGTTGATGTTTCCTCAACGTTAACATCCATATATCAATACCCACGCTGAAATTCGTTGGCCGCACCTGTCAGGTGATAAGGGGCGGAAGGGGAAGGATGAGATGACACCCTGTCGTCAACTGTGACCGACGCCGAATTAATTAAATGGATTCTGGTGACAATGAATCATGTATATGTGTGCCCCAATTCCACTACCTACAGTTCTGGATATCTTTGAAAATTGCCGATTGAATTATCATCAGCCACTCCCAATCTTCGTACATTCATTTTAACACGTCCTCCATTAAACTTTCGTGTTTGTAGTAAGTGACAAAAAAGGTCACTTTAGTCAGTTTTAACAGGTCCACGCATTTACTTGTTCGTGGTCGTAAATGCTGGGAAAAGCAACCGCATCCACTCGATCCGATAGTAAAATCGAAACGGTATTTATACGACGTTCCTTCCAATTTTATCGACAGCATGTCGCATTTGATGGTCATATCATCAAAATGTCGGATTTTCGGTAGGACATGACGGTTTCTTCTCTTCACTCACGTTTCCTGACTACGATTGACAGGTTATTTAAGTTTCTCCAACGCCACCAGACCGTGACAGAGTATGTGGGTACAGTCCACTCAAAAATATTTTAAATCTCTAGACAGTTCAGTCGGATAATTTGTGTCAATATGTCAACGCTGGTATTAAAAATCTTGAAAGTTATCGGTCAAGACAGAGCTCTTTATCGTTGTAATTGCAGCTTGGTGGTATTGCTACATCGTTCATAAATGACTTGAATAAACGTCCGACTAATTGCATGATTACACGTCAATTTTTCTCCCTTCTAGGGTTGTATAGAACGCTTGTTCCCCTTTCGTTTTTACTCTATCTATCTATTCATCCAACATATGTGCAGAAAAGCATCGCATTGTGAGAATGGTCTGTCTTAATTTCAGCTTTTTTTTTATCAAGTCAGGTATTCAGCATCGTCTCGTCTGTGTCATGTCTTGCGTGTGTCAGATTAGCGACATGACATGGTTGGCCGCCCGCGACTCGTTCATCATATTACCTGGGGACTTTTCAAGGACGCGTCATCTTTCGACTGTTTCTCACTCGTCACTTCGGTATAACGACCGATAAAGCTTGAAGAAGCGGCTGTAATGCAGTTATCGCATAACTTTACGTTCTTTTTCCCCGAAGGTGATTAATATGTTTTTTAGCATGTGATGCGGAGTAATGTAGTCATCGAGACCACCACGATTAATTTATTTAAATGGTTGATTTAATTTATTGGAAACTTGAAATAATAACGGTGATTAGAGAAACTTTACTTCTTTTTCTCTTTGGTTGATGCGGAAGATGCAAATTGTATCAGCTTCACCTCTAGCTTTTGATTGACCTTTCATTCGGACGTGTCGCCTAATGACCTTTTCATTTCTTTGTTGATCTTGCAAAATGTCTTCGGAATATAAAAGTTGATAAAGATCGTGGAATTTCTAATGGCAATTATTTATGGTTTCTGTTTTTCCCATCGCTATGACATATTGGTTGGAGAATGGGTGAAGTGAATGCGTCCACCTTCCATAAATCGTCACTCCAACCCACGTCCTCTATCCTTCTTCGAGATTGATTCGGTCTCATCGGAGCACCATTAGCAAGTCTAAAGCTGGACACACGTAATAAACCAACATAATCTGACATGAGTCCGATGCTTTATGGACACTTAAGGACAAGTTGAGCACTATTTATACACAGGTTTATGTACTCGTTATGCAGAGACGTACCGTAAAAATACGTACGAGATGTCTTGTTTATGTGACGGCTTAGCTGTCTTGTATTGAGTGTACTATATGGACATGCAAAGTACTACTTTATTGCACTTTATGAACGTTCTACTCCACCCGGTTACCGCACCAACTTGGAAAAGAAAAAACTACTTTTCCAAATCGGTACCACCAACACTCGCTGATGATGATGAGCCAAACGAAAGAAAAAGCCGCATTCGACGGTTAGTTTATCGTCGACACATGCAAATGTAATTATACTTACAGGTAAAAGAGACGAATTTAAAACGTCTCCGGAACGTATTTTACACAAATTATGTTCAGGTTATAGTCAAAACAAGAATGTAACGATACAGCACGATATAGGCACGACAAAGAAAGACAGACCAACACTCTGCTGCTTTTATAAGATACTGAAATAAAACACATCACCGTAAATTACCAGCTAGCTCACATCACTTTGGATAAAAACGCTATGATTAAAATTGACTATTAACATATGTCACAGCGTCTAACTTACGATGGATACGGATAACATTACGGCAAGGGGACGGCAGGGCGGTATTTATATAGCGAGGGACCTCTTGCAGTTCCCCGTGGGATAATAACCTGGAATTTATGGAGATGTTTTAATTAATCATAAGAAAAAAGAAAGCACAAGAATGGACAAACATCTCCCTTTTCATCTACAATGCGAAACTAATTTTTGGGACGCATGCCTTGTTTGACACGCTAGGTCTAGAATTATGAAACAATTAATTCTTCATTTGATAGGAAGGAAAATACATTAACGTCATTTTTTTTGGATATGAATAAAGTCTTTAAATGCATTAGCTTGGAAGCACCATCTGCTGGTATCATGATTTGATAATCAGGTTCTTGGCGATTGCTTGAAGAATTTCAAGCGTGCGATGCAGGTAGATCTTACCTTGGACAGATATGCAAAATGTGCAATACTTAGAGAAGAAGGTTTAATCGAATTACCTGTTGAGTTCCTGAGACGCTAATTAATCGTTGATATGGGGGATGTAGTAGATGCGGGTTTCTTTTATCAAAGTACAGCAATGTGTAAAAATATATATTCCTTTGAGTAAAATTTGATGGATGGCGCCGATTCTTCGAATTATAGTAACAAAAGAATGAAACATTTAGCCCGCATGTAAGACTATCGTGTAACAATGGAAGTCGACTTTGGCGAATTTGTCGTGTCGTTATCGGCAACATGTAACCATGAGAGACAGCTCGAAGAAAACAGAGTATACGTCTCGTGTCGGGTATAAATAGCGAGATAGATCAGAAAGTTCCCGAGTTCAGCCATCAGTTGATGGTGAAGAGAAGTGGGGTGGTGTATGTGTCGACTGATGACAGATTTATGTGGACAGGTTGCAGACGTGGCCGATACAACATTGGTCGCGTCGCTGGAGGCATCTCCATCCTCCTCCTCTCTCCCACTACCGCCAAACCACCGCCAACTTCTCGACGAAGTCGCCCCCAGATTGTACTTTGTTATATATGCTCCGCGTCTTCCGTGATAAACTGTCAGCGACAAACAGCTTCTTGCCGGTGTCCCTTCTCCTTGACTCGGCGCTAACTAAAGCGTGTCTTTCCTATCGTATTAAGTCATCGCGGTTTATGGCCCATGTGCATTCTGCAAGAAGATGCCTGTCCCAAGAACGTCTCAGTCCGGACCTGCACCAGACGTACGTCTCAACGCCATACGCCACTACTAATTCCACATTTATTCTCTTCAATTCACTGCACCGCAACTTTTCTCTAAAATTATTTTTAGAGTTATACATTTTCAGATCCGTAATTAAAATGTTTTTTCTGAAATCTCTAATTTACTTTACGGCGTAAGCTCCTTTAAAATTTGTACTAAAAAGTCGGGTCTCGTGGCATCATACCAATAATAAAAAAAAAAACCTCAAATAAAGCTCTACTACGTTTTATTACAACACATAACTTTGGTTTTATTCCATGAATTGGATTCTTATTTCCAAACAGAATCACTAACTATCAAAGCGTTTCGCTGACTGTTATTCCAAAATTGCTCATCTAATTAACATTTAACTTGTTGACAGAATCTAATTCCAATTAAATACAAGCACAAATGTACGGCTGTAAACTACATGGTAGTTGCTGATGAGGTAACAATAAATTACCCACTGTAGTAAAATCCCTAAATAGAGGTAATTTCATGTCTCTAACATTTATTCAATTTTTTGTATTGGACGTAGCAGAAGCGCGTAAAGCGGAGCTTTTGAGGCATTTTTCAGGCGCTTTATTTTTCGTTGACGCTGTGGAAACACGTGTATTAGAGAGGTTAATGCTTCCGGAATTGTATCGGATTTTCGCATTAAGTTTCGGGAGCGGTAGATAGTGCGGGGACGGCGGCGTCGGCGTCGTTCCCGAACGTCCTATAAACACATCGCTTGCCAGATTGAGTGGTGGCGGCGATGCGGCGGTTTGAGCACGTGTGGTTGAAGTTATATTCCATAGCGCGCGCGGATGAGTTGAAACTCTGCTGTGACATTTTTACTGTAAAAGTTGTTATTGATAGCCACCTCCATCTCCCAGACAATCACGTCGACGGTGGTGCGTTATTACGGACAGTCACATAGATCAAGGCGGTCGGAGCGGAAACCGTCACCCATAACTCCGCCACCGCTACATCTAATAATAAAGACCTTCGAAGCACACTCACACATAGACACAAGATACCATTTCATACGTCGCTGACACTAATGGGCTTAAGTATTTTATCAATTTTTATTGTTCTGGAACTATCAAGCTCAGTGTGTGGGTACGGGAATTTAATAGCGACGAAAGGCTGCACTTTGTCACAATGATAGCGAACTGTTTTGGAGGTTTAGTCTTACTAGTAGAGCTTTTATTACTAGACTTGTTGCTTAAGAATTTTTTTATTGAAATTAATTTTCACATTGGAATTCCAGAAAGATTCTCAATTTCTTAATAAAATTTAAAAGCAAATTAAAATACGCAAGATTTCCTCAATAACACACCTTTTTCATGACAGGTGCTTACGGTTTACTGCATCGTAAATAAGCAAAGGACTTGCCTGCATGGTAGCTAAATTATTACATGTTTTTTTTTGAACAGTGGTGGTAATTTGTATCCGTCATGTCTTAAAGTACATTGCACTTATTGTTTTCCGTTAGACGACTGAAACGTACAAGTGTGAAAATTTAATAACAAAATAATTTATAAATTATTGTATTTCAAAAGGTCTCGTCAGAGTAATTAAAGTTAATTACCCTTTGAAAATGAAGATATTCTGTTTTAGAATTTTGTATGCTGACGTTAATGTGTCAATAAAACCAGCATAGTTCTAATGTTGTTATATCCATTTGCATTAGGTTATTGTTACATTAATCAAAATTTGCATTTTATTTATTTGGTGTTGATCTCTATGCTTTCTCTTGATTCATGTGCGGTATTAGAGGCGATCAAGGTTAAAATGGTCGATCTGAATTATTTTCGAGGTAAATTCGTGAAGTAATGATGCCATTTATCCACGTAAACCGGAGCGATCATATGGTCAATCCACGGTAAATCAATCCAATATGAAGCATTGTTTGATGGAAACGGCTATATAAATTACGAGGTTATTCCAGCGAAAGCGCTTTATATTCACACAGGTGTATATGGGGTCATTCATCACCGACTCTATACCATCAAACTGTTTTTCCAATGTTCGTTAGGAGAGGCTATGTTCACAATAATTTTAATTGATCTTCAACGGCATGATGGCTGACACTGTCAATTTCTTAATTGACAGAGCTGTTACAATAATTGATATAAATCATTCAATCAAAATAACGAATTATGATTGATTTTTGACAATGTTCTATCTAACAAACAACTAATTAAATTTTTCTAAGACGGCCAATGCAAAATTTTATGCATAAATAACCGCAAGGGAATTTTCGAGTGGATTTTTGCCCACAGTCTATGACGATGATCGATGTGTTGTTCAAGCTTTACCTGTAAATGATTTTACGAAGAATATGCCGAAAGAAGAATATAAAAAAACATGAATTTTGGTAATTTTTTTTTGGAATTGTTTCTTTGCTTGACCCTGTGATGTTTACAAGATTTATTTGTCTGCTTTATTAATTAAAATCGATGACTCGTCCATCAGTTTGACGGTTAAATCCAACAAGTCCATAAATCTGTATTTAAAATACCACTTCGAGAAATACCAAAATAAATCAAGGTATGAAAAAATTTTAGAAATCCCACTAATCGAATACCGGTTTTGCTACCACATTAACGATTTTCAATGTAATATAATAATCATTTCAACTACCGTTTTGGCTTAATTACACAGTTTTCAATAATATTTAACAATTTGCGTAGATGTAAATTGATTCGAGCTCTCCCAAATCAGCATTATGAGGTGCTAAGTTATGTTAATTTTGTGTTTTTCTCAATCGAAAAGGAGTGGTTTTGCTCAATTTTTTGCGTTTTTTTATATTTAAATGCGTCGACGTTTGCTTCGTGGCAATATCCGCGTCGAACATTACCTGTGGCCATAAAAAATCGACTTCTGAACCGAGCAGGCGATCTGTATGCTGGAGGAATCCAGATAGCTGAGATACAATCGGCCGGTGAGGGAATATATTCGCAGGAGGAACAATATATCGGCTTAATGTATAGTAAATGAGGCCTTGGCGCCCCTATTTCTCCCCATCCTAGCTTTTTCTTCAAGCACGTACAGTGTCAAAGTCCCGCGTTTTTCAGCGTGGGTTCTTTGTCGTCAAAATTGGTGGAAATCACGACAAGTCAATGTCTAATTACGCGTCTGGCATACCAACTTGGTCGTCTCGTAAAACTAGGAGATAATGAGGGAAGGAACGGCGGCGGAATCTTCCGACACCTGTCTGTTCATTCGGTGACAGTGTGTACATACGTAGGTGAACTAGCTCAACTCTAGCAAGATTGCCAACTATAAACTGTTCCTCTTCTTGATGGCGACTTTGTTGAAGTTTGCATTCTGTGTGTAACGAAGTCGATGCAAATTCGCTCGCCTAATAAAAAAGCGGGGAAATCGTCTTAATAATAAAAATACGCGAAATATTCGTACGGTTTTATTCCGCGTGCTGCTGCAATGCTCTTGGCAAACTTCCATTTTCTGAAAGCTGCATCGGTAATGGGAGAAGTGGAGGTGATGCATTCGAAGATTGACGTCCTGCTTTCGTAAATCCGTGGCCATTCAAACTTCGCTGTATGGGCGTAGCCGAAGGACGAGTGTGATTTAACAACATGAGCTTTACATGTTAAATCCTCAAACTCTTTTTCCAAGATTTATTTACGTTTTACTGAATTAATGTATTAAATATCAAGTGATGAGAACAATAGCCACTGACTGAATCTAAGGGTTTCAATCTGTCAGATTGAATTACATTGATTCAATTGGCTGCATTGTAAAATATCTATTTTCTCTTCTACGATGATCAGGTTAGAATTGAAAATTATTTCAAATTTAGTATGAATGACAGCTGTCCAACGAAAGTTTTGTTTTAATCATTGGTGAAATGTTGATGCTTTGATTTTCATTAGTTTGGGAGGTAATTTACTGCGGCAGTAGCACTTAGCAGGAAAATAAAAAGTTGAGTAACGAAGCTATTAATAAACTCGATATTTTTCTCTATCTCGCTTATTAAGGGCACGTGTTTTTATTTTACAAAAAGAGGTTATTAATAAAAATTCTTCATCAGTGCGATTCTCTTTGTAAAAATATTATTAAACTTCTAATATGCTATTTGCTTTTTAAATAAAATTTAATTGTAATTTTACGACGTGTCGTGTTTGGAAAATGGAGCTATTACCTGTATGGTCTATAAGTTTTTGCGGTTATTGGCATTTCAGCAGCCGATCGATCTAATGATTTCTTTGAAAATAAAATTGAAGTGTCACGTCCAAGGTAGAATATTTCGCATTACAATAATC
Organism: Latheticus oryzae; assembly: GCA_030157265.1. Lineage (NCBI taxonomy): Eukaryota > Metazoa > Arthropoda > Insecta > Coleoptera > Tenebrionidae > Latheticus > Latheticus oryzae. The sequence continues at coordinate 14,724,456 of CM058050.1, forward strand.
ATAGTCGTGCGTAATGTTGCGTGTTATGTCCTCGTCCCACGTGGACTTTTTACGAGAGACACTCAGACTACAAGTAAGCAGTTCATGTTTATGAGCACATTCCACTAATAGTTCCACCGCTTTACTCTATAATTATAATAGAGCCACTCATAACAATCCGCGCTGCCTGTATTACGTTATTGCATCTTGTGTCATCTAGAACCGTTTCATTAAATGGTCCCAGGTAGAAAACCTGCGGTTATTTTTAACGACGGCAGTTTATTCAACCTTTAATTGGTAATAAGTGTAACATGTAACTCTTAAATTGTAGCGATTAACATGCTTCCATCTTTTAATTAAAAAAACGTTCCTGTTGTAATGGCTAATAAAATCTTTTTTACGGTGCGTCCGACAGACTTGTCAGTAGTCGTCAGTGTTAGGGTGGCGGTCGTTTAGAGGGTGGATAAGTTCTCTACGCTGACATGACATGTCCGAACAACTCCTGCCACCGACAGATAGATGAATCTGCAGGATCTTGTCAACGTAGTTCTCTGTCCCATGTCTTCTTTCTGACGATGGATCTAAAAAGGGCGAGAGGGGACGCGTCACAACCACTCATATACTGACTTTTGACTGGTCTTTCTACGGGGATATGGTAGGGAGGGTGGCAACTACGGGATTTCTACAGCCCTTTGTAAACAGTGTGGATCACGGGGTTGTTCAGTGAACGTCATGTGTGCTTTCCATTCTAACCAGGTTAAAGTTTTATGACGGAAGGACAGCAGGACTGATGGACGAAAAAGGTTAGAATCATCTTTTTTTATCCTACTTGAATTTTGTTAATATCTTGCTGAAATCTCCTGGCAATACACTTGCTGGAAATGAAGCTCTTAACATACATCATCGCGAGAAACCTCAAGAAACAACTTTATAGCTATTCACAAGAGCTGTGAGTAATGAACTGTGTTCTAATTTAATCTAATATTCCTCAAACTGTATGGGATGCAGAAACACCAAATGAACAGCTTTTCAAGTTTCTATTAAAATTTGGCTAACATTTCATTTATAAAAATGGTGAGATTGTTCATCGGCGCCATTTCTGTTCATCACCGCCAATTAATCTGTCTGTCTAAAACCAAAGTGTCGAAAGTCGTCATTAATCTCACGATGTTGGAAAGATATTCACAGGTAAAAGTCTCGACGGTCGTATTTTAATTGCTTTCGAGAGATTTTAATGATGTCAGTTGTAACAAAAGTGACGAAGGTTTTACGAACAAGAGTATCTACTTTTCAAAACGAAACAATAAGATTTATTGATGTACCAAGACAGACAGTCGATTTAAGAAGTCAATTTCGATGAACGTTTTGACTGACATTTGCGAATTTAAGATTTTATTGTAGGAGAAGAGCCGACTTGTGGGTAAATGCAATATCCTCTGTCTGTTGTTCCTGCTCGGACAACTCGCTTTCCGCTGTTTTCCACCACGGAGCAAACCACTTACAGACAAAAAAAACTACTCAAAGAGTGGTTATAATTATTAGAGTGGACTTTCATATCATAAGCTTTGCAATGTTGATGTTGCCTTTAGTAGATATTCAAAAGATAAAATGTTCTTTTTGGTCTATGTGAGGGAGCGTAAAGGCTGATTTTACATCGTTTTTATACAAGAAAAGCAGTAGTGTTGGTGGAAAATTGTCGTAACCCTTATCTCTTTTGACATCCACTGGGGACATTTACGTCTAAACAGTTCATTGCATATGCAATGTTTTTCAAATGTCTATTTAAGCAGAAAAGTATTTGTCCTTTTAGATAGCGACATGTAAAGGAGTTGAAGGAATTGCGGTATATTAAACAAGAAGAGAAGTTTAGCAGGACGTTTATTGAAAATTTAAGTCCAGTACGTTTCTTGTAGTCTTTTTCACCCGCCGGAAACGTCCGTTGTTTGAATGTGTTATAAAGGATTATTAAAAACTAAATCGGAATAGAGTTGGTGCCAAACAAACTTCTAAACTTCTCATCTCATTAATCAATATCGATGATGATTTATAAGAGCCACTAAATTACACGACCGAAAGATTCAGAACCGTTTTGTGAAAGACATATGACCCCATTTGGAATTTAATATCAACTTTTGACAAATGTCGTTTAGATATCCGGACATTGAAGACGCATTACTGGATACCTTCGGATAAGTACACTTGCGTAAAAGTCGATTGATGATAATGGCAATAATTCATGTGTTAATTCTTAATTGGTAACACGTGGGTTTAACGGCGTGGGCGCCGAGGTGCTCCATCATCACCGGGGAGTCCATGTGATAGAGGAGCGAGAATTCCCACAGCCTCCTGCCGTCTTTAATAGATGGCACACTGATCTACCTGCTGCAAGTCAATCATCGTTCGTGATGGATGGCAAAACTGCTGGGGTTGCGATTTTCTTCAATCGCTTGCCACAATTAATTGTCAATGGATAGGGTAAAAGACCGTTGCCACGTGAACTCCTTAACAATATCACAATGGTATTGTGTAGTTGTGTGGTGAGGAGGTAAAGGAAGCCCAGAAGTGACGTAAGGAGTAGACGGGCGGACAAGCAGCGCGTGCCGACCCTTTGACACCGAATCATTTGTCGTACCCCGGGGGTTCCCAACACACTCACACATTCACTTTCGTCATTGCATCTCAATCTAATCCATTTATAAGCGACTTCATTAACAAGATGCACTTCTTCATATTTTTGTTAAACTTTTGATTCAATTCAATCAGTTCGATTTCTAAGGGATTACCGCTACATCTATCTATTGACTAAATAATAAGCAGAAACACGTGGTTTTGGTCACATATCCGTCTATTGGTTTAATTTATATATGATTCCATGTCGCTGCTCTGCAATTAACTTTGCAAAATCCCTTCAGAGTAAAGGACTTACGTCAGAGTCCCTCTGACATCCAGGTGACATATTCGTCAGAGTCCGTCTCTTTTTAAGCTTTCCAACATTGATCTGTTGGACAGAGCGTTGTAGGTGAGGGAGTTAGAGCGGTAAAGGGAAAGCACGAAATGTCACTCGGACTTCGCTGTCACTCTCGGAGACGTCTAGAACGACAACTCTTGGACAGAGACGCTTGCTAGTCCTCTTGCCAATCAATAAACGACACCGTCTGCCGTGAGTGAACAACGCGACAATTTCTCATCATCTTCATTTATATCATGCCAACACACGCTTACCAAACCCCCCATATTCGTGTGAGACATTTATTTCCGGACAGTTCTAATCAATATAAGTGATCGTTAGTGTCTTCATTTGACGTGAATGACCGCTTTGAGTCGTGTATATGTTAATTTCGGGTCATTAACGAATTATTTATTTAAAGATGAACTCACATTTTTTCCCTCAAAATAGACTTTTATTGGCTTGAAATTTGGGAATTTAAACAACTGTGCTGGAGCTGCTAGTAATGGGACTAAACTGGTATTAATTATTATGAAATATGGATTTGATAATGCGAAAATATTTTAACCATTATATTTATTAATTAAAGAAATATTGATAACTATGCCATAAATTACAACAGTAAAGTAAGTCTGTTTTTGAATTACAAGATTAAATTTTTTCGCATTTGCATAAATAAAATAGGCATCATTTTTTATTCGATTCAGTGAGAATTGTTGCTGCATATTTATCAATATAATAAAAATAACGGACTCCAAGTTCTAACAATGATTTTGATAAATTTATATTTCAGAAACACGGATGCATTGTATTGTTTTAAGTAATGCAACATAACATGCAATTGGTATAATAATATTTGTGATTAATTTGGAATATGATGATAATATATTCAAAGGTATAGTTTCGAAATTGCAATGAATAATTCATACCCATCTGCTGTAGAATATTTTGTGCAAAAGAATGTAACTTTGGTAAAACGATAAAATGTATGGATTGAAGTGGAAAAAAGTATGAGAAATTAATTTGCTGTTTTGCTTTACAAAAATCGCGTAAGACGAGTTAATTTTGGCGCTATTATAACATTCAAAGACCCAACTGATTACTTATTGATTTTCTGTTAATAATTAATAGCTTCTGACTTTGCTGGTTCAAGTTACATTTTTTTTTTTATTGTAAGGTGTTAAAGTTTATTATAGTTTTATAGAAAAACTTCAAGTTGTAATTATTTGAAGAAACATTTGTTTTGTGTTTGTGGTTTTTTAGAAGTTTTTTTTTTTTGTTTCAGGTAAGCATCCTGGAAGCGGTGTTCCATGGCAGAGCCATCTGTCGTAGTCCGTGTTTGAAATTTCTTTCCGTCGTCCATCCTGCAAAGTTCATAAGCGGTCAGTGCGTGTTTTATCGGTGTGATTTATGTCCGAATTGTTTCAATAAAGCATCGACATGGTCGTCGAGGGGCGTTCAGGCCGAGCCGACTCACCTTTGCTCTGCATGAGTGTCCGTCCGGGCTGTGGCGTAGAGCGCCCTTTAGATTTATAGACGTAGCCCGAGTGACATCGCGGGTTCTGTGCGCGTTTAATTATAATACTTTATTGCCCAATAAATCTACTGATCCTCCGTCCCTCCACCTGCCCTCTTTGAAGGATAGCGTTCAATTCTACAGACCCCGACATATTTTATGACCGAATTATGCATTATTCCCCGACCCCGAAGCTTCCTTTTCTTTATCTCTCCCTTTATGCGTTTCGTCGTCGTCCGTCCTCTCTCGCTCTCCTTTCGAATGTTTTGTGGTACTACGGAGACGAATTAAATAAAATTGAATCATTCCAGAAATGAGAACAATACGCACAACCGAGATGTCCTCTTTAATCGCATCAGTTAACTAAAACCAGAACTCGTTTCGAAACTTTTCCAACCCTTAACACTATCTTCTCGATATAAATTTTCCCACATGTTTATTGCGTATTTTTCAGACTAAAGATTTAAACGTGTATATAATTAGCTATCATTTGACGGGCTTTTATCCGTTCGTCTTTGGCAAGCGCATGATAAACCCGCTGAATTATTTCAGTCTGACGCTTTCAGCCACTTTAAACCGCCGTGATATATGCGGTATTTCATTGAATCAAATAAATTGTGTCAGAGTCGGAGTGTTTATGAGTTGTGTATGTCATAAGGCCGTTCGTCCCGACCAAATATAGAGGTCGGTGCTGACTAAACCGCTACCACCACCAATGGTTCACTTCCAACTTTGATTTGACTAATATACAATCCGACAGGAGTATTATTTTGTAAAGGCCGTCGATCTATATTTTGATCCATGCAGATGTGGTTAGATTGAACATAAACCGCAAACCATCATCAAAGCCATTAAATTTTATATGCACACAAATTTATGGACCAAAAATTCGGTTTCTGAAATTAATACATTTTCAAAATAAATTTTTCTTGACTATAGGTGGGCTTTTTTGAATAAAACTCTAGTCTCGTGTTGATTATACGGCTGTTATTTTCTTGAAGATTTATTTTGTTCGGATTGTCCAAGCTCGCTTAGAGTAAATTTAATCACAAATAGACATCGAGTAGAACACCGGTCTTTGTATAAATCGTCGATGGAGGTTGACAAGTGGTGTTAAAATTATTTGTCCTGTTGGCACTAGACATTACACAAGTCTACTAATAGTGCTTCTAGTTTAATAATTGATCCCCATCTCGACATTTAGTACTGACATGACATATAGCTGGCAGGTGCCCGACCGCCACTGTTGTCACTCATTCCTCTGTTGAATTCGTCTCTGGATAACGCTAATAAATTACTCGTCTCTAGGATTGTTTTAATATCAGACAATGATCAGAGCTGATATAAATAAATTCAACTTTTTGATGTACATATTTCAGCTTTCTCTTGTAGTAATTATTCGGTGCTGTGATTCTCACGGCAGCGTGTATTTCACCTGCATAAATAATGTCATTATCTGGATCTGGCTTAAGAAAATTTTCACGCGGTTGCGACGTTCGCGGATTTATAGTGTGTTTATTGCGGTCTTAATTCGATTATAGTATGGTAATTGCGCCAATTACAGTAAGGTTTGGTGGTGTTGTATCACGCTGTAATTACACATTTAGATTTACAGTGTGTGCTCGTTTAACGTCACTGTTAACATACCATGCGGTGTGGAAGTTGCCCTAAGACTACTAAAGGTCACAGTCCTGGTAGATCGTATACGAAAAATACACAAGCGCTATGTATCGGCCGTCCATTGTATGTGTGCCAACTATTGTATTTCAGGTGAAATATGGTGACCGGACTCGAGCAAGAATGTTAATATTGTGTTACTGAAAGAATACTCGCCGAGTCTATCGAATTAAAAACCCAAATTGCATGATATGATAATCCAAAGAATCAAAATCAATTAAAATGTGAAAGCTGGTTAAATTGGCAACGACAATAATACAAGTCAGAAACAGCTGAAACTTTCAACACCTGCCAGTCATTTGATCAAAATGTAAAGAGTGAAAAAAAAAATGACGGTAGCGTTTTGGAAATTTGCTGAAATGTCTGAAACTGGCCGTTAGAAAGCGATAAATTTACAAGACATGTAGCAAATACATAATCAGCACAGTAGCGGCGGTGGTGCTGGGCTTAAATTAATTCGAATCACGTTAACGAACGTTAGTAAATTAGAGGAGAGAGGTTTGCCTGCCTGGGTCCTTCATTGTGCCGAGCCTAGCTGTGGTCAGCACTGACAGCCCCCATTCTGCAATGCACAAACCCTGTACTTCCACGTGATTTACGTCTTAACCTCGTTTTATATTATGTCAGCAGGACAGCCAAATGTGAATGCATTCTAATTTATCGACCTATTTCGGAGACATGTACAGACCGTAAAACATCATCAGCACGGTATAAAAGACAAAATTAAAAGAAATTCCACCCCATGATGTTCAACTAAATTGTTTTTAGCTTTAAAATGTATTGATAATTTTTATGGTTAATGAATAATTAGGTGGGAATAAATAATTGTTTAGTTTCGTGGTAATCAGGTTTGAGCAGGATCAGGCCATTTATTAATTACGTAAAGTTGGTCCGTGATCCGGTCAAACGGTTGACAGTGACGTATGGAGTCGAGATAGATGGATGGTCCCATGATAACACATAATTACAATAAATCAATGGTAAGTGGGCAGGTGGACAGGCAACAAAGGTGCTTTGGACATTTGTGTAGGACCACGAAACGACCTCTGCGTATGTATATTATATGTTGTTATTGACTTAGGATGGCTCCCACCACTTCAACTAAATGACACAGTATGATGGAACGGACAGAGAAATGGGTGGTCTGGGATTCTAAAGTCATTTCAATAAAATGTGCTCATTCTAATTAGATCTTGGACGGTCGTCGAGAGATGTCGCTTGTAAATAAACGGGTGGTGTACCGGTAGTATGGAACGTATTTAACTTTGTAAGTGGTGTTGCCATTTTATTGCCAAACATTTATGGCTAATAAATATGAACGTCTGTTTGTTGTTCATTATTTGTTGTGATTTATTTCCTATTAGACATCAGAGAAGCAGCGGCTGCAGATCTCTGTACATAATAAGAGTGCTCAGTGTAAATAACGTACCAACTGATCTTCTTGGCCGACGTTTAGAGCGGCTTTATTGTACTTTATGGATTGTAAATATGCTGCACAGATAATTGTTAGCATCTGTTGTGCTTTGACTGGGCAAACATTTGGATTCTCTAATGGAATTTTATTAAATAACTAATGTCAAAGTAGGCTGCGGAATGTTTACGGGAAATACAGACGCGACTACCGTAAATTACTTCTTAAATGATTTTATAACTATTTAGAAAAATATTGGCTAACTTATTACAACAACCATAAACAAAATTTAATCGAACGTTGTATTACAATAGAGCTAAATTTAACAAACAATGTGTTTTCCTAGCCAAACACATTTTTGACTAATTACGCAAGAATTTGGAGTGCATGCAAAGTAGATTTGCTCATTTAAAACGCATCTTCGCAAAAATTAACTAATGGCTATTTTATGTTACAAAAAACCTTAGTCATCTGCTCTAAAATTCACCGCAATGTTAATTAATTAAACCATTTAATCGTCTTTTCGGCTGCCAAAACACTCTATATCTGTATCCTTATTTTTATAAATTATTAAGAACAGAACTCTCAAGCAAAATTTATGTACAGTAGTCAACATTTGAAATGGAACACCTTAAAATTTTAACAAATTTTAAAGTCTTGTATCTCCCAAAAATGTGATTCATTTGGTTAATTTTTTTCTTAGATAATATACAGAATGTCCCACCACAACGTAATTCTTCTATAGCGTAATAACAGATGGGAATATGAAAATTTATTCTGGACAAAAGTTGTTTGAATTTTTCTTGGGGTTGTTTTAAAAATATTTTTAAAAATGGCGCACATCTATACCGGAAATTGACACTAACTTCGTTATTTTACAACACCCTATATATGTGACACTTTGAGTGAACCATTTTCATGTAAGTCAAGATTTAAAGAAAAAAATATGACTGTGCAAAGATCGCCATTATTCTAAATACCTGGAACACAAACGCATTTAGAGAGGAGCGGTTTTACATCTTCATTTAAGACATAACAGTTAATCTCTTACACCTGATCATCTTATCAAATTTGATAAACTCTCTTTTGATGGGAGCGTTAAATATGAGGAACTTCAAACCTAAGTAACTCGATTTTTTTAAATGGAACACTATACTTTTTAATGTGCAACCAAATAGAACTTAAAATCACCTTTCGATTGATGTCAGGTTGTACCCACTTATTGCCAACAGTTTTTGGAAAAAAGGCATTTTTTTGAATTTTGCAAAAATCTACATCATCAAGTTAGCCTTGATTGTTATTATTGATATAAATATGTTTAGAAAAAGTACTAGACTTTAAGTAGAAAATAATTAGTAAATATGATAAATGTTTTTTGAAAATTTGAACAACATTTCTTTCTGACATTATGAATTTATGCGAAATTTTTCTCAAATGAAAACCTTCCATGGGATATTTCTGTAAGAAAAACAATATCAAAATCAGCTAGCTATTCACCATTTTTGAATAAAGGCTGAAACGGATTTGTGATAATAGAAGAAAATACTGTTTTGAAGTAGATCCAGTTTGAAAAACACAAATCTTGTCATTTGAATATCAGCAAAACATTCAATATCCCAAAATTATCAATAAACAGATTTTTGCATAACATTATCATTCACACTGTGCAATCACAGCGGAAGTCATTGTTATCTTATAAATAATAGAATTTAAGCTTCAATTATACTCTTCTTTTGGTGCGATCTTGATAAATAATAGTTAGTAGTCACCAAGGCTAATGTGATCATTTAGTTTTTTTACAAATTTCAAAAAACATTTTTTTTTTCAAAAACTGTTATTAAGTGGGTACAACCTTCAATCGAAACATAATTTTAAGTACTATGAGATGGTACCACAATAAATATAGCGTTCCATTTGAGAAAATTGAGTTGTCTGGGTTAGAAGTTCTTCATGTTCAAGTCACCCATAAAAAGAGAGTTTTCCAAATTTGATAAGATGTCCAGATCTAAAAGGTAGACTGTTATGTATAAAATAAAGGTGTAAAACCGTACCTCTGTAAATGTTTTTGTGTTCGAGATATTTATAATATTGGCGATCTCTGCACATCCATAATTTTTCTTTAAATCTTAATTTTCTTGGAAATAGTTTACTCAAAGTGTCATATATGGTACATAAAGTGATGCTTAAATTAAACAAGGAATACAAAAATTTAAAAATATATAGGGTGTTGCATTCAAAACAACGAAGTAAGTGTCAATTTCCGGTATAATCGGAAGTGCGCCATTTTTAAAAATATTTTAAAAACAACCCTTAGAAAGATTCATACAACTTTTGTTCAAAACAAATTTTCATATTCCCAACGGTTATTACGCTATGGAAGAATTACGCTGTGGTGGGACACCTTGTATTTCCTATATTTTAAGACGTTTAGACGAGTGTTTTTTGTATTTTTGTTGTATAAGTTATACAGGGCGCCAAAAGCAAGCAATGCTAAAAATGGAAAGTTTGTACTGCTCTCATTAACACCAAACTTTTTTTTAATAGGTTCTAAAAAGACAATTAAAGACGTTTGAAAATTAAACGAAGGATTGGAAAATACTGCTTTTTAGACTAAAGCTTTATTAATTATTACCAAATTTTCGTTATTTTCAGTATATTCTGAAAATTATTTTTAAACTTCAATTGTGGAAATGAACAAATTTTTAGATGGCAATAATTTTTAGATTGTATATGGAAAGTCTCATAAGAACTGTTGTGTGCATGCTAGCTGGTAGTATTCTGCCTATCCCCTTTATTCACCCCTACGCGATATCATTTGTCAAGGTTAATTCAAGTTAATGTGTAATTATGTACAACTACTTTTCTGTTTTTTGGTTATTATAAAACGTTGGTTGTGTTTTCGGTCGGAAAATCATTCTGTAAATTAAAGCTAATAACAATACGCAATATTCCCATGGGTTTAAGGTCCGTCAAATGTCATATGTGGTGGGACAAGGGGGACATTGAGTCATGCATAGAATCAATGGCGATTACAAATTCGATTGACAGATTTATGTCCAGTGACACACTTGGTTATATCGCATGGCAATATTATAACAACACAGTAACCGATTTCCAGTCCCCTGTTATTTGTGCGTAGTATACGTGATATATGATAGATACACGGGGCCTAATAAAACATTTTGATGACAGTTTATGAAACGTTCGCAATGAGTCAACTTTAACAATAGTTTTCCCCAATTGAAATGTCCGTATCGATTACAAGAAGGATAATTTATGGTGTGTAATGGAGTCGAGTTTATTGCTTCGGTTTTTCCTTTGAAATGAATTTTTTTCTGTATATAATGTGGAATTAGTAAAGTTGCGACATTTTCGAATTGTTGTTATCATATGTTTGTAAAGTTCATTTACGTTTGTTTTATTCAGTACAGCAGATTGCTTTTCTGATTCGACCTCAGCGGGACGTTGAACGTTTATTTGCAATATCTTTAATCAGTTAGGAATTTATAGAGAGCCATTTTGCCATTAAACGGAATTTTTTTGTAAATAAATAATTTGCCGTGATATTGCGTCCATTAACTTTATGTCCAGTCTGTCTATATATTTTACGTATTATATTTCTTGTGATATTTTACATGGGAGGAGTCTACCTGCATCTCCGCCAAAGCGAAGAAAAATGCACCTACCTCATATGCGCTTTAAAACTAAACCTTACCTAAATTATGAATTCAGTAAAGTAATTCACTCGCTTCCATTTATGGGTTTGAGGTCAGGAATATTCACTTTTTATAGGTTAGTGTCATGGATCGTCTACTTATTGATATGACTGTCATCATAGTGGCGCATTCAATATTTCTCGAACATTCTTCCAACGATTGTCAGCCTGCATACTAATAATCATTCTAGGTACAATTAAATGCAATTCAATCAATCATCACGTTGTTTCACGGCCACCTGACATCCATCATCTTTAAAACTTGACAATCTCTCTATCGAGGCCTCCAACTTATACCTGCCTCAACCAACAACATTCTCTGAATAGATGCCTAGTCATGTTGGCGAAAGACAGGCGTCGTCGTGTTTCAAACATACACAACGTCAATCAACACCCATCACTTTTGGATTGGCCTAATCAAGTCTCGAAAGAACGTCAACTAATTCCTTCTTTGTCGTTTTTCGATCGGGGAAAAGAGATGAGGGATGATCACTTTTCTTGTTAGTTTGATTATTTCGTCGATGATCGAAAATAAGGCGTAATTGTAGACGTCTAGAGTGTTCTCGAAAAATGTAAATTGTCATTGTTGGACGAATGATGGACGTTTGAAAATTTTCATCAAAGTTGAAGTTTACTCTTCTTTTTGCTCGAAAGCAAATTTTTCGTTTAAATAATTCATACTTGTCGAGAATTATTTATGAAGCGTAAAGCGGATAATTAATAGCAGCAAAATCATCTAATAAAACTCTAGCAATGTCCCTTAATTGTGCTCTATTCAATATTCATTAATAACCCGGCTTGGTATCGGTGTTAAATAAATAATGAAGCTGATGAAGTTCGTCGTTTTATTTCGGTCATGCAAAGATTTCTGATAGTCGCTATTAGCTTAATTAAAAATAAAATGAAAATTTCTTGCAATTTGTTCATTTTGTTGAAAATATTTACCCGCCGAAATAATCAGAGAGAGGTCGCTAGTGTATCCTGACGAGCTGATGAGAGTGGCGAGCAGACAAACTTCATTAGACGTGTCTAGGTTCGATTACGGTGGTGTTGAAATAAGATTTCTCACCTATGACCGCCGTGGGGAGCAGGAAACAGTCGTATCCGGCACTGGCCGACACTCTATATCCAGATCTAGAAGCTCTAGCTCCCCTAGGATCTGAGCTCAGCTCGGATGCGATAATCAGGTGGTGGAACACACACGGCATATCAACTGCCCGAAAGATCTCCAATTTCGTGCTCATTAATGAAAAAAATACGCTTCGGTATTCATCTGTCGAGGAAAAATGGAACGAAAGTCGGGAGTTAATTTCTTCACGTCCGTCTCTTCTCCACCTGTCTGCTGAAACAAGCGCTTCAGACGTCACTCATTGCGGCCACAATGAGTCCTGTCACTCATGCATCTCTCGTCTCTCTTCCTTCAGACCGCAGCTTCCTTTGTTCATCTTCTTGTCTTCTTATTACTTCTCTCTTCGATCTATACGCCCCCTCGTCAACGCCAGACTTTTATAAAACTAAATTATTTCGCTTCTTTAACCGTCTCTTGTTTGACTGACGTGTGTGATTTACTGGCCAACAACTTTGCACATACTTTTTATTGCCGAAGCGAAGAACGCTTTACTTTGTAATGGAATGGACTGCGATGAAATCTTCTTGCAAGCTGCTCACACAAACAATTATTTCCTTCAACTATATGCACTTCTTCGATTGCTACTGAAGAAAAATACATATCAGACTTATTGAAATTAATGTAACAGCAGATGAAATTCAGTTTTTATAAACTGAAGTCTTTTTTTTTAATGTCTGTCGATCGTGCAGACTGTCACGTTTGATTGGTGTGTGGTGTTAATGCGGCATTAAAATGCGTGGGAGAAGGCACAATAATTGCGAATAGAATCGCGAAGGCGCCGTCCACTACGTGAGGTTTGCTCCACGAGTCTGCGATAGATCCTGTTAGTGTTGGCCTCAGTGGTTGTTTGATTGGCATGTGTTGACCCGTGCGCATACTAATTATCAATTATTCGTTGAGTAAATCGCTTCTTAAACAACTCACGCGTCTACTTCGAAACCGACATAAGAACGAAACGTCTGTTTTACAGAAGGATTAAAGACGCTGCAGGAATGCAGTAAGACAGGGGAAATCGGTGCGGTGCGATGCCGGCTGGCGATAGTGCGAACACGAGTACCAACATGGGGCATTACGCCGCTTAGCAGCCGATCCGTAGTGCAAACACGGCTATAATTGTTGTCAACGATATGCGGAGGAACGCAACAGGATTCGATTGCAGGAGAGAAAGGCGGAGTAAAGTCGGCTAGGACACATATACGTTGACCAATGGTTCGCCGATGTTCCTCCTCGTTCGACGACTACTCAGGATATGTAGATACAGCAGCTTTGCTGCAAACTAATTACGCTGATTTATGTTGCCATTGTTCATTGTTGGGCCGTGTTTGGACAGGTTGGAGACATACGTGCACGCCCTCGACGAATGGTCAAGCCTCGCGCACGGTCGTTTCTTCCACTCCGCACAAAAATCATAACTTTTTTTTTTAATTTTTTGGTATTATCACACTCATCTAGAATGATGTACTTGCATGGACAAGTGGATAAGTGTGGGTTGCTGATACACAAATTTTACATTATATGGAAAATTTTATGTAAGCTTCGGATGACAGATGACCGCCAAGGAGGAATTAATGTTCTGGTTCTTCCTGAACAGTGTTCACTGATATCACAGAGCTTTTTTACGTGTAATCCTTTCACTGGCTACAGCATTTTTAACACTGTCCAAACGGGAAATTGTCGGAACTATCAGATGCTTATTAATCATAATAGAAAGAAATTTCAAAAAGATTGTTTTAGTTTCAGTTTGTTTTTGTTTGCGATTTTTTTTTATTGATTATTGGAGGCATGCAGTTGATAAAAAAGCCTCTTGAAGAGTGCAAAGTGGTCATTAATTACAGTGCAATAAGTTTCCGTTCCATGATGCTATCAAAGAAAATTGTTCATGTTGAGGGGCAGTTACAGCACCTAGCCAAGTCGACCGTGCCCCGGCGATTCTATAAATTGGCTAAAGATCAGATCACACATTCGTTCGTTTCACATTCATTAACAGGAATCAGATATCCAACGTAACGAAAGATATTGGCGTAAGAGGGTCTCGACTGTGCGAATCGTACCAACAACAAGTAGTTCGTGTTCGGTTGGTTCAGTAGCAAGCATGGTGCTTTTTAAGGATTCCCGGAATTAATTGCGCCGTATCCTGCGCAAGTTGCAGGTGCGCGTGACAGACAGACAGACATGGTGCTGATAAGGCGGGCATTAGATAGGAGCGACTGTTGCGAGGAAATACGGACGACGTTCCTCTTCGTGAGATACGGCTGCTCAAACAAGCAGCGCCTTATACGAGAAATATGCGCTCAAATGAAAGACAATGGTGCATAAATCAGGCGACCTCGACGGACCATGCCGTGTATTGTTCGAGTTCAAGACGAGTTGTGAAGCGGACTGACCACGAAAAGAAAAAATCTTATCTAACATTATGACACTTCCGGATTAGAAATATACACACGTATGCACGTCGTGGTCCGAATGTTCGCGGGGCGTAACTATGTCGTTAAAGCCACAGCGGAAATGTTACGTTTTCTCTCTTCATTTAACTTTCCAATTTCCATAGTTGGAACGTCCATAATGTGCACAGAAAACCGTTATTAATATATACATTTGCGGGGGAAAAATAATAGAAACAAACTGTTACTGGTGATGGACAATATCTTTCGGAAGATTTGATGCAATAACATGATGTCGTTCTTTAGCGTCCCTTAGCAATTTAATCGAGCCATTACTAACACTCCCGTTCTTCCTGCACGTCCCTGGTCCAGCTTACGACGTCCGTATTACATTGTTACTTGATGCCAGACGGAATTTACAACCCCATTTGGCTTTGTCCACACACGGGTATTCACTAACAACACCAACAACATAGAAAACTAGCGAACAAGCGCATCGAATTACCAAAAAATTTTCATACTTTATTTATTCTATTTTAATCAGTTTTAGATTGAAACTGTAAATCTTAAATGGCAAGTAATCTTTATCGATGAAGTCTTCATTAATGCGATACTCTGACCAATCTCATGCAACTTCTCCGCCGTTGGCTGTTTGGAGTGTAATTTTCGTATTTGCATTCGCATATTAAGGTGGTAATAAATCTCTGGAATATGTCTTGTACCGACCTGCGTATTTCTTTCGGAACGGAAAAGAAATGCAAACATGAATGTGAACTGACCCATCAATTACGAGCAACACCTGGTATATACAGAGACGATGAAAAACGTGATAGTTCAAGGCAAACTGCAGATGTCATTTCTTGAATGATTTAATGGAACTGCTGTAATAAATTAATCTTTATTAATGTGTTACGTTTGATTAAAGTCATTTCTCATGGAAAGTCTCGTAGTGTTCACATTTAACTCGTGTAGATGTCGGATAAAAACAAGCTCCAAGAGTTGACGACATTCACACTATGTGGACTCGAAAAATTGATTTCTGATAATTGAAATGATTAAAAACTTAGTATGAAAGCAATTTAATCAAAGTTGAGACAATAGTCTTTTGATTGCGAGTCAAAATTCAGGGTGGTTGTCAATCAAACCGGGCGACTTCATTAAGAAACTTATATAACTGAAAGAGGAAACAATGTGATTCAGACCA
Organism: Latheticus oryzae; assembly: GCA_030157265.1. NCBI lineage: Eukaryota > Metazoa > Arthropoda > Insecta > Coleoptera > Tenebrionidae > Latheticus > Latheticus oryzae. The sequence continues at coordinate 14,740,415 of CM058050.1, forward strand.
ATGATAAATTAAAATAAGTAGTGTGCACGCTGCGAAAATACAGAACAACACGACATTTGATTACGATATTGTTTCGAAAACTCGTGATGATGCCGATCTCATTTCCAGATATACCTATTTGGTTCGAAAGTTGCAGTTGCAATTCAACATCTGTTCCACTATATAAAGGTTATTATATGCTCGTGCTGCTCCGATCATATCTTACCCGCTCGAAATTCTCTCGTCGAATAACGGAAATATTCTTTGCAGGGGAAGGTGGCGAGGAAGGCTCACCGGAAGAGGGCGATAAATTGGAAGGTGACGAAGATACTGGTTCGATGACGCCCAATTCGGTCGCTTCTCCAGTTCCACCTGAAGAAGAAGCGACCTCTCCGACACCTGGAGACGTCCCTACACCTTCAAGTCCTCGTTCCGTCAACGAAGACCCGCTAAATTGCAGGTATGTGTTTCGAAACGCCCCACAATCTACTCATAAATTAGCCAACTGTTTATTTAAAACCTCAATGAAGCCGCACTGCGATAATGATGCGTTTCAGCTGTATTTAACACTCGCTTCCGAAACGTCTTTGAGTATTAACCGGTAGTTTTGTTTGCAGGGACTTAACTAATTCCCGCTGCAACTCGCGAGAATCGTCTGATTCATTATTACAACCTCGATGTCCATCCGGCGAGTCAATGTTGTCTGAACGCGCTGCTCTGTTGCGAGGTGTCCCGATGGCAGCATCAGCCTTGAGTCCGGTTGGGGTTACTTTGCCACCAACTTTGCCTGCAGCAGCGGCAGCAGCTTTACTTCCACCGCAAACAGCAGCCATGGCCGCTTATCTCAACGCCGCGGCAGTAGCAGCAGCAGCGCAGCAATCGCATCGTTTGATGATGACTTCTCCATCGGGTTTTCCCCGAGCTCCAGTTTCGCCGCTGGTCTCGTCTTCCTCTTCGCCTCCGGGTATTCTTCAACCGGTTGACGCTTCGATGCATTCTCCTTCTGGAGACGGCATTTTGGACTTTAGTAAACGCGGCCAAAAAAGTGACGCTGACAGTGACTCCGATGTTGTGAATCTAAGCAAGCCAGGTTCGCCTCCGATGGCTGAAACTGGTAACGGCCCTTTGGACTTGAGTGTGAGCAGTCGGAAACGCACTGCTGAAGACGGTGCGGCTCAACCGCCAAATCGCAAGCAGAGAACTGAGTTCAAACCGCAACAAGTATTGCCACAATGGCCCTCACCTATTGGCGCTTCGCACTTACCATATTTTGCCGCTGCCGTAGCGGCTGCCACCAACTTATCGCCAAAACCGAATAGCACACCCGATTTATGGAATGGAAAGTTAAAAACCGGAGCGCCGACTCCTAGCGACGCTACAAAAGCATTAGAGAAAATGAGCGAGTTGAGTAAACTTGGTGGTGAGGATCTCTTTCGTACTATGGCAAATGCAGCTCCAGGAAACTCCGCTAGTAATAGACACAGTGCTTGGCAATCACACTGGTTAAACAAAGGTGCCGAGCAAGCAAAAGACGTGCTGAAATGCGTTTGGTGTAAGCAGAGCTTCCCTAGCTTAGCTGCTATGACCACTCATATGAAAGAAGCCAAACATTGTGGTGTAAACGTTCCCGTCCCTCCGATGCAATCACAAATTATTAATCCTCAACAACCTCAAATAACATCGCCTTCTAACGCAAACACAAATACCTCTTCGACAAATTCGAATAAACCGAATTCATCAGATCTCAATATGTTGATCAAAGAAACGATGCCTCTGCCAAGGAAGTTAGTGAGAGGACAAGATGTTTGGCTCGGCAAAGGAGCCGAACAAACACGACAAATTTTGAAATGTATGTGGTGTGGACAAAGCTTCAGATCATTAGCCGAAATGACAAGTCATATGCAGCAGACTCAGCACTATACAAATATTATCTCACAAGAACAAATAATTTCGTGGCGATCGTCCGACGATTCAAAGAGTGGAGGCGGTGGTAGTGGCGCTGGCAATAGTCAACCACCAGGAGGTCCCAGCAGTCACGTGAGTGCCGTTCTTACCTGTAAAGTTTGTGATCAAGCTTTTACTTCTTTAAAAGAGCTAAGTAATCACATGGTTAAAAATTCCCATTACAAAGAACACATAATGAGGTCAATTACGGAGAGTGGAGGTCGACGAAGGCAAACAAGAGAGAAACGTAAAAAGTCACTGCCTGTTCGTAAATTATTAGAGTTGGAAAGAGCTCAACACGAGTTCAAGAACGGCGATAGCGGAAGTTTGATTGAAAAAATGCGTGATCCATCTGGAGCTGGACGCATCACATGCGAAAAGTGCGGAAACAAAATTGAAACATCTTTGTTTGTCGATCATATACGACAATGTGTTGGTGGAGGCACTTTAGGAAATAATCAGAGAAACTTTTTAAAGAATGCTCTTATGTCCAACAGTATTTTACCTCCTGAAAGTCCAACCAGAGATAAACCTAAACAAACAAATGATAAATCACCGTCACCTCAACAACGTTCACCTTCCGTCACTGATCTCAGTACTAACAAAGATAACACTTCTGTACCAGAAAATAACAACGGTTCATCTCCTTCAGTTCTTAACGCAATTGAAAAATTAATCGAAAAAAGTTTCGATTCAAGATCGCGCCAAAACTCGTCTTTCCCAGGTCATGGTCCTGCTGCAGCTCCTATGGGTTCCAGTATTTTGAAAAGACTGGGAATCGACGAAAGTGTTGACTACACTAAGCCTTTAGTTGACGCTCAGACTATGAACTTGCTGCGAAGTTACCACCAACAACAGAATCCTTATGGTCGACGTGAAAGAAGTGGCAGCGAATCCAGTTCAATATCAGAAAGAGGCAGCAGTCGGGTGGATTCGTTAACACCTGAACGTAAAATGGAACCTCCTGGTGCTCCTGTTAATAGTACTCCACGGTCGACTCCGGATAAAAGAGAAAAATCTCCAATTTCTGACAAAACACCTGATCAGGAAAGCGACATTGTTGTAAAAAAAGAAGTCGAAGATGAAGATCGAATCGAAAATCGCACAACACCTGTTAGTATTAAACGCGAAACTGATGATCGAGACGAAGATGAGCGAAGTTTTCACAGTAACGGAGCTAAAGAAGACGACGAAGACAAACGAACAAGTACTCCTTTGACGAGTCCTCGACCGACTAATGAGACACATCCAAGTAGTCCTTGTCGAAACAGCACGAGTCCAGCAAGCAGTGACCGATCTGGTACTCCTAGAAGTAGCAACGGCGATCGAAAACCAGGTGGGAGTTTAGGCGCGCTAAGTTCTATGTTTGACAGTTTATCTGGCAACAATGCCACCAGTGATGCGATGCAATCATCAGGTGGTAAAAGGGGCTCGAGTCATCCATTAGCAGCCTTACAAAAACTATGTGATAAGACTGAAACCCACACAAATAACCGAACACATTCTGCGACATCAAATTCTAGTGTTAACGCCAACACGAATAATATTCCATCGAATGCCGGGACGACACCGGGGGCAATTCTTGCATTCAGTTGGGCGTGCAATGATGCGGTTATGACTTCAGATTCGATAATGAAATGCGCTTTTTGTGACACTCCTTTCATTTCCAAAGGAGCTTACAGGCATCATTTGTCTAAGATGCATTTTGTTAAAGATGGAGTAATCCCCGATCCCGTTGCTTTGAAATCGTCGCAACAAGGATCGAGTACGTCTAGTGAAGGTATACCTTTAAAGGGTACTTCAGTAGCGCCTCCAGGCTCATCGAGTGGGCCAGGATCGACCGGAAGCAAAAGTCCTCCTGTTCCTCCGGGTTTCGAAGAAAGCCCGCATTCGAAATTCTTGAAATATACAGAGTTGGCCAAACAATTATCTAGCAAGTATGTGTAAATATTGTGTGTGTGCGTGTGCAGAACATTCCTATTTTGTAAAATAATAGTCTCGAAGGCATAACCGCTTTAAGCGGTTTAATATTGTGATGTTATCATATCGTCAACCATAGTAATAACGGTAGCTATAGTGATATTACATTGTAAATTGATAGCGGAACTACAAATTCTCAAGTGATTATGATTGTTATACGAATTTTAAGTCACAAAAATTCTGTAAATACTAAAGTGTAAGTCAGTATTGTAAGATGTATACTTTTTGAGGGGGACAGTCACCGTCGGTCAGTTATCGCCAACAATAATTTATTTAAATGATAGGTGTCAAACAAGTTGTAAAAATGTTCAGATTAATTTTCCAATGGATGGTGGCATTAGACCGGTGTGAGTTCGACCCTTTGTCATTTTAGAACTAAAAAAAAAAACTAAATTAGTTGTTGGTAAAAAAAATTAAATCGTACTTTGGGAGTATTGAAAATTCGTATTAAAAATGTAGTTGTCGTACCATTGATTTCGTTCATCATGGAAGAAACCTAATTATTAAATACGATTCTTGTAAAAGTTTGATCTAAAATTACACAAACACTACGTATACGTATATCGTAAATATCTCATCTTCCAAGAAAGTTTTTAAATAAATATTTATCAATAATTATACTATACTGAATAATACAAAAGATGTATACGCATTAGCTGATATTCATGGCAAAGCTCCTTTATGTTATTGAAAATTTTTAAACTTTATTTAATATTTTGTTGTATTTGAACGCAATGAAAGCTCAAATAAATATATGTTATGAACAATACGTGTATTATTCTTACCTTACCAAAATGAGAAAGGTAAGTAAGAAAAAAATTAAATGATGGACAGACAGATGTTGGAAGAGGAAGTCGCAACAATAAATTATTGAAAATTATAGAATTGAGAATTATAATTTGGAAGCAATTTTGTCTAAAGCCTTAACATGCAATTTTTAATAAATTTTATGGAAATTGGAAATTTTAAGTAAGTTATGTGGATCCGACCGGAAGAAATAAGTGTAATATATTTGTTGAAAAGTTGGCACCTTTTCTCCCTATCCAAACCTCTACATATCCTCAATAAAGATATCAGGTACCTTAATTTAACATTAATCAACACACCTGTATGACGTGAACAACGCCGACCTTTTTCTTTCTTCTTGATATACTTAACAGGATGTGAAATTCACGGAATAATGTAGTCTGTTGTTATTATTTTGAATTAGTGCCACAGCGTGCATAATTGCTGTCCATAAATTTGTTACATTCTTATCATTTAAAAAAACGGAAACGTCTCTATTTCAGTGAGAAATAAGAAAAATTCCATTTTTTATTTAAGTAAACTCTTCCATAAATATTTTATATCAGATCAGATTGTGTTAACTTTCCAATATGTGATAGAGTTAAGAAAAAAAAAGTTGGAAGCATGAAGTGTGAACTCTTAAACTGAGATGATGTTGTCACCTGCAATCTCTTTATATTACTATACGCCCCAAAGCTCACCTATGACACTATTGAAGCGACATATTCACAATCGATTACTGTTACAAATTAAGCGACGTATTAACATAATATACAGATGATGAAAAAGCCGGAGATAATGTGTAATGTTACGCTTTCGTGCTTACAAAACCATCCGTTTTCAGTCAGGAACATTACCATGAAGTTCAGATATATATTTACCCTTGAAGTCGGTAATTCTAAAGAAGCAAATAAATTTAATTTTCCCCCGCATCTGCAGAATCTGTCTTATCATCGTTCGTCGGTGTTAGAGGGCTGTAAAATCGCGACAGTGTGAAGATGGACGGTGAAGGAACAAGGAAACTCTGAACCGAAATTGTTCCAAGAGTTTAATACTACTGCACTATTCCGACGTTTTCCTTAAGACTGAGAAGGATGTCCGAGAAAAGCTGTGGTATTTTAGTCAATTGGATGGTTTTCTGGAACGATACGGCACGCCGTAACGCGTCTTTCTCTCGAGATTTGTGTCTCTGGAGTTCACAATGGCTGATCGTTGAAGTATTTACTGCTACGGCCCGTATGGAACAGGCGCTGATAGCCCCAGTTGCAAATCACCGTAATGTTCCTTTCTGATGCCGCGCTATGCGCTTAAACGCCCTCAAGAACCTCTTTCGATAGTCGATGCCAACTCTGATTAACTTATGGCTGTTTTCGGACGCCGCTACGCTCCTACCTGCCACATTTAACGGCTCCGGGAATCAAAGGCTATCGTCGAATAAACATTGAATTTTTACGAAATCGGTTATTTCTACTATGAATACTTTTAGAAGTTTGCTGTGGTGTTGTAACATGTTGACGCATTACACATTTGGCGGTTTCTTTTTTTCGGCAGAAATTTCAATCAGTGCCGAGATTATCAGTAATAAAACAGTGTTTTGTTTATAAAGTTGCAGTTTAAACACTCAGTTAGTGACTGATAAGTAGGATAATAATATTTAGGAAACCGACGCTTCTGTCGGCATATCCAGCAATGTTTGAGTAGCGGCCGCAACGGCGGCGTCTGCAAATACTCTGACGCCCATTTAGATAATAAGAGTAGATTTAGAGCCTTTTCGGCTTACATCACATGGCAGTCCCATTCTCGTTAATTTATTACTATAGCATCGGTCCCCCTTTTTGCAGTTTTAACTACTAAACTTATGTGCTCATAGATAGTCCGTTTTAGAATGGAATCCATTCCTGATATGAAAGAAAAGCTTGGAATTTCTAGAGATAACAAGGAAGATTTGAAGGGATTTTGAAAAAAGAATAAACAGATTTGTATTATTTGAATTAATAATATTTTATTTTATTAGGATGCAGAGGTTGCCAATTATTGTTTGATACAATATTTAATGGTATTACTTAAAAACTGTCAACTGAATTATTGTAGCTTGAGTAAATTGACACTGACTGGTAAATTAATTAATTTAAATGAATTGGACGATTGAAAATTTAGACCCAAATATTTACATACAATATGGAAATGTCCCCAACATTTAAAATTATTTTAATTATCTATAAATTTTTAGTTGCCAATCATAAAAATAAATCGATTAGTAAATATGCAAATTTTATTGAAAAAATGTAGACATTGATGCATTAATTCATTGCTACATTTTTAATTTATTTTTGCATAAAATATTTGCATACTAAAAAGTTATTCGTTTATTAGTAAATAATAAATTTTGCATAAATTTCAAATTCAGTACATTTGTTACCAAAGAGAAATAGGAAACTGTTATTAGTATAAATATAAAATGTTGTAGTAACGATTTTTACTTTTGTGATAATTATTTATTACATTCCGAGCTTCATTTCCACCTGGAGCAAAGTCTGTAGATGTTTGATTTATAGACTGCAGTTCAAGACACGCGATTGTCAGTGTAGGTGGGTGGAGTTTCATTTTTAAGAAAATATTATTAATACTTCAGTATGATCTATGATTATTATTTAAGTACGTTGTTGCTGTTCTGTGAATAAAATGCCATCTTGTTTATAGCTTTGGTCATTTGTGTATGTCATGATTCTATTTCAATATTCGCACAGAGATTTGAGTCTGTCGGTATCATACCGTTATCAAAGAGCATAAATCAGCTAGAAACAACGAAAACTGCATTACGATTAGCAAACAATAATTAAGTTATCAATAATACGTTGTTGTGGAATGAGTTGTTTATTAATTACAAGATGCTGGTACGAACTAGTCTGCAGAACATGGAGTAAGTCGTCCAATTATCTTCGATTATTTTCTCTAGGTTGTGGCGGGATATGAAATATAGCTAAGCTTCGAAGCGGCCACTAATTAAGCTATCTATCAGCTTATGTCCAGTTACAGAGATGATCAATAAAGCATTGCAAACTATTCCTGTTTAATAGTTTACTGACTAGAATTAATTTCAAAAATGGATTCAACTTTCCCCTAAATTCACCTTTTGCTTTTACTATTGGGAGAGAACTGTTAGCCGTCAGCGCAGAGCTTTCTGACAGCTTGCTACAAAGATCCAAACGATTTATGTCACTGGATCCTTTTGTATTTTACCTAACGCACTATGCATTAGCGGCAATAAATCAATTTTATGGTTTTGTAAATCAAACTGCTTTAATGGTCTCACACGTATCCATCTCTCGGCTATTATGCATGGAATAGCCTTTATAATGCGACTGTTTGCTCTTTCGTGACGAAAGCTATTTTACATCCACTGTTTTGCCAGTTTTTAATTCGTCTCACCTCTTTAATGGGGGTCGTTAAATCTTCAGCTACAATGAATCTGATGAAGATTAAAATCGCGCATTGTCTTATTCTAATTATAAATACAGACTGAGCTTTGAGGCGAATGTCAAACAGTTGAGTTTACAGCATAGTGCTTTTCTGAAATAACAATGAGATAACTTGACATAGCATTCCTGTATTACTGGAAAAAATCTTCAAGGAAGGATTACTTAATTTTATTTTCTTGAGTTTTGAAAAAATGGGAATATTTCAGAGGTCTCAAAAGTACTAGCAGCAGCCTTTTACGTACAATACACATCCACACACACATAAAGGACATAACCGATGACATGTATTGTATTCAAATTATAGTTCGTGACTAGCTGTAAGTCGCATGCGCAGATATGGATTTGTTTATCGCCATTCGCCGACATAAATGACTGGTCGTTGACAGATCTATGGACCGCCTGAAAGGAAACCGTATCTAGCTATTCTTATCTCCATATAGCATCGAAAAGAGCAGAATTAGAGTTGCCAGATGACTTCAATAAAAGAATTCTTCAAGTTGCTACTGTTCTGTAAAAATTTCCACTTGAAACACCTCTATTGGAATGAATGCGAAGTTTTCAAGAGAAAGTTGTCGATGCAGAGTTGAGAAGGAGGCAAGGGGTTGACTTGAGGCCATGTGTCACAGCTAGTGGAGTAGTGGAGACGCCGTTACGCCGTTATACGCCGTCGAGTCGGCCCTGGTTGAGGGGTGTTTTCTAAATGTTTGTCGTTAATTCATCATAATGATTCATATGCGTTTGAGACTGGGACCCGTTTTTACACCCCGAATGTTAAGGGTGTAAATTATAAGTTTAAGACAGATAGTCAATAATATTCGCGCACACATTTCTGGTCTGCCCTCATTTTACTACTATATATTATTCGATGAATTTGTAGTTTTAACAATCTACATGTACTTTTGCAATTATTTCGACACTTTTTGCAAATTGTTCTTTGTTTTTAAAACGCTCGGAAACTAGAGCGCCACTGATAAAAGTAGAACGAAAACTTACTCGTAAAAGTAAACTGTAGTCTGTGCACCTAACAGAGTTATTTATTTTTTCATCAACTTTTATTTGACGCAGAAATATTTTGCTAATGCACATATTCATTTTATTATTATAGAATTGAATGGTTAAATATATTAACAAAAATCCAAATTAGTGGCTAGTAATTAGTGAAAATACCGATTATTCTAGCCAATTATTTTATAAAACAGTTTTTCATTACTCTAATTTTTAACGAGATGAACGTAGGGTTTCATAATTCAAAAATACATAATTTTGAGTATTTAAGTATAAAAATTTTTCTAGCTTATTTTAGAAAGATTTAGAATAAAATACAATGAAAATTTTATTCCAAATCGAATCAATTAATATGTCGACGAGAAAGCGTTGGAACTAAAAAAGGCAGATAAACCAAATAAGCAGATAAATTTGTTTGCCATCAACACAACTGCGGAATTTTCCATTTGAACTTAGTTGAATAATTTTTCACAAAGATGGATATAAGGTCGATTCAAAGGTACAAACTGACTACCATGTTCTCCAGATCTTGGCTATATCAGTGGAATTTTACATTGAAAACAATTTCTGTGTCTAAAGAAACGCAGATTTGCTGAATAAATTACCTTTTTTATTATGTATCTCTATTATTTAAAATTTGTTTTTAAATTGTTATGATCAAAATTAAAACTAATTGAAAAAGTTAGAATCATTCAATTAGCAGGACTGATACCCATGAAATTTTTATGGAAGAAATGCCAGATACTTAGACAAACATTCACAAAAAAAGTATACTTATTTACAGTTTGTATAAAAATATGCTGATATGTGCCCACAAGAACAAATAGAAAACCAAAAAATTATTTAGTCTTTTCCGATTTGTTGCAGTGTCGACATTTTAAGCAACAAAAGCTCCTACCATATAACCATAAGGTTTCTGCCCAAGTAACCTATTTCTCTCAAACTTTACACAATCAAAGACTTAATCAGAGCAAATTTCAAATTTTTTTGTTAGTAATTTTCTGGGAAAAAAATAAAATTTGGTTTTTATTTTTTTTCACAAGGAATAAAAAACAAAAAAGTCTCATAAAAGTACTTCTTAGAGACTACCTATTACATTACTATTTAATATATTTAACTTATTAAAAACATAAAAATGGGGCGATTTTATGTTTTAAATGGGATTTTTATGGTCACGGAATCGTTTTGTCAAAACTAAATGCCCATTTCTATAAACTTAAAATTGATTTTCTAGCGTACTTGTTGAATTTTTAACTTGCCAATGGAGCAAGAAATGGTGGTTACTGTTACAACAATAATATTCTATTTAACTTATTGCAAATATCAAGAAAAAATTCCGAGTCCTGCTGGCTTATTAAACAAATTGTTTAATAGCAAGAAATTTTCTGTGGTTTTAGATAAAGACATGAGTTTTTATTTTTATTCGAAACCCAGTGATTTCATGTTTCCATTGACTTTTTTTTAATAAATGTTTACATATCGTAAAAGCCTCTAAGAAGTAGTTTCACAAATAGTTTCCAAATCCTTATACAGAAATGAATTAGTTAATTATTTTTTATGATGTTAACCAAATAACTGCAAATTTGTTTCACACAAAATTCTGATAAAGATTTCAGGTCGTATGAAGTCTTAAAAAAATGTTTCCTTCGGTAATCACCTTATGCTTAAACGACGGGAGCATGTGGGTCATATGATTATTTTTTAAATTTTTTTTTAGTTACTGGTACCCAAATTAAAAATTCAACAAGTACGTTAGAAAATTTAGGCATTTAGTTTTGGCGACACGATTCCGTGACCATAAAAATCATATTAAATAGTAATGCAATAGATAGTCCCTAAGAAGTACTTTTATGAGTATTTTTTATATTCAAATCCGTTCAGAATTTCTCGGAAAAAATAAAATCTAAATACCATTTTTATTTTAACAAAAAAAATTGAAATTTACTCTGATTAAGTCTTTGATAAAGACCTTTGATTGTGTAAAGTTAGCGAGAAATCGGTTACTTGGGTAGAATTTATTTTGAAATTTAAGATTTGTCAACAAAGTTCTCGAAAAAATGTGGCCTTTCAGTCTCAAAAATATGGTTTTGAAGCATATTCTGTATTGAATTTTTCTTATAATGTTTAATGTTTGAAATATGTGCAGCAACAGCTTGAAGGAGCTGTGCATTTGAAATCTGAAAGAATTCATGGATTTCCTCCAGGTGTGAATTACGAAGAGTACAATAGCGGATGAACCAATAAATCAGTTCCTATAATAACCATGCAGTACAATCGAACGGCTCTAATTAACATTCAGTGTTCATTTAAATATTATTCGAATCTATTATATCTTTATATTCATTAGTATGCAAGGCTAATTATCGCATATACATCCATTTTTCGTAGTATTCATGTATCAATCAACCTTCATCGTTAAAAATAGTAAATTTTTCCATTATTTTTAATTAAATCCGGGAACAAAGCAAAGACAAATAAACACATTAAATGAATGTGATGGTCATCTAGAAAGAGTGGCGGATACGAGGTGGAAGGAGTTGTCCTGCGACAGATGTGAGTTCTGATGTCTCTGTCACCTAAACTTGAGAGATATCCGAAGTGTGTCATATTGAAGTTTTGTTATTGGCGTTAGTTATTTGTTAAGGTAGTTTCCAGAACTCACACAAATCGATCCGTTTTATGTCTTCAGCAGAAACTATAAATATCCTCACAACTTTCTTATACTACTGATATTTGTCAGCACCAATATTGAGAGTATAATACTACAAAATTTTATATAATTTCAAACTTTTAAACGCAACATTTAACGATTGGCTTAAATGTTAAAGTGTGGATGAAGATGGGAAATGTGATATTTGTCACTTTACTGGTGGGTTCGGCATTTGACATATGCGTCGAGGTAGGGGTCATCATGCAACTCCCACAAATATCATTACTTATCTTCAAGCACTGACGTACATAAATATTACCGAAGAAGTAAAAGGCGATTTCCGTGAAATCCATCAAATGGGCAAACAATACATTTTATTTTAATTTTATTTCTTGTTTAACTTTTTTCCTTTATTCTCTGCTGCTTCCAGTACTTAGTATCCTTCCCAAATTCGATGGGATTAACGTGTTCAGTTCCCAGACAAGTCGTGTACATCTTCTCCATCTTGGTGGACACTTATGAATGGGACGTCCCGTAGCGGTCCGGAATGTCGTTCCGTTGACCATTTCTTATACCATCAGAGGTGCGATAGATGCCATCTTTACATCACAATGGACGTAATATTTAACCGCAGTCGACCGGACACATTGGACATGTGTGTGTACGTTGTAAATCTCACATCATTATAAAACTTAGTCGAGACAACTAATTTATCTGGTCTAATTTATTTGATGTTTATGATAATGCCCTGCGTGATGTTCAACTGGGGCTGCTACTGTGCCCACGATGCTCGAGCAAGTTCCAGGACTATTTGTCATATTTTATTGGAATGTCTGATTAAACACACACCTTTGTCATACACTTACAGAAACAACGACGATTGATTTTATATTTATTGGAAATATTTTTAGAATAAAACATAAAAAGCTGAGTGGACAATAAAATTCACGTAAAATAATTTTTTGAAAAGATTAAATGGCACTGAGATGTAAAAATTTTATATCTGTTTAAGAGTTAACAAGTGGAGATTTTTTCATATTTGCTAATTTATTGCAAATGAAATTTCTTGGCCAAGTTGTTTACCAATAATACCTTATTAACCATAATTGCCTAGTGTAAGTGATTCGAAATACGGAATCAATAATTTCTCAAGAAACTTTTATCGTTTTCACATACAATTATATAGAATAAATTACAGTTGACTATAAACTGCACCTTAAAGATTACAAAGTGTCAGTTATATTGAAATACGTAGCGAAGCAGTTTTCAATTTTTAAAACTTACATCATTTAGTCTCAACGCATCGAGCATTTAAGATTTTTATTGAAAGACAACAAAAATCAAACCTGTCTAGTAAATTTATTAACTGGGAGGTGTTGCATCGACTTAAACAATTCAATACGAACTTTTGACTTTTGTAATAAATACTATCGTGATTGGTTCTGCCTACCCATTCGTCAGAGTTTAATATCATTCGGAATACCCACTTTCTTTTTTTTTTTTCAAATTACAGGAAGTCTCTTAGCTTTGTCACTGTCTCTTTTTTGTTCTCGAAGAACAAACCGATGGACAATTAGTTAAATAGCGTTGATAAGAAAGTCTGTGGCAATGCTAGTCTTTGTAGAAGGACACGCTTGGCTGAGTAGTGATAGTAAATCACTTAAGACTTCCAGTTTCGCCATGGCCGGTCAAACAGTACGAGAAGAAGCAGTAACGAATAGCCGACCAGTTCTAAGGATTTAATTTGATCAGTGCGGACATCCAGATTCATAGCGCCATTACAAGCATGATCTACGGCCCTTTTAGAACCAGCCTGCTCCCGCAATTCAAGACGCCATACACACACACACCAAAGAAAGAACCCTATTCTGGACACGACACTACGGCGCGACTGCATCAAACCACACATAAATCCAGATATTTCACTCAAAGCTGATGGAACTAAAACAAAATTATAACTTAAATAAAACTGCATTTATTCAGAATATCATTAGTAACTTGATCGTTTAACTGTTGGCAGCATTCTTGCTTGAGATTAAAATCTTCTACAAGTGCGTTTCAAAACTGGTCGTATCCATGTCACTGATTAATTAATTAATGACAGCAAGGTGGCATAATTTATTTACTTATAATTTCAGAATAAAAATACAATTGGAAGTGAACAATAAAGCCGAAGACACGTCACATGGAAATTGGAATTTTGTGTACCTGCTTTTTGTTTATGTCTTATATAAATCAAGAAGTTCGTCACACTTGGTATTCACAAGGTCTACCAGATAATAACATCAAATCAGTCTGTTCGATTTAGTGATTTATATCACAAGTGGTTTGATTTGTGACGAGGCGTTTCTGTTCAGATAAATTTCTTAATCGCTCTTTTAATTGCCACTTTCGAAGACATTTGGGTCTAGGCTCCTACCTGTATCGTTGACCATGAACGAAGAAGACAAAATTCCTTTTTTATTAATTCATTCAAAGACAATGATAATTCCAAAAAACTGTTTTCTCCAATTTTTTTGATTAGTTTTTGCAATTATCTTTAGGTGTGGTCTGAAACTAATTCAATCAAGCATCAAGTAAAACGTTCTTTTTGTGCACGGAATGCAGAGAGAATAAAGTTGCCGACTGGGCACATATGAGTAGCGATGATAGCAAGATTGAAGTAAAAGTTTTGTGATTCGCAATGACACGAGTGGTCTTTATAGCCTGCACTGTATTGACAAAAGTGTCGACGGACTCGTCTCGCGTCCTACTCGACGAAATAACCAAACACTGGGCTTGATTGTGAGGACTTGATTGCTCTAAATGAACAAAATAACTTCTACGCTTGTACAGAAACTTTACTGAAGTTAATGCGGAGTTTTGGGAATGACACAAAAACCCAAACTGACTCGCGACTTAAACGATTCTGAATTACACACAACATTGTTTAACGAGAAATTGCTGTTATGTGATGAATTCTTAGTTAATTTTATAAATGATGACAAGATGTTGAATTTTTTTACAACACTTGACGGAAAATAATGATATTTACAAATTGGACATAATGGTTTAACAATTAAGTTACAATTCATCTTAGACTTTGAATTTGAAAAATGAACCGATGATTTGTGAAATTTATGAGTGAACCAGTTAAGACGCTTTATTAAAAGCCTGTTTACTATGCATAATTATCTACACTGCTTGATTTATTATTATAGAAAATAATGAACTATTACATTCTTGAAACTAATAGTTTTATAAAAAAAAAAAACAATAATTATTCGCAGAATAAATTTTGTTTTGACTATCGTTGATGAATAATTAGATAGATGAAGAAGCAGATATTTAGAAAGATGATTCACAATGACAAAGCAGTTCTGAAAAAGTGTGCTACTATGAAGATTCATTGTGAAAACATTGCAAATAATCATCTGCAGCAACAAGCGGTTCGACAATAGCAATTTATGTTTGAGCTTTGCATTAGCATTTTTCATCAAAGGACAGAAAGCGAATTTCTTAATGTTTGTGTAGCCAAACTTTTCCCCATAAACATGTAGGTGAACGTGAGGCAGTTTCAACGTTTAAGTTTCCAGTTCGGCAAATCAGCGTCTGTTGTACGAAGAGTGTAGAATCTGGTGTGAATTAGTCAAAAAAGCACGCACCGTCGTAATTCTACAAAATATCTTTCAGTGAGATCTAGGCGATCGCGTGGTGATGTTAATTCAAGCCAGTAAGTGGCGACGAGCACTTATCACTCGGGTACAGGTTTAATATTTAACGATGGTTGCTGTAAAATCGGTCGCCAACAGAGGGTGTACGCTGACACGCCGTCTTTTTAATACCTAACTTTCATTAACGCCATCGTATAAATCTCTATTGTTACGGAAGCTGCCTTCTAAATATGAGATAATATCGCAAGGCGAGTAAGAATTATGTAAGTGTTAAGTTTTTATGCGAGAAATCGAGCCGGAAAGCGTGATGTTAGCTAGATGGGGAAGGGAGTTCTGAATTTGATTATTTTTAATCAATGCCCCATACCGTCACTTTGTTAATAAGAATGTGTAAAATTTGTATGCAGTGTGAAAATTCTTAATGATTTGTGCAATGGATGTGTAGCTGTATTCTACCCCTCTTGTAGTCTGAGGAGGACGTTTCTGCTGCCAGTTGGAAAGTGCAATTTACAGATAAACTGTGCGGGGCAATGATTTACGTCTGAAAGCTTGATAAACTCATATTCCTTGCTTGACTGAGTAATATCTGCATAAAACCTTGAATAGGATTACAAATGTTCATAAATTGTGTGTGCTATAATTCAGTCAAGTCGGCAGTTCTGTCCGGCCCATGCTTCGTAAAATTCTATACTAAAGTAAAGGGACTGAAAGTGAAACTAAGCCGATCCGAGTTTCTCGATTTTTATATACTTACTGAAAAAAAGTATAGAAAAATGTTTGCGTTGCGTTTTAACGACGAAAAATCGAGAAGTTTTCACGAAAGGATTGGCTGATAACGCCACGCCGAGGGTTTCATTTCATTTTCATAAATTAATATTTATTGGGATAAATTGGTGAAATATAGGCTATTTTGGAGGCTCATTAAGCCAAGGAAATATTAAGTTTTTACTGCACATAAGCGGACTGTATCAAGAATTTTTACACAAAGACTAGCCTTGAAATAAAATAAAAAATGTAAAGAAGAATTTTGTTGGTTTTCTGAGAGTTTATGTGGAACTTTGGTGTTGTTTATAATGGTGGGTTATAGGTGAAGATAAATGTGAAGTGTAAGAATGTCAAATGTTTGAAATGTCTGAAGAATAAAAAGAAGCTTTTGAAATCGTCTCATCGAATGTGAAGTCATTTTGCGTTTCCAGTGGCACGTTAAAGTAGATACGTGTTAGAATTTCCAGCAAGCCAAATAATGTGAGATTTGTAGAGTTGTATTTGCACATCCCATTTAATATTCAGCATAAACAGCAGTAGCGCTCGTATATTATTGAGTTAACAGTTTTATTTACGGGTCTCGCTCTTCGTCGCCACCCTCCCGGACGCTCCAACCAACCCAGTGCCTCTACACTGAGATACGTCGTTAGTTATAGTTCGGCATGATTTAAACGGGCCTTAATGGCCCAATAAATAGCACCATTTCAATACACGACAACGATCATAGACGGGCGCAATACATTAGAAGCAAAATGGAAGAGGTCGAGGCGTACACAACGTCGTCTATAGTCGAGGTATCCAACATCCACACAGAGATAGCGCTGCTGGAGAGATATATGGGCCGCTCTGCTCCTCTGCTACTCCGCTCCTGAATCATTTCATAAATTCTACCAGCTACTGCTCGTTCCTCCTGCTGTTGAATGTGTGTGTGTCTTTCTATATCTGATATTCTTCCGAGTAACGAGCATTGTTTAAACGTGTATACATTTGTAATCGCAAAAGCTGAACGTCTTAACACTTTTTACATAAGAATGCAACCATAAACGACTCATTTTCAATCACAATCTGTTACCATTGTACGAGGATTTATAATTTAACATCTAACAACCGAATGCTGATCAATCAGCAATATTATCGATGGAAGTATTCTCTTCCAATAAGCTCTTTGTGTTGAGGAATGCTGGAACGGCGATTATTTATCAGGAAACAATGGTCTGAGCGAATATTTCATTAGAATATAGAAGGATAACATAAATAAACGCCCTTCCATACGGTCTAAGCTTCGAATGCCATCAATGGATTTTAAAATATTGGCACGTGGAATTATCGACTCTGCCCACTTATAATGATTACTCATTATCGAGCCAATCCCTAAATAAACACAGACACTGCAATAGCTTGAGAATCTCAAATCATAATTAGAGACAATTTTTCTACTTTGAAAATTCTAACACTTGGTGTTTGCTCTACACTGACGTTAGCAGGCCAATTCATGCCCGAAATTCGTAAACAGCTCTCTTATTAGCTTCTAACAAGGAGTCTAATTACAAACTACGCCCATCTCTAGCTCGAGATGGACAATTTTGTTTGTGTCAGAGCAAGCGACACAGTTCGATCGTGGCCTAACGGTTAGAATATAGACGGCAAAATTATGAAAATGACCCTTGAACGTCGCTCAACCCCTGAGACGGTCGAGCAATCGTCTATTCCGTTTCAGCAAGTCCTGAAACTTTCCATTGAAAAAGACTAAATCCATTCTGACGTTGAACACTTTTCCCTGATACTGAATTGAGCTTCAGGACGAAGAGGTGGAGCTTCAAGTGATGGATGCAGGGACACACGACAGATAAACGCAAAACACTTTGATTTAATGCTCCGGATTGTAGTTTGCTTAGAGAAAGAAGTTTCTTTTTTGTAATTAAGCGCTTTTTTATGGATCTATTTGTTAAAATTTATGGTGACTGAATGATTTCGCCATAGAATTTCTTTTCTTACAAAATGTAGGGCGTTCATTAACGAATTAACATAATGGCGACGTAGCAAAAGAGATGTGTACTTTGGTGGAGGCGCCGGTTTGCAAATAATTTTTCAATAGGAGCATGTTGCCAAATGGAAATTTTATAGTTGTTTACTAATGAAATAAGAGCTGTTCCCCTTCTTTTAAACAATGATGTAGCGTTGTAAATTTCATCTCACATCCGGCCCTTTTCTAAGGGCAGTAATAATTTTCAAGTTATTTGACTGGTGTATCTAATATAAATATATCGCGCTCATATTTAAATTTAACAGTTGACGCTGTTGTATGTTATCGAAAAAATGAATAGCGTGCTCACTTCTTCCTCTGTCGTCATCGTGCCCTCTTCTCTGTTCGCTTGGGACTCTTTATCGCGTCAGCTTGTGATGCATTGCGAACGAAATGAAAAAAATCACCCACTTATCTCAAGCTTCGTAAATAACAAATATAGAAATTATAGCGCCAATGTTAGTCGAAGGTTTCTCTCTTTTGACTATTTTTCTATACCAAAAAAAAAAATAATAAATTTTGTCTTGAGGTAATTAAAATATTAAACGTCATTTTCAAGATTCCTTGTGTTTGAAGTATAGTCTGTATGGCAATTACAGACATTTGGTGCTTAATTTACGTTAGAGCGAGGGAATTAATTTGAGAAGGAAATCGGCCGATGGCCCTTCCATAAAATCCCTCAGTATAAAATTACCAAACAAACCGTCATTCGAAATGAGAAAATATAAAGAATGAGCAGAAAGGGGCTTTGATAATGAAGTAATGTAAAGTTTTAAGTGGACAGTGGCTTGCATGAAATCGCCAAAAAACTCAGCAGATGGCGCAAATTACTAAAGGTCCAAGCGCAGGGATGCTATAATTGTCGGCCGGAAAACCTTATAAACAAAATTGCAGATGACAAAAATTAACCATAGTTAAATGCGTTTGGTAATGAGACTAAACTGAAAGTGTGTTGGCAATTGCAAAGCCTGCCGGACTCCGGTCATAACATGAATTCCAATTTTCAAATTCAAATACAAAATTACGAGGGTATTGCTGTCTCATTCCAAAATACAAACAATCGTAGTCTTCCGACAAAGATAAAAACTTATGACGGTGGTAAAGAAAGGATGCAATTCGATCTTATTAGTCGGTATTTATGCGTAATGAAAAAGATAATTTCGAACGGGTTGGATTCTGGAAAAATAAAAACGGGAGATGGTGATAATTGCCTGGAAATGAGGGCATATTTTACGATCAAGTATTTTAAAATTTCATTGGAACTGGAAGGGCACATTTTCAGATTAATTTTCAACAGAAAATGCAACACTTGCACGGGAAAGTGTTTGATTTTAGGAAAGCTTTAGCTCTTGAAGCAGAACTCAGAGTTCCAAAAGTGTCTTCAAAATTCGTTTAATAGATAACTGGCAGTAATTATGGCATGTAAATTATCCGCGTCAAAATAACAGTTAGAAGCACTTCTTGCCGGAGTGTGAGCGAACTTGCGCAATAAATTAGCCCAATAAATTGCAATAAACAGTTAATGTTGCTTAACCTTCTGATCTCCGGCCTTATCTAGCGAACCGAAGATAACACCTTAAGGTGAGTCGGAGAGTAAAATGTAAGCAATCTATTATGTATGAGACGGCAAGTTAGAGAGAGTATCGTCTGTAATTCGGCCGAAGAAAGGGTCGAGGATATGGCGCGCTGCTGCCTAAACTGCACTAAATTATAAAGTTATTACGACAGCGCAGATCTCCGCGTTGATAGTGTGATGTTGCTTTAATTAATCTGGAATATATCGCGCGTGTGGTTCCTAGACCTGAATCCCTCTTCAACCCCCTGTTATCAACTCGTACCCTTCGTGTCCTTCCAGCGGTCTTGGAATACATACGATACGAAAAGGAAAAGTCAACGCTTACACACTTGAATACGGAAAGTGAGAAAAGATTGGAATTTTACGAGTGCTTTACGCTAAGATGTAGCGCGGAAAGGAAATTTCAGCGGCGAGAAATTCTTCCGCTTTTATTTTATTAAATAAAACTACAGATTTATTCAAACTATGACCGCAAATTTCTTTGGATTATTTTTAAACAACCTTGAATATAGTCAAAGATTAAAATTCTGCTGCGTAATATTTCCTCGAAGAAACTTCTTGGAAACCGTTAACGTCGCTATACGTCAAAGCTAATGCATTTTAGGCACTTGTTTTGACAGACAAACTTTCAATCACTGTCAGTCAGCCAATCAATCGTTCTTTGATGTTGGATATTTGACGGAGATGGGAATGATGAATCTTTGCTTCCATTTCTTTGCAACACCTGACAAATGTGATTGATTGAAATCGATTGCGAATATCTAAAAATGGAACGTTTTTCCACGAATTATTCTTCAAAGTTCATTTACTTTATGGGTGTGTGAAATTTCTTTTTTGTTTGTCAGACAAAAGTTATTTTCCGATGTGTATGTCCGCAAGTCTCTTATTTCGTGACCGATGATCCGGGAATCCCTGGACATCATCAAGTCGGTCCCTGTTCACTTCCATCTCAATTTGCACAGGACTAGTTATGGGGGAGATGATGGGGGATAACTGACGAGGAGCATGACTGCTGCAAAGAGGCAGAGTGTGGTTGGCTGTGTAATCCATGGATCGTCCCGAATAAGTCTTCATCTGGCTGTACTTAGGCCGTGATTTGTTTCTGTTGATGTGTTTGAAGTTTTAGGGCCTCAGTGCGAGGATTTGCCACTAGGATTTAGAAGGGTTGATGATGAGGATGTGTGGCAGCTTTCACTAGCGTCTTTTCTACAAATACGTACTCTTCCAGACTTGATGGAGTTTTATTATATACTCGCACCTGATATATATCTCGGAATAAAACCAAACGTCTTGGGAATTACCACACAAAACAAAAAAACTACAATCTTAACATTTTAATTTTTTTCTTTTTATTCATATGGAAAACAATAAAATGACAGTTTTGGAGTGGAAATGCAGATGTAAACATCTATATGAATCACGTTTGATGTGACACCCACTTCATAACATTTTATGCAGTTCGACAGTATGTGTACTGGTACGGCTTCAACGACCCGGTATTTACAGAGACAGATATGCATAAATAATTCCAAACAAGAAGTCATTTATGTCAAACTCGTTGCAATTTGCATACGAATCGCTTGAAATTGAGTGTATTATTCGAAGTGTGCTTTATTGAAACAACGCTGCATTTTTACCAAACCAGCCAATTGTTTCGTTACTACTTTTGTTTCGACACGATAAATAAACGCCCAGTGATGTACTTAACGTTAAAACAAACAAAACGCATTAATACTAGCACGTTATAGCTGGTCTTACTCTTATGATTCACCATAATGTACAGCAATTTGCAAAATTTCTAAAGTTCCCTCAGCGTTTTAATCTGTCAGTGATGCAATTTGTTACAACAATGCTTATAATATAATTGCAAAGGCTGTTAACACATATGTCAGCTTCCTACACCTTCCACTTGTATAAGACATAATAGTCGCAGAATAATATTATGCTTAATAAACTGCAATATGGAGTAGATTGAACTTTTTCACTTTGCTGTCGCAATAAGCGGAGAAATTTTGATCGAAATATAAATTGTCAAAAAATTGCAATTTTGTAAATGCACATGAAGTAGTTAAATTAAATTCTGTTTTCGAACATAGCTTGACGCAACTCATCCGTTTCCGAAAATTGACAGTCTGTGTAAAATCTCCGCTTGGCAGGCACGTATTAAGTAGATATCTGTGTAATTTATGTGGGACGCGGAATGAAGGGCCCCAGTTCCTGTAATATATTCAAACATTAGTCCCACTAATGTCTGGCAGAATGTTTGACTGCGGATCCCAGCTAAGCCAAGTAGACTCGGAATGAGTCTAAAGCCTGCACAGATACACGAGCTTGACGTCGCAGAGGTGACATCTAGCGCAATTCTAATCCCCTTAATGGCCACGTGATAACCCTGATTACTTTAATTGGCTCCTTTTACATTAAACGGGCATAAATTCAAAGTTTGTTAGATTGATAGATTTTGAATTTTAATGACAAGTATTGTTGTTTCGGGCAAAAGTGAAGGTTTCGTTTGATTCCCTTCGGATATAAACCAATTCTTCTTCAAGAAACAACAAGTCCATTTCCATTCGCCGAGATGACTCCTGAGGGATAGCCGACTCTTCTTAGCCACTGAAATAACACAGATTAATTATAGCCGTCATCCTACATTATTTCACTGAGGATAAACGATATTTAACAATTAATTCTGACATACGGCACAACCTCTGAATTTCTTAATGGCAATCACTCTAGAAACAAAGTGATGAATTTTTTTAGTAAAGCGATCAATTTGTTAAATTTTTCCTTTTATAATTATAGGCATAAACTGAACGAGGAAAATGCTTCGCGGCTCAGACCGTGTTACAAATAGCAGCAGGAGTTAATGTGAAGTAATGAATACATTCTACAACATTATGGTTTGGATTATACACCAACTATCAAGTTCGGCTCCCGACGACATCAATCTAGCACCCTCCGAGCCCTCTTTCTCTCCACTCTCTTCGTCAGCGTTACTGATGGTGGTGGTGTGTTCATATGTATCCAGTGCTTTGATACCACCCGACTTATCCCCATATAATGTGTGCTAATGTATTCATTGTGGGATAACTACAACATCAAATTAACGACCAATGTAATTGTTGCTTCGTTTCGTCTTTGTTTGATTACTCCACTGCAATTAATCGGCTCACATTATTTGCTCCCAGAGAATTGTCACAAGTTTCATTTAAAATAAAAAAAATGTATCTCGATTTTTTATTTGATGTTCTGAGCATAGCTCTGTTTGAAAGTTTTTAAGGACAAGTACAGTTATTTGGAGTGTTTTTAGAGCAAAAGTTTTTTGAAAATATTCAACATGCAGCTCTTATTTTATAATACGTTGAATAATCTAACATAGACTTGGAAAAAGCTGTGTATATTTTTTGTAATTCCGTCAATTTGTAAGCAAAATTACATCATTTGTAGTTTGCAGAAAAATTGAGCACGACACGCAATATCGACGCGGTAACGTCGGCATTGTCGGTTTTATCGTTGGTTTAATTTTAATTTCCGGTGTCAGATGCATATTGGCAGAAGCGTTTAAAATTCATTGAATTTTTCTGGTGGCGTGCTATTTTTTGGGTCGGACACGCAACAGGTGAAGTTGGGAATGACGGCGGAGTTGAACGAAGACGGCGGCGGCAAGCAACTTAACGCTGTACGCTCTACCCTCCAACTTTTTATTCTTGCAAGTTGAAAGAGGGTGAGAGGATAGGGGTTGACGGCATGCCGCCGCCACTGAACTCCAGCTACCGCGCTTCGACTCACTACGGAAGAGAAAAATTGGAAGACTTGTCGGAACAGAGTGCATAGGCCACGAAAAACTCGACTAACGTTACTAAGTGAGCTGTCATGATACCGCCTTGAGATCAACAGTTTATTCCAACGTAGTGGCGACAAGTATCTACCGCTTTTTTTTTTTCATATAAATATTGACTGCAATTTGTATAACAAAGTTGCATTTTTTGGGATTTTGTGCATCTGTTTGGAACACATAAGTTGCAACAGGTTTCCTCACATGCAGAAGAGCCGAAGAGCAAACGGGGAATCAAGTAGATACACACATATATACATTTCCAATGTCAGTCCATGCAATGTTTGCACATTCATCCATCAGTGTTGAGAGAATCCGTAGTTCCACCGTTTGTGGCACATCGGCAGCCACCGCCATTGCCGAAACAGACAACCGGATGTGAATTTACTATGTATTTGAGTGTTTGTATTGTCGGATCACTCAGTCGTGTCAGTACACCATTTATCAGATTTAGCAGCGGACGCGGATT
Organism: Latheticus oryzae; assembly: GCA_030157265.1. NCBI lineage: Eukaryota > Metazoa > Arthropoda > Insecta > Coleoptera > Tenebrionidae > Latheticus > Latheticus oryzae. The sequence continues at coordinate 14,764,559 of CM058050.1, forward strand.
CAAACGGCAAAAGTGTAAACGGTGCCGTTGAAATCGGCCCGGGACAAACGGGACACGATGGATGGATAGATGGACTACATCGTTGCCGAATTATCGCCCTTTATGTTTGGCCACTTCGTTTTACAAATAACCGACATTAATTACCAACCTATTAGTTGCTAACTCGACGGACGATGGCGCGATTTACTCTTTTCCCTCCAAAATTAACGCTGACGAATTCATTGAGGTTTGATTAAAAACAAAATGGATATTCTGCACCCAAGCAAATAATTGACTGCTTTTTTTATATTTTATAACTTAATAAAATTTTTCTTAATAAAAACTAAAAATAGATAATATTTAGTTTAATTTTGGTGGATGCGCCGGGATAGCAATTAATGTTTTTGTTTGATTGAAAAATAGTTTAGTTTCACCAATCTTTGTTTGGCAATGATAAAACAAATGGATTGTAATAAAATTTTGTATACTTTTATTTAAGGTCCAGTTGTTGGGTTTTTAGCTTAAAAGTTGAAACTAGAATAAATTTTAAATCAAGGAAATGACAATCGATAAATTCTGTTGATGAATTGCATGTCTTTGCTCCGCATTATTTTAGAATGCGAAATAGAACTGCTTTTTTGGTCTAAAAGAAACCATACAAAGAGTAAAATTTTGAATATTTAATAAGTTTTAAGTATCTGAGTGGATCGACGTCAATGTGAATGTAACAATTTTGAAGATGTTGTGAGCGAGGGTTGATGTAGGCAGTAATTCGGCGTTATGTGCTGCGGCAGGAATTAGACGGTGGTGGCTATGCATAAAAAATGTTTAATTGCGTCTGTTGCGAAGCAAGCTAACAAGGCGAAATTCGCGTTGAAGCCATTGATTACCCTTGTAAATAATGTAAAAGCGGTGGAATAAGTGCGAGCCGTCGGCCGTTGCCGTACTTCACGCTTGTTCCAGTAAACGGCGTAGATGGCGCTAATGGCATGCAAACACCTGAGATCACCTATCAGAACGTTAAGTACAGTTTACTCGTTGAAAGCTCGATGCTATAAAGTAAAGCACATCAACTTACATAAATGTCAGGACACAATAAAAGCGCCAAGAGAGCGACGCCAAGCGGGCATTACGCGCACTAAACACCATCGTATTACCGGATATACACACTGACTCCAAAGCCCACTGCGTCTCTCCCTGTTAATTATTGATGACGATGTCGACGGAACTCTAATGAAACTTGACGGCCAACATTTGGTTACTTCTTGCGAAAGCATGTGCTTGGCGCTAATTGGTGACATAACGCTATTAACGCTGAAACACAAGCTACAGTAATTTGCCGCGATGTATGTTGATGAAGTTTACTCGCGTATCAAAAGCGGCGACAAGGTGACCACCCCAAAGCGCTTTTACTAAGATTACGACCGCATCGAATTTCAATAAAAAAAGTGTTATAAATTGTTTTCTTTTTCAGTAAATATTTGCAGAGAAAGTCTTTAACATAGATGTTAAAATTAATAAGCAAAAGTCATCAGCTTTGGATTGGTGAAAGCAAAGAATCTAAGAAGCGTTTGAGTAATTTGCATAGAATTAAGTTCTTGAGTTGATGGTGTAGAAATTCTGGGTGTGAAGTGTTTTTTAAGTCTTGCGGTATCCATCAGCTGTCAATGAGAATAAGATATTGCAAATCGAGGCGAGGAGATATGATCTTGGTGCATCGGCATAAATACGGTCGTATCGGATGGAAGGATGGCCGATATAAATAGTAGGAGTCGCGGACTAAGATTTATAAATAGCATTACAAGTAATTTATGTCCGACGCGATTGGGCGGGCTCTCCTTTTGACATTCTGGAGATTTATGTTAACGGAGTTGATGGGAGGTACGCATTGTTCAACATTCGTATCAGAATCTCTTCTCGACTCTTACCAGCCAGAGAAATATTATTTATGCTGCAGATACCGATAAATTATATTATTTCGAAATGCTCCGGGAATCCTTTTTTGTGATGAAGATACGATCGACTTGAAATAAATGTGCTGCATTAAGAGATTTCCATTTCGAGAATGTTTTATAATTTACTACCACGTGTTTATAATTCATACTTTAATGTGGCGGACAAAAACATGATGGATGTATCCATGATTTTAAGACATGACATATCTACTATTTTTTTTATTAAATTCACCCACACGATCTATACAAATCTTTATGTTTTATATTTAACATTAGCACGCTTTTGCTTGCATTAATATGGTGAGATTTGTTGAACTTCATGCATTTTAATATCATTGCTGTTTTGTGCACGACGCTCGTGTTCACGTACTTCCAGTATAATTCGACAAATAGTTCCATTTCCATGCGACATAAGTAAAATACTTGCTTTCAGACTCGTTAAAATCTATGATAATCGTAAATTTTTTCAATCGTTATTACACCTAGACACAAATCCTCGAAACGTCTAAACTGGAAATATTTCCAACGCTTTAGCAACAATATTGATGTAGACAAGAACTGAGTAAGATCACATTGATGTCATCCCATGACATTTGCTTCATAGTCAACGTATCAGTTTCAAGAGACAGCAACTGTTTCAAAGGTGGCTGTCGTGTCAACTTAGACTGTTACTATACAATCCTTATATGCATGACGTAACAGTTACAGAGTGACACTGATAATAGCTGAGAGCTGCATGACAAAGCTGCCTCTAATATTTCAACAAAACATATAAAATTATTATTATTTTCCTTTCAAAATTTTGAGAAATTTCAAAGGTATTATTCTGTTTAGTTGAAAGCGTTGACGAGGAAAATTGGTTGGTTATTGTGGAACGGCCGGTGACGGGTGTCTGAAAACAGGAAGCACCAAGGCGATTCCGGACACTGCGGCTGAGCTTTAGTCCGGTGATGCGGCCTCTTGTTCCGACTCGGAGAACATCACTTGTACCAGCCTTGAGTGTAGATTGGATCTGCACTTCAATATTGGCCGCAGAATACCCGACCACCACTCATATTACAAGCCTGACACTGATTTAAATCAAGTGCAGATTACAATCTTACGTGCCTCTTCTGCCGAGTACAACTCCAATGATGGACTTATTCAAGACGCACTATCAAAGTTTAGGACCTCTCTCCTAGATGAGAACAGAATATTGACAGAAAAATGTTTGCAAAATGTTTCTAAGAAGGTGAGGTCGATAATTAAGAAAGTACAGCCGCTGGTGAGCAAAAGTCGTATAGCATAACATGGCCGATGATGTACGAGCTTGTTATAAGCTGCACGGCAATTATTCCGGAATGTTTCCGGGAGTCAGGAATTCCGCGCGCACATGAAAATTATAAAACCACAGCTACCTACCAGATAATGGTGGTTTGTTTGAATGCAATCCATGAAAAATAACAAGAGCAATATCTTTGGTACGCTGACAGAGTGACGTGAGGGCGTGTGCTTGAGTATTTTATGTCCCCGAGAACTATAATTAGTGGTCAATAAATAATCACGTCAGTTGAAATGAGAATGAATCAAACAAAACTGAAAGGGTCTTGTATCGTCGGTGCTACAGAACTCACACTGCCGTATCGAAATCGTATAAGTCAATGTCGAACTAACAGATCTACAAGCCCACCTGGACCTCATGCCCTCTAATTATAAATACAGGGAATAAATTAAACACGAGGTTGATGGGATTGGCTATTTTAAGTAATTCAGACTGGGAGGGATTGATCGACTTTTTTAATTTATTAACAACAAAATTTTTATTTTTTTCAAATTAATTCTTGTAGTGATAAAGTTCGGTAGATGTTTCTATCAACAATCTGTCGGGGTGCAAGTCCGTGGCCAACTGAAACGTATGCGATTGTCGGTCCGGTCAGACAACCCATTTTATCTTAGTGGGTCAGAAACTTAACCACGTACGTGGCTCTCAGAGTATTATTGGATAGAAGGAATCAGAATTTTTGTTAATTTTTTGAACATAAAAAAAATGTTGCGTTTAGTGAAGACCTCATCGTCTTATTTGCTTTTTTTGCTACCGTGTAAATACTGTCAGTTGTTTACAACGAAAATATCTTCAGCTTTTAATCTCTTCCTATCTTGTTCTTGGTCACGATTTAGGCAAAACATTAACCTCAATTGACAATAATCATTTGAAAAACATCCTTATTGTCATGATCCCGTCACTTCTTAATTATAATCGTTAAATAGATCCGTCATCGCGATCGTTGATCACTTTTGAATTGCCACTCAGATGACCGTTCGTGCGTCACTTTGGACATACGCCGCCATCGCCGCCACTCACCTTCGATTCAGTATTGTTTATTGTTCTCACAAATCCGCTCTTTTTGATACCATCACTGACTCTTTCATCGCCATATCCTGACTTGCTAGTCTTTACTTTAATTTATTTAATCAATCTTATCAGCGCATGTATCCCAACACTGCTTGCATTTATCGACATGTCAATCAGATGATGGGTTTACTTGTTCGGATGGAAACGGATACGATGGACTCGACAATTAACCCCATTTAACATATCACGCAGACTGGGATACTAAATCAACAGGTACTCATTTGGGAAGCGTTGAAAAAGCGACCGAAACTTTTCATTTATGTGTAAGGAAGAATGACTCAAAAAATAATCTGTCATTGAAGATAAAATTATTTTTGCATTTTATGGTATTAGATGTACGCCTCAAGCTTTAGATTTAGTTAATTATAGAAAATTTATTTCTTGTAATTTAACTATAAAACTGTCATAATATAATCACTACAAGCTTAGAAATGAATCGAGCTAAAACGCTTACATGTAATTCAACGAAATAATTTTATGACTTTGCGGAAGCGATTGAGCTTTCATAAGCATCATAATCTAAAAATCCGCTTGGCTGAGCGTGTTTGATCGAAGGTTAATACATATATTATATTATTATTACACTGTATAATAAATGTTTGTGCTTTACGCATTCCTCATCTCCAGAGCTATGTTAAGTAGTAGCATGTTTGAATTTTTTGTTTCAATTGTTAAAGCTTTATTTGGTATTGCTTTCTCTAAATAATTCCTTCTACTTATAAATTACATAGTTTAAAAGACAAAGTAAAAATAGGAAGCCAAAGTTTGTTACTTGTACCATTAGAGTCGATAATAGTTAAAGGTGTGTGCGGTCGTGTAAGGTAATTAATATTGTTCATAATTTGTAAAGTAGAATAATTGAGACATCAGCTTAGTCGGACTGTGATTGAAGGCCGGCATCTCGAGCGTCTGACGTGGATTGAGAAGAAACGCTGGACCGTCTGATTTGTACAAATTACTTGGTAAAACTTGCGTAATTTAGACGTCGTCACTAATTCCTTTCACACAGGAACCATCCCAGCTTTTCTACGTGATTTCTAAAGGTGCAGTAATGTGTCTATTTTTAAATTTCTTTTATAGTTTTTAACGAGTGATCTAATGTAATTACACAAGCATTTACCGTATATCCTTATCGTTAAAAAACAATAACATTTGTTTGAAATTTAACACCAAACTGGCGGTTATTTTAAATTATTGAATCAGTCATCGTAAATAACCGACTTTTTATCTACTTGTTTAACTTAATTATAGTTTATGAAAGAAATTAAACAGAGAAATTTATTTTCAAATCAGCCACATTTTCAATAAATTGATTTTCGGTGACTTATTTATGATCTCATCGATGGAAAATGTTACAAACGGACTTCAGACGTCTAAACAATCACCATACAGTTAAGATTATTTGTAAAGCGCGAGCTGTCCATCACAACATGCTGACGAAGGATATATGGTGTCAATATTTATACAACATCGTCAGAGGGACGACATATTGATAGATGTTGACATGACGCATTCGGCTGCACCTTCGCCAAATTTTCACAATCAGGAAGCGAACTCTTATTAAAAATACCGCACTCACTTTATATATTTTTTTTTGCTTTTAATTTGAGTAGTGAAATCAACGACTTTTTTCCTAAATAAAGCTGATTTAAATGAGTCCAATTCGTCGTTTTTTTTGTAGGAACAAGGTGCATTTAAATGTAAATCGTTTTGTTAAATCCAGATGTCTGGAGCTGTAGAGAGGGGCTCGCTTGAGACAAATCGATACAAGTAGCCTGACGAGGGAGGGTCGACGCTGATTGACTGACTGACAGGTGCAATCCTGCCGCCGCTGCACTCTTCTAATACAGTCAAAAGCATCGTTTCTCTCACTTTGACACTTTGCTACATTTTCCACCCCTAGAACAATCGATGTAACATTAATTATTCGTTCTGTTTTGTTTAAAAAGTTTTGTTTTAAAAAGTCGAACTGATTGTGAAGCAAGTAGTCACATATCACTGCGAACTATTGGCAACAGAATGGAGTCTGCATTCTTTAATTCTAACAATTCTCTTGTTGAATTTATAGCACGCGAATAAAATGCCATGGTTGGGACTAACAGAGATGTTTATCAAAGCCGTGCGTTTATTCTTTCGTGTTCGCGGCAACTAAAGACTTATAGTCTTAGTCACTTTCTGGAACATATTACGACGCCACTAAGGCACTCGGATTCAGATTGTCCATCATGCAATTAACAACTACAAAGTAGCAGTTGGATATTTTGAAATAAATTCGGTTGTAGTTGAAAAGGGGTTTCGTCGTTAATAATACCGTTTGGTCGGTAATTTTGGCCTCGTCGGTCCCGTTTAAAAACAGTTTAGCATCAGCATAAATTTGTCTCATGTTTCATAATTCGAGTTGCACCTTTGCCAGTGAACAGTGTGGAGTATTTAGCATAAGTTAAGAAGGAATACCAAACACACATATGCTCGTTCAGATATTTATTACGAACGGTCCATGTTCTTCGCAAAATAAAAAGCCATTTCTCAATCATATTTTAGTGATTTTATTGTTTCGTTGGGATGTAAACTGGGATAGTTGATTGTATACGGAATATAAAGTTACTTATTTATCGCATAACAATTTATAAGATGCATTTATTATGGAACTGCGTGGTATCTTTTCTGGTCCTCTTTCCTCCCTATCAGTGATGCGGCTCGATCGACTGATCAACTCGCGTGGTACAAATAAACCGTACATTTTAAAATTGATGCATTATTTATCGACCGTAAAACAGCTTATTTATGTACCCGTTGTCACTTAACATTACTAATCTTTTATTGCTCCTTCATACTTTATGTTAATGGGAAAAAGACTCACTAATATCTGCAAAACTTGGAACAGTTACTTCTCATTAAGCAGATCGCATCTTCGATAAATTGCTTGTGATGATTTTTTATCGAAAAACTAGGAGCTGACAGGCGCTCCCTGTTCACATACTCGTAACATACAGAAGTTTACAACTACCGATGTCAACGATGATGTGCTTAAAATTCTTAGAGAAATTGCATATTTCTATGGAAAAAAATCATGCCTTTTGACCCTGTGGGTCGTCGCACAAAACTATGCGCTGTTGCTGGGAGTTCATTCAAGACTACAACAAAACGAACAAACCAAAAAGGATTTGGCATTACTCATTTGTTAAAGTACTTAAAGAATTCGCAAAAAGAACTAACCAAACAGAAGATTCAGTCTTTTCTAACAAAGTATTGAACTGAAAAAAATACTGATTGTGTGGAAATTATTATTTTATTTAATTAACTGTTTCTGCACTAAAACCAAGACAAATTATTTGTTTGATTCTATAATAAATACAATGTACCGAGTTATATGTATAATAGTTTATAGATTTATTAAGGGTCAGGCAAACACAGCTTTAGTTGTATTTGTGTTTTGTCTTTGTATCAGCAAACCGTGTAATTCATATATTCTCATGTTGTTTTCTAATTATCTTATTTATAAAATTATGGATTTGTCTAGAATCCTGTTTAATCTACTTTTATTGCTACTGGAAGGAGTTGTTAATTTACAATTGAATCATTTTCTTTTTTTTAAATTGTATTTTCTCTTCTGGTGGCTTTTCGATTTGTGCAAAGTGTAAAAATGCGGTGGAGACGTAAGAGAATGTTGTATGGTTAAGGGGCTGATGTTTAATTCAATATAGATTAAAGTGGCGGGTTAATCTCCGCGGAGAGACGAACGGCCTGCTTGATCTTCCCCCTTGCCAGCGGCTCTCCACTGACCTGACCGATTAAATATTTAACAAGTTGCTGACGGAAGTTTTCACCAAGCTCTAACGCAAAATTAAAAATACACTACAAGACCCGTACATCCGCAGTCACTTTATAGACATCCAAACTAAAAAAATCATCAATATATCTAAACCATCCTTTAATTTAACCAAAATTAAAATATATTAAATTACAAAAGAAAATTTTCTCATTTTCTTTTTTGTGTAGGTAAACGTCTTCCCTTGCGGAATAACCGTTGCTGACTGCAACGTGTGTGTGGGGTAAGTTGGATGTCAATTTCTTCAACATTAGTTCAAAGAAACGACAGAACACTGGGGAAATATGTTTACGAAAGTGTTGAAGGAATGAAACGCGTTAACATCACGTTATTGTGGCTCACGAGAAATTGAAATGCTAACGCCGTTCAATATTTATCGCACAACATCTTATTTTTTTTTTTGCTTGTGCGTCTGTTTATTGGAATGCGGGAGGTGGGATATTTTCTAGGGAAATAAGTAAAGCATGTGTCCAAATTCGAAGCGGCATCATTATTTAACCAGTGATGGCGATGGGTTGCATTTAAACAGTCTTAGATTTCGACCCAAGAATTTTGCACCGAACAAAAATCAACCAACCAACAAAAAAAATTGAATGAATGAACTAGCAACAATCTTTAGAATAATGGAAATAATTCTGTGTAAAATAGAAACAAGAAGTGTATAACGTATCTAATGTTTTCCAGTTTAAAGTGTGGAAAAAGTTTGACAAAACAGCAGAAATAAAGTGGAGGTGATTTTGCTCACTGTGGAATAATGGACTGCTGCTACACTTATGAATCTGTTTCTGATTATTTCTTTTTAAGTAAGATAAAAAACGTTGCGTTCATTTGGCGTGAAATTTGGGTGTTGATTTTGGTGAAGTGCTCCTTCTCGGGTTTTCAGATCGTCGGGGCGCGGTGTGCGCCGAGGGCTTCTCCGACACAGACAACCCCCGGTGGCAAGATAGATACGGGCCATAATGGGGGTCATGCATCACGGCCAGATGAAAGTTGTTCCTGGATCAGCAGGTTTGTCCGAGGCGCTCACGGCTCGCTATTGCGGGCTTGTCTGTCTGTCCGCGTGAGTTACTGCGGCCGCGCCTACCGATAAGATGCTTTAATTAAAATGCTGTCTCAGAAGGATTGATGTGACGCGAACCCCCAACACTACAAACACTTCGACTTTCCACTCTATACTCTTGGCAACGTTGCTTTGCTTTGTTGCCCTTCTTTTTCGTGTAAACACACCTCAAATCGACCATGCGTTAAGACAATTAACCGACGAGTACTACTCATCGATGATGAAAGACGAACGACCATTTATTGTACAAACAACGAATCCGGCTGTTTCGACAACAGCGTTAAATGTCCTATCTCTCTGATAAGATGAATTCTCTACACAACTTCAGAAGCGAAAATAAACTTTAAAAGGAACATAAACATTTGTCTTGCAGTTGTCTTCTTCACAATTTGACCAACTCAATGAAGCTCGGAATTTCAAATCTTTAATTGACACAGTTTTGCACATTTAGTCAATACCAAAGCTGCAAACGAATTTTTTTATCTTGCAGATGAGCATCTACCCAACAGGAATACATAGAAAAATAAAAAATAGAATTTTAATATAGATTCGAAATAAATTTGAAATTTCATTCGGATATTCCTCTTTCAAAACAAACGTGTTATTTTTGCAAAACTAATAAATAATTCCGGACGTTTATAACAATAGACTTAATTTAATTTGTCAAAAGTAAAATCTGAAAATTAATTATTGAAATCTTCAAAACTGTTGATTAACAATTTACTAATTTATGATTAGAGGATGATAAAAAATTAAAAGTAAAGCTCTGAATTTAATTTTTTGAGTTTGTTCACAGTTTAGTCAATATATCTCACGCGTCTGTCTACTTCCCCATAAAACCACCGTCTCTGCTATCAAAATTAGCATATTACCCATCTCCCAGTATAATTTCTGATACAGCAAAGCTATAAAAGTAAATTTATAATTATAACAGTGACGTAAGTGTAGGCAAGAGCAATAATTTATGATTAAATTGTTTGCAGTAGGGAGTCCGGGTTCGTCTCCTTGTTTGGATGGAGTCCGGAGCTCCGGACTACTCAGGAGCCAACGCTTTAATACATCATAAGTTAATGGTTTTATGGGACTACGGACCGAATTCGCCGATGCAAATGCGATCTAAAAACATCAATGTTATTTGAGTTGTGGATCGGTTTATCCTCTTCTCTCTGATTATCTAAAGGCAACGACGCGATAATATGTTTTACAGAATTTCACCAAATGACAAAACATCAGGGGTGCTGAATTATTTTCTGATTTTGAATGGAATATGCCTTTCGTCTAATCGCGTTAAGTGCAGAGAGAGGATTCGATAAAAACTGAAAAGTGATTCTCTTCATCAGCTAAGCTAAGAAGTTTTTGATTCGGACGTCAATAACAAAAGTAAATTTTGTTTAATTTAAGATAAGACAAGTTGGAGTTAGCGATAGCCAAAACCGATTCCGGAGCTGGGCGATATCTAGACAGCAATAATATTTAAACATGATTAGTCCGTTCGCAGGCAAATGCAAATCTCCTAATGCCTGATTATTTATGGAGCAATTCAAAGTCATAATTTAAATACAAAGTGTTATTGTTAATATCAGAGTGGAGCGCCGATTACCGTGGAAGGGTGAGAGCTTTGTAGGAGGTGGAGAAGGGGGGCGATAACCGCGATCCGGGCGACGCTGGTCATTAGCACGCCCGGTCTCCAAGAATGGCCGTTGGATGTGTGCTTATCCCCTATATAAATCATTACAATATGCAATATAATTCCGGAGGTCTATCTGCTTTTTCGCAGGCAGATGCTCTTTATGCGGCATCGGGACGTGTCTGATGGTGGAGGTAGGACGCTTTTTACCTCCCCTTTACATCACACTAATAAATCCGATAAGCTTACACAGCCTTCTACCTATTCTTTTCCAGAAAACGAACTAGTGCTGGTTATAAGTAATGCATTTACTTGTTAAAATATAGAGAGCGCCATCTTCTTCGATAACTCGGATGTGGCCTTACTGGCGTCCCTCTTGCCAGATTACCATCAAGAAATTGTCTCCAGTCCCAACCGGTCTTTATATTTACGATCGTCACTGGACCATCGATAAGTCCAACGGGTCAAGTGGCTACCGAATTCTCTTGCTACAAGACGATTCAGCACATTCGTGGAATCTGCAGGTGCACTACTGAAGGTGCCCTCAGCAAGAAGAAAGGGGAGAACGCTTTAGCATTCTCGTGAAATTTACTAATTGTAATAGTATGAAATGAATAAAAAAATAAAGTATTCTTTATAAATTGCTGCTGATTGCTAGAACTTGTGTTTAATTTATAAGACAGTACATCACCCTCAGGTTGTTTGTACTCCCACGCAAATAAGTGTCTTTTCTTGGTCTCTAACGTCTTGTAATCGTTCTCGGTGCAGTACTGCATTGTATTCCGTTTCGTCGATTGTAAATCAGGTTGAAACAATGGGCTCGCAGACGGCTTCTGGTAGTAGAGTGCGGCTCTGTCCACCGTTTAGAGATGGATGTTGACATTGGCCACTGCGATATATGACCCCATATCACGGTGTTTCTGTTTATTTATAAGAATGCCAAGCCAACATCGGTAAATTACCATAGGCAGATCTTAAATTTTCTCTATCTTAATCGACAGCTATAGACCATTTATTGGAAGAGTGACATTTTTGAAACTGGTATCTTCCAAAACAGTAAACACTATTACCATTTCAGTCTAGAAAAAAATTGTAAAAAAAAATGTTTTAAACTTCTTTAAGACTGTTTGTTCGCTATTTGACAAGTTCAAAAGGAATTCATCAAAAAAGTTGGAATCGTTCATCCGAGGGCTGGAATGAAATATTATGACTTAAATTCGCATAGAAATGTAATTTTTCACACGTCAAACGCAAAATATGATTTTGATCTTCTGTACGTCTCGGGAGAGTTGTCTTCAATAAAAACATCGACTTTATTACTGAAACAACGGACCGATTCATGAAATCCAATAACAGCTGTACTTCTTCACGACTCGAGTGATTTCTAGCCTGCTTTGCATAGCAATCGAGAAGATATTGACTGATCTGTCAATGGTACACACGTACTTTATTTGAAACTCACTTATCTGTAACATACGATGTGAACACTACGATATATTTCGACTTCTTAATTGGCTCAATCTAAACTACGACCGACCATTGATTCTTTGATTGTGTCTGTCCAGTAGTTGGGTCGCAGGACACGTACCGACCGAAACTTATGTCTCTCATCCGAGATCGTTCCTGAAGAGTGAACATTGTGAAAAAAGAAATTTCAAACAGGATCTGAAATGTGCTTAAACTTACAATCTTACAAGCTCCAATTAAACTTTAACTCACGCAGAATTATTACACGATGAAGTTTATTTATTTTCAAATTTCAATCCGCAACTGGAATTCTTCCAAATTTTGAATTTATGGTTGAAATAAAACTTCTCTGTATTAACAGAAAACAATTTTTTGCTTAAAAAGTTACGTTTTTGTGTATTGATTTTTCAATTGTCTACAAGAAGTACTCAAATATTGAAAATAAGTATCTTGTTCCTTCTAAACTTCATAAGCATTGTAAGATAAAAATTTGCGTTACTTATTAACCATAGAAATATGTGAAAATTTTTATATAAATATTACTACTGTTGATTAGATTTATCTTTTATTGGATTTTGGCAACTTTGTGAGAATTATTTTCCAAAGTAAGATATTTTTCTACTAATCAATAAAGAAACCAATAGCCAAAAATTTGACTGCTAAGAAATGTATTCTCCTTTGTTAAAAAAAAGAATTTTATTTAAGTTTAAGTTCTACATTTTTCAATTTTTTAGCTTCACGTGTCAGGACTTTAAAGCTAGCTGTCTAGGTCAAGGTCTTGGCCGTCATTTCTTGATACTAAAGTTTTTTGTATTTGCGTGCTATAAAAATAGCAAAATAAGCAAAAATTAATATGATACTAAAATTAAAACTTTTAAAAATAACAAGAAGAATAATATAAACAAATAAAAAAAAATTTGAAAGCTCCTAGAAAATATAAGTTATAGAACGCTTGAGCATCCTTGAATAATTTTCTAAGAAGCAACAAATTAGTTTGAAAACTCCTTCTTATAGTTTTTTTAAATTTGATTTGATTTATATTCTTTGCTTCTGGTAGTATCTTTGATAGAATTTTTGGTTTGATACAAAGTTAATTAAAGTCAGGAACATTGTAGGTCAGAGTATAATTCGTAGATGGTAATAATTTATGTGAATGTTGATTATTGCTTTGGAAGTTTGATTACATTGTAGGAGACATTGTAGTCATGTCAAAGGATAGTTACTAGCAAAGAGCATTTTCGTATCTAATCCGTTTATCAGTTCGAAGCGTATGTGTAAGTATCTAAGTCGGAAAGAATGTTCAACACGCAAACGAAATTAAAGAGGCATTAAGTTAGTGTCAAGTGTTCTTTTAAGGTGTGTGAAAAAAATGTTTGCGACAGTATATAACCGCTTCGGTCACGACCTAACTGGTTAGGATTTTTCCCGGCCTTAAATAAAGGGACCGCCGTATTATAAAGTTGGAGGAATTCTGCAGGTCGGTAACAGGCATCGACAGCAGCGATCTCCCTCAACCCCAACCCCCATCATCGCTGCCGCTACTACCGCCCCCCCGGCAGGCAGCCAGCGTCCGATAAGCCGTTATTCCGTCGCCCGGCCCCGCACAAAGGCCTAATTAGCCATAAACTCCCTGATTTATAACGGCACAGAAAATGCAAATATGAAATATGAAAATGAAGATGGCTGTAATAAAAGTGATATACGAGGCTCCGCAGAGCCATTTGTGAAGGCGCCATGACTCACTCGTCAGTTTTATGTGCGGACGTCCATCATGTGCCTGACGGGCTTCATTGCCGGCCCCGGCCTCTCTCTGCAGGGACGGAGTTTTGCTGCCGCCACCGCCACCGCCATCGCCGCCACTCTCTTCCTCCTACTTTCTATGTGTGTGTGTGTGTGACTTATCGCACCAAGCCGCACTCTTTGTGCCACCGTGATTTATATTTTTAATAAAATTGGGACTCGCTGACTGCCACCACTCTCTCAGACTATTTCCTGGACTCCAAGTCCAAACAGACATCCTCATCATCCATCGCCGTCCATTATCCAATCTAATTGTCTCTCAAATAGTTTCTTTATCCATGATAAAAAAATGTTAGAGTTGTGCTAAGACAAAGTAATGATTTGTTTAGCGTTAACAAGAAATTATAAAGTCAGCAAGGTTACCCTTTGTTAATTGGATATTCTCAATAGCTTTAGTTTCGATGCATATTCATGTTTTGATTTATTGTTATGCATTACATCTATATCTGCAGTTCTGGCGGCGAAATCTTGTTAATTTTATACTGACTTATTCGTCGAATAAGTTGAGTCGTCTCTCGTTTTAATATTACCTCAACTCACAGTCAGAATATTCATCATGTTTTCAACTCGTTTTGATTTAAAGTTTGTGATCTCCAAAACTCTAAATCATCGTCATCTCCAACTTGATCGTTTATTTCTTTGAAAATTAAAATCAAGCACAGAAGAAGTATTAACCAATTTTAGTCTCTTGTTTAACTGTACTTCCATTAACGTAAGTAAATGTTAGACCGTAATTTATTGTGGGTTTAATCGGACCGCTCATTTTATAATTGGTAAAGTGACGTTGATATAAATTAAGGGACCGTGACTTGATCGTCCTGTATCTCAAATCAGAACGTATATCATAGTTTTAATGCGATAGCTGATACCAAATTAGAAAGGTTCAACCCGACTTCTGTCCACAAACTAGGGAAATTCACAATACCTTTTCTCAAAACTACATAATTCAAACATTATCATCGAAAATTTAAAATCATTTAAAGACATTTTAAAATAGTAATTTTGAACTAAAATATAGCGTCTCGCTCTATAAATTTACAAGAGATTTAGTTGCAACTCTTAAAAAGCGTTAGAACTTTATGAATATGCTAAATAGGTCGAAAAATCACTGTGGGAGAGGGCGATACACTCTAATTTCATAATAAATATTTGTAGGAAAAATGCACTTGCAGTTTTTAGATTTTTTTTTTCAGTATTTGTAGTTGATCTAATTAAGTCTTCAATTTCAGCAGCAATTGAAAAAAATTCATTGCATTTTTGAATGACACAAATTAGTGCAATTGACTTAAAACATGGAAAACCTAACCAGCGCCGGTCAATCGAGCTTTGTCAGAGCATCATTTCAAATTAAAAGCATTGGTAGCAAATTAGTTCGGAAATCAGTCAGCTGTAATAGAAATATATAGTTTTTGTTAATGAAGAATGCGAATGTCACATGTAATGCATTTATTATTAATGGTAGCAACGTAATGAATGGCATAACTCACGGTGTAATTAGACTCATAATTTCTAGCTAATGTGCTAATGCGGACAACCCTGACAAAAATGATTGAATGAGACTGAATTATATTACAGCAATTGGACATGTGTTCATTAAAGAATTGAATTTTTTTTCCAGGTAGGGTGTAAAATTCAGGAAAATTAAGTCATCTATCGGAGGCCTCTGTAAGCGGAAGCTCGAGGGCGCCGTGAATGTGGATGCAGAAGATTATCCGTCACCGTGATGTCGTCGACATATTTACGGCCGGTCTTCCTTCCGGTTAGCATTTTACGGGGACGGCCGTTCTGTTTTAACGACTGGAATGTTGGCGGTTAAGAACACAATGACAATGCCGCCAACACAAATCTTTTTCTCTTCTCTGAAAAAAAAAAACCTTCATATATGTTACCCATTAAACATTTCAATTATTTTCGTCTCTACTTTAGTATTTATGGCTGTTTCCTCTCGAAGAAATTTCTTTTGATTTAATTCTTAGCGCTGGTCAAAGTCCGAATACGATGGAGTTTTTGTAATTGCTTTATTACCCGGAAGGAGCGAAGACTTGTGAATCTTAATTATTATTCTCTCGTTTATAGTCTTTCTATTCGCTATCGCTTTTCCAAACGGTTGCTTTCGACCTAACCCATAGACCTTGCTGTTTTCTGTTTACTCAATTCTTACATAACTATCTTGGAAATTTGTCGTAATTATTATGAATATTGCTATTTTGATCTAACTTGTACGATCGTGCGCTATCGAAACTAATAAAGAACGGCTGAAAGCGTCCAAGTCGGAAAATTGAAAAGAGTTATTGTGAAAAGTTAGTAATTTATAGCGCTGATAGATACTAAAATATAAAGCATCAATGAACAGGGTATATCACATTTCCATTTCAGTATAACTTATCGGAGTTTTTGTTGGCTTATTTCAATAGTCAGTCGCTGAATCAATGAGCCATTATGAGAACCATAAATAATAACATGTTGGATGTTTGGCGGAATTAGAGAGGACACGCTGCTTCGAGGTGAGTTCAATAAATCTAACACTCTTTCATCACTAAAAGCTTGCACAAAAATTTTGAAATACGAGGACGAAGCTAAGTACGGGTTCTGTCTCTATTCTGCCTACTACAAAAGACAAAATATAAAATAGCAAACTCCAGATATCTGATACTTCTACCCAAGACTGTCTTCAAACTCTCTTTTTTTTTTATTTTGGAAATTTTAGTTGAAATTAATTTGTGTTTTTGGTAGAATTTGTGTAGGGCTGAAATCTTGATTGTAGCCAAACTCGACTCGATTTTTCAGACGAATTATTTTCATCCGAATCAAAAAACAACAATAAATAACAGAAAGATTTAAATAAATTTTGCATAAATCAATCCGCAATATTTCTCACATCAAGCGCAAACTCGCACAGCAAATAACAAACAAACATCAACATAATTTATAGTTTGTAGACTTATATAAAAAGATAAATCAACGACCCACGCTATACTTGTGATAATTGGCTCTTCTAACAAGCTGAGTTACCTGAAATATTTAATTAACTTAATATTGACACACATGCATGTCAAGTACACATATGTATGTTAATTAATTACGTAGAAAGAAAATTAAAAAAGTTTAACTATTTAATTAACATCTAGAGAGTATTTGTATAGATGATTTGTTTTTGAATGAAAACAATGGATTTTTAAAATAAGAGAATGATTTGTCGAGCAAAGTTTTCTCGAAAACAGAAGTAGCTGTGAATTACGTGATAAGGGCTGTTGTCATGTCCGCTATTGTAACAACTATTTCACGTTTAGGACGTAATCTAACAGATGATCTGTCCGGTGTAGACGTGTGGTGTAAACAATCCATATTGCCTGAATTATAATTAACGTCGGATGTGATGAATCTATCATCTTGCGAGCGTCGTCCTTTGTAAAGGATCAGTAGTCCTGTCAGATCCTCTTTATATAAACGTTCTCTATGAATGACGTTCCTTCTCTCAGTTCGCTATTGCCACAAAATAAATTCGCAATAAGTTAGTTGCATACAAAGATATTTTTTGCTTTTGTTCAAATATAATTAAACTTTTGACATGACCAATTAACTTTTACCACGAACGTGGCGTTTGAGTTACATACTGGTTAATTTGTGTGGTAAAAATTAAACTCTACAGTTTTGATTGTGCTGCACGTCAGAGGAACTCATCAACACTAATACTTTTCAGAAAATTTTGAAAATTATTTTTGAATGTGAATTATAGGATACGGAATATTCCGAGACGCGGAGTCTCCTAGCAGCCGTTTTCCTGCTTTGCTCCAATCACTCCTGCAAGTGCATCGACAGGTCGCCGTCATCTTCGAGTGAAGGAATGACGGGGTGATGGGCTGACGTCATTGCGGACAGCTGCATCGCTATCGATTAGACAAACTCTCCTGCTGTCTGTTCCTGCTGCCTGTCACTGTTCCTGCTGTCGAGACGAGACGAGACCGCGACAGAATTACGAAATCTACGCCGCTGAAACAGAACTAAGATCCAATTGCAAATGCAGTGACGGAGGAACGATCCAGTAGCTTGCAACTACAAACAATATTTTTGTGGTTTTACCATGGAACCGCAATCATGAAATTTGATAATAAGATTTGTAAGTTTGCCTTTTCCTTTGACTTGGCTTTTGTGGTTTGGTCTCCGAAGCGAATAATCCAGTGGATTTTCGTGTAAAAATCGCGTTCGATTTCGCAAATCGCGTTCGGATTTGTTTATGGCGGATGAGTGTGTTAGGTCGGGGCGGTATCGACGAGGCGATAGTCGTCAATCAGAGCAAACGCAGATTGGCAAATGCTCGGTCTGACACTGATGCGGATGTCGATTTGCGAGGCCGCGGTTTTTGCGGTATAAACATGTAGTTTACGAGTGTAGCCGGACAGAACATGAACGGTGGGATTGCCGATGTATATGATCGCAAAAGGGGGATGATGTGATGCACACTCACCCTGTTTGATCTAGCCAATTTGACCTCGTCAAATGCATACTCATTTAACTGGTACATACGTCGAGGATTGCTGATGCTTCCTCTCTGTATTAATGTTTATTGCAAATGTCGGTTATATGCGACCCCAAAGCGCTAGATGACTCTATTATCAAACTGCAGCTCAGGTGTTAACTAATTTGAGTCATAATAGAGAGGAATTAGCATTGAATAAAATGAAATTTTCAAGGGATTGGAATTATTTCATACAAAATTGAAAGCAATTCATGTTGTCAACATCTATAGTATTGTTGTTTCGAAAGCTTCGACATTTCAATTTTAATTTAAAGCGTTAGGTGAGACGACCGCTTCGTTGGCAGACAAGTAAAACCATCAAACTTGTTAATTACCTGTTTGCTAAAATTCCCTTGAGTATTTTCTCTAGTGTAATTTCCAGAATTGTCGGTATCAGACAGTGCCGAGCCTAGAAGTGCTATCTCAATTTCCTCTTGCCAAAGGCGCCAAACAAACAGCTGGATTTTAAAGACTAGTCCACTGGTCGTAACTTCACATAATGTCTTTTTCAATCTTTCATAAAAAATATAAAAAAACTAAAATTTGGGGGGAATAAAGTTGGAGGCATTAAGTTGTGAATGAATTAAGGGATATTCGTTAGTCGTTGCCTTGGAGTCGAATTACCTCCTCATGAAGCGTCAAGTCGAGGCTTACCTAACACCTCTCTAAAACTTCTTGTTCTACGCTTAATCTTTCCCAACATTATGCCCTACTAATATCTTAATTCCGGACATTTAAATAAATGTTAATATTAACAGCCCTTTCTCTCCAATTCAAAGTTTCATCATGTTTCTAAATGCCTCTAGTAAGAAACATGACAGTCTCGTTGGAGTTGTTTAAATAAGGAATTAAATATAATTTACATGTTGTTTTAAACAGAACAGAGTTTTAATACTCTCTTTCATTTTCTTGCCATCGGCGAATTGCATCCGTTTCGATCAAAGCAAAACGATGCAATAGTCGGAAGGTATGGGGGCGGCGGCGCATGAATCCACCGTCTCCTCTCATCTGCCACGTGCTAAGTGTATTATAATGTTAATGTTCCAAGTTTTGCAGGCCGTATCTAGCAAACGCTCGCTTCGGATGAGGGCTGCTTCATATGCCTGCAAACGACGCCGTTAATTCTTGTTTTCATGAGATTAACTGAAAATTAGATGGCGTAAGTTTGTCTGGAAATGAAAAGAATACATCGTTTCGTGGTATTATTCGAAAACTGTGCTCGTTTTGCTTCACATCTAGTCAACTAGACTTGCTTCACACCAATATTAACTCTATATGAGGAAATCACGACCTTATAATGAAGCGTAAATATTAACACAAAGAACAAACAAGATTCTGCTCGATGGTCGCATTCACCATGCCACTGTTTCATTATTCAGACGCGGTCTAACGTCTACGAAGACGCATTGCTTTACTACAATTCGTCTTTTAGGAATTAGTCGCGGCAATGTTAAATTTAAACTTTCAAATGCTGTTTTAATTCAACTTAGAGTCTGGATCCTGAGCTGAATCTACTGTATGTAACCAAATAGATAGAAAAAAAAAATTGTCTGTCGGTGAAATTGAAGTGAGAGTTGAGACAACAACAAAGTTGTTAAAGAGAAGGATTTAAAAATGTTCCAATATACTAAATTTTAAAGTCTGATATAATCCAAAATCTGTGTTTCAAAATTCTGTAAAAGTAAAATAAATTTCATAGTTGCGCAAACTGTAGACTTTTGAACCAAAATCTACAATAAAAACCAAATAAAGTTTTTGATTATGGTATTTATGTGTTTCTCAGAACGAATCGAAGGCGAAATTTCTGATTATTTGAAAATTTATATATTCAAATATACCAATAAAAATTCTTGAATTCTTAGTTCCTTTTGATTTTTTGAATTTTTCAGATACTTGACGATTTTGGAAATTTCAGTTCATTGCGTTTACAAAGATCGTTGAAGATTTCTTAGATTTCTTAAAATCTTAGTCTTTTTTTTTGCTTTTCCTCTTTTTTCAAATGCTTTTCCCTTTATGTCAAATGAGTTTTCCACAATCTAAATATTAGTGTGTCTTGTCACATTAGATTTCTTTCTTTTTTAATGTTACAGTCTTTTTTTTTTGCTTTTCCTCTTTTGCCAAATTTGTTTCTCTTTTTGTTAAATGAGTTTCCCACATATCCAAATATCAGTGTGCCTTGTCATAGTGGATTCCCTTTTTGTCAAATGACTTTCACTTTATATCAAATGCTTTTCCAAAATTGTAGATAAATAATAAAAATAATAGATACTACTAATATCTGTTTTTTGATTTTGATGTTAGATAGACGAGTTTTTGCCCTAAATTTTCTAGAATTGACCCATTAATCAAAGTTTAAATTCATGTTTATAAGTAACTAATTTCTATATCTCTTTTCTTTAATTTTCAATCAATCATTTCGTATCATTTCAAAAAAACGCATCTACCATTGTATAGTGTGAAATATTTAGTAAGTGAGAAAGTCATTTGATAAATGGTGAATCTCATTTGATAAAAAGTGAAAACGATTGGAAAATCAGAACTTATTAAACTAAAAATTTGACAAAAAGTGAAAAACAATTGACAAAAGAGGAAAATCAGAAAAAAAAAGACTGTGATATATGTTTTTGAACTCACCACCTTCAAAAAGACATTTTGCGAACGGAGCAGTCAACTGGGAACATAGAATTCCCACACGAGTGCGCGAATTTTGCAAAAAACACTGGCCTTTCTGGCTATTCCAAAAATAATATAACTTAATAATAATGAAATCTGATTAACAAACTGCCATTTTACCATTTCAGGTGTCGCAAATACTGAAGAAATAAAAAGAAATCCGTATTTTAAAACCTTCTTTGACAACTGTCAAATGAAAAACTCACTTGATATTTTCAGATTTTTTCGTGTTTATTAATGACGCAACGCATTTTTTTTAATAAAACAAAAATAAATGTTCGTTTCAAAAAATATTATTCGAGCCTCGATGTGCGAAGACGTATTCGGCGCATTCGTATATATGAAGCACTCCCTAGTTCCTCCTCGGTCGTGCTTCAACTTTGCGCTTATGCGCGAATAATGTTGTCGCACACTAGGTTCGAAAATTACTATTTCCAGCTTTTTTAGATTGCTTATGTTTTCTAGATTTTTTAGATATTTTAAGATTCTCATATTCTCAACACTTTTATAGATTTTCCAAATTTTATTGGACTTTTGGTTTCTATACATGTAGATTCCCTATACTCCTTGAATTTTCAAGAATCATCGGATTCTCTCAATGATTTAAAACTCGAATTTTTCAATCCTTGAATTGCTTTTTATTTCTTTGAATCTTTTTCAATTGTAATTTTTTAATAAATTTATATTTAACAGCATCAGGACGAAAGAAAACTAACGTTTATCAGACCGACGTTTCGCTTTTATTAGTTAAAGCTTCTTCGGATTGCCCTGAAGAAGCGAAACGTTGAACTGTTAGATTTAAATTCACCAATTTTATCATGGATGTCAGCAACACCATCTCAGTAATTTCTTAAATTTTCTAAACTCTTTGTATTCTTGAAATTCCTTCAAAAATACCCTAATTATTAAAGTTTTCTATGTTTGATGATTTTCTAGATTGTTTAAGTTTTGCATGTTTTCTCGATTCTCTTGAATTCCTTACCTCTATTTTCTAGACTGTTTGGGTTTTCCAAATCTTTTGATTTTTTAAGTTAGATTCTCCATATTATTCAACTTCTTAGATTGTTTGATTTATCAAAATTTTCTCGTGTTTGAATATCCACTGATTTCCAGAACTAATTTTTTTAAATCTTTGAATTTTTAATTTTTTCGAAAAATTTTTATTCTCTAAGCTACTGAAATTCTTTTGATTTTTTTGAATTTCTTAGATTATTGAAGTTTTTGGGATTTTCCAAGATTTTTTGTTGTCTTTGTTTTTCGATTTCTTCAAATTTTTATTGTGGATTCTTCCAAGTTTACAAATTCTTCAGATTCTGTAGATTTATTCAAAAATCGTTTATTTTTTAAACTGTTTTATATCCCTTTAATTTTTTGGAATCTTTAATTATCAAACTGCACCTGCAAAAATCAGGATATTAGCTACATTTTGATAATAATAAATTAAAAAAAAATGTATCAAAACTTCTCTGAGAAGTCGCCATTGGTAAAAGCACCTGTCTTTCAAGAGAAGGCTTCACAATTTTTTCTGAATAAGACAAATAATTTATTTTTAGATACGTTTCGAGTTTGATTGACTTTTCTTCAGGATGCAATAGAAAAATTAGATTTATGTATCTTTTTCAAATTTAAAAAAACTCATTTTTAGAAATTGAACATTATTATTAAAAACTGCGTTTTTAGCATTTGAGTACACCCGAGTCGTTTTTTGACATTTATTCGCGAGTAACAAAAACTTATTTTTATCTCTAGCTATAAAATCAAAATTTTCCAATTTTATTTTTTTCAAAAAAAAAGCATATTTTTTTAGAATATATCTACATTAAAGGATTAATTAATAAAACAGTGATAGATTTGTGTTTATATTAAATATATATTTATCGGATGATTGACTCTGTTTAAAATAAATCAGTTCAATATATCCTATAAAAAAAATCCTAATAATATTTTTTGCCTTTAGGCTTCAGCATGATTTTTCATAATGAAATAAAAATTTAGTCATATTTAATTCAATTATTTTATAAATGAAATTTAAAAAGAGAATATTTATTTGCTGACAATAATAAATAATTTAAATTGTCGATCATAAATAATAAAAACTGTATAGTTAAAATTTTCAAAAAGTATCTAAATTTGCCTGTTCTATTTTCTGAAAATTGTTTAAATAATTTTCACAAGAAATTATTTACTTAATTCAATGTAGACTGCAAGTGATATTAATACGTCAGTTCTAGGTGTGACCTATTTATGTACACACGAATTTATCTGATTTGAAGTTAATTACAACAAATTGATTGATGTGCAAAATGAAAATTATAATTGTTATTTAATATTTAATAACCCTCCGATTTTGACATAACGTCAATCATATATTTATAGGATATGTGTGATTAAATATGCATTCGCATTATTTTAGTCATTTGGTTCATATATGTAATTCCCACTGCTATTATCGGTGACATTAATAATATGTGTGCGTCCAGGTTTTATATTTTAATTAATTATTATATTTTCCACCACCGAATTTTGATTGACTTTTCTCTCCAATCTGAAATAAATTTTACTTTAAATATGCATCAATGTATAAACTTATGAATATTTTTTGACAGCTGGAATTGATAGATTAATTATGATTTTTTCAAATATATTTAAACGGATGTGTAAATAGCTGCCACCGCAGCATGAAGCAGCAGCAGCAGCAGCAGCAGCAGTGTCGGTCATAGATCTGTCGTCGACTGAATCAATTCGTCATTGCTGGCAGTTAGATCCATCAATAACTGTTCTGCATCTCGTCAGTGAACTCTACATGCGGTTTAAATATCAACATACTCGAAATCATCACTTTTTTATTTCATTTCTCAAAGTCTTGGGAAATTTACCGTTGCTGATGGAAATATCGCGTTGTCGAGTGATCCGCAATATGTGCATATTTTCAAGCTGCGAACTAAAAACCTGATTATCCGAAATATTTTGTTGAATACCATCTGCGGTTAATCAAGTCTTATCTGCGCGTCGTCCTTCATCATTACGAGACTTTTTGTTCATTACCGAAACATCAACGTTCAGATGGTGCTTGATGAAAAATCTTTGGGAATTGACAGGTCTTTTATTTGCAGATTTTGTTCATTCATATCTCATTTTCTCGCCTTCTTAGACAATGAACCGATCTGGTGATGGTGTGACAGGCCAGTAATTCGCCGAGGCCATCGTTCATCTAAGCCGCAAGTCGTTCAGTTTTACTCCTGATCTTCATCTGTCATTTCGCTAATGAGATCTTGCTTTCTAATCTCTGCTTAAGAGCTTCTTGACTCTAACAATCCACCCCAACTTATAATATATCAACTTTTGTGAAATTTTCTTGTTTGTATAATAAGTTTTATCATCATTCAAGTAGTATTATTGTATTAAACGTTGGTGCGGGCATAATGGTACCATTTCTGCGATGTCACGTTCAGTAGCCGGTATCGGATCTGCGCGTCTTCCCGGTAATTTGGTAAAACAAGTAGCGAACGAAACGCTAGTAAATAACCGCCGCCGTTGCCGCCGCCGCTCTTCGCAGATTTAATCTAAACGACTCTGAGTTATTCGAGCTGCAGTTATGCATGCTTAGCTTCGGGATCAGATCCATAGTCATCGACCTACTCCGCAACCACAATGTCCTAATGACAATCTTCGTGATTGTTATTCGGATCTCGCGTGTGTTATTCGTCTCTCTCACACATGTGTGTGTACATAAATGTGTGGATGTGTGTTTGCATAAGCGGAGAAAAAGAGTTCACTGTGCTCTTTGCGAAAAGATACTTGCTAGTGCTTCATGGCCTAATTTTTATCGAAAGGTTTTATCCCGATGTCACACTAATTTAGTTTCTAAATGGAGATACAACTTACTGCAATAACACTTTTTTTTCACTTTTGGCTACCTTCATGGATTTGACTTTTTGATGTTTTAAAACAAACATTTCGAA
The DNA here is from genome assembly GCA_030157265.1 of Latheticus oryzae. Lineage (NCBI taxonomy): Eukaryota > Metazoa > Arthropoda > Insecta > Coleoptera > Tenebrionidae > Latheticus > Latheticus oryzae. The sequence goes on from CM058050.1 coordinate 14,789,819, forward strand.
TCTATTTCTATATTATTTTAATAGTTAAAGATAACTCTATTTAATTTTATATAAAATAGATTTGAGAAAATTTAGACGAAGTTAATTCAGAGTTTGAGTCATTTTTAGTGGGTTTGGGTGTATCTATACAATATAATGCACTAGTAAATTAAAGTAAGATTGACGATTATTTCCAATACTGATTGTGCAGTTTTGAATTTTTAAGATTTCTTCAAAAATTTTTCAAAAAAGTTTTGAACGAACGGAAGCAAATATTTTTATGAAATAAAAAGTATTCGAAAGTAGATACTTTTCTTCAGGGTGTGAGGGTGTTTTGAACTTGGACGTAAATTCTAATTTGCTGATATATATGATCGAAACTCACAAAAACGATCAGTAAATAATTGGAGCAGTTTTGATCATTTTCCAATCTAAGTTTAAGAAAAACTGAAGACTCAATCAAGCCAATGTTTTGTATACATAATTGTCATATTAAAGACAAGTATGTAAGCTATTTTTTGTAGGATTATATATAATAGCTTTGTTGATACAAAGTAAAAAAGTGCATTTTTTTAGTATTCAATTACACTCAATTTTCTTGAGATCTACTCAATGATGCCTAACCAAAAATAGCTAAGACCGTAGTCCTTGATATAGCAATTATTTATACAAAACATTGGCTTGATTATATCATTCGTTTTTCTTGAACTTGTCTGGAAAATGAGTTTAAAAAATTTTCAGCCAAATTTATATTTAAGTTCAAAATATCCTCACACCCTGAAAAAAGTATATACTTTCAAGTATTTTTTATTTCATAAAAATATTTGCTTCCGTTCGTTCAAAACTTTGACTAAATCGGCGGCATGTTGTTCTCTATATGACATATATATCTTTAATTTTTAAATTCGTAGATTTTCGATTTTCTATATTTTAACCTTTTGAAAATTTTGAATTCTCTTAATATTTCTCAGATATTTTGAGTTTATTAAATTTGCCAAGTTCGTTAAAGATTTACTCGATTTATTGAAATCTTTATATTTTCTTGTTTTTGAGATTATTTAGATTTTCATATTCATAGATTTTCCAAATTTTTCAGGATTTTTTTAATATGTTTGATTTCCATAAACTTCCACACATATTCTCTATACCCCTTCGAGTTTCTGAATTTGAAACCTTCAAGAAACCTCTGATTTTTGAATTCTTGAGTTAACTTAGATTTTTTAGATTCTTCGGTTTTGTCAATTTTTTTTTATATTTTCAAATGCCTCAGATCATTTTGATTTTCTATAATTAGTTCTCAGAATCTCGAAATTCTTCAAATTTTCTAGTTTTTTTTAGACTAAATTTATCTATCAGATTTTTATAGTTTAATTGTCAGTTTGTAGATTCCTAAATTTTTAGACGCTTTTGAATTCTTCAGATTTTTTTCAAGAATTAACTAATTTCTGAGTTTTTCTAGATTTTTTGGATTTTTTCGATTCTCTAAATACCTAATTTAAATACATTACGATTCAAAAGATATTTTTGATAATTCTTACATTTTTTGAGTTTTTCTTTAAATTCTTTAAAATTTCTTTAATATTTAATTGAGGTACACATTTTTATTATATTTATGTGCAGTGTATCTGAGAATGAAGTTGCCGATAAGAAAAAAAATTGTTATTAATTTTACGATAAAAAAGACATTCTTTAAAAAAAATTTTGCTTGTAGAGAAAATAAGATTGCAATAAAAAAAACAGTATCTATGTCAGGTTTCCAAGAAAATAAGAATAAACAAGAAATGGAATGGAGTATTTTGAAAGAAAAATTCATTATTTGGTATTTCAGAGTCCTTTGCAATTGTTCCTAAAGCTAATATTGTAATTCTGTTATTTTTTCTTCTATTTTTCATAAAAATTATTTGAAATAGAAATTAAGAGAGACAACTGACCAACTTGATTTTTCGTTAAACGAAGTAAAATACACTAATATTCATTGTTTTCATTTAGATTAGAAATTGATAGAGAAAGTTTATTTTTAATCATAAAAATTTTATATAAATATTTGTTTCAGTTTCGTGACAGCGGGTCATCGGATCTTAATTTCATTTTTGAAGCATTCTCATTTTTTCAGCAAGCAAAACTTTTTATGAAGAATCACTTTCTGTCGTAAAATTAATAATAAAAAACTTTTTCCTATCGTCAACTCCATCGGTGGGCACACTGTATTTGAAGCTATACGTTCTATATTATAAAGCACACTTTATGCATATTTTGCAATTAACTGTAGTCGTATCGAATTTATGACATTTACCTACTGAAATTTGTTGAAACATATTTATCGATAATGCCATGCAATTACCAATTATTAGATTTCTGATACCGTTTAATAACACTTGTTAAATATTTACCCAATTCCATTTTAATTACCTATAGGTTCTGTAGAGAAATAGTGTCTCAAAAATTTGGTTTGATTTGCGTGTAAAATACAAAACGAAGACATAATTAAAAATTCAATTGTTTGACCAAAATCAGTTTTGTACTGAAATTTTGTACTTGTACTTATCAATGCATGTCATTTTAAAAATTGACTCAAATATCAACGTTTCCAAATTTTTCATTTTTAGCGAAAGAACATTTCATCAATAATAAAATAATTTTTACAAAGTTATGAACAAAACAAGACATATAGTAAAAGGTAAAATCTTTAATTCAATAAAAAAACATGAACTTTTTTTGTATTAATAACAGTCTACAATAAAAACATCATCAAATCTTCCAAAGATTCCAACAAATTCACATGAGGAAATCTTTTCTTGCTACTTTATGATGCTACTCCTAGAAATCTATGAACTGATTTTTAAATTTAGATAAAACATTTTGAAACGTGAGAAATTTTTTTTTAAGGATTGCAAGAAGGTTTAAGAAATTTTTTGATGTAATTTTAAAATATTCAAATGATTCAACAGCAAAGTAGTAGAGCAATTATTAATTGTCCATCTGAGTAAAGACCAAAATTGCCTAAACGCTTTTTGATATTTTTTGCAATTATTGGCATTTTGGTTTTTTCTCCGTAAAAATTTTGACATTCTGATGCTGATAAAATGCTAACAACTTCTTGATTAAATTCCAACTTAGTTTTGATTTCTTTCAAATTTACTTCAAATTATTAGAGTTTACTATTCTTGAAAGTTTATAAACACCAACCAAAAAAAAAAAAAAAAATTGATAAAAGCGAAGCAAAGTAATGCCAATCAGTTGAAATTAGAGTTTATACTGATCAGAGTGAATATTTTCTATGCTTTAGTTCCCACTAAAAGCAACATTGCCTTTCGAACAAAATGATATCTTGCTCATTAAAAAAAATAATACTTACATATCTATTCGGAATGGGATTGGTGAAAAATTTGGGGAAAACGACTTCCAGAATGGACCTTGAAAAGTTCAAATTATTTGAATCGAATTTTCATGACGAAAAAAGCGTTCACTCTTGTTGATGAAAACTTTGCTTAATTTTTTCTTTCCAACGAAATGCTGCACGTAGATGAGTAGAAGGTATTAATATCTAAGACTTCAAACTAGATAACATTTAAGTAATTTTCAACAAGAATCTAAAAATGGAAGTATTCCAAATTTCCAATTGTGGTGTTTGCTAGTTCAAAACTATTGGATATTTCAGTGCCATTTAGGTATTGAATCTTTTCTTTTCAAATCTGTCTTAAGTATTTGAAGAAAGCCTATTTTGATCTTTCAGTAGGAGCAGTATTGGTATCATCATCTCAGCCAACAAATGGGTTATTTTTAATCTTTATAGCTTTCAATCTGCAAGACACACACAAATGTCGTCCAATAGATCACCTCCAAGACAGGCGTAGACCAATATGTCGTCAAGCATCCACATATGAGCAGGTGACTGCTTCCATTTTAAAATAGAAAGAGACACATGCCATGTGGATGATTTATATCCATATTTACAAAAGCCACTTGACTGATTTACATTACTTGATTTGGCAGACCTAACTCAAAAATCTCGGCTGCCAACAGACAATAAAATCATTGGACGATTTACCTTGGCTCGTATCCGACGTCTAATCCTTCAATCATATTTCAATGTCTGGATCTGAGTTAAAAGAGGATTTTTCTGCTCCAAATAAGAGTTTATTTTCTTCTATTGTTATGAAGTTTTTAAGTACTAAATATTCGTGCTTGCTACATCTACTCCTGTAATAGTTGAGTGACAGCTTGACTGACAGCAGAAGAAGTGAAAACTTCTTGTTCTGCTTTATGATTTCAATTCACAATTGTGCAACACTCACTTTGGAAATGAAATTAAATGCACGTTGTAGACGTTGATGACTTAAATATATTTCAGTCAAACTTTGAGATTATTAATTTTATGTAATTTTTCTTTATAATTGATAAATGTCAAATGCATTAAACGCTTTATAGATTTTTCTTATCACTCGATGCATAATTAATTTACTAATTGGACTTGTTCGGCTACGAAAACTGGAAAACTTTATTACATTTATTTTAATGAAGTAAATGCATTTTTTGCAATAAACTCATATATTTACAGACCAATTTATTTACTTAATTGACAAGTTTGTAATTTAATTTGAATTCCGTCTGACACAAAAAAATCACGGCAACATTTCTGTCGATTACATTCTTCATATTTTGCCTTCTTACTTCAAATAATGTTCAAAATTACGTTTGAAGTTTTATTAATTGATTAATTATTCTCATTTGTTGCATTCAATTATTCAAATGAATTCTAGAATTATCGCTTATGATATGAGTATGTAGAACCTGCCGACTGACAACGACCTTCCTGCTAGACTGCTCTCCTGCTACAAGGATTCTCGTAAAACCGACCACGCTGATGGGGAATCCGCTTCAGGAAAGGAACGCCTACATTTCTCGCATGTCGCAAAGCATGCGAGAAGTGGAATAGAGGTTTTGTTTCGGACTGCTTACGCCATCTCCTGTAAACACGCTCAAGCTGGAAGCGCGACTTGCAAAATTGGAAAAACAATAATTTCGAGTTAAGTAATGTAAAAATGTCGTTAATTATAGATTCAATAAAATTGACGCAATAGTTTTTTGATTATTTATTTTAATTAATTAATTTTCATATTGTTTAGTTTTTTGTCGAGATTAAATTAAAGTTTGACAGTGAAGAGTTGTCTGCATGAAATAGCAATCCGCTTTGTACTTCACCAAAACAGAAAAATATCTTCGTATGAATGTCATAAATCAACTGTAATCGGTACAAATGCAGTCATACCAACCTGCAATAAATTATATTTGTTCTTCAAAATGGGAATTCGCGTTCATTTTCACAAAATTATCGTAAATCAAAAATGACACTGAGCTTCAAAATGTGTATTTGCAAAAAGTTTCTAATTTATTACTGTTTGCAGAGCTATTTATTTCGTTAGTTTATCATTGAATGTGAATAAAACGAAGTGAGAATGGATTTTAATAATCAACAAATAAACAGACTCGATCACTTGTAATCGACTGATGATAATCATCATTGATATCAATTTACGGTTGAAAGAATATAATCGAAGCATATTTCTGCGCACCGGCTAAGGATGCGAATAAATCCTTTCAGAAAGGAAGCATGCGGTCCGCAGTTGGCAATAATTCAGTGCGTCATTTACATTTTTTATCTGTGTGTAATTTAGAGTTGGTTTAGCGGCACAATTCACTTGCAAAGACATAATTTCCAGTGGTTTACGATTGTGGGCCTAAACGAGAAACAATACATGAATCACTTAGGAACCCCGTGTTCGCCAGCTTACGGCATTCTCTTGTAATAGATGAGTACTTCCAGGATTAAAACATAACATATTGAAATATTTTTATTTCTCCCTCGCACCGACCCGGACTGTATGAATATTATACAAAGCCTCATAGTTTCAGTACAATAGCCGCTCGCTTTCGGATATACATAGTGAAATATGACCGCTAATAATAGGAAAAGGGACGCTTTCTCAACACTACTTAATTCAAAGTCCACTTAACACACAAACTCATATCACTACCGCTATTATTAACACAGGGTTGATACTCCACATGAAAGATGTTATGCATTTTAGTTTTATTCTAAGATATGGATTATTGAAAAAAAATACTTCCAATTTGAGTGCTCGAAAAAATATCCTGATTGTCTGAGACTTTAAATGAAAGTACCTAGAAGTAGGAAATTGATAAAAAATTTAACTCGAATAAAATTTATACTTCGATTTAACATCAATGATTCAGAGTACAAGACACGGTGCTCACAAAAAGAGGTAAAATAATTTTGTGGATAATAGTATGGATCAAAATAAGCAGAAAAGTCTTAACAAAACATTGGTCCGCAAAACAACGGTTTCAGAGATTTGGAAGATTACTCTAGACGGAATTGACGTAATGACCTGCCAGATGATCTGATTTAAATCCAACAGATTCTATTTTTTTTAATATTTTATAGTATCAGTCCATGGCACCAATGCAAAAATCTCCTGGATGTGTGGAATATCTTCAGGAGTTGCATGAAAATTAATACAAAAACTCAGAAAATTTGAGGGGTCAAATGTCGAGTGTTCAAACAGCGTGTAAAGAAGTTGTGACTTCTTCAAAATAGAAAGAGAACAGTTAGAAGAACTTATGTAATTTTATTTTTTTGTTTGTTTCTATTTGATAAGTAAGATGCTTAAAAAATAAACAAACTTTCGGATATTTTTTAAGCATCTCTTATATCTCAAATCTTATCTAATCTGTATCAAATTTTTTACAATAGTAAGTCAAATTATGTTCAAAAATTTGTAGAACCAGATTAAAATCAACTAAGTCAAACAATTCCGACTACGAGTGCCTTAGGTTGAAGAGACGTTTTGTCACTGTTTCTACAATTAAGCAGTTGAAATTTGGTACATTAAAAGTACCCCAAAATATATTGAAATGATAGAAAAAAATTTGTGAAGACAAAAACAGCCGACCAATTTCAAGTCAAAACAGTACAGGTAGAACAAAAAATGATAACTATTAGAACTTTTTTATTTAAACTTTTTCGAAAATTAACTTTTCCAGAGTTAAAATTTAATGAGATTTGAGCCTGAAATTTCTTATTCGCCTAGGTTTAGTTTTTTTATTCCTATAAATAAATTCACTTCCAAGCAAAAACTGGTCTTAGAATCACATTGCAGTCGGTTAAAAATTTCTGACCTGACATTTATAATAATCTCACCCTTCTTGGTAAGAAACCCTAGGGCACTGGATTTCCTTTAATAGTTTCGGCTATTTCTATCACACGGTTAGTCAGTTTTTCAATTGTGTTCACCAGATTTGCGTAGGTACACTAATTTTTTCGTATGATTGCATAAGAAGAAATCACATGGATTTGAGTCTGGACACCCAGCACCCCACATCACAGGACCAAAACGGCTTATTCACTTTTCTCATTTCATCCTGTATTCTTGTGTCGTTATTTCAGTTTTCATTTTTAACAAAATACTGTTAAAATTGTTTAGTTTTAATAATATTTTATTATTTTTGCGGTTTAAACTTCCAAATCTAACTGACTATTGTTAGTTTTATAAAATCTAAAACCAATAAAAATGTCAAATTACATTTATTAAAATTATAGTTACACATTTGAGATTTTTTTGAGTACTTTAACATAATTTGAGAGGTTTTGTTAATATAACTTTTTCATTTGTTGCAATATTTTTTTTGAAAAAAAACCCATCAGAACAATTGATCCTTCTGCTTCAAGAATTGAACTTAACATTTTGTTTCAAGGTCATATATTTCCCAGAAAAAAGTTACAAATTTAGTGTCAAAGAAACCCCGACTTTGGGACTACTTAAGTTAGCTTAGAGACTGCAGTGACGTCTTAAAACTAATATTCAGCTAAATAGATCAAATTTAATAATCAATCACATTTTTTAAATAAGTGTGATCGACAACATAATTTACTTTAGATAAACTTTATTAATTGCCTTAAACACAAAACATAAAATACATTTTCAAGAAAAAAAATTAAAAAGTCAGTCTTTGCTATGTTTTAGCTATTATATGTGATGAAAGGAAAATAGAGGTATATTTTTTTATAAAGAGCTCAAGTGAATCTTCTGTGCTGGCGCTTAAAAAGCTACTTAATCTCCAAGTAAAACATGAAATTTGTTCTTCATACATCAGAAAGAGCAAAAATAATTTAATAAAACGTAAAATTATGTCTAAAATCTTTAAAAAGCAATTCTAGTTTGTAAAGTCATTTCTTTTTATTTCTTATGATTATTTACCCCTAACTTTTTTTTAATCACTCTAATCGTTGTCACACAACTCACAAATTACTCATTTACAAATGTTTTAAAAATGCCCAAACTAAAAACGGCAAAGGCGTGCTTAAAATCGCTAAGTCAAATTAATCCTATAGCATATCAAATAAATTGTATAAAACTATTATAGGCAATTAATTTTGTATAAAAACAAATTGTATTTGTTTATAGTTTGATGAACTATCGGTTTTTTTCTTCAAAAGCAATGATATCTCTCAACTCTCTTCTTGCTTTTATTCCAATTTCGTCCACCTGGTACGAAATCGTCCATCACTGAGACCCTGGAGAACTGCAGATACTGGCCAGATACAGTTATAATTGCCTGCAACACATTGTCCTTCTAGCACAAACCCCAACACTTTATTTAAAATGAGGGTAGTTAAGTCTATAAAAATGTTCCAACTTGTATAGGAATTATTAGCTATGTAATTTATTGACTTTGTTAATGTCCATTATCCAAAGCCACTGTTTCACCATGAAGCACATAATTACAACAGTTCAATTTGACTTCTGATTTATATCACGCTAACATAAACAATGTATTTATGTTATTTATATCAAAGCTTTCACTGCCATATTTTCATATAATTTTGTTTATAACGATAGAAGCCGGCTGGAAACTGAGGTGAAATGTGAAGCACATCATTATGGTATTAGCATTTGGAAATGTCAAGCGATCCCTCGACGTACACAAACAATTACATATAAAAGATTATCCGTTAAAGCTTTGTCTACAAATATTACGTTTAGAATTTCTAAAAAAAAGCGATGATTGTGTCCTCGCTAAAATGTTTGTTAGCTTAAAATTTCATGATGTCCAAAAGAAAAATGTGATCGTTAATAAAATTTAATGGTAGTTACTTACATTTTAAGCCAAGAAAAATGTAAATTAGAGAAAAATGTATCATAAATAATCAGCACCTTCCTGTTTTCTGTGTATACGGCCTTGTTATTTATTTCCTAAATGTATTAAGCCGAGTTTCGTAAGAATTCGCAAACAATTGGTCTCGTCTACTCCGAGGAAATCTTTCTTGAATTTCCCTTGATGTAAATAAAAGTTGTCATTTTCTTGCGCACAAACTGAAATTATGATTTTTCGGGTTATTCTCTTATACACGTGTTTTCCCTTATTTCTCCCCGAATCCAAGCAAATGAAATTAAACTGCCCTATTTCATACTATTAATAGTATTTTTCAGACATTCCCGTATTTTCGTATTTATAAATTTATTATAGCATGGATTACTATGCAGAAATAAGTTTTCAAGAAAAGCCTGAAGATATAGCAAAATTGTAATGAGACTTTTGAGTAAATTACACTGCAGGCATTCTATCGGATAACTTAGAGTCCAGATTCTCCAGATTCATTTCAATAATATGAATAAATATAAGGTGAATCCTGGCTCATTCTAATGAGCGCCAGTTAGTGTCGTCTCCCTGAGTCACGACGCAATTTAAACAATTTGTGACTCGAAATAACATTAAAATCTGTCGCAGGAAAAACGTAAATCAGGCTTTGCATTCAGTTGTTCTTCACCAGTTGCCATTACGCTTCTCGACGATTTCCCTAAATTTGCGACAAAAATTTCTATCGCATTCTCAATCTAATCATCTCAACACGATATTAAAAATATTATTTTTACTTTAAGCGGTAGAATTCTCTGTGACCTTATTTGAAGAGAAAGAGGATGTCCGACTCTAAAAGGACTAAGTCGGTAATTAATTCGCTCTCGTCGCTGCTTATGATCCCTTTGTGAAGTGGTGAGTGACAGCGGTGTAAGAAGACAGCCTTTCTTATCCTAATTAGTTGAGGGGTGAGAGAATAGAAAGCCCGAGGACATAGGACTCAGAGAACTGAGATGAATGCCCTTTGGCAAAGCTTGTCGACAAGCTTGACGAAAACCCACCTTGCTGTCACCACCACATGATGTCCACTTTAACATTAAATTAATTTAATTAATTAAGACGCAAAGTTTGTTTTCTATTGTTTGTGCGCGTCAAAAATAATGAAAAAAAAAATACAGAAACGTAAAACAGAAGCCACAAATAATTTTGAATAGGTCTCCAGTTTCAAGTCGAGTCATTCTAGTGTTGCTAGTTCTGATTACTGAAATAAAAAACGCAGTTTAGTCTGTTCGGGAATGTCCTGAAGCGAAATCCTTGCAAGTGCAGGATGCGCCACTAGAGGCTACTAGTAATAATTACTGTTGCACATGGCGAATCCAATTTTCCCCTACTTCCCCGTTCTATTCCGGCCATCTCTAACTTTAACTTTTAAAAGCATGCATATAATCATTAACATAAACTACACTTATCTGACGCTGCAGAATGAGTATCAGTCTTGCTATATGCAAAGTTTCACCGGATAAAATAACAAAATGTGCGGATATGTGGAAAATGGAAATTCTCTTCTCTACAAAAATTATATTTTATACGTTTAAACTGCTTAATTTAATTAACTAAAATGTTAATTTTGCTTTTAGCTAAATTACCGACCCTAATTAGATACAAGAACTTTTTACTTGTTCAGTTTATATTCACTCGCCGATAGAGATCAGACATACTTCAATTCAAAAAATAAATGTATTATTGACTCAAAAGTGGAGTCTTTAATGATGCCAACAATAAGATAATTAAAAACTCTTTTCTGTCTTTTTGTTACAGATGAGCGACAACTTGTGTCTTTGTCAGAGATTGTTTCAGCTATAATTAATTAATAGCTCTATTTAGAGACGACAACAACAATGGAGAAAACGTCTGTTTGGACGATCTCAACTTGGCAGGACATATAAAGGCTTTGTCTTAGTCCTTTGTAATCGTTGACCGTTACCCTTTCTCTTCTTTACCACACGTCTTGTGCAATTACATTATAAAAAAAAAATTCAGTGAAAGAATAAATTAAATAAAGGATTGATAATTAGTATTTACATGTTGGCAACTGAAGGTAAGCTTCTAGTGTCCGCTTTGATGTACTCTTCCCTCAGGACGCGAAATTATGCCATATATGAACGTATGGCCGCCATTATTCAAACTATACCCTTTAAATTTGTTGCACAAGTTGCTAACTAAATTACATCATAAATCCTTGTTTATATTTATTGTGTAACAATGTATCCTGTATTTACCATACGCCGTTAATATACAATATTAAATTCTAGCAAAGTTGCTCAAAGTATTTTGTGAAATTTTATATTTTGGGATTGATTAGAATAAAGTTTTTATCGGCAATTACCAGAGACATATTTGAATAAAGAACGGCTAAAAAATGTTGACTAATGTTTGCTTGGGACGAAAGAGTTGAAAAACTTCTTAATTCGGTCAGATTATTCTCATTATTACAGCGATATCAGAGCTTTGCAGCGCGATCCAGCAATGGGAGAGAAATTCATAGCCGGACGCTGTGCCAAGAAAAACAGCGCGAGTTGTGTGCAGTTTATGCAAATAATGTAGATGAGATTTTTCTCTTCTCTTTCGGCCATAAACTGTGGCGTTATCCTTCCCCGCGCATTTAGCAACATTTTCTTATTAAATACCGGCAACTAATAAGATCTGTAGCGGCGAATTGCCGCATTACTTTCAACCTAATGGCCAACCTTCTTCACATGAAGACAACCTTCGCTATGTTCAAAATGAGTATTACTCAATTTTGATGAGCTCAGAGACAAATTATTACAGTCGTCCTTTCTACCTAATTATTGTTGGCGTAGTTAAGAAGTTTCGTGTCATCTAAACAACTTAGTTTAAATCCACGAGGAATGGCGACTGCTACACTTCGGACAGAAAAGTTGATTCATGACAGTTCCCAAAAGTCGTTGGAATTTCACATAAATCAACTACTAACGACAGACCAGAGACTCCGGACATCGTGTCTTGCAAGGAAGACCCCGCTATATGCGCTACAACTCACTGCTAATTATCACGTTCAATCTTCAAACTAACTAAAGTTTTCTTTATAGTATTATTTTGAACACGAAACAGAATGGAATATCGAACATTTTAAAACCTTTTAGAGTAAATTAAGGTGGAAAAGAAAATCGCCGCATCGAGCCGCTGAAACTCTCATCATAAGTAATGATCTGCTGAGCAACAATTGAATCCTCTGTCATTTGTCAGGAATATAGAGTGTTAAAAATGAGGGTGTCTGTGCGAGAAATAGGAATTAGACGAGTTGAGGGAGCAATGTCTAATTGTTTCATTGATCGTCGTTTTTAGATCAAATGGCAGCACATTTAACCCCTGTCTGGCATTTGTCACTGTCTCAGTTCGCGTTTCTTCCAAAATTGCCGTAATTTCGTAATGATATATGTTTTCCATTACATAAATCTTTATAAGTAATTTATCGGCGGGTAGACGGGTATAAGTCTTAACGAGAGAGCAAAGTATTATTATGCGTATAAATAGTGGCGTTGTCAGAAGTAAGTGTTCTGTGGCATCACCAGCTATAATGAGACTATTCCGTGACGAAGGCCGTCACAAAACTTATTCTGCTTTTCTCAGCTAAATTGCGTAAAAACCAATCCTCTTTACATAGAGTCGTTTGAACGTGAAAAAGTTGGCGAAATGTGTAATAAAGCATACAATAATCCAAGGTAATAAGTCAGAAGCGTTAGCATTAACGGCCGTTTAAATTACAAAGCATTTCTGACTTCAGTATTCATCACAAAACAATAATCTTAAAAATCAATGGCGCATAGATTTGGTGCAAAAGTTGAATAATAACTCAAGCGTTCGAGAAGGCTTTGCTCGGGTTAAAATGGTCCTGGTGAAGTTAACAATCGCTCAGATAAGAGTCTTTGTTCGAGGACGGCGACCATTCGTCATCAGTGGATTGTTTCAGGCCGCTGCAAATGAGCCTCGAACAAATCATGTTTAATTGCATCAATGCTTCCCCGAGCCAGCCAATGTTCAAAACCAACGAGTTTTACTTACTCACTTCACTGTTAAATCAAATTTATGGATAAACTTAATTTCGTTCGAGACTTCATAGTGTTTAATTCTAACCCATTATTTGTTTTATTGCCTCCAAACTAAATAGCTTCTAGAACTTTGCCATGTTTTATCGCGAGACAAGAACGGATATCGGAGAGGAAAAATTATACTTAATTTGAATTGTTCCAAGCGGAGGAAGAGTTAAAGAGAAGATGAATTGACTCATGTGTGTGCTGAAATTGAAGATTTGATAGGTGATATTTCAACGCTCACATACCGGATGGTTTCATTATTAATCATTGATTTATTGAGATATGGCTCAAGTTAAAAGTTTACCGTTTCAAACTTTAACCTATGTATGTTTCCGTGAAATATTCCCGCCAAGAACTAACACACGTACGCGTATGCTCTTGAAAATTTTTCATTCACCAAAAAAACGAGAAAGAATATTTTTTTCAATAGAATCATTGATTTGAAATAATTATATCCAATTTCTTGTTCTTTGTTTGCGTTCAACAAAACTTTATTAATTTTCCCTCATCAAGGTTGACGCTCGGTCTGTAGAGTGTAGAAGTTCGGTTAGTGACAACACGTTTCCGGCTGTCGGTCTCGCGTATCGTTCCGGTAATTCCCCGGTCGAAGTCCGGGGGTGATGGGAACAGAGCATCATAGTCGACTATGTAATTGCCTCTGGATTTCAATTAACGGCACCAACAAATCAAACCGCTTTAGGTTGGACTGAAGCGCGCTCGAGGTGACTCCCTCCCATTTATGTTCTTCAATCCCTTGAAATATTATTCGAGAATTGCTGAATAGAACAGAAAGGTAATTGGATGGATAAAAATTATACCGATATAAATTATCAGATCTACCTCCAGTAGTAGCGACTCTTTTGCATAATAAACTGTTAAATTTACCTGTTTTCTGAGTGATGATAATTTGTCAATTTTGGAGAGAATGGTGGTAAGCTTTCGATTTAAGTTCAGGTCCCTGTTGGAGGCGGCGGAGCGACTTTTCCGAAGGTAGTTCCGGGGGGATCTGTAGATAGCATTGTATATGAGGTCCGTTAGACTGGACATAGTTTAAGCCGTCCCATAAACAAGCGGCTATCTGGGCATCAGTCGGGAACAGTTCAGCCTCGCGTTGCCTGATCCCCGAGGTAAACATCGTAACTTGCCCCTATCATGCCGCCGTTCTACGCCACCACTGATATTGCAAGAAAATGGAACCGACTCAACCCTACTCTCCAATATCAAAAATAATAAACGCTGCATCAGATAGATCAACAGATTTACGTGTTCGCTTACAAATAGCTCAAAATGTAATTATTTTAACACAAAGATGTAAAGTCCAGTCTGCAGTATTATTAATAATAATTGCATTTGATGTTTACAAGAGCGTTATTAGGAAGTCTGGAGGCTTCACCTGTGTAGTAAGTTTAGTAGATAATACCGGGCGAAACTTGGCGATTAGTAAGTAATAATTAAATCTTCGTCGGTGTAGAGAAAGCGGAGACACTTTAGCGGTGCGAACAGCTTAGGCCATCACATGTACATAGAAAGGAGAGTTAAGCCTCGTTTATGTGCTTGTTCCTGCCTTTGATGTGGAAGCCCGGATGAAAACCGGACAGATGCGGTCACCTCTCTACAGACTTACAAACAGAATTATTGCAACTGACTTACCACCAGCTACTATTGTCAAGTTTTATTACAATTACCGCTTGCTGAATTGTAAATTGCATCTAGAACCTGTGCTTTTATGGCTCTTGGTTAATTATAAATGAAGACATTTGTCTGTTTATCCATAAAATCACTAAATATCGTGACGATTGAGCCAACTAGAGAGTTTACTAAGAGTAGAAAAGCAATAATGTCGATTAGTTTATGTGCGACATGAACATGGACTGGGATATATAATGCAAACAATTCTTATGGAACACCGCAGAGCGGTCAACACAAAGCAGGGATTCCCTCAGGCACTATACTTTCCTATACGGTACAATAATCGAGAGGCGGTTGAGACCTCCCCGGTCGGTATTACAGGGACATCGACGCGTATTTCAAACCGCCAAGGCGATATTGGACGGTCCTAAACTCGCATAACTCCAAGATACCTGCGTCCAATACGCTCCGATCACGATAACTTTATATTAAGGGCTTTATTTAAAGGGCTCACTACTGATATAAATTACAGACTAGCCACTACACCAAATTCATAAAGACTGCAAACTAATCCTCGCATTTTTCTTTTCCATCACATTCTGTTAGAAACTTTTCAATGATTATTAATTTAATGGAACTTTTCGATGTAAGTCGCTTTGCAGTTATAAATTTTGGAATCGTGATCGTTCTGATTCCCTCTTTTTCATTCATCAACCAGTGTCGTTTTTGCATGTATTGTCCAGGACTCAGGACGTGGTCCTGAATCAATGTTGTACGAGTAGCTTTTTAGAGGAAGTTTGCATCCACCTTAGTTGACCCGTTGTTTTAATTATATCAGGACGTACGGAATAATAATTGGAATCGGTTAATCCCGCACAACGACCAGAGAAGAATAGGACAGGATTTGCAATGCGGAGGATTTCTACCGTCACAAATCACTTTTACTGCCTGCCGTATGTGCCATGCCGAGACCTTTGCTAATACCTCGAATATCTCAGATTTAATTTCGACTCTTTAATATGGATGCTTGGCTCATATTGTTTCGAGTCACCTTCTCGATATAAACTAAATTTTACTCAAACAAATTTGGAAAAGGACGTGACAATGGTTACTTATAAGCTTGAATAAATTATGGACAAAGCTTTAAGTCAATAATGGCATTTGTGATAGTTTATGTGAAAGCTTTCGGACAAAGTCCAGCTTTCGCAACAAGTTAAAAGAGGTATTTACGGAATACCCATGGTACTAGACTTAGGCACCTTATAGACTGCATGTTACACGTTATAGTCCCTCAAGGACCAAGTATTTGCGTCTTAGAATCCCGGATTTATGACCGAAAACGTAAATATAATTTTTTTAAATATATATTCTAGACAATATTTTGCATTAAATATACATATAACTTATTATTAAATAATAAATAATTGAAAAAAAAAAAAGAAAAAACCAACCGACCGTGACAGGACTTGAACCTGCAATCTTCGGATCCGAAGTCCGACGCCTTATCCATTA
Organism: Latheticus oryzae; assembly: GCA_030157265.1. Classification (NCBI taxonomy): domain Eukaryota; kingdom Metazoa; phylum Arthropoda; class Insecta; order Coleoptera; family Tenebrionidae; genus Latheticus; species Latheticus oryzae. Next base: position 14,806,213 of record CM058050.1, read on the forward strand.
GGCCACACGGTCTTAACATTATCCTTTGACATCACTATATTTAACAACAATTATCCTTCAATCAGTTTGAATATAAATTTGATTATAATAAAATTTCTTATTTATTTTCAATAACTAAAAATAAATCCACCTAATTCGGCAATCTTATTGATATTTGATAAAATTCGTAAAATTCTTAATTTTTTTTTTTTTTAAATATATTTTGTTTAATGAAAATAGTGTGCTAATATTCTATTCTATGTTTGCAGCTAGAATATGCACATTTCTCTTTAAAGAAAACATTCGTAGTCTTGTCGTCGAATCTGGCATCGCTATCAGCCCGACCATTTCTAGTCGAATTGATGAAAGGACATGGAATTAATTCAACAATTAGCAAACAAAAACGACGTCTGCACATCTCTGTAATGTTTTGTCGATGTTCATTCTGGCAGTTATTGCCTTTAATTTGCAAGTAACGCCTTGAGAGAGGTGAGGTGAGGAATGTTAATTAAAAGCCCTGAGACTGATCCGGTGTGGATGGTAAATGCCGACGGTTGATGTTTCCTCTCGATCTCTCCGATCGACTAATTAACGGCCCGATGTCGTTCATCTTTCACTAATCACAGTCTCTCAGACAATCGACAAAGTTTAAATTTGCTACAATCTACAGTCATTCATGCAAAACTTTCAACGAAATAAATTAACTGAAAGATGAAAATTAAAACGCTTTTTGTACATCTACCAATTTTGCACTTTTCTCACCTAAAACTACATAAAATTCAATCAAAAACGGAAGTTATTGTATGAATTAAGTTGCCATTCTCCTGGCGCATCCACCATTTTTTCTAACATAATTACAAAGCAATAATAAATGAAAAAAATTTGACTATTTTATACAAAAGATGTTGCAGATAATTTAGAGTATGCCTAGCAGCGCGTAATTTTGCTAAAAATTCAGTAACATTTCAGGTAGATTAGCTCTAATTCATCAGTTAAGTCGGTCCAGATCCGCTTCAGCATGTCCTAGCTTCAGACTGCAGGTTAATTAAGAGCTAGTTTAGTGCTGTACAGCGCTATTCTGATACGACATAAACATGTGGAAATGGCTGCACCGTCACATTGCGTCGTTCCGTCCGACTACATGTAATATACATAAAGTTTTATCGTTCGCCACTTTGTAGGAAATGTATTTTCCTCCACAATAATAATCATTTACTAGTTTGACCCTAACTGATGTTACAACGACATGTCCTGCGTTCCGACATCAACTAACTTTCCATTTTTGTTCGTTGGACAAAGAATCATTTAAATAATTCAATTAATAAATGCTATTGCTTGTATAATAAAAAAACATAATTCTTGTGGAATTGCTTGTTCTTTATCTCCCGCTATACGCACTCCCTTGAGACTCAGCTTCAAACCCGAACGTGACATCGACGCCTCTCTCAATTGAGGTCATTCCTAAGCTCTGCATGTCTTACTTCAACTCCTCCACCTCTAGCTCGATTCAACAACACCCCAGTTACGCCATCATCATCACTAGTGTCAACCTTGCTAAAATGTCACGCTTATTTGAATGCTTCCATGCACTGTTAGCAACACAAAACAGAAGGAAACGACTATATTAGACAAATAAAAGCGCCCTAAGTTGAATTTAAATTCATTAAATTAGGAACTTGTGTAATTTTTTTTAACATTACTTTCAGTGCAATAGGTAGTGTCGTCGTTGTCTAGTAATTACTTGCTTGACCGGAAAACAGTAGTCAGGGGAGTTGAGGGAAGGTGAAGAAGGACCGTAGAGAAGCCCAGTTCGCCCATAAATATGTGATGTCCCGTAATATCATGTGCCAGCTGGTCTAAATTGTTACGAATGGTCCAACGGGCAACGACGACCACCGTTCGCGGCCACTACAACCAACAGAATTGCTCGGGAATTATTTCACGGAGTCGTTTATTCCTAAAACAGACCGACACCCGAAACACCGTCCCTCAGCATTGCTAACAACGCGTTCTTCTAATTACTACATAAATATGATGTTGGGAACGAATATAAGCCGCTTTATTTACAAATTGCTGCAGTAGAAAATTCCGGTGTCCTTTGTTCATTTATGAAGAGAGGAAAAAAGACTAAATTACGGCAACATACTTGGGGACAGAAATTTAGCCCCAAAAGCAGAGAATAGGATATATATTTTTTAATTTAAAATAAAGCAAATAAAATCTAGATAATTCTTGGAGGAGTTCAACTTTATTCCGCTTTTTATTGAAGCAAAACGCAGTGAGAAAACGATAAATTCTTCGAGTCGCTTTCGTATATTACATCGAAGCAATTTCTCATTGCTGGATGGGGTGTATCATCGACAAGACGGCCATCCGTCACAAGTTCGGCGCCATTAGCTTGCCAATGGAGGAAGAGGCGGTGATGGCGTACTGCCATATTTTCCGCCGTTGAGGTCTGAAACTGATGCCTTTAATCGAAACCTGCCGTCACAAATCAAGCAAACCTTTGACAGTGTCATTAAGAACGGCCGCTTGTCAGCCATACTTCATGTCTCTGAGACGTATCGCTTGGTATCAGTAAGACCCACGCCTTCAACTTTGCAGGGACGGACTATAAAAACTTCCTTAACAAGTTAAAAAAGTATCAGCAACAACTTTCTCATGTATTTGTAAATTTTCTTATAACAAATCTGTATACAAACTTTACCACGTATCTGCGATTGTGTGACGTTTTTCATGATTATTTTTTCAAAGAAGAGAGTTTGGATCCGGTCCTGTTTCAGCAGTGGATGTAGCCAAGAAATCTCCGGTATAAGACACGGTTGGTGAGGTCGTATATAACATGCTCCAGACGGCCGGATGATTTCTAGGGTGATGGACGACTGAAATCCAGCCAAACTCCAGGCGAAATGGCAAAGACGGAGCCGCTCTCGCTGATAAGTGGCGTCAATATTAAACATGATTTCTTGTTTCTTACATTCGCGCGTTATTGCTGCTCATATATCATGCTTATTTAGGCGTCCCGTGAGCAGCGTTTATCTCGTTACATTATTCCCGAATACTATACACTTTCAGTAAAAAATAAAAAAATCAAATTCTATACAGACTTTTTCTCAGTTACAAACTTTAAAATCTCTTGTCACTAAAGCACATCATTAAAAATAAAATGTGGCAAAATGAGCGCCAAGATTATTGGTCGTAACCGTACAAGTTTCGTGCCTACTCTGGATTAGCTTGATGCGAATATTAAACATATTTACTTGTTAACAGTCCACACCGCAATACAATATAGTTTAATTAGAGACGGACAAACGGCTGTGTTACACTCTGCTTGCTCGGAAAAGCCAATTTCAATAAAAAATAAAATATGCTTATTGCTATTTAGACTTCGTGCTAATGTTTGTCGTTATTTTAGATATGATTTTTTTCACACATTTTTTAATGTAAACATAACGTTTATAATTTCTGGTAATTGGAATTTGGTAGCGAAGGAAAACTGTGTCAAATCGGGATTTACGACGTTGGAAATTCTTCTAATATGGGGTAGATAAAGCACAGTGTTGTAACCATTGAAGGCAATACATATTAATGATCTAGTACCGGAATTTCATTATAAATCCGTAGAGTTTAAAAATCTAGTGTGGCTCGCTGTTAATGCGAACTGTGAGCACTGAACAGCTATCCATTTTGATATAGTTGCTGTGAGAGATGGAATAATAACTCACGCCAATTGCAAACGCCATTTACTTTATTTATGTAGCGTGATTCATCATACACTTTGATTAGTTTATGGCTTTTATGGCGTGGAATGTGAACTGTGCTGATGTTGTGTTTCTACACTTCGATTCATTCGTCCTGCTAATCCCGCACTTGCTGCCCGATAAGCACATCCGCATCAGCAGATATTAACATATACCTCAGAAGGAAAACACTCTAACATTACATAGAAAAAAATAAAATAGAAATTTACATAACCTGAGAAACGTCTCCATTATCAATTTAAAATAAAGAGCTTTTCTGACTATAGAAAAGCTTTTAGATTTTACATTATGTTTTTATGTTTTTGGTCGGTAATGGGCAGCGGTTGTAAATGAAATTACTAACTTACATTATCTTGACGAAGGCATTGCAGTAAAATTATTGCATTTTAATTTATACGTCATTTTATACGTTAGTTGCTCTTAATCAGTTTAGGAAATGGTCGGAGTTGTGAAAGGGAACTGTCATGTCCTCTGATCTCACAGTTATGTTTGCATGTCCTATTCAATATTCAGGAGCGTTTGTAAGACCACAAGTTAATGTCCACCAGCTGAAGTGATAAACATATTTCCTGACATTTACAGCAATGTTACGACAAGTGATTATGGAAATAGACCGATACAAAACTTCCTTTAACTCAACACGTTACAGCCACATTTTGAATCAACTAATTTATTTGAAGAAGATTGGCGAAATTGTATAATTTAAAAAAATGCTGGTTCTATTTCAATTTGGGGGTGCTGGTATTGAAAGATGCCAAATCCTGTAAAATCGCGTTTAACTGATGAGTTTTGGAGTTGGTTGTCGTAATATTATCCTGTCTTTGCGTCAGGATTTAAGAGAAGAGAGACGAAGAGAATAAGCGTGTCCTCGGCATGTTTGTAGTCACGGGTAATTTGATTCGTGTAACCGTTGTCAAAACGGATGGGGCACTTGACGACACGTGACATCACTAACTCGATCACTTCTGCGATGTGGAACGGGTAGATGGAGTTCACCACACTGTCCCGTCAAATATCCGCCAGTGCGATTACAAGAGAATGGGACGCTCTTAATGAATCTCGTCAAGTAATTCCTCTCCGAAAATCAGTAAATGACGTCGTATCAGCGTCAACTTTTTCAGAAGATGCAATAAGACCGTCGAATTTAAGAGATGGACGTGTGAAGAATTCTTTATGTAAAACGTTAGACATTAGGTTCGATTTGAAAGATCTGATCAATGCTCGTTATTTCTCAAGCCTGCTGTGTAACGCACCGAAATAACGGAGTCAATTTTGCAAAGAATGTGTCCGACGATTTGTCTGTTTCAATGGCACGACGACGACATCTGCCAAACTGATTGAAAACAGTCGAGACAGAAACACGTTATTGCTTCTGTAGAGCTTTTATTGTTTTAATATCATCACTATATGGAATTTGTCGGCGCTTTTCTAACGAATGAATTAAGATGTTGCCATCACTGAGCTAGGCTATAAAAGCGGAATACCAGCAGGGCATTTAAAGCTTATTTCTTGCAGTTGTCCCATAGAATGTGATTAATTGACGCAGTATTTTTGTCAGCAATAATTTCAGTTTTCGTTTCCACACCGGAACTTCCGAAGCAAGTTTCACGGTAACGTGAGGAAGGATGAGCTATCTGATATATGAGTGGAATAACCTTATCGTTAACCGTAATGATAACTCATAAACAGACGACTAAATCGAAGGACTCACGATCAAATTAAACAAGTTGTTCATCTTGTACCATCTTACAACAATAGCCTAAAGTGCTAGGTTATGCGCCTTCTGCTAATAATAGTGTTTATAGCATGTATGCACTAAAGAGAAACAATTACCATCGCTTAGGCTTTCGATATTTCACCGCTATATTGGCAATTATAGTTCCGCAAATAGTTCCAACAATCTTCCAGCCACTTAGCAACTGTTGCGAAAGCTGAGGTATTTCTAACTGCCGACATTGCGACAATGTGCCAGATGAACCCATTATTTCCGTCGCTTTTGACACAAAAATTATTTCATTTTTTGATTTTTTAAATCAAAAGTTCGTATGTCGAATAAATATCGTTGTCAGCAGTTAGCGCTTGAAAGAATAGAAGGTTGAGCACGTGACGCGCGAAAAGCTCGGAAAATTCAAAGTTAAATTTAGTCGAATGGGGAAGGTTCTCACACACGTGTTGTAGACACGTGTAGAAATCACAGCTAACCAATAAACAACGAGCGCGGGTGCGGCCAGATAAATTGAATAACACTTGCAAATAAGCACTGGCACATTATGATAGTGTGCGTGTTCGGATAGCAAGAGGCAAGACAGGAGTGTTAGATATATTGATGCAGCAGCCGCGGATAACGGCGGCTCTAATTACTGTTCGTCCTAAATCACATATGAATATTGTCTACACTGTTCGCCTGATTATCATCCGGACCGGCTGTTGCTTGTGATATGTGAGTATGAACGTTTCTGCATATATTGTTTTATTTTCTAGTTATACGGCCGGCGATAAATTCGGGGACGTGTACATCATTAACGGTAATTACAACAACGGAACAGCTGGGCCAAATTGCAGAAGTTCGCCTGCAATTTATGCATCGAATACACATATTGAATACTACACTCATCCAACATGCTAAAGACAGCACTCAGTTTATAATACATGAAAAAATAAAAGTAAATGCAGAATGTGTTAGGGGATTTTGTCTACATTGCCCCTTTATCTTAGTTTAGCGTCGGATCGCAATCGCTTTTTAAAGCAAGACAGTGTCTTTTTTCTGCTGCCTCATTTTGTCGTATGAGATGGATTGTTTGTTAGAGACAAAGTGCGGAAAAGCAAAGATTTCCTCGTCCGATATTCAGGGCAAGCATCTGAATTCAGTACGTTGCCTTACCGCCATCATATAACTCCTCATCGAGCTCCATCACAGGCAGCATCTGTCCGTTCGGAATCAGCTCTAGTCACCTATCCTCGTTACCCAAGAGCCCTAATATTGGTCGGGTCCACGCAACGGTCGCTCGTCACTCACAATAACGTCGTCCAGGAGGACGTCGTGCAGGTTAAGCACCCTTTATTCATTGCTACGACCTCGGAGTAATTCCAGGATGAGGCTATTAGAGTGGGTTTCACTCAAATAGACTGCTCGGACAGTTAATAGAAGACGTGTGAATGGCTCTATAATTAAAATTGGTTTCTCACAAAAATTGAGATTTTGTCGAAACTATTTTTAACTAAGATCTAAATGACAAAATAACCAAGGCGATAAATAAGCAAATTCGTGTTTGCGCTTTCGAACAAAAGATGCGAAGCAACGGATTAATTCCAGCTTGCAATATATCCATATTTATTTGGGAGGGTAGATTACGTTATTTTATAGGCTGATTAATATTTCAGGTTGTTATGTTGCTTGAAACAATTTAACTGGATGGCCATAAAGAATAATAAAACCCTTCAGTTTCCGTAAATGTATTTCTGAGCGTAGCATCGCATCCAGCAATATCCAAGCTTGAATTGATGGCCGTTATCCTTTGCTAAGCTGTAAAGTATACATGTATAATAACGGAGAGAGGTAGAGAAGTGGCTGAGAGGCGGCCCTTCGCCAAATATTATGTATAAATCAAAGACCCACGTACACATATTAGGGAGCAGGATTACAATAATGGCTTTGTAGTGGAGAAACACCACCGTTTGATTGAAGTTATCTCGGCTATATTTCACAACGAATGTCGCACGTTTGCTAACCTTATAATTATACTTGAATTTTCCTACACGAGCTAAATACTCTTTATTTTTCTACCCTTTGTTATATTCAGACATTAACGCTTCTAGACATATTTGAAGACTGTTAAAAAAATTACAAATACAAATTCCATTAATAATTCTCTATTTGTTCTGTTAAATTTGAAATGACCGCTCGACTGTGGTGGAAATTTGCAGAGATAACTTCCAACATTTCTGTTGTAAGATCTCCCAAATGACCATCGCAACAACATTACAATACCCCTTCTCTACCTTCGTGACATCAGAACCGATCTGATATATTGTGATTATAGAATGACTTCATTTCTAAAGATAATAGCAAAAGATTATGTTACACAAATAACGGTTGCGTTATTGTAGCCAATTCTCCAAACCCATCCATTTCTCTACCCAAAGATAATTCAGTCTAAATAAAATTTTCAACAGATTTTTTTTCTAATTTTATTTAATCATTGCATAAGATTATAAAAAGTCTTTTTGAGTGAAATTGATTAAAACGCTAGAAGTAGCATTCCATCCTGCATATTTTATTGTTTCCTCAGTTGTAAACAAGGAGTCTATCCGAAGCCAAGTAGTTTCATCTCGAACTTCTCCCATAAAAAATCTGATTTTCAAGCATGATAAATTCATGTTAGAAATGAGGCTTGTCCAAAATTTAAACTACTCCACACTGACTTCCCCCGTTTTTTTAGAAAAGTAAGCGAAAGAGATGAGCTATAGACGCGCCATCTACCGACTCTTTATCTCACCCTTGATTCCAATAACCACGATCTATGTCGCCACTTAGCGCATCAAACGGATGTTTCGAAAAAAAAAAACGAACCGCTCATAATGCAAATATAAACTGAAATCAGGAAAAGAATATAAAAAACAATAATTGATTTAGTTTTGAAGAGTTACAAAGTTTTATTTTAGTTAATCGCGTTTAATTAAAAATTGATGATTTTGTTGGGTTGAGTTCGTTTACTTCCTTTCCATTCATTCTGCTTTAATCTGTTTCCGGATAAGAAAGATATCTGGGTAAAATAAGCTCTTGAGCATGTTGTGACCAAACCGGAAGCGTTTACGATGAAACGAGGCCGCGTAATCAGGATGTAACGAGTGTCCAGCGAGTAGTGTCGCCATCTGCACGAGCCGTCTTGTGTTTATGGCTTGTCCGACACCGGTATTAACACATCCAATAACCCGCGGACAAGACATTACCCAGATATGAATGACGTGACTGGTTCGCTCCCAAGACCGCAGTCCTCTTCAACGAGACCCAATTTTCTATGTTTAGGGATCGAAGGGAGGTGGTTATAGACGCTTTGGAGGGGTTTATGAGAGAACGTAACGTGGACAAGTGCCAAATATGGTTCACTCAGCGACCCGACTAAATATTATATATTAACTTAGTCAATGCATCAAAGGACAAGAAGAAGATCAAAAGTTGTAATTTAATATTTAGTCCGGCGCATCCACCAAAATCGAAATTCATTTTTACATATATATAAAAATTTAACTGTGAAGTAAGTTTGGAATTAGCATCTCTTTTGGTGTGCAAATTCATAAAAGTCATTAGGGTGTGAGGCAGCTGTGTATTGGTTTGGAAATTCAGATATCCTTGGCAATAATCGAGTAAAACAAGGGTTAAGAACCGTAAATCGCATTCTGAGATATTGTTAGATTCTTGGTAGAGTTGCAGAAGATATCGCACTAATACAATCGGCCGGTTATCCAAGTGTCATGATATATTCGAGGACTTGGTGGTAATTATTGCCATTCATCGCGTTCTGCCAAAGACCCTCCCGTTATTACAACATTCATGGATTAGTCAAAAATGATCGTTCTAAGTTTGAAAGTTTGATGAGGTGTGCGCGTGGCATGAGTAGAAGACGATTTTGCCTATGAGTTTCACTCATAAATAATGAGAATAGTGGCGGCATCTCCCGGTGCACCCCCGAGCGTTTACCTTGCAGTCATGCGGTCCGCTTAAGCTGTAAGTTTATGGCATGCTTGGATGGTTTCAGGATCTCAGACGTGCTCATGTGTTCCCCGCTCTTGCAGATTTGCTCGGCGAGATTTAGGAAGGTTTATAACTTGGGAGTAGATACGGGCGGCGTTATAATAACTTATTGGTTTAGTCGGGCTATATCTGTATGCTCTTCGATGATTTGCTGTTTACAGTGCTCGCTTTGGCTGTTCTAACTGCCGCCCGTGGTGAGGACATGCTGAATTTAACGCCTTAAGAAGATTATCTGATTAGGCCCTTCTCTGGACTATTCTTCTCCTGAATATCATCATTCAGACAACCCTTAACATTATTCATTGCTAATTATACGATAGGCACTATTTACGAGATTTATAAGCCAGGATCTACAACGAAACGACATTTACCGACCGCATCCATAATAATAACACACCATGTACTAATTTACTACGTTCTTAATTTAATTACGTCTTCAATAAATAATGATTTTCTTCTTAGAACATTTCCCAATTTGTGAGGAGCTTTCTTAAAATTGATTTTTTTGTATAACTCCAGAGCAATAATAATATGAGTTATGTTATTCTAAAGATTGTTAGTATTGGCCAATAACCAGCTGTTTAATCCCTCGAGCAATTATTAAGGCGCGAGCCTCTCATGTATAATGAGCCTGTATTTCTGATTGATGCTTTTTATCCCATCCATGTTTCCTCTATAAGCACAGCAATTGCCCATCTGAGCAATTGCTTAGGTGTTAACGTCATAAGACTGTAATAGCCAGTTGAAACATCCCCAGAGGTCATCTCATCGGAGTTACGACGCTTCTGAATGACTTCAATTTAACACATTCAAACAAATAGTCTACATGTTCTCAATTTCCTTCTACTATATAAATCCGTAAATATTAATACTGTGATGGAATAGATAGAAAGAAGGAAAAAGCTTTTTTTACTGATTGAATATTTTCAACGAGAGAAGTTGAATTCTTAGCACGATTTTCAGCTGTCCATCAACGCTAGATTTGACATTTGTATCATAACAAAACCCATAGCGTCCTGTCGTAATGGCAATACTGTCATAAAGTCTCGTTTCATACTGGATATAAAGTCCATAGGCGTCGGACGTGTCGGATTCACATAGATAGACACCTCTTATCACGCCGTTATATCGGCCAAATACAACCTACTAGTCCAACAGATATTACCAGATATTCGCCTTATTACAAAATTTTATTTGATTATTTACAAATCTATTGTTGCTAAATATTTGCTAAAAACTGTTGCAGAAGACCAGAATCTTAAACAGAACTAAAATTGGACAAGTTTATTAAAAATAAACAAATAAACTATAAAGATTTCATAACTGTTGACAAAGTACAATATAAAATCATAAAACATCAATTTAGCATCGAAGAATTTCTTGTTGGATTATCACTCACATAACATGGTTTTTACGTCTATTGATTTCTGAATGACAAAAAATGAATACATTTTTTGGATATAAATACAAAAACCAAAGAATTTTAACATGAAAACTATTCGTTGATTGTTTCAATTAAATAAAGAATTTTACAGCTCACAACTCATAATGCGATAGAGCAGAGATGTAAAACAGAAGTTTTACATTTTCTAAGTGTTCGGGTTGTATTGATAGTTTTATGAGCTGTTTAAAAAAATGTGAATGCAATTTGTGCTTTTGGTTAGTAATTATATTGTTGAAGTAATCAGAAGCAGATATTTAGGAAGATTGCTTATTTCTGTGTGTAGTTTTGTGTGCAAAAAGAAATTAGAAAAAAGACAACTGCATTTTGCGTAACTAAAAAACTAAAAAAAAATAAGGAAACTGTTAGCTGTAGCTTGCAAATCACTGCCTGCAAATTTAACAAGAAGTAGGTACATAAAAAATAAACTTAATGAAAAAATAAAAGTTTATAAAAGAAGCTGTTCTTCATTTTTTGCGAATTATATCTACAAGTTGCTGTGATTGCTGAACTATACTATGGCTTTTAACAACATAAAAATTATAAATTTGAACAATTTTATAATTATTAAAGTGCATAAAACAAGAAAATCTCAGTTTACAGAACCTAGAATTTTTTTGTAATGAGTTGTTTCTTGATTAACACCAAATGTAGTTATCAATTCTTGTTTTTTTCATAAATTAAAATTAATTTTAACAAATTTTCATACATAGATTTACTGGAAATACTTCAGTGACTTTAACCAACTCTCGATTTTCCCGGCGCATCCACCAAAATTTGAATTTATAAAAATATACAGTTTCCTACGACGGTGGGCGTTCATAACTTAAAAAATACTGCTAGCATATTATTGTAAAAATGGTACTGTGTTTTCTTTGACATGCTTTAGTTGACTAAAATATTTGCAAAAATTTGACACTTTCTTTTATACCGGACCTAGACCTCAACTTCCTATTTTAAATGAAACACTTTATATTTTTTTACGGTTTTGAATTCTGTGACGTACTTCAGGTCACTTTTATATCAACAATTTTTTCCTTGAACTCAACCATTTTAAACATACAGGGTGACCTAGAGCTGCGCGCGAACTTTTTTCTATGCATGCTATCGTCTTGATTTTTTTAAACGATAGGTTTGATGATAGAGTACTTTTAAAAGTATTTATATTTTTATACAGAGTGTTCAAAAGTAAAACACACAACTAATATAACGCACCCAGGTTCCAGACTTATTTGTCATAGTTTTTGAGTTATGTCAATTTATGTTTAAAATAGCTTTGTACATAGACCTACAAAAAAATTTATAACTTCAGAACCATTCAAAATAATTTAGCCAACTTTTTTTCATTTGATTCCGTAAATCTTAGCTTATCTTTTAAAACAAGAGCAAACTCGGTGACAATAATCTATCGCTTACTATGATTTTTTAAGCGCTTCTTGTCGATATAGGGTTTGTGGGGTCTATATTGCAAAATACTGTATATTAATTTTATATTTCAAAAAAAAATAATTGTATGGGTCACTGTCATAATTTTGTTTATGACTTTTATATGAAAAAAGTATCTTTGATTAAAATAAAATTATAATAAGAATACAGAACCAAACAATTTTTTTAATTTTTACAAATCAGGGAAGTATCGACAATAAGGAAATAATAAAGAAATAGTTTTACAAAATAAACGCTACAAACACTATATCAACAAAAAACGCTTGAAAAACCTCATGCAGTAATGCAAAAATATACAAGGTGTTGCATGTGGAAAAATCAAATTATTGTCATTTTAATTTGTCATTTTCAAAAAATCTTAGTATGCAAAGGAATATAGACTCCGACATCGCTTTTATTTCAAAAGATTTAAAACTCTCAAATAGAAATCCCTATGTATTCTATCATATTCGTGTCTGCTTCAAAAATGAATTTTGTATAAGGTTTTCTATACCTAAACCTTATCGTTTCGTATTTATTTAAGGCTTTAAGCCATCAACAGACCTACCTATGCTTAATGTATTGGACTATTTTTTCGAATTTTTTCTTCAAATTTGACTTTGAAGAGACGCTTAACGTCTCCATCGTTAGATCACAAGTAAACGCAGTTCCGAGAAATTTTTATTTTTTAACTTTTCTCTGCGAAGAACGTCATATTGTTACATTCTCAAGAAATCAAAAACAAACTTAGAAAACAAATTTTCCTAAGTGACTAAAAAACTGTCTTTATTTTTAATGTTAAATATAAATGGAAAAACATAAATGGGAGTTTTCTTTTGAAAATTTTGAATTTTGACAACATTTTCATGTCAGTTTTCAAAGGTATTTTTTGAACATCCTACAGGATATCGGTTCAATTTTTTAGTTGAATTTATTATCTCAAGACCTGCGTTATAAAATGCCAAAGGACCATTATGAAATTGATAATTGATAGCCTTAATTACTAACGACTTTTAACTCTGTATCCTCCATTTTTCAAATAAAATTGCAGATATTTTTGAAATGGTTGACTTTAGAATGAAAAATTTTCATGAAATTCAAAAATGTAAAAAATATAGGATGTTCCATTTAAAATAAGAAAGCTGAGGTCCACTCTCTGTATAGACTGAAGTGTCACTTTTCTGATAATACATTAGAGAGCATCTTGAAAAAACTTAGCTACCAGATTTTCAATTATATGGTATCAGTATTTGTTGAGTTATGGATAGATATTGGTGAAGTAATCAGAGGCAGATATTCACAAATTTACTTTTGTGTGCAGTTTTATGTGTGCAAAAAAACTAGAAAAAAAGATAACTGCAATTTGCGTCACCAAAAAACTAAGAGAATTAAAGAAATTGTTAGCTGTAGCTACAAAAAGTACATAACAAATAAATTTAATCAAGAAACCAAATGTAGTTATCAATTCTTGTTTTTTTTTTAATAATAAAAACTAATTCAAACAGATTCTTATATAAAATTTAGTAAAAGAAACCTCAGTGGTCTCTATAATAGTTTAGAAAATGAACGCAAGATTTTTCTCGGCGCATCCACCAAAATGTATATATTAAAAAAATATATAGAAATAGTTCAACTGAAACAAGCTGATTTCAACTGATAAAACACTTCCATAATTTAATTTCAGCAACTGATAAAAAATTTCAATAACAAAAAAACAGAAATAACTGAAATTAGTGAACAAATATTAAATCTTTTTAAAAAACAGAACAAAAGTCTCAAAAATGTTTATTTATCTACACATACACATAATACAGTGAATAGGTGCGGTTTGTGGGGTTAAGTATTTTTTCATTTTAGTTTAGTTCGTAATGTTCATATTGATTGCCTCTTGTTAATTAACTAGAGTGTCCAAAGGCTCCTCCACCAGTTGTATTCCTCAGTCCTCATAAATCCATTTAATAAGAATCCCACGCATATAGGTAATATGTAATAAACTAGACGCAATCATCTTGAACACAAAAGCAGTATATTAAGATAGCGATCATGCCGTAGCCGAGCCGTAGTTCGGTGTCGTTATCAGCGGTCTACATACTCGCCGTCGTGCGTGTACGTGTATCCCTAATGGAATCATTTCGGTGGAATGATCCCTCGAAGGTGGCTGGAAGCGTGTACATCTAGATGCGGACGGCGAGGCGCACATAAATTCACTCTTTAATTACCCCCCAGCTGTCAAATCAGACGATCTGACGGTTTTATGACAATTTATTGGCGAATTCGAAGGAGGGTTGCCGTGCTTCTGCCACTAGCGCGGTAATGTCACCCTGACTGACGGACAACTATGCATTCAAATGGGTTGTTTTACTCCAGGACGACGACGACGCCGCGACGCCTGCCGAGCCTTCCCTACACCACGATTACTCAACCAAAGCGCAAAGTCAATCCAACCAAAATAATCGAATCGACATCGATTCAATCAAAAATAATTTTTATTAATTATTAGATTCCTTTTAATTAAATTTTACTAAAATTAAATTAGTTTTTGGCGATTAAATAATATTGAACAGAATGCAAATCTTTTCATGCAAATCCGCGCCATACGTTGGATTTCTTTCGCCTCTTTTCATCTAACATCCAGTAACTTTTATGACGTCGTATCTTCCATTTACCCTCTACCTCCGAGACTCATTTTCAGTCAAGCAATTAGACGGCCGTATTTTAAAGAAACGCAATTTCTATAAATTGTTATTACTTCTGAATTGGTACATTTAATGTCGTCTTGTTCAATGAAAAAGAAAAGAATTTCCTAATTAACGATTCGCCTTACTAATAAATTCACCATAATCTCACCTAAGGGTGCGATCTAGGTGTTTTTAAAAGATTAGACGCGTAAACTTTGATAACGACTTTTTCGTCTCGTCATTTAAAAAAGTACTATCACTTTTTACGCATTTTTTTTTTAAACCTTAATAACCACAGACTGATAAGTCTTGGAAAAAATACAACATTAATGTCGAAAGTTGCACTGTTGGTCGGTCAAAATTCTAGAGTTGGAATAAACAGCCGTTCGATGTTCTGGAGATGGCGGAGTTGCGGGATTTGCATAGAAATGAGTTGAGGCTGATGGAGCCGTGTCACAAGGTGGCCGTGAATCAGCTACAATGGCCCATGCTGCATCCAGACTGTAATGGCCCCATTCTACGGAATACTCAGGCGATAGTGATAGTCACCGACGACAATATCTCTTACATTCTTCAAGCTAGGTATAAAGGATCTGCGTTATCCACATAATAACCCTCTTTTGTTTAATCACACATGATGGTCTTCAATTTTGACTAAATTGTTCCTACTTATGCTTAATAGCCCATTATGAAAACAATGCTTCTAAAAATACACAATCTCAACTAACATCATATGTATTCAATTAAAAGAAAAAAGTAAATTAGTGTTTTATCCAGAAATAAAAATTTCCATTTTCTTCTGATTGGTATTCATTACAACCAATTGAGAATTTCGATTGTTTTAATTGTCTCTCCCCGACTCTTGCATACATTTTGGCCATAAGCACGTAGATCCTAAATGACGTAATTTCAGAACAACAACTTCTAAAACATTTCAAATAATTGCTTCCAGATATGTAAGTGCAGCAGTTACATTCGCATAAATATAACATATTAGCAAGATATTATAATAAATTATGTCTTAAAAACAACGATGTCGAGTCAGAATTCTAATTTGATAACATGATAACACCGCGTTTGTTTTTAATGGAACATTTAGATCTGAAACGAATTTGGATGATACGTTTAGGGAAATGTGAAGATTTTGACTCTGTGTCAAAATTAGTTGGATTTTTAATGTGACTTTAGGCTGGGCAGTAAATACGTGTAAAATCGGCCTTGGCAATATTAAAGCGAGCATTAACATGAGATGAGTTTTGGGAAATGTGTCTCTTCGAGCGTTCTAACTAGTAGTAAAGGTGTCAAGATAGGTCCAATTTAGTGGGCAATTGGATCGGAGTAATGCGCTCTTTAAAGGATTGACCAAGTTGAAACGACTTTCACGACATTATCCTGGAAACGAGCGGACAGACTGGCCATCACAACTTGTAACCAGATCCTGTCCAGAGTTTGGAGGAAATGAGAGCCGAACCTTGATTACGCTACCACGTCCAGTGGTTAATTAAGACCTCGACTCCTCTTTGCTTCTTTATTAAAGTACTATCAAAGTCTCAGAAAAGAAAAAAAAAAATTGTGTAGTAGTAAACTTGTAATAGGGCGTCTTACAAGCGCTTGGGGTCGTTTGAATAGATAATGTAAATATTTGTATCCTTTAGTGGGTAATCGAGTGTACAAGGGTAGTTTTTAGTGGAGCATTTGAGCACATCAATCGGCGTGTCGCAAGTCTGATATGCGAATATCTACTTTATGGGCCACCTGTTGATTGTTTCTAGTCCTTCCTCCCTTGCCACAGGATTTAACCTAGCGCTTGACGAAAACCGCCGCGGAAAAACTTTTAACCGTGCCAACAAAATTCATCCTTACCACCTGTTTTACACTTTAGCACATTATTATTTAGCATGAAATTGTTTTGGTACATTTACATACTAAGTAGCTCTCAAGCGACTGCAATTCTCCAGCCTATAAATAAAGAAGAAATTTTCCAACTCATAATTTGCTAAAACTTTTGAAAGTCATTACAAATGAACAATGGCGTAATTTCGTTGCAATAATATGAGCATAATTAGATCGGATTATTGTCAAGGGACACGATAACTTGTGGTACCTGTAACTTTTAATGTTCTTATTTGTACCGCTACATACTTCATGATGGAAACTTTTGATAATTCGACTAATTAAACCTATTTGTTAAAACACCAACTTTTATACAAAAACTAAAAATGATAGACGACTGAATGTCTAATAAATTTTTAAAGCAATTTTCTGGAAAACCTAACAGTAGGCGTAGTTGTGCATGTCGTAAATAGACGAATGTTTATAGAAATTATAAGAGAGAAGGGCTTCTATATGAGAAGACAAATATATTATGATGAGGCCAATGCAAAAAAGGTTGTATTTTGCTAAAAAACAACGCTGGAAAGCACTCCCCGTGGAAATATAAATGGCAAAGTGAAACAGATAACTCAGAATGTTGAGTGAAAAATGATAACAGCATCATACAAAAATAACTTATTTATGAAATAATTCTATTGGTAATTTACTCACACTAATAAAATATTTTTTATGTAAAAAAATTAGAAAAGTTTTGAAGTTTTGGAAGGGATTAAAGCGCCTTTTTTATTTCTGTTCGGAGCAATGAAAGGCGTGAGGGTAACCAATTAAAGTAGCTTATCTGCATAAAGTGTAGAAGTTGCAGATCGAGCAGGAAAATAGTACAATAAATACCGTTGCCTGACAGAGTCTCGGTACAAGTAGGCTATTCCTATGCAAGAGAAGAGCCTTCCATCTGAGCACGCCAAGATCTGTCAGTCACAACGACCGGTATCCCTCCCTTGAGACTTGGTATAGATAGCAAGGACCTTCCATTGTGGAATATCACGGAGCTTTTCTTATCCGACGTGTTCAATAATACACTTCACAATGAATGGTCTTTGTGTTTTACCAAGGAAAGTTAAGAATATTGCCAGAATCATTATTTAGTTATGATACGACTTCGGATTAATCATTAAACGCTCTTCTGGCATAACTTCCCCATGTTTAAAAACTATCGTAGTCAAATGGTACTCCTTATAGATCAAAAATTTAATAAATTAAAAAAAGGATCGAAAATGCAAAGCGGAAAATATAATCTAAATACCTAATTAACAGGAAACTTAAAGGACATTATTTATTTTGTACAAAAAATACATATTAATTGATTGTTTGATTGTTGTTATTATTAAAAACCAGCATTCAGGCAAGATTTATTTAATTTTTTATTCTTAAATTAAAGGAAACTGTAATTTCAATTACAGAAATCTGTTGTGATTGTGTTTTTAAAAGCTATAACTAAAATTTTGCAGTATTGTTGGTTGCATAACCATATTGTTCAACTAGTTGCAAAATATAAAAATATCACATAAATTTACTACAAAACTTCAACAAACAACAAAATAATATAATAAATAAAAAATAAGTTAGTAAAAATTATTTAATTAAAAATAAACTTCAATCTTAATATTCAAATTCAAATTTATAATGTTTTTTTCAAAACAAGCTTGTGCGACTGCGTACTTAAATCCATTTACATTTTGAGGTTATAATTGATTAAATGATTATGATTTTTAATCCTTAAAACCGAAATGCAAGATGAAAAATATACAGAAGCAATAAATTTCATCAAAAAGCAATTCTTATGCAACGTTCCTATCAAAGAAATATGTTGGCAGGTAGTTACTATAACCTAAACGTGACACCTAATTTTTTGTCATTTTTTTCTAGAATTTTTGTATTGATAACATCGATATTCAAGAAAAAATTATCAAGAATACGGTAGCATCGGACAACGTTATACAATTTCCTATAAATTTAAATTATCAGAAGCTTTTTCTCAAAAGTTTGTTGGGGTATTTAGAGGGAGAGAAAAGTGAAATACACGAAAGTTTGTATAAAGAATACACTCGTTTAGTAGCGCTTTCTGATAGTGGAATTAACTTTAAACATTATTGTTTTAAAGACGAGTCTAAAAGTATTATATTGAAAGAAGATACTAATTTAATTTCCGAAGGTACAACTGGCCTAAGGACTTGGCAAGCTTCTTTAGTTTTATCTGAATGGATATTAGCAAACAGATGTCACTTTTTTTCTAAAATAATCTTAGAGTTAGGATCAGGAACTGGACTTACTGGTTTAGTACTTTTATTAAAATGCAAACCCGATGCTGTGTATTTAACTGATTGCCATCCATCGGTATTAAAAGCTTTATGTGACAATGTTTCATTAAATCTTAAAAGTAAAGGAAAAACTTATTGTGAAGATAAATTACTACTGAAAGAATCCATCAACTCTTCTATTGTAAAAGTGTTTGATATACCTTGGGAGGACTTATCAGCCGACTTTTGTCAAAAACTGGGACATATCGATATTTTAGTTGCTGCAGACGTAGTATACGATAAAACTATTTTCAATCCTTTAAATAACGCAGTGAATTGTTTGTTTGAAAATTGCGCTATAGAAGAATTTATTTTAGCTTGCACTGAGAGAAATTCAGAAACATTGGAAGAATTTCTAGGTCTATTGAGTAAGTTTAATTGGAAGTTTAATATTGCATTGATGTTTTTTATTTTAGGAAAAAATTACATAATATGTGATGTCAAAGTTCCTTATCAAGAAAATTTTTTGTGGCCTAGAGATGCACCTATCAAGATTTTCAAAATAACTCGAAGTAAGTGATTTCTGAATTATCTGTTGGATAATATTTTTTAAATCAAGTGAATTAAACATAATTTTATTCATAAGGAGAATAAAATCTGTTGATTATTCCCAGCGTGTAATCAAATAATTCAATGCAGGAAATTTCTGGTTGTTAAGGAAGTTGCAAAATATTCAGATTCGAGTTGAAAAAGCCAAAGTGCGTCACACTTCCTTTTAATTCAATAGGATGTATGTACCTAATTACATTACCTAAAATTACATTATTCGCATCAGAAATGCTAAATAAAGCCATGCATGTCCTAGTGCTCTACTTAATGCTGAATAATTTAAAAGAATTTGTTGTAGTTTGTATTTTAACAACGCTTGAGAGTAAAACTAAAACAGGGAAAGCTTTCGCGAAAGCGATTACCATTTGTTAGTTATGACAGTGACAATTGTATATACCTTTAATGGCTTTAGAAATCTCAATATTAAGGGATTGAAATTTTTTTTATGATTTCTGATGCGGAAAATTTACGCTTTACGCTTTATAAACCAGGCAGAGTAGTCCAACATCCGGAGTAACACCGGAAGGAACTTAGTAATTTTTTGATTTCTAACTGGAGTAGTCAAAAATAGTTAAAATTTTTTTATGAAAACAATAAACTACTTTCCATCCATTTAGATGAGTGATAAAGTTCTACGACTTGAAAAGAAAACCGCACTTTATTATTATCATCATTTTAATCTGTGAAATACATATGAAATGTTCACGAAATTCCAGAAATTTTATGGTGATATTTTTCGCGTCACTCTTAACTGAGAATACAATGTGTAATTTGTAAAAATGCTCCTTGAGGCTTCGGTCTCTGTTAATTAAACACAAGAAATACAGAACATGCACGATGAAAAGGTCTCGTAAAACATGATGTGGTTATGGTGCATTCAACTCGTATAATGAAGTTCATACATGAAGTAAACAACGAGAAATTTTCACAACGTTGCGCAAATTATTTTTAATTGTATCCAAATTTTTGAGGCTCCTACAGCAATGATGATTCATAGATTTTAATTTGAAATTAGTTCTACAACACCTAAGACAACTTGCAAATTGATTGTTAAAACAATTCCAACGGTTGTTTCGATTTTATGAATCTATAAAATTCATATTTTTTTCTAATTACAATATCAACGATGGAATTTCAGAGCATTAGGCAATATAAGATTATTACGAGTAGCTTTTCACATAATGATTACAGCAATTGAAATCCGAAATGGTTGTTGCGTCTTTTAATATTTAGTTTGAACGTATGCGGAAGTCATGCAAAGCTCGAAAAATTCGTATAATTATTTAATTATTCCGCGTCTGTAGCTAGTTGCACTAAACGATTTAAGTTACTATTTAAATATTCAAAGCGTCTTAACAGCCACATGTAAGTTCTTAGTAATTTCTTCAGGACACGATCGTTAAAATTGACACTTCCCTATGGAGAATAATACGATACAGATTATCGCTTAAACTTACGAAAATTACAAGACCGTTAAAGTTCCTCAATAAATAATATCTATACCTAGTGCATTTGTTTACTAAGATCGGAGGACATTAATAATGTACTCGTGTTGTTCTGAGTTGGTTATGTACCCATTACACAAAGGAACTTTATTGTAGGTATTCATTTTAATGGAGCGGTTATAATACATGTATGTAAATAAGATGTTAGAACTTATAACTTTATTAAAATATAGAAAATCTACCGTTAAGAAATTCACATCTTGGCGCTTTCAATTAAAATAAATATTTATATTAATGGAAGTAGATGCATATTCAGTTTTTATTCGCACACCTTCACTTTTTTATTTCACTTTCATTGATGCACATTGCGTTGAGTTAATTTTCTAATTAAGAATTAATTTTTCAAATTTTCCAAATTAACAATTTCTTGTGTCGAAATTTGATTTTGACCCACTGACCCATCGCAAAAAAAGGAACTTGACTTTACATACTTGGCAATGTCGTTTTCATTTTTATATAATGATTTGTGAGGAACTACATGCTCTGATAAATCAATAACAAGCAATTAATACTCAATGATTTCAATTAAGTTTTTTGTTTTCAATAAATAAAACTTTTTTTATGGAAAAAAAGTGGCGCTGGTCCAGTTCTAGAGCAATTTAATCGCGGCTTTTCTCCTTGTAATCAGCTGCATACACACCAAAGCTTCATACAACCAATTCCCGTTATTTGTGTTTTTTTTTTTTTATATAATGCAATGTGCTAAATCGATCAAGCATGGTCAAAATCATGATCAACTTGCTTAAGAGTGTTACTTGAGGTAAAGCTACTTAATTAGACGTTCGAAAGTTTAATTAAGAATCATGTTGTGACGCACGACTGCAGATACTTTAATTTGCCAAAGTTAATTAAAGACACATATTAAACGTGTAGTTTTGTGCTGTTAGTAGTGTCGTAAAATCTTTATTCTTCTGTACTAAGACTTGTAATGTACATGCACGGAGGAATGGTAGAGCAAACCTTTGACCTCTTGTGTAATGCAAGCTAAATTTTAAACTTGTACAACATGCAATGCTTTCAGCCCTTTTTCTCAAAAACAGTTAAACTTTATATTATTTTGCTTACAAGTCACGTTAAATGTATTAAAACAGTTCATCTGCAACTTTGCTATAAATTATAATGTGGCATAAACTAGTCGTTTAGTTTTTGCTGAAGACTTTGAAGTTGTTATACAAGTTCTAAGGACAGCGGTAAATATTCATGGTTCTTTAAACACTCGTGATCGGTTTAAATTAATCCTAATCTTTCAATAATATCATAGCTATACATTCCCACTCATTTTTATGCACATTTTCTACAAAACATTGAAATTGTTTTTGTTAATTTTATTGTTGGCACAAAGGGACTATTCAAATGTGAACACTATTTGTCCTTAAATCATTTATTACAATTCTCGTGCTGTTGGCAAATTTTTTATTGATGTGCTTGTTGAAAGATTAAAGTAATTTTTATGTCCTGTCCAACGACCCTTAATAAAGTTTATTGCCGCTGAGTATCCGATTTGTAATCATCTTTTATATTAAAGTTAATTTTAATATGCGGTAAGTAATACTAAGCAGCAAAGAATGTTTTTCAATGCAGATTTCGTGGTTTTATTGCTTTATTTAATAAAGATGCTTTTATAAGGCTTCCAAATCAAAAGCATTAAGTTTAATAACCAGTTGTAACGTGAGAAATTTCATTCGTTTTAATATAAAAATTGCTTGAACTTTTTTTTATATAAAAGTTGTGGATTTTTATTTTCAAATTGGTGAAGGAAGCAGATATAAATTGCTTCCCAGACCCTTTGGAAAAATCTTTGACTAATGGTATAAATATGCATATTTTACTAAATGATTGAGCACTACAGGTCGTTTAACTTATGCTATTTGTGCAACTAAAATAAAAGAGTTGAGTAGGAAATAGTGTAAGTGTAGCAATTACATCGATCTAATGATGACATTCATTAAAGTTTTTGCTTCATGAATCAAAAAGTAAAACTGGATCGAATAAGGAAAAAGATTTTTTTCTATTGGAGGTGTAACTAGCAGATTTACCGTTTGAGAGATAAACATAAAGTAATTTAATTGAAAGAAATCTGTTTTTCTTTTTTAAAATTCTATAAAAATGATAGACCTCTATATCCACTACTGTAACCGCTAGAAAATAAAATCTTTTATTTTGAGTAAGAAATGAGAAGCTTTAGCAATTAAACGCCGAAAACCGGTTCAGAAAGTATTAACGTCGACAACCCTTGGAATAATTCACATGATGAACCATAGTACAAAGAGGATCGACTGCCATATTGAATTTATTATAGGTCCATTGGTTCAAAGTTGATGGAACTCACCGAGGGGTTCAGCTTAAGAAAGGCTATTCTTCTGACAAAAAGGCGCCGCCGATTCGGACCATCAACGAGATATATCAAGTTTTTATTTCTTTTTTGACAGTATCCGCCCTGTGTTTATGTTAAATTCAACAGATAACACCCGAGAACATATTAAATGAGAGATAATTTTACGTAGGATGTTTATAAGAACGCACGTTTTGTTGAAAAGAATAGCTTCAGGTTCTTTATTTTTACAATGAAATTGTCTTTGTTATAATAAGAGGAAATTTTATTATTTTAGGGGAGAAAAGACGAGAAAGTTTTGAATAATAAACACAATTATTATTCGATGCAACGATGTGAAAATCTTTTGTAAATCATAATATCTAATCAGTGGTACTTTGTATATTCATGTGTACTAACCTTTGACATATTGTTCTTTTTATCCTGTTTACTTTATTACTTAGAGAGCGTTATAATTCATAATCATCTATCACTCATTATTCTTCATTAGCATCTTTCAAGTATCATGTTAATTATTAATCTTAGCTATTATTGCGGTAACTACAATTATGTAGGTGCGTCATTGTCGCTATTTTTTCTTCCCACAATGGACATTTTATGTTTTGCACGCACATCCGTTCAATGATTGTATGTGTTGCGTGTAAAATATACAAACTGTTAATGGTCGTTTCTTCGAGAGAATAAGATTGGAGGTGCGGGTGTCGCACTAAAAACAAGAACTTCTGTTATTTGACTGTCAGAAGCCGCCTCGTCTTCATTTTTGGATCTAAAGGCCTGTCTGGCGCCGCCGACATCGGTAACGAGAAAAATTGAAGAGTGCTTTAGCCTGAGGCTCCCCGCTTGTCCCATTGTGATGGTTCTCACTTGGGAAGAGACCGCACAAGATGGTAGTAGCCCTCCGTGGGATCAAATTGTATCAATTGCTATACTCCTACAATTTTTTATTTTAATTAAGTCATTAATTAAAACGTGGTCGTAGGTGCCAACAGCTTCTTGTGTGTTGACCTTACGTTGTTACAAATTGAAAAGGTTAATTGTACAAACACACTTGTAACTTTTCTCAGTTCGGTTAAATTAGTTTTCATTGTTGTAAAATCTGTAACAAATCGGTTAAAAATTAACTCAAGTAGAAAATTGTGTCGATTTTTAAGTCGGTAATCGTAGAAATAACTGTTGGTATTGTACCGGATATACGTGTCCTGTGATGGTAAAAACCAAAAGTACGGCTTTACATAAACCACAATGTTCAATTAAATACAAACCATAAGGAGCGGATGTAATTGATATTTTCGAAGGAAATTTAATAATTTACAGGATATCAGTTGACTAATAAAATAAACTTTCCACCTTGCAGCAATCTTTAAACAAAAATATTTAATTTTTATAAGATATTAATGAATTATTCAAAACCCACATTTATTAGCTATGTTAAAGTGATCATAATGGTATCGGTTAGGGATAACTCGATGTTGAATTAAAACCTCATTGGCTTTTGTTTCATTTATCACTTTCTGGTAGATACACATACATAAACCAAATGCGGAATTGCATTAAATCACCCACAGGCTGACCTTTGATTTGAACCCTGTATATTATTCGTTCTTTGTATAGTTTGTTTTTGACATCTGCTAAAAAACAACTTCACAAGTGTGGAGATGTTAATAATGGCCATTAGCTCTGTTGTTATAAATGCATAGGACTTGTGTTTACATAATAAAAATTCATTGATGATTTACTCAGCAGCATACCATACGAAATATTTACTTGCCAATACGATAAATTTATCTGTAATTTAAATAATGTCTTATTTACTTTTTTTACATTTTATACAAATCTAAATTAAGCGACAGATGTTGTTATCCTTAGTAATGTCATGGTGCAATAATAAACTTTATGTCGTTTGATAGTGCATACAATAATACTGCTCTTCAGATACAATCTTTAGATGTAATATCCGTGGACTATCTATAGCAAAGTTTTAAATAGTTATTTATGCATGATTAACGACGTCGTTTCACTTCCGCGTTAATAGCAGATCCTCCACTGGATTAAAAAGATCAATTCAACAATATGCAGAATGAGAAGTTTTGCAATTTTAATTGAAGCAAGCGTGACGCGGGTTCGATTTATTTTATAGTACAGGAAAACTGTATACTGAAAGATGTTTACAATAAAAATTACCATCAAAAATATGATAAGAATGAATAATTATTAAGCTTTCAGTAAAAATTAATTAAAAGCTCTATGTTTATTTACATATTAAAATACTAAAAATTCTTCAAAGCCAATTAATTTCTTTGTAATGAAGATAAGGTTTGTTATGTTAGAGGATAAACAATAACATAAATTCTGTTCATTATGAAGAGATTTAGTGATTAAGATGTAGGGAACATATAAGTGGGGCTAAAAATTATGATCATTAATATTTTTGTTTTTTTATTTATTAATTATCAACGTGATTCATAACTGAACGAATTATCTCATTTTTCGCAAAGTGATTTATCTGCTAGGAATTGGAACCGAGCATTATTTTCAAATAATATCCTACAAGTAATGCGATTATTGCACTTGCAAGTTTTGCTATTACAATATTGATTTGACGGATGTAAACACAATATTTTTTTCCAATTACTTACAGAAAGTTAATTGTTATTATCTCCCTAAAGGAGGAAAGTATACATATAATAGATAAATGTGAACCTATGCCAATGTTTTCCAATAGAATCGGCGAACATTTAAATTTTATCTCGTGTACTTCTTAAATGTTATTTCCACTCTCTGAATTGTAATTATGTATTACAGTTTCGATTTGATGGAAATAACTACAGTTTACTAGGCCAAATTTAATCGCCTAATTTTCCTCCCTGTTCAGTTTGAAGAATTATCAAATCGATTTTGGAAGTGTAAAAAAATTAAAATACTTACCTTCCTTGAATAACTATTATTCCATTTACAACTTAAATGTTTTACAAAATTTCCAAACAGTTTCGTAATTAATTTCAAATGTTGTAAATTACAAATTCCTTATATAATTTTGTATTGTTATGTTATACATTCCACGTGCCTATAGAATTTCTAACCGCGTTTGTTTCATGATATTAGGTAATAAATAAGCTTGGATCATATTTTTATTTATTTGGTTTTTGCATGCTGCAATTACAATCTGGCGAAAATAAATGATAAATTTACACTTGAATCTTTTTATAGTCTGATAATTTATATAAAAATAAGTTTCGAAAATGGCGATGTTATAAATCTTGGATTAATCTGTTAATAACAGGACCAATGGTTAAATAATTAAAAGTCGTTGCGGTAGGTAAACTTGTTTGATGGAGTATACATTCAAAATTATGATAGCTTTATTCGTTTAAGTTTTTTGGGGTTTTTAGAAAATATTGAATGATTTGAATTTTGAATTGCGTCTGTGGAAAATGCTGAAGACAAGTCCCAACGTGTCCTACATGACAAATACGAAGAGAGTAGATCTTTTTTGTTGTTCCACCTATGAGTGCAGCTGTTTAGCTTGCCTGCATTAAATACAAGTTTCAGGCCTGTTTGTCGGATAGCTTTTATACCAACTACCTGCTCACAGCGTAGCCACTATATGTGCCAGTTTATGACTCAAGTCAGTCAGTTTTCTGTTCTCTGCAGCCGAGTGCGAATCGCGGCTAAACCTCACCAATAAAACACGTGGTTCTCTTCAATCTAAACACACATCTACATCAACAAATATTTATCATTGATTAGGATTATCGTTTTTTATTGGTAAGGTTAGAAATTTTAGATTTTAATATTTAGTTAAACTAGCTTTTTGTTTACAATGCAAATTCGTGAAAATTAAACGATAGTTGTTATGTATTGGTGTCATGAATCAGGGTCGTCGACAGTTTTAGTACATAAACAATAAGTGAAAATAATTAGCGGATAAACGCGGACAATAATGGTGTTACGTGATGATTAGACATTTTCCGTGTCGATGTTATTTCCCATAATTATAAAAAAAAGAATTGTGGCTTAATCTATCTCAATATCACGATTTTTTTTTAATTATATGTTTGATAATTACTGCTCAAAGCTTTGATTATTGAAGCTTTGGCGGAGCAAATAAATCTATGTTTTTGTGTAAGGTCTGTGGGTCAAATGGTTTGAGCCACAAATAGTAACAAAAAATGAATTACACAGGCGTGTTGTGGTTGCACGGAAATGCGTAGAAAAGTTAGTACTTAAAAAAAATAAAATATACAAAAGATTGTAATTCTTTCATGCTCATAAAATCTTATTTGGATGGTGTACATGCTATGTTAATTTGAGTGATTTATGATTGTCCATTGTCGGCGTTTTAATGAAACGAAACATTCCTGTTGATGGATTTTTTCATATAATTTAAATTTGTTTTACTGAAAAATGATTTTTTGAGTGTGGAAATGCTAGCCTCTCACCACCTCTTCAATGAAAAGAAATCTAATGTTGTTTTAATGACACACCAAATGGTTATACCATTACAACAGATTTGATTATTCGAAGTAATGACAGTCTCTCTTCAAATGATAAATTAATTTAGCAAGAAAGTATGAGTTTCACTTGAAAAAAAATTTGTCGTATTGATCATCATTACTGTTCTTGGCAATTAACCCGCAACTGTTGAGTGATTATGTAAAGTAATAAATCATTATAACCAACATTTGAATCATCTGAATTATGTAAACAACAAACGGAAATTCATTTTTCAAATTTGGAAAATTTTTGAAAGTTGATTCGATTACTGTTATATCAAGAGAATGTAAACTACTCTAAAGGTTGTTATGATCACTTTTTTATTGGCAGTATTATGCTTACGTGATGTTCATGTACTATAAACCAACATAATTT
This sequence comes from Latheticus oryzae, assembly GCA_030157265.1. Lineage (NCBI taxonomy): Eukaryota > Metazoa > Arthropoda > Insecta > Coleoptera > Tenebrionidae > Latheticus > Latheticus oryzae. The sequence continues at coordinate 14,834,694 of CM058050.1, forward strand.
GTTGAAGGAAGAATAACATTCCCAACGACATAAGTCATAAAGAAAATACTACAAAGGATCATTTGTCATTTTACTTATCGTTTTTGATACCTGTATAGCTTCCAATAGATGAATAAATATTAGGTAGGCCAACAGAAATATATCTAAAGATTACTGATTAGAATTGTCAGCAGACGTCTTTAGAATAAAACAAGTCTTGATGATGAATGTATCTTTGATATAAGTGTTCATCGCACTATTAATTATGCAGAAAATTAAAATCACTTATTGTATCTTCATCAATGCTATAAACATTTCATCTGGGAGCTTTTAATGCCAACTACTGAATCATGAGATATTAAAATAGACGAAAAAGTTTGCCAGTTTCAAAATTTAGAAAATGAATTGAAACAATTAGTTCTGCCTCTTGTAGGACCTCCTGTTACTTTATTACATTTTAATTATCACCTACTGCTTTTGGATATTATTTTTAGCAAACAATAGCAAAGCTAATGTTAACACTTAGACTAAAAAATGATTTTTTAATTATTTTGAAAAATTGCAAGAAATTATTCAAATGTTCATGATGTAATTCAAAACGCTTTGTTCTTTTGGTTAAATGTGTAAAAAGTAGTGTCTTTCGTGCGAAAGAAACCACAGTATTTAATTACGTAAATTCAGCCGCAAGATTTGAGTTTTATGTATTTGGGCTAAATTTATTTATTTTGTTCCAGAAAGATTTAATTTTACTTTCGAAATAAAGCGTTTATTTTTCTGTGGTTTTATATTTATTTATTTACTTATTATTGAATAATTGTTGGAATATTTATTGTTAACAGGTCTATGTTTACCATTTATGGTTGAAACAATCGTCCTTGACAGAATGACACATTATAAAGCTAAAGTCTTTGAGTTTGCCATCACCATAGCTAACTTACCTGTTTGTGCAAAGCAATTTCTTTTGTTCTATAAATAAATTCTTTTATACCTTGTTTGTAGTTGAGAATCAATTTAATTTGAATTTTTACTTTTAAACCGACATGGACAATAAATCGATTAAAGAAAAAAAGTCGGTTAATGTGTCTTCCGGTTGATTTATACACATTTAATTGATTTGGTCACAGGAAATCTGAAAGTGCAATTCTTCTAGACTTGATGTATTTACTTCGGTTTATATTATTTATGGATGATTAACTATAATACAAAATGAATTGTTATCTTTGTTGTCTGTATTTTGATCATTAGGCACACCTTCAACTATTAATAATTGTTGGCCGACATACTCACGATGCATTTTCTCTTTTGATCTGTTGTTTAATACCGTTCATGTTTACAGCTGTTTTCTTAAATTATCTCAATTTAGCTGATTGAAAGTCGATTGACTTACAAGGCATTATAATGACTTTCAATAGAAATTAATAAGTCTCACTAAGTTCATAAAAAAGACTTTTCTTAAAGTTTGTTTTTTTACATGTTAACTAGAGCAAAGAAGTGAAAGTAAAAATTTTCTCGGTTTGTGTTTTTCTTTGTCATTGACATTTCTTCAGCAAGTAATTAACAACATAGATCGTCTTATTTAGATTCAAGACAAATGTAAATAGAACAGACGGCTTGGAAACTTACAATTTTTTTTTTATACGATTCACTTCTCCAATATCTGAACGGAAGTGTTAAAAAAATTAGGACATCAAAAGTGCAAAGTTAATTATTAGTTACAAATAAATCAACTGTCATTTAGTTAGTAGAAAGTAGCCTTTTTTGTGTTTCTGATTCCATAAAGAAATTTGGAATAACACTTGACTTTCAAGGCGAATAATAAGATTTTTTTCCAATTAAATGTTGTTATTATTTATGTTCATAATAGAAGAAAATTGGAGGTTGAAATCAGCGTTAAAGCTTTAAACAGTTTCACCTTGAATGAGTGATTTCGATTAATGATTTGTGGAAACAACTTTATTCCGTCTTTATAATCCAACTCTTGACGTATTAACTAATCATTTTGCCAATTGCTATAACACTCGAAACGGGATCTAATTTTCTTAACTGTAAAACTTCTGATTTGAAAAAAACTCGTCACAGAACTTAGTGTTATTTTATTGCAAAAATATTGAATAAATCGTAGAAGAAGTGCTAATTGACTATTCGTTTTTCTTCTGTGAAAGCTATCAAGAACGTTTAGAAGAAAAAGAATAACTGTCTTTATTTATAAATGCAACATGTGAGGCTTTTTATTGTCAAGTTTCTTATAATTTATGTTTATGGTTTTAAAAAGCATTCTCTATAAGGCACCCATCAGCTGTTGACTTTCATAGCCTCTTCACTAAGATTGAGCGTGAGCTGGTCACGGTGTACTCAGTAACGGTGGTTCTTCATTTATCTAACACCGAAATTGGATCCCATCATCTTTCTTTAGATCAAACTCTTCAAGCGTTACCTATAGACACATTTATTTCTTAAACCTTGAAGATGCTTAAGACTAAATGAATAAATCCGTTTAGCATTGTGAATGATGATGCAAGGATGAAGTTATACTCACACCTGTTTTCAGTTTTTTTACCACGTGCTTTATTGGTTATTAATAATCAGTTACAACATTCTTACTTGCGTTATGTGCGTATTTCATTAATAGTTAATCCATACGCAATGTATGGAACATGATTCGCATATTTCACATTACGTAAGAAAAACGTTACACAATGAAATGTATATCAAGTTTAAACTACTTCTATTACACTGTTAGACGATTGTTCTTCAATGATACCGTTATCGATTTTATTTATTTAATTGGTTATTTCTTTTCTAAATTTCGTTATTCCTGAGGCAGTAAACTAATTTTTTTCGCTTCGAAATTAGTCTTTGTTGCGAAATCGTGTCTAACAAGGTGTATATTACCTGCCAGCTAAACAGTCACTTGATCATATCACGCTATGTTGTTTTCTTTAATATGTTAGTTTATATTAAAAAAAAATTGTTTACGTCATTGTTCAAACTTACAGTTGGGATTATGTTCACTATTCTATTTACAAATAACATTAGCTCAATGTCTTACTTTTTTCTATGCTCTACTTAATAGTTTGAATGTTGACTATTCTAAATACTGTTATTTGAGCGCGCGATTAATAAATTTTAATAAATCTGAATAATTCTTGTCTTTGTTGATTTAATAGCGATTTTAGCAGCTGTTCAGATTCAAGTGAAAATTAGCTAACCTTTAACCGGATATTTAATCCATTTGTGGCCTTTTACCCGTATTAGAGAATAAAAGTATTGCCAAAGTTAAACCTCCTGCTGCGATTCGCCAAGGTTACTTGCATAAATTACTATTCGTTTCGATTTATTCATGTTTAAATGTAAAGTCATAATTTTTCATTACTGGTAATAGACTATAATAAACAAGAAAATAGAAAATGTGAGTAATTTTATTATCATTTGAATCTATGCAGTAATTAGCTAAAATGTCACTAGGTCGTTGTGAAAATTCCCAACCCATCTTTATTGCATCGTGATGGGATGTTCAATGATTTTTGTTGTTTTCAGATTAAAGGTCTTTGAAAATGGGCGAGCGAAGAGGAACCAAAGGATTGGAGTTGTGGTGCCGTCGAATGACTGAGGGTTATCCTGGAGTTAATGTGGTCAATATGACTACATCTTGGAGGGACGGGTTGGCTTTTTGTGCCATAATTCATCATTTTCGACCGGACCTGATGTAAGAAAGTGGATTTAACAATATAATTATTGTGCCAGCTATAGCCAATTAACGATTTCTAAACACACTGTTACTTTAATCGATTAAAAATTGATGTAGCTGCACCGTTCACTTAATTGTAATATAACTTTCGTTCTTATTTGATTAAAAATCAATTTTCACAAAGTTATAATTCAAAGCAATATTATTTATCTATCCATATATGAAGATATCCAAGGCACTGACCTCTAACTAAAAGTGTTTTGTGTAGTCAATAAGTCTACCATAAATGGAGCGATTCTGTCTGATTTCCGGAATTTATTTTTATTTCTTTGGCCTTAATTTTTTAAACCTTGTAGAAAAATTGAAAAATTACACATGTAATTGCTTTATTAATAAGATGGAATAATTGAAGCTGATAGAAATTAACGAATTAGGTTAAATATAGCAAAAAATTATTGCTTTACGGTGTCTTAGCATTTTTGCGAACCGAATGATGTAATATTTTTGCATTTTTTACTAATTTTGGAAATCAATTATATTCAATTTTCGGGATTCTTCATAAAGAACTAATTAACATTTTGGGTTGATGAGTCATAAAAATTCTTTTTTAAATGTTGCTTGGAAGGTTAAGAAATCGAAACAAATTATTTCGTTTAATCATTTTCATGGAAGTTGGAAATTATATTTTTGAATTAATTATTTCATTGAAAAACTTGTAATAAAGTGAAAACTAGAGAGTTGATCATCAAATCAAAATTTTATGCGACAATATAAATATTTTCTTATCTAAAAGTTTATACTAAAATTCGCTTTCCAACATTTTTGGGACTTTATTTTTATTGCTGTTTTACAGCCACTTTTACTTTTAAAAATATATGACCTTTGGGTGTAGGTGAATCTTTTGTAGATATAATTAACAAAAATTCCAGAAGATCAATTTATGAATCAAATGATTCCTTTTCTGAAATCTGCTAGTCTAATACTTCATGACAGATGATTATTTAACAGCTGCAGCTGCCTGCTTTTTATTAGAATAATTCAAATATACATAAAAAGAAAATATAGATCTCAAAGACATGCGATGTTTTTGCTGAATAAAGATTAGTTGTAAACGAAAAACGCATCTGTGGCAATTTTCTACCTCACCAAATCACTAATGTTTGCAGAGAAACTCTCTAAAAGTCCTAAGCAAGTACTTACATAGTGTAATTTCTCTTAGCTTTAATTAATAAAATTTGAGATTAAATGTCTACTCTGTGTACACTAAACGACGAAAAGGGTACACACTTTCGTTGAGCCTTGACCCTTAGAGAAAACCTGGATTAAACGAGCCATATACTTGGAAATAAATGACTAAAAACTTGTCGTTATTTTCTTCCAAAATTAGAAAGTCCAAGTTTTAAATTTGATTATTATGTAAATGTTTGTTTCGGAAATGTTCAATCGTTATATTTTTTTCCACAGCGAATTTTCCAAATTGAATAAAGACGACATATACTACAACAATGAGCTTGCATTTAGAACCGCCGAACGTCATCTCGGGATTCCTGCTCTTTTGGAGCCGGAAGATATGGTGGAGTTTCCTGTTCCTGATCGTCTTTCAATTCTCACTTACCTCTCTCAGTTTTATCAAACTTTTGTCGTCGGTCAGGGTAAGTATTTTTTTTTTATTATTACTAATTGCATAATCTTGTTTTATACATGTAGCTGTTTTGCAATTTTCATACCTAAGAGACATGCACACTTCATCAAATAACCGCATCATTACGTGACCATCTTGGAAAGGATGTCAATCAATGTAACATAAATCTTGCTTTCTGCTAATAAATCGTTTTTATAATCCGTAAACAATACATACATGTATTTATACAAAATCTGTTATGAAATGTTTGAATCAAAAAAGGTCAAAGGGTAATTTGAATTGCAAACCTTTATTACAATGTATGTATTCTGTTAATTGCACATCTGATGAAATATATCTGTGGTTAATAGATATGACACAACTTTCTAAACTTCCTTGTCGCGATTTCCAACATTAATAGATTTTCCATTATTCATGCAAATTAAATTTGGCGATTTTATCTTAGTTTATTCATAGTTTTGATAGAGCTTATTATAATTGTAAAATCGCATTGATTATTATAATCTTAAACATGTTTAATTGAGGATTTTTTCTTGTTCAATTAAGTTAATTCATTAGTAATCAATTTCTATCTAACCAAGCGTGCTAAAAGTGTATTTACCGGACTCAGACAATCATTATCTCTCAGAAGAGCAATTTATAGTCTGCATCCGCTAAAGATAAGAGAAAAACGCCATCATCATTCCAAATTATTCGGTAAATAAAAAAGCCGATGAGGAATAACGGTCGTTTCTCTACAAGAGTACAATAATTACGTTATGTTTCATCTCGTTTTTGTAAAATTGATAGTTTCCTAGTTCAGGTGTATGATTTTCCGGTTTCACTGGTTTTAGTATAAAACGAAAGCAATTGATGAATAGAGAAACGATACAGAAATGTCAACAGATTATAAAAATGACAATTTCCGTGCTTTCATATGAAGAGAGGGAAAGTGTCTCCAGGTGCGTCGATTTATTATGTGGTCCTATGTACTCACCTACTTATTATCTCAAACTGATTTCACAGAAACACTTTCTCTAGTCTAATGTGTGTTTTAATTGGAATCAATCGAAAAAATTGACTGTAAATTTGACAGATTAATCGAAATAATTGGACGGGAATTTTATTGCAAGAAAACGACTAAAATAGAGATCATATCGTTGTTTTGGATTGAAAAAATTATCTGAAACGTGACATTAATTCAATGTTTCATGACAGACGATTGTCGTTTTTCCGTCAGTTATGTCAAATTTCAATCAACTGTCCAATTAAGACATGATTATGGATTATTAAAGTTTAATTTTACCGTAAATGATGGTCACGATTTTTTCCATTTTGTCGTAAACATCCGATTACGACTAACTGAATCATAATGTGAAACAATTAAAATTCATAGTTTGATGCTTGTATTTTAATCGGTAGAATTATCCAGAAGAAAATAATAATTTAACATTTTGTTTCGCTCTGCTCAGTTGTGGGAATGTTTCACATTGAGAATAAATAGACATTTTTTTTAGGGTTTTACTCTTTCAACAGTTTTTTACGGCTGATAATAACAGCGTTTATTATATTTGGCTAAGAAAATTAATTTACATTTCTTGAGGTCTTGAAAAATTTCCAGTTGTATCATTGCTCCATTATAAATATTTAGTATGATTACAATATAATTAAAATGCGCAAAGTCGGACGATGATTATCGATGCAATCTTCAAATTGCTTAACGTCACTCTTGATAATTTTCTTCATCAATCAGCAATCCATCATGTTTACAATACGAGAATATAATAAATGATGTGGAAAAAATTCCTAAAGTAATAAGAGGAAGGACCGTCTTATCATGTTAAAAAACTAACAATTTAGGTAGTGTGTTGATTTACGAAATTGTTGGAGTAAATTACAGTGATTACATTAGGAAGGAATTATAAGGTTGTAGATTTAGAGGTTTAACTATATTGGAGAATATTGAAGGAAATATACAAGCTGGGGTTTTCAGTTGGAAATACATAAAGAAAACATTACCATATGAACTTAGTGACACGCCCGGTTATACCGGAAATAGCCATCATCTGTTTATTTAAAATGGTAAATAAGAAAGTTTGGGAGATTTATAGTCCAAAGATTTTCTAAACTGAAACTTTTTCTTTATGCGAAATTGGCAGGTGTCAGAACAAAATGAAAATGTGAAAGGTTATTTGATGCTTGGTCCGATCAATCCAATTTGAGCCCTCGTCCTTGTTATAAATTTAATGTAATATTTTCTGTAGGCAAATCACCGGCCAGAATAGCAGCAAAGAGACCGCCTTCATCGCCAGAACACAGCATAGGATCTCCAACCTCTTCCAGCCCTCCCACAAAGGTAACAATCTCAGACAATTATTTCCAACATCACTCAATTCATATTCCTTATTTTTTGTGCAATGTATTTTGTTCTATCGTTTTATTTTTGCTTCATTACGTCCATTTAATGTCGAGTTCATGAATCTCACAGTAGTTGGCCTTCATGGCAAAATTATTTTTTAACAATTGAATTTTTTAGATTTCTTATAAATAAATCGAGTGGGAATATTTTGAAGCTTTTGTGTAGCTAGATTGTAGATATGCATGATTCTCATAAATTTTTGCATGTTAAAAGTAGAAGTAGCGCTTTTGTTTTCTTCCTGCTTTTTCCTTTGTCGTCTCATGAGTTGATATTAATGCATCTTAATGAATATGACAACACATATTACGTCTTATAATCACGTGATGAGGTGAACATGCGACACTGACATTGGTAATTTAGAAAAATCCAGCTGACGACTCATGGGAACGTTTGCATGGGAAACACTCTGCACTAGCTTAAAATTAACTTTATTAGTTAAGCTTCTTCATCTTCCTCTTTTGCTTTTTGTTTCTATTTCACATCTTTTTAATTATTGTAATAAACAGTGTGGGTTTCGGTTAAGGTTATTAAAATACGAGCAAAAGCACTAAAATTACGACTTTTGTAATATATAATTTAGTTGTAATTAAAAGTCGTTGAGTACACTGTTTATGCATTTGACTTTTCGATGCAAAATGCATGTTGAAAGCACAAAAAAATATAAATGTTTCCGTTGAATCGACAACAAAAACAATTTGCTGATTTAGCTTCAAACTTTTGGACAAGAATCAATAAATTTGGAATGTTTGTCTATCTCAACGAAATGTTGTTTTTGTAATTAATATTAAAATTAATTTATGTTGATTAATCATAAAAAATTTAACATTTTTAGAATCAGTAAAATTAACTGTATATCATTTTGTACGTGTGTTAGCTGTCAGTTCTGAAGTCGTAAGTTTTACTTCTTTTGGGAAATGTTAAATTTGCATTTCCGTGTGAATTCTCAATACAAGTGTTAACCGTTAACTTTTGTTGATTTTTATCGCATCGATTGTATGCATAAAAATAAAAATTAAATATAATCAGCGGTTTTAAGTTATTTAAATTTTTACAAAGTAAGACAATGGTGTTTCACTGTAGTTAATAAAATCCTATTTAGGAGAAATAATATTTTCTTCTTGAATATACTTAGTTACATTTCACAGCATCAATAAAACGCCAGATGTGCCTTGTAGGAAATAGTCGGATTGGAATATTAAGTTAAAAATACTTTCTTCAGTTTGTTACAAATTCAATTCTGAGTAGTTTAGTGAATTGAAAATTCACTTTTCAATTTCTGCAACGTTCCCTTTCTTCATTGTTGATTATGCTAGTTTTTTCTTAGTAGGTATAATATTAGTGAAACTTGATGGGAAAGGTAACGCCTCTTTGTAAACAAAAGTAATAACACTATCTACAAAAGAAATACATAACACTTCTTTGCTTCATTACGTAAACTTATGTATTAATTTATCATCACCTAATTATCTTACAAAATCATTTCTTTGTAAAATTGTAGATGGTAGATTTTTTTTATTTGAAGCATTGCACAAAAAGTCCGGAATATAAATAATGTTAATCCGGTGCTTTAACCCACACTGTTTATTTTTCATAGGAAGAGAGCTTGGACATAATGGGTCAATACAAGCCTGAAATATTTTGTTGAAGGTAATAACGTGTTTTTTTTATCGTCTTAAAACCACACATCCGGTGTTGTTATCATAAAGGAAACTTGTTTCTCTTGTTTTAGGCAGCATTTCCAAGCGCAGGCAAAATACGACGTGAACCTTGCGCTAAATGCAGCCTTCCAGTCTTTATCGCTGAACGTTTAAATGTAGGAAAACTTCTGTATCATAGGACATGTTTCCGTTGTGCTCGTTGCAACAGTCAACTCACATTGGCCAATTACTACGAAACGGAGAATAGCGAGTTCTGCTGTGAAACGTGTCCTGATGAAGAAAAGTCCATTTTCAACCAACCGGATCCGTCAGTTTTAACACGCTCTTTAAGCGATGAAGAAAAATCAGCTAGTTTGAAAAAAAGCGAAGGAAGTGATGATTATAGTGCCAAATTTGAAACAGCATTGGAATTTCCAGATGATGATAGTTTGAAACGTAATTCAACATTGACTAATTCGCAATATACAAAAGCACGATCGTTTTTTATTAGCAGTCAAGTTGATGGATCAAATAGTGATTCGGGAAATGAAGATGAACCGCCTGATTTACCGAAAACTAAACCGCCGGTTTGTGATGAAAATGTGACTTTTGGTGAATTATTAAGTGACAGTGGTTTTCCTAAAGACAAATTAAAAACTGATGTAAATATACAAAGTAGTATTAGTTTGGAGAAATCTCACGATATTGTTACCAAAGATACGATATCTGCAGAGGGCGACACAAATTCTTTGGTTAAAGCTCGAATGCGGTTATTTGAAATCAAGTCTGATGCATCTAACGAAAACAATAGTGTCAATAAACAAGTGCCTTTAAAATTGGATAGTGTAGAAGTTGGCAATATTGATAAAGAAGATTCCACGCATAGCTTTAAGGACAATACTTCAAATAAAAACAGTGAAAGTATAAGTGATAATGCTGAAGAGATTTCTATGGAAGATAGTCCGGAACTACAACCAGATAATAGTGTGATTACCATTTCAGATGATTCTAAACAAACAATCGATGACTCTGCATCTCTTAGCGTTAGCAACACTTCAGAAAAGAAAGAAGAAAGTCTATCAGTTATAGAAATAAGCGATGACTCGTCTATGAAACTTAATGAAAGTACTTTAGAAAATAAATCCGAAACAAAAAATGTTGATTATCCTGAAGATTTAAATCCATTTGGTGACGATGATGATAATAATAAAAACATCTCATTGAATCCTTTTGAAGATGAAGAAGACGAAGTAGTACCAAGTCCAAAACCTGCAACAAGGAAAAGAATTAAACCAACATCTGACGATAAAGAACTGTCTTCTATTTACATCGAACGGATTTCTTTGAATCCTTTTGAAGAAGAAGAAATTCCTCAGCCTGCAAGCAGAAAAGTTGTACCAGCTCCACGTATAACTTTAAATCCGTTTTGGAGTGAAGATGAAGAGAATGAAGAAAGCAAACCTGTGCCAAAACCAAGACTTTCAAAGTAAGTCAGTGTTGTATACCGTTGTAAAACTCATGTCATGTTTTCAAAGTAAGACATCCTTACCATGTGAATCATTTATTTAACATTCACAGTCGGTAGGTAACTGTCTATTTAATATCATTGTTGTTGTCAAACATTCAACATGCTTAAATATCGTGTTATTAGGACTTCGACCGGTACTCCTGAATCGAAACCACGCGATTCAACGTTTGGTTCTTCAAATTCTGGAACTATACAAAGGAAGAAAAAACCAGCACCTAAGCCTCCGTCAATGCTTAGTGGTACTGAATCGGGACAGAGTTCTATAACGTCAAGTCCTTGCCATAGCGTCGTAAGTATTTGAAAAATCGTGTAAAAATAAATATTATCACGATAGTTATAGACCCAATCGCCAAGATCCACTCCGAAAGTTCGCAAAGCAAAAAAAGCCCCGCCTCCTCCTACTTCAACGCCATTGGTAGGAACATCAACAACTATTGATATTGATGTTTCAGCTCTAGAAGATGAATTCGAAAAGGAAAAGTCAGCAAAAGATGAACAAAATAGAAATAGACAAAGTCAGAATTTAAGTCTGCAAAGTGAGTACTTGGATTTAATGCATTTCGTTTTATGCATTTTTATTATAGGTCCAAGCTCGAGTGAAAATTCCTCCAGTTTAAGTGCACCGAACAAAAGCACTTACGGTAAATGGAAGCGAAGGAAAGGTCAAGCACCTCCTAGACCGATTCCACAAAGGAGAATAATACAATCATTACCAATACTTGAAGTTAAAAGAGAGTTGGAACTTATAGAAATTCAACAGTTGGGCCTGGAAAAGCAAGGAGTGCGATTGGAGCAAATCATTAGGGAGAAATGCGAAGCACCGGGCATCAATCCAGGTATACACGTAATATCCTCTTTTTTTATTAATTTTAATAATTTTGGTTATTTTTAGACGATTCTCTGGCTCCAGAAACAGAAGACCTAATCCTCCAACTCTTTGAATTAGTCAACGAAAAGAACGAGTTGTTTAGGAGACAAACGGAACTGATGTATTTGTAAGTTGTATTTATTTATTTATTTTCTTTGTTTCAATGTTATTTTTTCTAGACGGAGACAACACAAACTGGAGGAGGAGCACGCAGACATAGAATACCAAATCCGCTGTCTGATGCTACAACCTGAAGCAAATAAAACCGATTCGGATAAAGCAAGAGAAGAGGAATTAATAAATAGATTAGTAGAAATAGTGGAAAGAAGAAATGAAATCATAGAATGTTTAGAAATGGATAGAGTAAGGGAGGCTGAAGAAGATGACAGTATCAATAACCAACTGAATTTATACACTCTAAAAAAAGACGAAGTTAAACCTGAACCAAGAACTGATAAAAAAGATAAAAAGAAACAAAAAAAAGAAAAGAAGTTTAAGTTAAAAAGTAAAATCGACGCTGATAAAGACATTGATGAGTCGGAGTGTTCAGCATCTTCAGGAAAAGAAAAGAAAAAGAAAAAATTTAACATTTTCTGAGTACTTATTCATGTTATTTATAGATATTGTTATAAAGCTGTGCTTTTTTTTATAAAACACTTGAACTCTTACTTCTTATATTCGTTAGTGTCATTTTGTGATTTTTTTATGTATTATTTCATTTTATTATAAAATTATTTTGATTAATCTGTGTTTTATTTATAAATACTGACTACTAATGGAAGGTTTAGGAGGAACTGTTAGTTTCTGAATATTAATGTTTAAAATAATTAAATAAATAGATGATAAAGTATCAGAATTTTTTTGACAAGATTTATTTTGGCAAATCTAATTTTTTCTCTTCCGTCTATAGTCCATGATATTAACCTTGACTTGACATAGATAAATTCTAATAAGAAGATTAAAATATCGTAATGACAGGACCGCTTAAAAAAATTGAAATTCGCGTGACTGGAAAAATTAACAAATAATTAAAACTAGAATTTCAATGAATAAAACCAATAAAAAACGATGTAATTAAGATGTTGGTTATTACCAGTTGAAATTAAAAATAATTACCAACATAATCGGTTAGCAAAAAAATTAGGTTTTTTAAGACAGGAAGAATTCGGATTCTGGTATGTCTCTATCGCTTCTGAGCAGTAAAACGTCAGCAGATGTCTCTGTGGGTTGCAAGTAACGACTCTTTTTCACCCTGTTTTCTATATCTACCCTATTGGGTGAAAAAGAAAGCATACTTACCTGGCGTAGGGGTTACCGTGATCAACAAGGCGGTTCCCCCAGGGTGAGGCCCTTCCATTGCACTACGGTCGGGCTGACCCCTGCGATTATCCCTAATGCGGATAACTCGGGCGCACAATTTTTGGTAGTCGGGACTGCGTGCGCGCTGTCCCGGTCTAAGATAATTGAAATATAATTATTTATAAATAAAAGATTCAGTTACGTTTGTATAAAAATTGTGTTAAAATTTAAATTACTAAAAAAATAAGTAAATGCATCATAATTACATTCTGTTATATTGATTCAGTCAATTTTAATCAATGTCTCGAATGCAGTGGAAAATAAATTAAAAAAAACAGCGACTCATCGGTCTAATCTTGTGCCAATAACATTGTCACTAATAAATAAATTTGATACACTTGCGTACTATTTACGTACTACTGTTATAACCAATATATCATTAAAGGAAACGGTTCAGAAAAATAAACTTAAATATCATAATTAAGATAGCCCAACAACAAATGTTATCGAAGTAATTAGAAAGTAGTTACATCATTTAAAATTTCGAGAAACTTTCGTTTCTAAAAATGATTATTTTTTTAAACTGTGATGACTGAAAATTGATTACAGATTTTGTTTCTATTCAATAGGATTTCTTTCCTAGTGGTTCGTAGTCTTATTAAAACATTCCATAACATGACATAACAAATTTATTTTTTTTGTAAGTAAATTGATGTCCTCACAGAAAAAACTTAATGAAGTAATAAAATAAGATATTAGCAAAAATGCAGAAAGTCATAAAATTGTTTCTTGGTCTTCTTAGTAAATAACAGATTTTTTTACATTTGAACAATCTTTAAGGCTTTGATTAATTTGTTCATGGACATACTCGTACCTCTTGAATCTCTTCATAAACAATTTTTCCATAATTTTTAAAGACATTCTGTATCCAGAAATTGGAACTTTAAATTTAGAAACTTCTGCTTTTCGGAATATTTTTTGTGTGAAAAATTTGTGTGACTTTATTTCTCGATTTTTCTGAACCTTCGGATCAACTACGATACTGTATTATATTTCTCTTAGTCTGAATGCGCCCTAACACAACATTACATTTGTTTTCACGTGTTATTATGAATAGGAATCGTTTTTCATAAAAATCTCTAGAGGGTGTTCGTTCTAACTGTTTACAATAACTAACTTTTTTTTTTTGACTTCTGAGAGTATTGGTTCAGATGGAAAACTTTTATGGTTTTTTAAGAATTCCATCATGTCGACAGAAAAACAATTGAGCTTCCACAGTTCCAGAAAAACCCTCAAGTCATTTATTTTTGAGATGTTCCGTTTTGGAAATTTGGTGTTCATGATAACTGCAGGACCGGCTCTAGGACTGGACAAACAGTGCCCCTGTCCGGGGCGGCAAATAATAAAATCTATGGTCAGTTAATTTTGATACGCTTTGATATACTTTTTGATAATACCGTTTTAATGCTCTATCAATTGGGGCTGTCAATTTTTTTCTGTTAAAGACATCCGCACTGCATAAACGGCATTTTGAAGAGAAAAAATGTTTGTTTTCTTATTAGCAATAAAAATGTACTCAGTCAAAACCTCTGAATAATGACACAAAGTCGAAAGTACATACATTGTTCTACTTTATTGTGATTTTCAACTGACTCCCATATCTCAAATGTTTAGTGCAAAAAACTAATATTACTGAGAAATTAAGTCGACATATAATAAAAATATTAAAGCTAAAAATTGTATTTAATAACTCACTTTTTACAAAAAAAATTGTTGCTTGAAAATTTAAAATTTGGGAAAATCGTGTTTTTTGGACTATAATCTGAGCATCTTTAAGATATAATAGAATAGAATATAGAATGCTGAATCAAAGGTCAGAAAAGACACTTTTAGAAAACTAAAGGTATGGGAATTTAGGTTTTTTGAAATTGCGTAACTGTTTTTTCATATATATTTTTTATTGTTTTATTTTAGTTAGAATTAAGTAATTGTTTTTTTATAATTTTCTTTTGTTGAGTTTTGCAATACATATTATGTATTTATTTGTTTTTCTATCTCCCTTGATTTTTTCTGTGAGAGCGGCTTTTGCAGTTTTGGAAATTCGTCCCTTATAACTGTCTACAGTAGTACCTTTTTATTCGACTTTTGAGATTAATGGTTTGAATTGGAAAGTTTTATAATTTTTTAAAGAGAATTCTATGGTGTTGGCAGAAAAACAATTGAGCATCTGCAGTCTGAGAAAAACACCAAAAGTTTGTTATTGTTATTGTTATTTATATTACATGATTTTTTCTAACGCATCGAAACATTTATATTGAATTAAACAAAATAGTACTGAAACTCGAAGAGCCAAAAAACTTTTATTTTTGAGATATTCAATTTTGAAAAAGTCGCAGAAGTTCTAGTATTTTTTCAACTATAGATACTTTTTTTTCTATTAGCATCATCGTATTTTTCTAAAAAATCATGTGAACCATAACTCTCAAAAGACAAATAAAAAAGTTAGCTGCTTTACACAGTTATCGCAAAAATCAAATTTTTCAAATGAAATATCCCAAAAACATAAGACTTTAGAGTATTTGAGTTTCAGTCTTTTTTTTTTCGCTTAATCCAACATGAATGTTTGGATGCGTTATCGTAATCATGCCATTCTATTTAAAATAACAAAGTTCTGGTGATTGTCTCAGACTGAAGATGCTCAATTGTTTTTCTGACAACACCATCGAATTCTCCTTAAAAAATCATAAAATTTTCCAATTTAATACATTGTTTAATTAAATCAACATAATTTTTTTATTGGTTAAAAAACAAAGTTGTTGTGTTTTCCTCGGATTGTAGATGCTCAATTGTTTTTCTGTCAATACCATCGAAGATTCCTTGAAAAATCAAAAATCTTCCCAATTTAAACCATTACTTTCAAAAGTCAATTAAAAAGATTGCTATTGTGGACAGTTAGCATGAACACTTGTATATGTATGATTGGCTTACTTAAAAAAGATATAGGGCTGAATCAGTATCCACTGATTCAGCTAGGCATCCAATAAATTATAATAAGTTTACGTTTTAATCGGTATATAATTAAAAGTAATGTCATAACATGTATTGAGGATATATAAACTTCATACTTAATTATATGTATAAACAGATAAGCAAAATGCCAAAAAATATAGCAATTATTTTAGCAGTAATTATATTGTTATTTATTGTTTACTGTTTTGTTGCTAATTTATTTTAATAACAAAATAACAAATATCTGAAACTAAGAATTTTGACCTCATTGTTGCAAAAAATCATTCGACAATTTCATCAGAATCTCTTGGTGGTAATCATTCTTATTAGACTACAAATAAATTGTTTTAATAACAATCAAACTGACTGACTTATCAAAAAGTCTTAAAATAAATTTGTTTGGAAGAACACTGAATGGGAAAAATTTGAAGGAAAATAATGTGGAGCCAAGTAACCTATCTTGAAGTAAATATTTCTTTCGATCTTTATGCATTATTATAATAATTTGGAATAATAGATCATCTAAGTAATATAATTTTACGAAGTTTTGAGGTAAAATTATTCGAAGATTCCGTATATCATAAGACAGATAATATGCTAAAAAAAATTTGAACTTGTTCAATTAAACTTTTATCAAAAGATATGTCAACTCAATCATTCATGAAAAAATGCCCTCGTTCTCACCGCTAACGTAACGGATTAGATAACTTGAGCAGACTTTTTTACGGTCGTTTATATCTACATCTAAAGATACCATTTTGAACTTTTCTACAATAATTATTCCAAATCGTTAAACAACAAACATATTTTTTTCCTGTTTGGATTAATCTGGACAAACAAGGGTAAACCACCTTTGACATGTTGCAAATAAGATTAAATTGAGTATAAAAACACCACCAAACTACACATCTTCACATCAAGCTTCAATAAGCCAACAAGTCAAGATGAAGTTCCTCCTCCTCGCAAGTTTCGTCGTTTTGTGTGCTGCTTCGTCAGTTTACAGAAACAAGAACATCTCCATCAACGATGATGGCAACATCTTGATTACATCTCCCAGTGGCAAACGCATTCTCATCGCTCGCAACTTTGGTCCAAATGGTCAAAAAAACATTGACATCGCTATCTCTGGACCTAACATTCCCACCAAGACCATCAAAGTTAACGACAACACTCTTGAAGACATTGAAGTTGCTAATGGTAACACTCCATTCTCTTCTGTCGATGGTGTCAGCGATGAATACAGACTCAAGAGGAGTTCGTTCAAGAGCCAAGGTGATATCCTTGCTGAAATCCTTAGAGAATATCAAGGAGTTGTCAACGAAGCTCAATACGAAAAACTGATGACCCGTATCAACAAAGCTGTCAAGAAGGGAGAAATCAGTCCTCAGATCTTCAGCCTTTTGGAAGAACTTGACCAACAAGTCGGCCAAGACAACGTCTTGTACGGACAAGGTGTTCAATACGGACAGGAAGGACAGAAACAAGGTTTCTATGGATACAACAGAGGTTATGGATACAACAAAGGGTACGGATACCAAACCCAACAGGGTTACAACCAAGTCCCATATGGAAACTACTTCTCCTCTGTCTATGGAAAACAATACACTCCTTACACTCGTTATGTGAACCCATTGTTGGAAAAAGTTTTGTACAACGGACAAAACCAATACATCAGAGACTTGTTGGCTACTCAACAATTGGGCAATGAAGGTTTCTACTACAAATACGGAAACCAAATTGTACCAAGGTAAATTTTTATCACAAACCCATTAAAACCCATCTAATGTGTTCTTTATCATATTAGCTACGTCAGAAACAACCCAGTTTTGTACAAATTACTTGGGAACCAAATCCCATACGGTCAAATCTACGGTACCCAACAAACCCTTACTGTCCCTTACGTCCAAAAAATCGAACAATTAAACGAAGTTGAACAAGCTATTGAACAATTAGACGATGTTCAACAACAATTGCAACAACAACAACAATACGGTAAAGTTGCTCAAGTTCAAGACGTCATTGAACAATTGAACGAAGTTGAACAACAAACTGTCCAAGAATTGAACGGTGTTCGTCAACAACTCTACGGACAAAACTGGGTACAACAACCCTATGGACAATACTTCAGACAAACCACCGGCCAATTGAGAAGCTACCCATTGAACTTCCAACAATTGGTTGGACAAACCTACGGACAAAACAGATACAACTCTTTCGTCTACGGACAACAGCCTTTCTACAGAGGTAAGATAGTCAATTTGACAAAAAAAAATATTTTAAAATGTTATTATTTAATAGGTTACCGCACCTACCAACCAACTGTCCAAGGCAGATACAACGAATTCTACTACACTGTCCCACAAGTGCAAGTATATTAAACTGCCAATTTTGGTTTGATACCTGAAAATGACCTAAAAGATTTTTTAACTACAATTTGGGAATAAATAATTTGAAAAATTACTGTCTTTTATTTAATATCTGAACTTAAATTTTAAATGAATAGTTTGAAGGGTCAAACCGATGGAATACTTCGACCAAAAACATGTTAAATTGACTTTTGACTTACAGCTTATTCAATATGAAACCGTCCGTGTTCTTTAAGGTCCCAAGGAATAAAATCTGTGGATATTTAATTTTAAAATCAGTTTCCGCCTGTTAAAATTGAAACTTTTTGAAAATACTGTTTTGATGCTCTATCAGTTGAGACTGTTAAATCTTTTTTGTTAAAGATATCCACACTGTTAAAACAGCATTTTAAAGAGGAAGAACGGTTGTTTTTCAACTAAAGACATCTGAACAATGATACGATGTTGGAAATACATATGTTTTTCTTCTTTTCAACTGACCCCCGTGTCTCGACTGTTTAATGCAAAGAACTAATATTACTCAGAAATTAAGTCAACATTTTATCGAAAAATTAAAGCTAAAAATCGACTCTAACAACTCACTATTGATAAAAAAAAATTATAAACAGCAAGTTTTCAGGTCGATTTTCAGAGAAAAATATAGATAATTTCAACACCATTTTCAACACCAATTCAGAGATTTTGAGTGAAGAAATTTTTATTCCATACAAGAAAAACAACAGTTCTTCCTCTTTAAAACGCCGTTTTAGCAGTGAGGGTATCTTTAACAGAAAAAATTTAACAGACTCAACTGATAAATCATCAAAACGGTATTTTTAAAAAGTTTCAATTTCGACAGACGGAAACAGACGCTTATTAAAACTGAATATCCATGGATTTTATTCCTTGGGGCCTTGAAGAACATTCCCACAAAGTTTAAGCAAAAGCCAAAATGAGTCGGCAATCACAGTCAGACGGTTTCATTCATGGGAATTTACATTATGGATTCTTTTTGCAAATTTCAATAAACAAACCATACAGTAATTTTTGGTTTCTAAATTAAATTTTTTTGAAACCTAGAACTTGTCTATGTTTCGTACCCATCTCAAATAATAATTTTTTTTTTTTTTTGAAAATTACTCATTCTAAAACTTAAACATTTCATTTGAAAAACAAAAAGTCAGAAATAAACATAATTGTGAATTTAATTGTTTGTTTACAATAAGTTTTTCAAACAGTATTGTTTTTCTTGGTTTATTAGCAATTACTCTATTAAAAATATACAAAAATGCGTCTTTGAAAAGCATTTTTTTTTCTATATAAATAGTTAACAGATTGGATTATGAAACACAAAGCAAAATAAAGTTCACGAAAATGAAATTTCTTCAATATATTTTGAGTTTTTTATTTGTACTCACAGTGTCGTTTGCAATAAGGTAATAATTATCTACGAACCGAGTGTAAAAAAGTAATAAAAGTTCAGCTGTTAAGAATGGAAATTTTGAATTTATTAATTTGTTTTATTTTTTTTGTTTCAAGTTTTTTATCACATAATATATTTTTTTAATTTTCTTTAACATTTATTTTTAGCATGACAACTGTTAGTATTAAAACAAGAACTGGAGAAAATGAGTGTCCTCTCGGACAACTCAGAGGTCAGATTAGAAACTGCACTGAGATATTTAGACGTAAATAATTACCATAAACATAAACTTTTTTTTTTTTATTAAAATTTATCATTATGATGCGTCCTCAATACTCCATTTTCCATAAGAATTCTAATGGAAAACCAAGCAAATCCAGCCAATCTGTTTTTTCAGAATGAGTTTTGTTGTAAAAATTTTTTATTTGTTCAATAATTAATTTCATTCTTAGTGCTGAATGTCGCTAATTGAATCAATTAGAACAAATGTTTTTTTGTAGCTCTGCAATTCGAATACGAACTACTCCTTTAGGTTGTCCACCTTATTATCGAAACCAACATGGAAGGTGTGTCCCAAGAAATGAAAAACAATAAATATATTTTTGATTTCTCATTCACCTACAAATATCAGTAAAAGTTTACACAACTAATAAAGCAAAATTATGTGAAGCCAATTTATGAATTGAAAGAAATATGATTTGTAAAAGAACACTATTTTATATTATTATAAACTTTTTGACGACGAGAAAAAATGGTGAAATAAATATTTACCTAATTAGTTAGAAAAAGGCCGATTTTGTATAAAGAACTAGGCTATTTCGTAACGTATTACGTACAAAATTTTTCCTAATTCCTTCAAATTTTTCGTTCTGGCATTAAATCTTAACTGACATTGATTTTGACATTTTACAGCGTTGCAAAGTTCTTACGTTTTCTCACTTCTGAACATAGACATCACTAGATCAGTTAGCCACGATCGTTGTTATAAACAAAAATATTCGATTTTTGAAAATTTCTCACATTCAGAAAAAAAGTATAAATGAGTTCTGATTCCGATGCTATTCCTTTAGAAATAGAAGAAAGTGCAAATCTAGTAATAGGTGCATTAATACCGGGAAAGTCAAGGCAGAGGTATGAAGTAGATAGTTGGTGTAAGCAAAAGAATATAAAATATATATAAATCGATGAAAGGATCTACAGTCTGGTCTATTTATTCGATGTTGAGAGCCGAATTGAGTGGCTTGATTCCGCTCCAAAATTTGTTCAAATTGCAAGTCTCTATTCCGAATTAATAGCATTGTCATCAAATGGTCAGATTTTTCAGTGGCGTTGGAACGATCCTGAACCCTATAAACACCCAGAGGTATTTTCCTTTTTATTTTAAATCATCTAGATTTTTACGATGGTTTTCTTCCAGAATCCAAATGTTCACCATCCTAAGACTATACCTTTAGGATTATTGAGTGAAAAAGTTGTTCACCTTTCAGCATGTTCAACCCGTTGTTCAGTGGCCACTGAAAGTGGAAAAGTTGCAACCTGGTTAGATGAATTATTAGCTCCAGCTGCATCAAAACTAGAACATTCCGCTCAAGCTTATTCTGACTTTCAAAATGACAAAATTTCAGCCTTGTATACATGTCCATTATACACAGTGGCAAAATTAGAAAGTGGAGCATTGTATTGGTGGTGAGTGTCAAAAGCTAGTATATTTTAGGATGTGGACTAATTTTTTATTGAAGGGGTGTATTGCCTTTTGCGCAACGCAAACGTTTATGGGAGAAATACAGAACGAAATGTCGTAAACAGAGACCTTCAGGTAACCAATCGTGACTGGATCTCAAGTTTGTATGAAGAATAGTCCAATGTATCAGGCTGGTGCTATTGGTTTCACTATTGCAAATGGAGTCCCGAAAGTTGGTCAGCTGCAAAATGCTGCTTGGACTTTGAGCGATACTTGCACCTTCAAAATAATCAACGTACAAACAAATGGTACCTTGAGTTCCGATAAAAGTAGAGATGCTAGCGTACCAGGCCCAAGTGGGTTATGTAAGTGTTACTTTGCTTGGAATTCTATAAAGTAGTACAGTAAAGTCCGGTTTATTATAATCAGTAATAATAATAATAATAATAATAACATGATCATATACAAATATTTTTATAACTTTATTTTGTTAACAATTTTGTATAAACATATTTTGTTCAGCGAACAGTTGCGTCGCTCATCGATCAACGAAAATTTTCCGAGGTGGTACATCAACTTGCGATAAAGACGCCTCCTCCAGTCTACTTGTTTCAAGCAGTTCTGGTAATCATCATAAGATGATGTTTTGTTAGAGAATTGAGATGAATGCTACATTTCTCTGTCTTTGGTTGCACAATTGCTGCCAATGATGTTGAAATGTAGTCACAGTCGTTGTTGATAATACAAACGGAGTTTACTGTATTCATGATGAAATTTGCTAACCATTGATTATTATCTGTGATTTATACGATTAGTCTTTCTAAAGCAGTCTAAACTGAAGAAAATTTTGAAACCTTTTTAAAGGAAGCTGATAATGCACAATTTTTATTTGCAAAGGTATGATTGTTTTCACGTGAATAACTTGTTGAAAAAAAAAAAAGTTTAAAATAGCGATGATAATCGGAATTTCAGGTGCTTGTAGAAAATCTGAATTACTGAATTTAAGAACAGTGGATGTAATAAAAGAACAAGAATTCTATAAAATCACTATCCCTGAAACTAAAACACAGTTTGTGGCAATGCCAGGAAACATTTCTGGGATAAATTTGGTTGATTTCGTTCGTAAATATATCGATTTACGGCCCCAAATTATAAAACATAATCGTTTTTTTATTAAATATGCAAAAGAAAAGTGGGAATTAATACATTTGGAAAATTATCAAAACAAATTTACAAAAATTCTTCTTCATATACTGGTCACTGCTTCCGCAGATCGTCAGCATCTTTACTTGCAGATTCTGGGGCCGATATATTGAAAATAAAGCAGCTTGGGGGCTGGAAGTGCAACACTATTGCCGGAGGTTACATCGAAAGTTCACCCGTAAACAAAAAGAAGACAGCTAGCAGAATTTTGAGAAAATCTTCGAATATAGTGCAAGAAAATGCTGAAAGTCTTAAATAACGAAACAAATGTCTCTTTGAGTGAAGTAAACGTTTCAAAACCTTCGCCTTCTGTTCAATTGAGCAATTGCTCTTTTAGAAATGTGGTTTTTAATCTTTCTAAACAATAATAATTTATTGAACATGTTATCGTATTAAAAAAATGTAAAAAATGAATGTGTAGAATAAATATTTGATTTCTTTCAGATTTTATACTGCTGATGGTTGAATAAGTATCGCGAGTTGTGTAATATCTACTTTACATAACTAATTATGTAACGAAACTTGTCACAATTACGTAAAAACTGACAGTACATAACGCCAAAAGTTGACGTAAAATCTGACATTTCATGACGGAATTAGGAAAAATAATTTATTTACTTCGTTCTGATCTGTAATTGACATTTATTTTGATATGAATGGCTAGACTAGATTTACACTTATTGCCTTCTCTGTTTTTTGGTTTTCGATCTAGATTTCGATTATCAATTTACACTCTTTTCTAAGTAAAATGAAAAAAACCTTACAGAAGTTTTTAGTACAGTTTTTTTTAGAAGTTTTAGCACTTGCGACTCTCAATAAACTGACCTAAAATACTTTCTGGGGTCAAATACTAATATGTATATTTCTGGTTGAAGTACATCATAGTATAATAAGTCTGGCGCAGAATGACCATTGACTTTTTCAATTTTAGTAACTATTTTGCTTTGCTGATTTGTTTTTAATAAACAATAATATACAGGCTGTTTTACCTAAATATCACATCAGAAGTTTCTTAAATTATATCCAAGATATTTAAATAAAAATTTATAAGCGACTATAATGGGTCAAATAAGACTCAATTAAAATATTTTGAAAATGGTGACTTGGTTATTTTAAATAAAAAGCTATATTTTTGTTGCTTTTTCAATTATTTGAGTAGTTATAAGTATACCCAAATTTGACTTTTTTCAAATTTTCTGCATTTGCACCTTCCTTTTCAAAGATTTATAACTCTGTTATATTCAATAAGTTGACAACAATATTTTGGCGTTGGAAAGAGAAAAGTTGGATTTTTCTACAAATTTCCAAAATTCAAGAAGACATTCTAAGAACTATAAGTATTCATAATTCGATTTTTTTGGATGCAATGATGAAGAAGAATTTATTTCTGCATCGATCTGCATTAGTATTCCCTATACCTATAATTGATGATTTTCAAGATATGTTGAATTTCTACTGCAATTGCGGAAAATTCAATACCTGCTGTAGCCAATTCAAAGTTGCAATGGAAATGAGAAATTCCAAAATTTTCTCACAAACGTCAACTTTGTAAATTATTGTGAAGTTTGACACACTAAAACTAAATATGGATAATTGGCCTTATTCAAATCTAGGTTTGATGAATTTATTCGGTAATTATGGGGAATGTAACAAAATTGTGAGCAGAACTTGCCGTCTGTTTAATGAAAGACGAGGACACAAATCGACACAATTTACACTTTTGGGTGGAAATTAACCTTTATCAAATCAGAAAAGTTTATTTTGTTTCACTCGTTTCCATAACAACTTTTGAATGGCTAAAGCAGGTAATGAATTTTCGGCGATTACAATGAAAATTCAACATAACTTGGAAAATACCAATTATAAGTATAGGAAATATTAATACAGATTGGTGCAAAAAAAAATTCCTCTTCATCTCAAATTTCTTCGAATGCTTACTTGAATTTTGGAAATTTATAATTTTTTTTTCTAATTATAAGTACACTAAAAGAAAGATTCTACTTTTCTTTTTCAAACGCCAAATTATTATTTTTATTATTCAACTAATTGCAAATAACAAAGTTATAAATTTTTGATGAGTAAAGTGCAAATCTGAAAAATTTCAAAAAGGTTCAAGTTTAGGTATAGGGAAAACTTGCTTAAAATTACTCAGATAATTGAAACAAGCAATAAAAAAATATTGCTTTCTATTTAAAATAACATAGTAAATACCGACTTCCGGTATAAACGGAAATGGCACCATTTTTAAAATATTTTAATTGAGTAGGACTTGACCCATTATGGTCGTATATAAATTTTCATTTGTATATCTTTAATGTGATATTTAGGTGAAACAGTCTGTTTAAGTCAGATGATTGTTTTTTTTTTCTAGAAAATTATTAATTTCGAAAAACAAGGTTTTTAGTCTAAGTTACAATAGTTGCAATATAAAAATGTGTTGTTTTTTCTTGATTAATCAACATTTACTCAATTAAAAGCACAAAATAACAACCTAATTGGTACTTAAACAGCATTTTTTCCCATATAAATAGTCGGCGAACTGTACTATTAAATACATGATAATATAAAATCCAGAAAAATGAAGTTTCTTCCAAATTTTCTGAGTTTCCTATTCGTTCTCATGATGACTATTGCAGTCAGGTAAAATATTTTAGTAGTTGATAAATTTGTTCTGAAAAAATTGTTATAAATTTTTTAGTGGTTCTGCAAATCAAGGACCAACTATTCGTCTGCATTGTCCACCCAATCATCGAAATCAGCATGGAAGGTGTGTTCCAAGAAACGAAAAACAATAAAGTATTATCAGCTTATCATTCAACTGAACATATATGGGGAAATTTTCTAAAACAACAAAGCAAATTTATTTCAATCACAAAATTAATTTTTAAGTAGAAAATGTTAATTTCATTATTAATAAAGAAAATGAAAACAGGTTTAGTCTTGCTAATGTCATTATCAACTATAACAACACTGTTGACTGTTTATTGTTGAAAATCGAGATTGTCACTAGCCGATTGTAGCATATTGCAGTTTATAATTTTTAAACATTTTTTTTAGTTTTAAGATAAAACAAAACGAGTTACAAGGCTCATAACTTTATCAAATTTACTCTATTTGGAAATTATCTGATAATTTTTAAACCACACTAATTAGTCAAAAACAATTAACTAAGTATACAATCATCGAATCAGCTTTCCCAAGATATAAATAACACTTCCAAAGGTGAAAATTTAGGCTTGAATGGTACAAATGCTTCCTATGACAAGAAGTGCTTCTAAGATCCTGTGTCCTGCAGGGACATTAAGAAGGCATAATGGCAAATGTATGATTCAACTCTATCAATATTATAAAAAATACATTTGATATAGAAATCAGTTTTTGCTTCAAATTAGATGAAAAATGATTATAACAAACGTAAAGCGACGTTCGTTTGTCAGCAAATTTAACATTTTTTGCAATGAATGAGTGGAACTGGCATTTCTAGGCTGAATTTGAAAAAATTTCATTTGAAAAAGTTGTTTCTAATGCAATTTTATGTATGTGTGCAAACTATGAAAAACCTAACGTGAAGTTGACATTTTAAGCATTTTTTGATAAATAAGTTTACTCAGCTAGTATAAATTAGTCTAATTTTGGAATATTCAACGTTCTAAGTTTTATTTATAATAAATATTCTTTTCTAAATTTCATAATTTTCAAAATTTAAATCTCGTCATAAAAAAAAAATTAATATGAGCGGTGTAAAGTTAATAATTTCAACTTTTTTTCAAAAAGGTTTAGATGCATAATATTTTTCATTATTAAATCTATGTAAATTATGAAAAAACTGTCAAAATAGGCTTTGATCCGATATTATCTTAGTTTTATGAACAAATATCAAAAAAAAGGTTTGTGATTGGTAAATAAATCTCATCATAGAAAAATTGATATGAGCGGCGCAATCTAATGATTTTGACGTTCTTTCAAAAAGATGTAGATATATAATATTTTTCAGTATTGAAAGTATGTAAAATTATGAAAAAAAACTGTTAAAACAGGCTTTGATCCAATATTATCTTAGTTTTAAGACCATATCTGAAAACAAATTTTTGTGATTGGTAAATATTCAGAAACTGAGACTTATTCAAATTAGTGTCGTTTCTGACAGTCTCCCTATAATCTTACATTAATTAGATGTTAGAAAATGTCTTGCATCTAAATATCATTGAAAGAACGTTGAAGTTATAATAACTTTGCACCGCTCATGTCAATTTTTTCGTGACTAAAATCGAAATTTTGAAAAAAATTGAAGTAAAAGAAAAGTATTTATTATTAAAGATGCTTGTAATAATGAATATTTTAAAAATAATTTTTACAATTTATACCAGTTTATTAAATTTTGATAAAAAAATTAATTGCCTAAAATGTCAACTCCAAGCTAGGTTTTTCAAATTTTGCACAAATCCATTGAATTAAATTACAAACAACTTTTTCAAATAAAAATTTTCGAAATTCTGTCTAGAAATACCATTTTCAACTATTCACTGCAAGAAATGGTAAATTTGATGACAAGCGAACACCGCTTAATCATGTTTGTTAACGTCATTTTCAATCTAATTTGAAGCAAAAACTATATCAAACTTTATAATTAAAAATTTTTCCATATGGATCCGATTTTTTTTGCATAAGTAACTGTAATGTCATTTGAATGAAATATGCAAAATGCAATTCACATTTATAATTAGTTTTAAATAAGCTTTTGTGGCTAAAAGAGAATAATGAAACTTTTAACTATTTTATTATGTTCTATTCTTTTTTCTTATTGCCTTTTTACCTCAAAATGAAGTATTCAATTTTTCTAACAGAAATTTTTCACTAGGTACTTCTTTTTAGCATGGCAGTAACGCTTTCTACGATTACAAGTGCTCCATGTCCTCCAGGACAATTAAGATTTCCTTCTGGGTATTGTTTTTACGTTTATTGTAAAAAAATAAACTATAAACATATCTAATATTTCTTTTGTATTAAATATTCGGTTTTAACAAATATTTCGGAAGGTTGTCAGTGAAAAGTTGGAATATTAATTATATTCCAAAAATAGTTATTTTTGTATTAAGTGCGCGAAGTGAGCGTTTTTTTAATGGCGCATGAGATTGTTAATTTTTGGTCGAGACCGAAAAGACATCGAACGCGCCATTAAAACACGAATCTCGCCACGAAATACAAACAATACTTTTAATACAACGTCGAAAAAAGAAACTTAGTTATTTAAATATTCTAGAAGAAATTAATATAAAAAAATCAAGTAGTAACAGATGATAAATGTAATCTAGGAAAGGCGGAATTGTTTATTGTAAATTTTAAAATAAAGTGACATACTAACAAATTTACAATTTTCCGCGAATTCTGTAAATATTTTCAGTTTTCCAACGAAATAATGGATTCAAATTATAGTAGTGAAAGTGATATCCCTGCAAATGCAGCAATTTCGTGAATGGTGTAAAGGCAAAAATGTGGTGAAGATATCTGAAAAGGCACTTTCAGCTTATTTAGAAAAAAAATCGGCAACTAAAAAACCACCGACATTATGGTCTACTTTTTCGATGTTAAAAGCAACACTGAATACAAAGGAAAACATTGACCTCCGAAAATATCCGAAATTAATACCTTATCTCATAAACAAATCTGTAAGTTATCGAGGGAAGAAATTAAAGGTATTATCGCGAGAAGATGTTTCAAAATTTATCGAGGAAGCGGACGATGAAACTAACTTATTGAAGAAGGTATTTTGTATGTTGTGCTTATTTTGGGAATAAGTGGCGCTTGTCGTCGAGAGGAGTTGGTTAAAATCACGACATTCTGAGCGTACTTTTACTATGTCGAATGCAAAATATATTAAAATATATAGAAAGTGCAGAGTCTTACAGCCACAGACTGCTTCCAGTCGTCGATTATTCTTTAAATATAATTATGAATCAATAAAATTGGAGAAATTCCTAGTTTGATTGCAAAATGGCTTGGAAAAGCATCATTTCAGAAATACACAGGTCACTGTTTTAGACGAAGCTCTGCCACTCTCTTAGCCAATGCAGGAGGGAACATGACATCTATTAAGCGTCATGGAGGGTAGAAAAGTACTTCAGTAGCCGAAGGTTATATAGAAGACAGTTTGAATAACAAAATTGATATTTCAAATAAAATTTCAAATTGTCAATCCTCTTCTTCCCAAGAAAACAGTGGCAAAGAAATTTTTGAGTACCAGTTCTACACTTCCGAGGAAACGAAAAATGTGCCTAATGAGGAGTCCGAGAAAATTACTGGCAACGAAGCCTCTTTGAAGTTTTCCTCTGGAATTAATGTAGAAAATAATTGTTCGAATTGTACAGTGAATTTTTATTTTAATAATAAGTAATGTTTTGAAGTTTTGTTAAATTTTGTATGTTTATATTTAACTAATATTTTTTTGTCCTCTATTATAATTTTAAAAAATGATAAAATTGACAATCAGTGGAAAAAAAAAATTTTTGCGCACGACATAAAAAACATTTTTTAACATGTGAAAAAAAGTTGCCAAGGAAACATTAAAACAACAAACTTTGTGCATCAAAAATAACAAAAAAAGTCCCTTTTTTTGACATTTGTATAAAAACTATGTTTTTTAATCATTATAGAAAGTTACAAACTATTTTTCAAATCTTGTGAGAAATGATACTCCGCCTATAAAAATTTCAGCTATGTAATAAATTATTTATGATATGAACAGAAGGCGTAACTGCTGGTGTTCCATATGGAAACGGGACCTGGGCGAAAATTTTTTGAGGAATCTAGATATTAATTTTTCAACATTCTTACAAATTCAGTATTTTTTCAGAACTTCAGCTGATAATTTGTTCAGTCGAAAATACTATCCTCCGGTTTCTGATTTTTAACAAAGATTTAATTTTTCAAAGATTGATGTGCGTTTGATTTTAGAAAATTATAATAAATAAAAATTATTTATCACTAAAATTAATTTGTTTCTATTCTGTAGGCAAAATGTTGAATAGATATTTAACAATTACATCATTAACAAAAAATTTAAATACATATGATCTTAATGATTATCACGTTTGAGAATGAAATGGGGAAATTTGATAGTCATTGACTTGAATAAAGCCATTAAATAAAATTCAAAGCACATTTAGTAACTTAGGAATACGATTTTTTTTGTTATTCTACTCAATCTCAAATGTTTTTTATTGGTTTGATGATTTTTAAAGAAGAGTAATACAGCAATTGGACAAGCTACTATAAACAATCGTCTTCTAAATGAAAAAAATATTATTGCTAGAGAAATAAATTACTGTTATGAAAAAGAGATGAAGGTAGAAAAAAAATTCTATTCATTTTAGAAAAAATTATTTAAAAAGGATGCCTAATTTTTACTAAAGAACACAAGCCTCTAGCTTTGAATATAACATTGATAGAAACAATATTTATCAAGTGTATTATTTTGAGCGCTATTACAAAAATTTCTGTTTTTTATCGTCAGGTCTTATCAAAAATTATAATAAGCATACGTTGTTCGCTCACATTATTATAAAAAAATAACAATTGTTAACTATTTAACTAATGTATAAATAAGACTTACAAAAATGCATTTTTAGTCCCAAACGAAGTCCTAAAGAAACTTTCATCGCTAAACGTACAGAATGAAATTTCCAACTTTACTATTCTGTTTTGTCCTTTTCATTTGCTACTGTTTTACCGCTGAGTATAATATTTAATTTGTGTCTTACATTTATTTTATTATAGGTGATCATTTTTAGTGTAACAGCTATAAGCCGTATTGCTAGAGATGTAGTCGACGCTCCTGCAAATCAGTGTCCTCCTGGACAAGTCAGAGACGCTAATGGAAACTGTGTTGATGAATTCTAATGTGAACAATAAAACATAAACACTAAATTCTCGTTTTTCTAACTGTTAATTTTTATCCAGAAGAGAAACAAACCACTTGAAAAAGTTTGCCTAAAATAAAGATAATTTCTAAAGCAAACGATTTTACAAAAAATAGTTTTTCTGTTAAAAGTTAAAAGTCTTTACCATCAACTGTTTAGCATAAAAGTCATCATTAAGTACAGCAGTACAAAAATGTCGACATTGTCCTAACAAAATAACAATGTAATTGAGACTTTGTCTTTCTAATTAATCTTTTAAAATCTATGTAGTTCAAAAATGATCATGATAATATTTTTGATGCAACCAATATTAGGTACATTTTTATTTTTGAAAAAGCAAAGTAGTTTTTATAAATATCTATATTTCACCTCGTGGATTACCCTGCATTTACACATCATTAAAATTTAACTATTGTTAACTAAAACTAAAATATGAACAAAATAATAATTCAGAAAATCTACTCGGTAAGAACACAAAATAGGGAATTTCATAGAACAAAGACAAGCTTCGAAGAAATTCTTGAAAGGAGACTTGTTATGGAATCCCAATTAAAAAAAAACCTCTTTAAAAGGCTGATTAACTCATCTGTGTTTCTACGAATAAAATTGCTTAAAAAGGTCGGAACATTTCGTTTTGTGGAAAAACATATAGATAATAGATTTAGATGAAAAAACCTAAATCTAATTAATATTCTCAAATCTTAAAAAAAAACTTGAATACTTTTTAGTTATTTCGGCGAAAAAAGTAATCAAATTCTGATAAAAGCAAGCTACGAAAGAGTGCAATATTTTAATAAAAAAAATAAATAAAATAAAGTTGAGGATTTGTTTTTAACTTTGGTTTGTTGAAAATTTTCACAAACTGTTAAACAAATTTACATTTTCAATTTTTAATAAAAAACAAAACAAAAAAATTTTTTAACTATTTTTTCAGAATAAAAAAAGGCCTTTATGGTAAAACAATAATAATTCAATAAGAAAATCTGTATAAAAGAATTCAAAAAGTACCGTTTTAAGTGTGTTTTAACTTCAGCTAGAATATTTTCATAATTTCATTTAATAATAGAATTATTCAATTCCACACATTTCCAAGTGAATCCCGAAAATTAGTAATTGTAAACAGAAAAAAATGCAATAAATTAAAATATTAAAATGTCTAAAGTATCTAATGAAAACAGCTGAAATTCATTTATCATTAAATAACAAAGTGTACTTACAGAGTTTTTTTATTAAAAAATACATCAATTTAAATATAAACACAAAATTGCAACAAAATAGCTTTCATTCCATATAAATAAAATGAAAAAAATTCACTCTCATATTTGAATAAACTGTCACTGTTTAAAGTTCAAGTGAGCTTTCCCTGAAGAAAACTTCAATATGAAATTTTCGATTCTACTCTTCTGTTTTTTGTTTTTATTTTCCGCGTCTTTAGTGCTGAGTATAATAATTATTTTTTTTCAATACTTATTTATTATTCTATAACCAATTTTAGTATAATTCCAATAGAGAAATTTTATTTTGTTTTATATTTACAATTAGTACTTTTCAAGTTTCACGCCAAATTATCTTTTGATTTAATTTAAGTATTTTCACCAAAATATTATTCTTTTTGAATGGAATTCGTGTCCACAAATGAAAATAAATAATAAACAAGAATAAAGTTTTACATTTTATTGTTTACGTTTCAATTTCATTACTATTAAAAATATTTCCAGGAGCGACTGCTGTCAATCACTGTCCATTATAGTCCGGGTGCTGAATTTTTTTATTGGAATCATTCTAAAATTGGTTATAGTAAAATAAATAAGTATTAAAAAAACTATTATACTCAGCACTGAAGAAGCAGCAAACAAAAATAACAAAACAGAAGAAATTTCAAATTGATGTCTGGGTTTGATGTTACCATTGTAGTCGCAGTGGGGGTATACCGGCTAAGCTTTGCAGACTTTCAGCAGGGCTTGTTCAAAATGCACCTAGAGCAATTCGTAGGCTAGTGGTTTGTAATCAGAGAATTTGTTCTAGGTAGCTCTTTTTGGCGTTACAGAATGCTATCGCTCTATAATTGAGTTTGGATTGGATTAGAGATTTGTAGATGCCTAGTAGGATATTGGTGTCTGCACCATGTTTTTAATCCCTTGTTATGCTACCTCCGTCGCTGCTAACCATAACAATCCAAACCATGCAATTGCTTTCCCACCAAATCCTAATTCAGACTATGGAGAAAACCCAAACACTCCTAAATCACTGCATCCCCCATAATAATCTTCAGAGAACTGCTGAGTTCCCAAAGGTGTCACCAGTCTCATTCCTCCCTTCCACACAATGAACCCAGGCCCGCCTTCAAATTGACAAAACGCTTGCTAGTTATAAGAAAAATAACACGCCCTCTCCAGTCACACTGCAATAATTCTTGGAATTAAAGAACACCAAATACTCAACCTTTTCTTGAATCTACACGGATGCATCCAAAACAAATAATGGAGTAGGTTCTGGCGTCATAACACCCAATAATGTCTACCAGTATAAACTCCCTACGGAACTCAGCATCCACTCGAATTACATGGAATCTTGATGGCTTTAGAAACGACTGGAACCAAAATAATCTAATCTGCACAGACTTCTTAGCGGCAATAGAAACATCATCTCAAAGATAACCCCAATATCCCTTTGCACAACAAATTCTCTCCATCATACCCACTCTCCCAACTTTAGTCATAATAATGTTCATTCCCTCTCATGTCGGTATCGAAGAGAAGGAACATGCGAACGCTGCTGCAAGACAAATCGCCGAATCGACATCACTACGTGATATAAGTTTCGAATTGAATATCGACAGTCTCATTAAAATTATATAAAGAAAAGAAAAGATGATATTGTCAAAAGGAAAAAATTTGAAAAATGAAAGAACAAGCAAAGATGAAGAAAGAGAAAAAGAGTGATAATAAACTGAAAAGTGTTAAATCTAAGAAGAAAGATAAAGACAATGCAAAGAAATTACAACCTAAAGATAAAAGTTCAGAGAGTAAGAAAAGTAAAAAAACGAATAAATCGAAAGATAGCCATGTTACGATAAAAACAAAGAAACGTTCAAGAAGTAATAAATCAAAAAGGTCAAAGAAATCTGAAAAATCGTCAAAGAAGTCTAAGAAATTTTCAAAAAAATCGAAGAAATAGTCTAAAAAGTCTTCAAGAAAATCATCAAAAGAACGAAAAAGTATGTCAATTTGAGTTTTGTTTAATCCGTAATTTTCTTTGTAGGTAAGCTAACGCCAGAAGAGGTAGCAGCAGCAAAATTAATCCAAGCAACAAGCGATGAAGAATTTTTTTGTGTATAACAACTTAACTATGAATTTATTAAATCGACACTTTTACAATCGGATTTACCGAAACCAAAACCAAGAAGTTTGAAGAGATCGGAAGTGTTTTGTATTAGAGATTATGACGAGAAGAAAGTACGAAATTAATAATTTTTAACAAAATTGATTGGAATTAAACTGTAGGACGAAACAACAACTGAAGCTAGTTTCTTTGAATCAAGAGTGAGTTTAACAACGAAGAAAAAAAAATCGTCAGTTAAAGCCAAAAGTCTTACTTTTGGAGAAAAGAAAAGTTGTGTCAAAATTTATTCAATTTTTATTGATAATTTTTTTGTAGATGCCGAATTTTTAAACCACGTATAAAATACCAAATTACCAAAAAATTGGTAATACATAATTGCACTCAAATAAGCCACGATAAAATAAAGTAAACCTCTTTAATTGTTATGATGACATTGAAAATACT
This sequence comes from Latheticus oryzae, assembly GCA_030157265.1. NCBI lineage: Eukaryota > Metazoa > Arthropoda > Insecta > Coleoptera > Tenebrionidae > Latheticus > Latheticus oryzae. The sequence continues at coordinate 14,869,096 of CM058050.1, forward strand.
CAATTAAAATAAAACGTAAAACATTTTAATTAACTTTTCCAACATATAAATAGGGTGCAAAATAATACACACCCAATGTTGAGTGAGCTTTCATTGGAAACAGCTTTAAAATGAAGTTTTCGACTTTACTCTTCTGTTTTGTTGTTTTTGTTTGCTGCTTCTTCAGTGCTGAGTATAATAATTAATTAATTTGTAATATTTATTTTACTTTAACCGATTTTAGAATGGAAAAATCTGCCAATTTTATGATGAGAGCTATTATCGACAGTCCTGGACAACCGTGTCCTCCCGGAAAAGTCTTGGACGCTAATGGAGATTGTGCTGATGAATTTGGAGAGTAAAAAATAAAATTAGAGCATTTAAATTTTTTGTTTTTTTTTTTTAAAGAGAATAACATTTTGAAATAATGCCCAATTTAATTCTCTTAATCTTTTCGAATAGTAGATTCTATTAAGATTTTTTTGTTTATTATAAAAATAGGAGTCAAATAAAGCCACAAAAATGATTACTCTTATTGTTAAAAACCACATTATGAAAGCTGTTTGTCTTCTAATTCCGTGACATCTTTTGCAAAATTTTTAAGGAAAAGAAAATAAAAGGTGCAGTTTTTTAGAAAACAGCACAAAAAGCACGGGAATTACGTAGAACAAAGACAAGTTTAGAAGAAATTCTTGAAACTATACTTATTGAGGAATCCCAATTAAAAACACACTTCTTTGTAAGGTTGAATAACTCATCTGTATTTCTACGAAGAGTATTGTTTTAAGAGGTCAGAATTATTTTGTTCTAAAAATAATTCATAGATAATATATAGAGGTAAAAGCCCTGACGCAAATAAATATCCTCAACTCAGTCTTAAAACTTTCAAATCAATTCACTAATTTACAAATTATTCAAATAAATTAATATTTAGTCATTTCTATTATTATTTGTTTAAAGAATTGTACACAAATTTATGTTAATATTCATTTCTTGAACTAAACTCCATGTAAATTAATGTTCCTTTTATTCAGAATTTAAATAAAATGACACAACTTTGCGCATATCTGTCCATTTGAGCTAAATAGAAACACATATAAATCGAAACTTATCGAAGGCATTCTATAAATTCTGATTATATGTAGAAATGCATAATATTGTGATGCAATTCTTTCAAAACCACTTAACTTCGGGAAAAACTAACGCAACATATCCGCTTTTTCCATCTTTGTCGCTAATTACGTAAATCACGCTAATGCATCATTGTCCACCATTTTAAAATACACCTAAAAGTAAATAAATTTTCAGCAAATTTGCGTTAGATTCTCTGTTTGCAAATCAAATACTATTTAAATACTTGGCGTTTATGTATCTGAAACCAGTCTCGAATATAAGTTCTTACTGTCAAGTTCTCAAAATGAAAGTCTCAGTGTTGATTCTATCATTATTGAACTTTGTTATAATCTACGTGAAGAGTGAAACGTTTACGTGCAAGATGATCCCTTTTGAAACGAAAGAAGGAATTTCGGGTACTTGTTGTGTGTTTTTTAAAAATTCAACTAGTGAAGATAAATTTTCAAAAGAAGAAGTTACTAAACAAATTTTAAATGATAAAAACGCAACGGTGTCTAACGTTAGTAATGTTGAAAATAGCAAGAAAAGTGGAGAAGATAAGTTAGTTTTTAAAGACGAGAATAATCATGACATTAAACTGAAAAATACGACTGTGGTATCCATTGGAAAAGAAAATGTTAATAATCAAACTCGCAAAAACGTGACACTTCAAACGAAGAATGCTTTTGATATTCCTGAAAAGTGTCCTGAAGGACAGTTGAAGGATCATTCAGGGACATGTGTGGAGCCGTTTTAATTGTAAATTTAAATTCTATTACAATTTTTATAATTGTATGAGCCTCATGAAATACGTAAATGTACCTAATTGTATTGTGATGCCCGTAATAAATTAATTGTATTTATCTTTATTTAAAAGTAGATTATTAAATTAGGACGATTTTTCTTTGAAACTTAACATTTTTCTCATTTATTTTTTTACTTTAAATTTAATATAAAAGAACAAATTTTTGTATTTTATTTATTTACACCTAACCACATAATAGTGCTAAATAGATTTTTCCAAATTATGTAATCTTGTATGACATCATTTGAGATGTTCAACCTTCATTAAGTTTTAGAAAATATTTCTAATTGATTTAAGTTAAGATTGAATTTCATAATTTTTGATCAATTTTATAAATGAAAATTAAAACTTTGGTTATTGGATTAATTCAGAAATACTATATTCTGTTTATGGTTTAGTATTCAACATTATAAGAAATGAGTAACCTTCTATTTAATTGAAAAACATAAAAAACTCACATAAAATGTTACTTATTACGAGATTCAATCAATGGAAAATTGGGTATTTTCCATGAAATTATATTTACTATGAATCATGGATAACAAAACATTACCTTCAACATAGATATTGAACAAAATAACATAAATCACTCTATTAAAACTACAAAATTTAATAACTCATCAGAAAATTGATTAAAAACGTCTAACTTCTACAAGAGCCCGACTTAAACTGAGTTATAAATCTAATCATTTGTCAAAAAACTATGTTTAACAAAAAAATGTTTCGTAACAATCTTGTCATCGATGTCTTTGTCCGGGGTGCAATTTGCCGGCTTCCGCAACGCTGCCGTTGTCGAAATTATTCTAAAATCAAAAATCTTTGGACTGAATAACTTACAGAATTAGAAACTAACAACAATTAAACGTTTTGAGTTCTAGAATATAATTTCAAAATAAAAATTATTTTTCTTCTTATAAGAGAAAACGAGCAGCATTTATGTTTCCTGTTTTTTCTTACGAAGTTGCAGCTTTTGTACAATCAATTCTATCAATACTGATTAGATATTTGTTCATCTGTTTATCATTACATACAGGGTGATTCACTGGCATCGGGACGGAAGATTATGGCGTTTAGTTGAATTTTGAGAGAATGTAATTAGTGAGCGTTAATCTATGTCATAGACACTATTTTTTTAAAATATTTTCGAATTAATTCTACATCCGGTTTAACCAGAAGTTCATTCAAATTTGTATCTTTGAAGTAACACTGAATTTATTTCTGTATAGTTTAATTCTACTCTAAATTGCTTATTAAAGTTGCACGAAGCTAGAATAACGATTCATAATATCCTTTTAAAAAAATTGAATATCCCGAAAAACATTTTGTTTTTTTTTATGCCAATTCCTACATATTTCAAACATCAAAAACTAACTTTTTTCAATGCCTTATATTTTATTACGCAATTGATTTTAGTTTTTTGATTTGATTTTTGAGTTTTTTGCTTTTTGAATAATTTGAATTTTCTCAATAAGACGTAAAACCTTTGTTGTTAACTTTATTGTCAATCTGTCTGTCACGGGAAAGTAATTATAGAAGCAACACTTCTATTAAGAATATCCAAATGAAATTGATTACTTTTTCACAAAATGTAATTATTTTGAAAACTGAAAAAATAGGTAGGTCTTATGCTATATCAAAAGAAACAAAAAAAACAACTGCATATTAAAATATGAGACGTTCCATTTGAAAAAAACAAGTTTCAAGTATTTGAAATTTGTCGAAAGTAAAATAAGGAAAATCATTGTTTTTTTGAACGTTTATGAATTTTCTTCGCAGAATAGTGTAGAAAGTTGTTTCAGCTAAGTGCATACCAAATTTCATTATAACACACTGACCAGCTGTACGCTTTTTTCTGAAGAGTTGCATATGAAATTTTTTTGGAGAAAAAGTCAATAACTCAAACAACTAATGACCAATTTAAACAAAAGAAAAATGACTGAATAACTAATTTTTAGCATATTTCAGATATGTGAAAATAAATAAAAGAAAAAAAACAAATTGGCATTTCCTATTTACATTTTTTCAAATTCATCTACAACGCTGTTATCTTCCGATACTAATAGAACATTCTGTGTATTTAAAAACTGTATTTTTATCAAGAAAGTCAGTGCACGACTGTTGTATCTACAATTCATAAATTAGGGCAACAACAGAAAACGTTAGATAAGGTCATGTTATAAAGAAGTCATGCTTTATTCAACGTTAAACGCTTAAAAGAACAACCAAGTTAAACCATTTTGTATTTAACAAAAAAATCTATAATTTAGAACATCTCAGAAAAAACTCCAAATATAAAGAATATTGAATTTTATAAAAAAAATAAATTTGCAAATAATTTTGTATCTCCATTTGTAGTAACAATTTAACAATTGACTTTAATAAATATGGAACCTATATGTTCAGTTAAGTGAGTCTCTCTTCTGAACAATTATTTCAAAATTACTGTAATATACCTCAACTATTATTTTTCTAATAGAACTATAGGTACTCAAAGCAAAAAATATCAAATTCCCATTGTAAGCTAATTACTGGTTTTCCCTAGTCACAAATATGGTTACATCAACGATCATTGTGCTTCGAAGTAGATTTTAAATAATAGAAGAAATTGCTTTTTAAAGACTGATGGTTGTTATCTTTAGATTAAAAGATAAAAACATTTCACAAATATTTTGATAACCAAAATAAATAATATTCACGAAAATTTGTGTAACGACTAAATTGGGTTTAAAATAATTATACATAAACAAATAAACACTTCCAAGAATCTGTGTTTGACTTCTCTTGAATATCTCCATAGTAAGATTATCACCTCGTCTCCTTTAACTTATCTCTTTCACGAACGAAAATCCGGAATAAACTCTGTTATCACAGCTCACATTTCCTTTAACCTGTTCCATAATCTCAATGTTACACAGTGCAAATAAAACTTATTTAAAAATAGATATCAAATTACGAACGTTGGAGACTGATAACCGCACTGTCTTATTTCATTACTGTGATATCTCTTACACTTATTGAACATGTGAGTAATGTTGTAGAGACTCAACGCACGAATAAATTCCCAATCGATTTGAAACTTTATACAAACTTTCTATATGGCTTCTTTCTTTATTTTCTTCAGTTGATGTGTTTTATATTAGAAAATGGCTGATCCAACAATACAAACGTTTTGTTGTCATCATGCAAATGGTACTGATATGGCTGTTACAATAATGGATGAATTCAATACTGATGCTTATAATAGTGTTTGTATATTTTCGTCATGTTTAGGAGTTTTAGGAGCTATTTATCAAGTAAGAATTTTTTTTAGTTTTTTTTTTGTATAAAAATGTTGATTTTAAGATACTGCCAAGACAAGAGTTCTCGAATAAACATCGATGGCTGTCGTTTTCTGCTGAAAGAGGGAGGAAGATTATTGTGTGGTTAGCTGTAGCTGATCTTCTTGCGTCTTTGGGTAAGTCATTACCACAATCTGAGACAATTTTTAAATTTTCAATCTAGGAGTGTTTGCGAGGTCAACTGTTTGGATAAACTACAAGAACATAATGCCGGCTGTAGAAGACGACACTAGTGTTGTCTTCTGCGCTATTTCTTCGGTACGTTTGTTTAAAAACTTTAGTTTTTAGTTTTTACTCAATTTTCCTCCAGGCGTTTATACAGTATTTCTATACAGCAACATGGATTTGGACTTTGATTTACGCCATTGACATGAGATTGATTTTAAGTGAGCAAGCAGCAAAAACTATTTATTATCATCTAGCAGCATGGATTTTACCAGCGATTTTAACCACAATTGGTTTGAGTCTTTTGTACTTCCCAGACGCCAGTTGTCATACTGCAACATCTCTAAAAGCAGCAGTTCTTCGAATTTTACCAAATTATATAGCTACTTATGTACCAATAGCAGCTGTCATGATAGCAAACCCATGTTTGTACCATCATTCAACTAAAGATATGGAACGGATTATAACAAGTGCGTCAGGACAATTCACAAGTCGAGAACGAGAACTTTTAGATGCTATTCGAATTAAATTTTCTGTGATAAATTTTGTATTTTATTTATGTTGGATTCCTAATCTTCTTAATGGTATTTTATTGTGGAGTCTTTGGTTTCATTTACCAGCTGAATGGATCATTGCAATATGGTACATTATGGTAAATAACACAAAAAACTTCAAACATTTGTTAATTTAAAATTTTTCAGGCGCTGATGAATCCACTCCAAGCTTTATTCAATTGTATGGTATATAGAAGGTGGAGAAACGGTTCTGAAAAAATAATTTTACCTTGGAGAAAAGTAGAAGGATCGTATCCGATTGTAAGAAGTGAACCACAAACAAATAATTCTCCGACGAGCAGTGTTCGAGAGGAAATACTTCCGTTATTGCAAAATGCTCAAAGCGTCAATGGTTACAGAAATTATTGGTAAATCTTTCAAAGAAACGAATCCTTATATTTTAATAAATATTTTTTTTTATAAATACAATAACTTAAAACTCAATTTGCAACAAATACAACAGGTAACTTTCATGTCTAATTATTTCTCTCAACACGTGAGGCGTGTTTAGCCTGAAGTTTCTTTATTTTTGATTTCAAACCATTTTCTCTTTCTTTTATTATTTTTGTTTCACTTATTCGTTCATTTTCACGTCTTTTAAATTCTTGAATTCTGAAAAAAATGTATTACTTTTGAATCACAAATATAAAAACTTACTTTTCTTTTTCCATCCGAATTAGTTCTTCTTTGAAAATGTCTTTAAAATCAATACAAAAGGGAAGCCACATTTCAAAAAAAGAATTTGGAGGATAGTCTTCCAAAGTTCCTGATTTTGGTTTAAATAGAAAAAACTTTATAGTACTGATAAATTTCTGTTTACATTCTTCTAAATTTTCAAACTCGGCTTGGAGTTGTTTTTTGGAATTGTCTAAAAATGAAGTCATTTTGTCTTTGAATGGCTGCAGATTTTCAGGATTTGATGACTCGATAACTTTTTCTACCTTCTTCTCGCAATCTACAATTTAATATTTACTACAATATCTATAAGATTAAATCCTTAATTACCTTTTAATTGTCTTTCTAGTTTTTGCAGATCCACTCTAACATCCTCAAAATTAACAGACGCGGCTCTTCTAATATCTCCAGGTTCAGGAACTGGTAAAACAACATTGGATGTAAAAGGATTTTCAATTTTTTTCATATATACTTTGACAACGTAATGCAGCAATGTTATTTTGGAATCTTTTGATTTAACGTCTTTCAATTTTGGTAAAATTTCTAAACCGAAACCATCAGCTTGTCCCCGAGCCATGTTTCCTCCATTCATGTAATTTCCAAGTGTTAGAATGATTGCCAAAACTTCTTTCAGTTCACTGTTATTAACCAAAAACTGAAACTTTTTGAATAATTTTGAATTTAGAATATCAAGGGTTACATACATCGCATGTCGATTTAATATTTGTTAAAGTATATTCTATGGTACTGATCGAATCTTCAAACTCAACTTGAAACATCAAGCAGGAAATTCGTTCAGCAAAACTTGATATTTCTGAAAGATCATGTAAAAATTGTTCTGGTTTGTCCAAAGGTACTTGAGGATTTGTTTGCAAATGATTTTTAATTAAACTTAATTCTTCTGGAGTTGCTCTCTGGAACATATTTAATAATTATCAAATTCAGCATTAGACTGTTGGTACTTACAACTTCGTATATTTGTTGCAGTGCTTCTAAACTCACTACAGAAGTATCAAAATTATAAATTGCATTTTCTATTTCTTGAAAATCTATATGTAAACTTTGAGCAAGAATTCCAACATTTTGCGATCTTTTACTATCCAACAGTTTAACAGCTTCTACTTTTGCTTTCTGTTCTTGTTTTTTAACTGTTGGTTTTCTAGTCACAACTTGCCTTGAGAACAAATCAGAAAATTCACTTAAATTATCTAAAGGTAATTCATCTATTTGGCTCCAAAGAGCATTTACAGGAGCATCAATCGTATCTGATTCAGCAGGTGCTATAATTCTGGTCCAATATAAAGGTTTCATTGGTACTTTTGGATTTAAAGCTGGCTTCCTCAATCCTGAAAATATATCAGCTTTATTAAAAATTCTTAACTTAAGATATAGCGAAAAAAGCTTTGAATTAAAAGCAAAAAGTCAGAAAAATAGCAATCCCAAAGGCCTGAAGCATGTATCTTTTGTAAAAAAGCTTCTTACCTAAGGGCTCTGGAACAGGATGGACCACTACATAACAAAAAAATAGTGCCTTCTGAGTAAAAAAAAAATAATAACTGGTGTATGATTTGAATGAAAATCGTGAACGGTTCTTACCCGCTTTTTGGGAAGTCCATCCGCCTGCAGGAGGAGGTGGTAATGGAACGGGCCCTCCTGGCGGTGGAGGCGGCGGAGGACCTACACATGATAACATGGGAGGTGGTGGCGGTGGAGCACCACCGAAAGCGGGAATAGGAGGTGGAGGAGGAGGACCGACAGTTCCTGGTGGAGGAGGAGGAGGAGGAGGTGGACCTGCAGTAGGTGGAAGTGGAGGTGGAGGCGGTGCTGATGTGTCTAGTGGAAGAGGAGGTGGTGGAGGTGGAGGGGCAGACGTTTGTTGTAATAAAGGTGGCGGTGGAGGAGGAGGAGGAGGAATAGGAACTGGAACTGTCGATTCTAAAGTAGGAGATTGAGACACAGTTGATTGTTCGAGAGAAGTTCCAGATGCTTCCGTCCTTGGTGTTGATAAAACTGGTGAAGTAGAAGTTGCTTTTTCCTCTTTCCGACTTGCAAATTCCTCATGGTTTGTGCTAACAGTTTTATCTGTACGTTGTGTTTCTTCAGTCTGCGTTGATTGTGCTTGACTAATTTGTGCTAAACTACCACTTTCACTCACATCAGTTTGAACTAACTTATTTAAACTATTATCACAGGTTTTAAACGACACATCTTCTTCAACAGGCGAACTGAAATCTTGCACAGTTTTGGCCGTTAAATTCTGAATTTCAATCATTGTTTTATACTTCTCAATTTCTTGTTTCAACCGATTAATTTCTTCTTCCAACGACAAGATTTCAACATCGCGTGCAGAATTTTTAAATTCTTGATTACTTCTACGATCTTCATCAACAATAGGTCGTTCAGATGGTGTTTTAGGCGACGATGCAATCATTGCGTCTGTATTACTTGCCGATAGAAAAACATCCGATGGTGATGTTGGAGGCCATGAAACCATACTAAGTCTTCCTGGTGTCTGAGGTACAGATAATGGTGTCTCGGCATGGGTCCAATAATACATGCAATCCGGCTACAAACAAAGTCATTTCCTTAACATTACTTATCAATCCGATAATCGGTTAATTATACTAACTTTAAAAATGTTATACGTTGGAACATCCTTGTCTGGTAATTGGCGCAAAACACCAGCTGCTAGAAGATGCGTGCAAAACTGGATTGCTAGGACTTTCAAGTCTTGATTATTGAGATTCTGACTTAAATGATGATCTTCACTGAATTCCGACAAGTACCAATTCACCAACATGTGACCTTAAATACATTCACATTTTAATACGAAAGCCCTGAGTGGAGTCATCCTAAGGATGTATGGGTTAGTGATCACGTTATTCATTGGATTTAAAAAGCATAGCTAACGAGAACAATATTTTCATTTTCATGTGTAATTCATAATCAACAAGAACGAACACATTTATTGAATAATAACCTACTTTTTATTCAATTACCCACTGATCGAAAAGTTATACATTACTTGAGAATTTTCTACAGAAGATTGAAAAAATTATCACATTATCAAACTATCTTAAGTGGGATTAAATCCAAAAACAAAGCAAATCTGCTAATTTTGCACCAAACAATACTCACAATAATTCTGCTAAATTCATTTGATAATTACGTCAGATTGATAATAAATTTAATTAAGTTGATAAAGATATAATAATATAAACGTAATAGATACCTTCAAATTTTTCGTACAATTGGAAATCTAATTTTTCTGGAACGAATTTAGGCTTAGTGATTTTTGCTTCAAGTTCCGATTTATTCAAAGTGAGTGAAGCCACTTTTTTCATTACTACTCCTTCAGGACTTAATTTAGTTGGTTCATCAGGAACTGACATGTGTCTTTTATAATTTGAATGATCTAAAAACATAAACATTAGTTTGGGAAAATAAATAAAAAATTTACCATTTGCTAAATTACTATCGGACTTTCGTTTGCGCAAAGGTGAGGTATTCACTTCTCTGTCATAATCATGCGATCTTCGTTTTAAAGTACCACTGTCCATTTCATCCTCAGTGTCTTCTTTATTAACAACTTCAACATTCTCCGAAACAAAACTATCTTTCGGATCGCTCTCTAAACTGATTTGACTAGTTTTGGACACGCCAAGTTTACTCAACTTCTTACTCTTTTCTTCTTCATGCCTGGCGCGATATTCATTCAACTTGAAACTGTTTAAAGTAAGATTGTGTAAAAAATCTTCTTGCGTTGAAACATTAGGCACTTCGACATCCAAATTAACACTCTCTTCGCTATAATAACACTGATTCATTTCTGTATTGAAACCAACTGGTGTTAAAGCATCAGTGAAATTCGAATCGGAACTTGATGAAACTGCACTCGGTGGTGTTTTGATTTTTTTGTCGATGTTTTCGCCATTTAACTGGTTGACTTTACACCAAGAATCAGTGACGATAATGTTATCATCTTTAAGGTCGCTTTTTCCACGTGGCTTGTCTTCTATTATTGTTGATTCTTCTAAATGTTCTTCATTGTCTTCAGGTACCACTCCGGTGAATTGAGAAGAGTCGATTTTTCCACGTTTCGCTCTAATTTTCATTAAAGATTTTACTTTACCTTGAGATTTGCCAGATTTGGTGGATTGTTTAGGCTCGTTGGTTTGCAAATTACCCATTTTTTTATATTCTAATTAGCACTTTCGTCGCGATTAATTTTGTTGAATATTAACTATTCACTATTTTTGTTTTAATAAAAACAACTAATTTTATGAGCCGACCATTATACCAACACTGATTGGATGAATTTTCCAATCATTAAATAAAATTTGCCAATTTTCATTGTTTAATTTTGGGAGTAAATATCACATTTTTGTGTCGAGTGTATGTACGATGTGTCTTTTGGAGTAGTCAGAGCACAGCTGCGCATGGTTGCTTCATGGAATCGATTGATGAAACCAAACATTGTTGTGCTCTATTCAACTTCTTTTTTAATTCACTTTTCCGTAAAATTTTACGCTCTGATATTAAATAAAATAATAAATTGTTATTCACGGTTATTTATTTATACATTTCGCTAGCCTTTCAGTTTTAAAAATATCACACAAAAGAAGCAAGCGTCAATAACTCTTGTTATCAATTTGATTATTCCAAAAATAAATTAAAGTTTACTTTTCTAAACGTCAACAACAAAGTAAACAAAAAATTATTATAGTCATGGCATTATCATAAACAAAATTTTCAAGAAAACATTACTGTAATTGTGTGATACCATACACCATAAAGTTACCGTTTAATACCTTGCTTTTAAAATTTAAACAACTGTCTTTATTCCAAACCCTTATGTCTTAAAACCCAAAGGAACGGTCTTGGAAGGAAATTACTTTACTATCTCCGGCTTATAGTGATGAAGAAATTTCTAAAGCCGTCTATTATCGAGGATATACAAAATTAATATTCTTCAATTTTCCTAACAATAGAATTAATAGCCTACAACAAAGTTGCAGTTGATATGCAAAAACAGTTGATAAAAGAATGACCTTCATGATAACATTATCTCAAATAGTTACAAATTTCCCGAAAATATGCTGTAAAATAAAGAACAAATCATATTTCTTTTGAGGACACTAATGGCCTTTATTTGGAATTTCAAAGTCAGCTCTTCTTTGCTAATTTAAGTGAATCTTCCGTCTGCGAGCAATTTAAAATTTCCATATTCCACCACGAATGCTCAACTCAGATATTTGAAGATTTTCGTTAAGGATCTAATTCGAAACGTATGCAAATGGTACATCTTGGCATGAATTAGCTACCAAGAAAGTTCACATTTTCGTACTTTAAAAGCTATAAAGTGAAAGGTTAACGTAGTCTACCACATACTATATTCATAGCCAGGTATATCGCGAATATGAAGAGAAACGACAAGTTAGTGTTAGTTGTTAATTGAAAAATTAAATTGTATAAAATTCATTAGCTTACATTTGTTATTTTCCTGCAACAAAAATTCCATCACTCACGTTAACAACTCTGCTTTTAGGATAATAAAAAATATTATTGGTCCATTGTACGAACAATAAACTGTAGCTAATTATTCATGTGAATGTGTAGGTTTATGTGATAACATTCTTTATTCAAAATTACTACTTTTACCTTTTGAATAAATAATAAATGAAATCCAAATACAAGAGTGTTATAATTAAAAGAAGCATAACGAAACGAATATTTTTTTTATATTCAAAACTTAATTAACAGCTTGTTTGTAGGGAGGTAATGTAGGTAGGTATATTATCCACGTAGTTACCGTTATTGCGGTTTATAATTTAATATGCACGCCCGCCAAAGTCCTACAATATTCCACAAATCCTCATAACCAATTAAGTGATTGTTTTGCGTCATACAAAATATAATATAAAACAAACAAAATTGGCTTCATAAAGTTTTTGCAATTTAATCATGCCATTATACTGGAACAAAGAGAATTACGAAAAAAAAAATTAAATTAACGGCGCAAATATTTTGACTATTTAGTAAACCGCTTCGGGATGTATTGAAGGCTTCAACGTAACATTATAAAAACTTCGGAAAGTTCCATAATAGGTAAAGCTCCGATAATTTTTTTTTTTTTTTTTCAAGAATCCATTGTCTACTAGCTATTTCCCCACAATGTTCCCTCTTAAGACTTTGATTTTGCTAAAAGTTCACTCTTCATGTTGCAGTCTTTTCTATTTTGATCAACTTCCAAAGTTGTAACTGTTTAAAATCGTCATTTGACTGTTTTAACAGTTTTCGACAAGCACAAAGTTCAAAATTCTCTCTAATCACTAATTTGCGGCAAGATGAAAGGCGGTAGAAAATTTCAGCTTATCACAAGTATATCGAATTTTGCAATTACAGTGAAAAGTTGGTCAAAATGCATTGTTAACACAATCAGCCACTCATTTGGCAGACGAGGACAATAAAATTTGGACGGGCAAATTTAATTTTGGTTGGTTTTGATTAGTTATAAAATTATGTCAACCGTTAATTCAAACTTTTAGATTTGATTAAAAATGTAGAGATGTCAGGGAGATTAAAAGTTAGGATTAAAATTTAATTTTGAATGATTTCGCGATTATTTAAAAGAAGAATTAATGTTTAGGATCCTTTGTATAAATTATACATAAACTTGTAATAGATTTAGTTGTTCAATTAAACCAGCGCTATTGGGATTAATCTGTGTAGACCTTCCCAATTCTCTTTTGGGTAAGCTGTCCTCACTTACAACAAATCGTAGCTTAATTTGGTAGTTTTTAATTAAAAGTTCAATCAGTGAAAATAGTTTTGTCGTTAGATTGCGTAACATAAGCTTATAAGAAAATAAGTGCACAGGAGATGATAATTTTCATAATTTTGGAGAAACTTGAGCGAAACTTTGTAGATGTTTGTCAGATCTTGGCTATAAGACACCTCGCGTGTAACTGCTCTATTGCATTAATGGGGTAATAAGGGTACATAAATGAGTATATAAAACAGAGAGATAAGGTTACCATTATTAAATAAGCTCTTTATATATAATTAGGTTGGTTTGAAATTACAAAATTGCATTAGGCATGGAAATGACTCCATTGATACTGAAAAGAAAATTCGTTTTACAAAATTTTTAATACACATTTATTTACAAAAATGAATCATCATACAAATAAAAAACTCATTATAGGATATTATTTACAACATTAAAATTCGAGTATAATAATAATCTTAAATTACTAGTCTTACATTTACAAAATAATAGTCTTTTTTATACCTTATGTACAAAATAATACAATAAATCAATTCAATAAAAATTTCTCTATAAATCGGTATGCATATCATTTTGTGAGATCATTTGAAACAAAAAAATATATACTTGAGCTTGACAATTTTTGAACCAAATCAGTTTATAAGTAAAAATTGCAACATGAAACTAAGACAATAAAAAAAATATTACGTATTATATTACTTTTCTTTGGCACATTTTTATTTCTAAAAATTAATCATATTTATAAAAAAATAAAAAGCACTTTAAAAAGTGGCAAATGCGTTTATTTACCAGTCTTTAAGGCACATAATTGAAAAGTAATAGAATAAGTAATACTCACAAATAAAAACAATACAATAACATAATATACAACAAATACTTATTGCAATGATAATCACATTTTCTTCAAAAATTCGTCGTTTCTTTGAAAAGTTTATTAGTCCACATTTGGCTTTTAAATGGCAAAATTGTGACACAAAATGGCAGTTAAAAAAACAGTCCACATACACACAGACAAACATTAAAAACACTAATAATGTGAAGAATAATAACGTGATTTCAGGTACTCAAGAAGAAATTATATCGAAACCATGATATGACGGAAGCACAAATAAAATTTTGTGAATGCTAAATTAAAGAAAATTAACACTTAAACAATTATTTCTCGAATTACTCTTCTTGTCCGGGAATTTGGGGTGGAATATCCACTCTCTAAACTTTCCTCATAACTGAGTGACATGTGTTGTGGCGGCTTCTCGTCTTCCATTTGCTCCAAATATGGGTCTGGAAGACCGCTAACGTCGTGATAAGGAGAGTCTGTAAATAAATAACAAGTAAATAAGACAAAAAATCGAATAAAAACGGTAATAAGAGATCCTTTTATTTCGAGGTTTAATTCCACTCAAATAAATTCTGACCGCCACAAAATAAATCTTTATATTTATGTGCGAGATTTTTTATGCTCGAGCAATTAAGGTGATATTATTGGGCGTCTATAGAGAAAAAATGGTAAGAAAAGAAAACAACATAAAAACGTAATTTGTCAGAAAGCAGCTGAAATATTTAGGAATGGAAAACAGATTTTGTTCGAAAATTTAACGTACCAATATGTTGCTCGATCCTCTTCTTGGGTTTATGGACAGCAGCATAAGGATCACTGCAATAATCTTGTCTGGACGGATTGTTGCTGTTTCTCATGTAGTCATCCCCGTGATTACTCTGTGTCGTAATATGTGGATAAGGGGCATAATCATCAACGGCTCCATAGCCACCGTGGGTTATAGGATCATATCCGTACGAATTTTGCCTATCAACATTGATATGATGAGGTTGAAGTTGATTGGTCGAGTTGGTGGACGCTGCAGCCATTTTCATCTGCCACAACGAGTCCTGGGAATTCACACTACCTCCATTATTCGAATTTGAATAACTGTTCTCCAAATATCCCATATTAGCCCCTAGAACAAACTCATCAGCCCGACCCTCAAACTCCGATAAACTAAACTTACAATCATTGTTGGTGATGTTCTGTCGCCCTTGTATGTCTGGGTTAGTCACATGATAACCGTAACCATTCTGAGTTGCGTACACATTTTTCTGATCTTCCATCGCTAAAGCTAAATCTAGAGAGTGCTCTAAAGCTTTATTTTCCATACCGGTCGAAGGATAATACGGAGGCGGAGCTTGATTCTGTTGTGGAATTATCGTCGGTCTTACAGAATCCATTTCGTAGTCTTTAGACTGGGATTTCTTTGAGTGGTTTCTTTTACATCGACAGAAGATCAACAACAAGCCCACGAATAGTACAAAAACGATGCAAGATACAACGATCGCTATCAATGTCGGGGTGGCTAAAGCTGAAGCTTCACGGATATAAGATGATCCTACTGCAATACGATTCAAGTTAAAAAATTTAAGAAGACATTTCGGCAGGAACTTAAGAACAAGATTTAATCCCAAGGGAATGAAACTTACGAAAAGAGTAGCTGCTAGGGAATACCTATGTCAATAAAAACAGCTAGATTTTTCATACATATTGTACAGTTTACTGCTTTATGGTCGACAGTTTTGGCAGCGATACAACATCATCAATATAAAAAAAATACGGCGCTTTTTTATCACAGAGCTTTATCTTCCAATTTCGCTTTTTATTTCTGTCAATTATTAATTGCATTTTGTCACTCGATCGCTAAATCAAAAGATAAATGATCAGTCGATGACATCAACCTAAATTGATTTTCTTTCACCAAAACCATCATCTACATGAAAGCTCAATCAAACATTAATTTTCAGAAAAACACTATTCTTGTAAAATTTGAACATCCCTTGCTGAATAAACACACAAAATAATGATATGATATGTCTCCGAAAGCTCGGGCTCGAATTCCCAAAAAGCCGATTTTATCAATATTCTCCATTCTTTTTTGATCAACCAACCATTTTAGCAAATATTCAGTATCAAATATTTCAATCGACTCTGCACTTTCCACATTTTCATAATTTTTTATCATTGAATAAATAAATCATATCTGTTTATCTGTACTTAATTAAAGCATTTCTAGAGCTGAAAAAAACTGTGTAGGAAGCTAAAGCACGTGAGCGTTGACTCCGGTCTTTCACTCTTGTTTATAAATTTATTAATATCGAAATACCTATTTTTGAACTGGCTGCGTTTCGATTTCAAAGTTATGAATTAATGAAAAGCAACCGAAAGCAACGCGGCGATAAAATAAAAGCGTGATCCGTTAGAATCATTGCTTGATTCGTGACGTTTTAAAAATTTGTTACTTATTTACGAGTGAATACATATCCATCATTTTCATAGTTTTCCTTCGTATAATATTATGTTTAAAAGATAAAAGAGACTGTGTAATTTCGAAAAGATCATTCAAAAAAAAAGAGAAAAATACAGGAAAGCACGTTTTCAGAATAATTAATGCGCGAATCTTGACAGCACTTTTGCTTTCATGCAAGTTCTACACCTTCGCAAGCATTTGTTATTTCAAGCTGGTAGAATGACTATAATGAAAGGGTAGAGAATCTAATTAACTTTGTACAAATATAACAATGTAAATAAACCTTAGCCCGGTCCTGAACGGGAGTGATTAGAGACGTGGATGTCGTATTTAAGAAATATAAGAACTTAATTACTCCACCCGGATGTTAATTATACGAATTACATGTCACGAATGCTAACAGTTCTTGGAAAGTATTAAAGTACACACGCAGAAAGTTCGATAATTCTTTGAGAAAAAGGAGAGTGCTGAATTCGAGTTTAATCCGTAAACACTTGTCTATCTGAAGATCATTGATGGGATGTTATGGAAAGGGATTAAATCTTGTTTATTAGAACAACAATGTGTCGAATACTCACGTTCCGCTTCCACAAAATCTCCACAGTGTTCCTGACGGCTTCTTAAACATAATTTCACTCGAACTCGTGGCGTGTAGTTATCGTTAACACCGATAGGTTCATCGACTGATGATCGTCCTTTGTAACTTCTCCCTAATTGATCCAAGTTAGTTTCTTTAAAAGTGGGAGAAATCCCGGAAACTTGCAAAGGAATAGTTTCAACAGCTTGCCAAATCGGAATCGGGAGACTATCGCTGCTAATAGTTTCTATAACTGCCACAAGAGGTAGACACGTAACTGGAACGTTAATCGAGACCGTATGTGACGACGGATCATAAGCAACCCTCTGAGGAAGCGGTAGTCGATCAACTCTCGTTGTTAAACGAACTTCTTGCGAATGATCGCTGTTTCCTTTAGTATTCAAAGCTTTTACTTTAAATAAATAGGTCTGATGTTGTTCCAAATGCGAGACATTACAAGGAACATTCTGCTGGCAATCGACTTCTGACCAATCCGATGATTTACTAACGGTTCCGCAGCCTTCAATCGTGACGTCTTCATCACTCGGCACTTTTTTATACGAGACGAAATATTTCGTGTTTGAAATGCCGCCGTTAAAGCCCGGTTCCCATCCGAGCGTCACGAAATTTGGACCCGTATATAATGAGGCCAATTTCGTCGGTTTCTCTGGTGGTCCTTTCGGTTGTAAACGGATCTTCGTTTCAATTTTTCCTAAATTGTTAACAATCTGACAATTATAATCGCCGTAATCAGACTTCTTTATATCGGAAATGCGGAGGATGCTCGTAAATGTATCTTCTTCCATGCTTGTTTGAATGACGTAATGACCTTCAGAAGATGATTGAAGAGGTGTAGGATGTGAACCATAAAACCATTTGAATTCGGGCTTTGGATAAGCGAGAACTTTGCATACAACTTCAGCAGTTTCAGAGATGTCATAGGCGACTTTGTTGTATTGATGAAGGACGATTGGTTCATCTGAAAGGAGATTTATCGATGCTGATAATACGATTTATAAGATGCATACAAAACATCGTGTCACCAGCTTGGAATTACGCGATAAAAATTCAATAAAAGTTAATTAACTCCAAGGCTTCTCTATCACAAAACAGTCGACACGAATATCACCAAGAAGAAAAATGGACTTAATTAGAAAACTATCAACTTTTTCCACTGAGATTAATTTCTTTTGTTCAAACTCTGATAAGTTTCAACTTAAAATGAAGAAATTGGAAGGTAGTGGAAATATAACAAATTAACTGCGAATTATAACATTAATGAGTAGAAACTTTGCTTGTTAATAAACAGAAGGCAAATTTTCTGCCACAACAGTTTTCTTGAAGTATAAAGGCGCAAAATTCCACTACTATATTATAACAAAATACGCTTTGTTGAGTACAGAATATTTGATGATTTTGTAAGTTTCTGTCAATGTTTCCAACTTTTTTTTTAGTCTCATATAACAACACTACTGCCTCGGGAATTGAATCAATTATTAATGCTATAATTAATAATTAAATATGAGTTAATTGAATGTAAAATTACAAAGTCTTGAGTTGCAAACTTGAAATGAGTTGAAATTTGTTTTCGATCTTTGTTTCATTTTTAAATTCTTAAATATTTGATGAGTGTAATTACAAGCCGAAGAAATGACTATTGATTGTATTTATTACAAAAGAGGGTAAAAATTGAATGCATTATTAAATCCTTTTTTTAATTCTGTAATTGGTATTTTCATGAGAATTTCTTAAGAGTCAACGCTTGAAAATTACATAAAATTTGTCGGAAGTTGGCTAGACATCTAAGTTATAACTTTATATTTAAGTCAGCAATAAGGAAAAATCTCTTTAGATAAATATTCCAAGCAAGGCAAGCGGAAATTTGATTTAGAGCAAGTTGAAAAACTTACGTTCAATCTTGAGGTGCATACTGGACTCAGACTTTTTGACCTCGTTCTCAAAGGAGCACGTGTAAATCCCTCGATCACTGGGCAACAATTCGTTTCCATTAGGTCTAGCTTTACCGTTGAATTTCAAAACACTCTGTACATTGACAGCTCCATTATGACTTTCCGTATAATCAGTCTTGACTTCATACATATTCACATCGGCAGTGAGTTCCTCGTTATCCTTCAGCCACTTAACCATCGGTTTCGGTTTACCTTTCGCGCTGCAGGTCATGGAGAAATTGGGATCACCAACACGTTTAGTTTCTAAAGGTTTTAATTGATACTTGAAGCTGGGAGGTTGATGGACTTCTAAATTGACTGAAGCCATCTCACCGGGTCCTAATTCATTAGTAGCTTGGCAATTATAGACCCCTTCTGTGCCAAGATTGGCATTGGAGATTGTGTATTTAGTGCCTGTCGCTAAGATAGTGGGTTGGCCGTCGCTTCCGATGCGGAACCATCGGTACTGCGGCGCCGGCCAGCCAGGGGGCGTCGCGGTGCATGTCAGTGTGACGGCGGAGCCCTCCGTCGCCACCGGCTTGTCGGGCATGATTCGCGCTTTGCCTGGTTTATGCCTAATCAGCAATGCAATCGAAGCATTACCAATCTTCTCAGTCCTTCGAATCGGAGGCGAACTGGGACTGATCACGTTGACCGCCCGACAAATATAGGTGCCGGAATTCTCGGCAGTCACGTGACCCAAACGCAAAGTGTCGCCGGATTGCCGGAAATCCGGTTTGCCATCTTTCACCCATTCGACTGTCGTCGGATTAGGGTTGGCCGACACGTTGCATTTTATATATACCGATTCTCCCTCTTCTGCCTCTTTTGTTTTCGCTTCCAGTGTCACAATAGGAGCGTAAAGTACATCCAAAGTAATCTCCTTCTCTCCAACTCTTCCCAAACCGTTATCTGCACTGCACGTGTACTTCCCCGCATCTTGGATGCTCACACGATGGATCACGTGATTGTTATACGTGCTAATGAAACGACCATTTCGGGTCCAACGTATGCTCGAAACTTTGGGTTTAGCATCTACGGAACATTGTAATGTGGCTTGAGAATCGCGCTCCACTCTCAACGGATTCTCTGGACCGACTTCGACACGAGGGAAATCTGAAATTAAACGAACTCATTATTATTTGAACAATTTTCTGCAATTCCAATATATTATTTTATTCTATCTACGACTACCACAGAAAAAGATATAATGCAACTTGCGACTCTATGTCACATAAAAAAACTAATATAAAAGATGTCCGGTGAAAGGAGAAAAATCGCATTCTCCTTTATTTCATCTGTAACCTGAGACGCCTTGAATATTTCATGAAGGACCTTACGACGAATATTCATTCTACTCAGACCGCTCCAATAACTGCTTCCAGTTAATTGTTAATTCAGAAGGTGACAAAAGAGACAAAGCCGAAATGAATACCTTTTTTTTTATAATACAATTCAAAGCACAGCTTAGTCTGCTAGAAGCAGATGCTACTCGGTGTCGCTTTCTCAAAGTATTTTCAAATCCCTGTATTAAAATTCTCAATCTAAAGAGATAGATTTGGTCAGCCAGACGGTTTGTTGCGGATGAAATGTGAAGTAATTTTGTAAATTCCGTGACCTGAAGTTTGTAGGTATAAAATAATGAAACGAGAAACACTAAATTTCTGACAGGAAATAAATTCAATGCATGTAAAAATTTAATGTAAATTTATTTGTTGTCAATATCATCGAAAGCGACATGAAGTCAACAACTGCAGTGTATTTTTTAATTATCTCATCAATTATTTCTATTTCTGGTACGGACATTTTTCAAATACCGAATAAAATATTGACATAAGCATAAATTAATTATTACGAATATATTGGATAAATATTTGGTGAAGACGGATAATTTCCGTCAATTAGAGTATTTCCGACATGATCGTAACTGAGTAAATTACGTGTAAAATCTGCGAGTCAGTTCATAACGGATTTATTAAGCCATCTATAACTTTTATAGTACATCACTAAAGCGTCTGTAAAATACATCCGGTTTCGAAGCATAAATTCACTTATGACGATATGCGAGATAAACGTGTGAAGAGAAATCTGCAAATGTGAATTTCAGCTTCGTTCTTTTGAAAATATCGATTTCAAACGGACGTTTCGCAGATTGAATTGCAAATACAAAAAGAAATCCTAATTATATTGTCAATAAAATTCGATACAGCCGTCAAGCTTTAGTTGAAGTTGTCCATTGTTAGTTTAAATTCGGCCACATCACCAATTAACTTTCAACCTAATGACGATTTATGCTTTTGATTTTCTCTGGCTCATCGAAATATAGCGAAATTGCCTTATAATCAAGTTAAAATGAAGCTATAGAGCCGTATAGACACGAAAACTTATTTCCCAGCAGATGAGATTTCTTACTAAGTGATTGGAAAGTCTGTTTAATTTGCGGCGCTGCTGAAAATAAAAAATACTAGAGAACATGTGTAAATTCAGATTTAATTGCATTCCACTACGGTATTACGTTACAGTTGGGGAAATACCATTTTAACTCTAAATTAATGACATTTAAATCCGACTGACTTTGTGTATTTAGTTTTTGTCGATCGTTCCATTATTCCAACTTCTAGCATTATGGTGAAATATTTACGTTATTAGCATCGTTTGTCTCATTACTAACAAATCTATCTTGCAATTTTACTTCATGATGCTCTCTCACTTCGTTGTCGGGATCTAATATCCGACCGAATTCAAAGCTTGATAGACGTTATTATTCGTTGTAGATAAGGCACATTCACGTTTAACTCAATTCCACGTACGTTTCTTTCAATAATAGGCGTTTTTACATCATGTACTGGACGTAGTTTCTCCTAACGATAATCGACACACCAACGCCAAATTATACTTTCCGTGTTAACATTCACACTAACTTATACCTACGTGCTGAACTGGAAGCCTTTCAAATGACTGCTGTAAATTTAAAACTGCAAAGAACGTGTTACTGTAGAGTGCTGCTAATAAGAATAATATGCTCTACTTTGACTTACACTTTTCAAGACGAAATAAAATAGAGACATCGATTTATGTACTCTTGCAGTCGTTAAAAGTTGGGTGAGTACACAAGAATGAAAAAGTAAACAAGATCTTTAGTCATACACCTTTCTACACTCATGGCGCAACATCCGCAAAGATGACAATCATCACAACGAGATCTATCCGAAAGTCTCTAGTATAAAAGTAACTTCTCGTGTTGTATTTATTTGGCAATACGTCGAAACTGAGATATTCGCTCCCTTGAGACTAAAATTTTTGAATCAAATTCACCAAACTCCGAAAATTAAATTGACACTAAAAGTTATTTCTTTGTTGTTGTTTCCAAATCGATTTTCGTTTTTTCATTCGCAGATAATGACATCTATATACAATGTAATAGACTGACATGTAATTTACAAGTTTCTCTTTTTACCACAAATCGACTATCGAGCGGAAAGTTTACACTCTGATCGTTTTTATTACAAGATGAAAGCCACCATCTGGAATGTTCACTACATAACGGCACCTTCGACCGGATGCATATGTTTATATTCCCTTTACTAACGCCTTTTTCGCTTCAAAAAAAAACTTAGTTGTTTACATGGTCCGACTAAAATATCCGATAAAATATACACACAGCGTACATGAAAAAATGAGATAATGCAGACAAAGTCGTATTAACGTAAACAACTTAAATTTAATCCAGCTTAATTAAGCTCACAAAATCGGGATGTTGTGGTAAAAAGTACTTACAGTTGACGCTAAGTGACACGGTCGAAATTAATTTCTTCTTCTCAGGCAAAGCTCGGTTCCATACTTCACAACGAAAAACAGATTCGTCGTCGTCTTTGGATGGAACTATGGAAAGCGTCGCTGTTGTTGGCTGATCGCGAGAGCCGCCGTTCTTCAAAGCAGCTTCCAGAGGGTAAGTATTACCTAAAAAAAAAAAATCAAATCAGAATTACCATCTACTTCCATTGGCGGAAATGTTTTGTAAGACTGTGAGAGTAATGTAATTTTGAAACATTTCACCGTCAGCGACAATTGCTGAAGGCACGGATGTGTTATCACAGGGCTGAATATTCCAGCGAGTTATTTCGATTTGAAGATGGCGCGTCAGCTTTACACATTGTTCGGACTGGCATTCAGCGATATCGCGCTCCACTTCCACACTTTGTTATGCAGAGGCTTTTGCGTGGCATTCGCAATCAAAATAAACGTAACAAAAGAAACAAGTATCGGGAAAATTTTTAAATTACTACTCTCAACCCCTGTAATTTCATATCTTACACGTTGATAACAATTGGGTCACAAGATTAAAGTTTTCATCTTTCAGAGAAGAAGTCTTTGATGGGAAACCCCGAAACTGGTTTGATCTTAAATTATTATGAACTTCCATGTTTGTAGAGCGAAGCTTTAATAAAAAACGCTGCTACTGGCGAAATGGAGATGCAACTATAAAATCAATTTCAAAATGAGGAAAAACGTTCATCCATTAAAATATTAATCGAATTTTGTTTAGTTAGGAAAACTGTTTGATTTTAACGTCAAAGAAATTCCGTCTCGTTTAAGTGGAAAAACAAAACGACACAATTATCTTCACAGTCCACTTACTAAGTGTACGTTACATTAATCTTTAATGGATTCATGAAATAAAAATATTAAGACTAATGTACCAATTAAACTAGAAGTAAACTCTTTTCAACACGCCTCTAGCTACCGAAATGATTTAATAAACAATTAAGATTGGTATTGATTAAATGAAATAATTTATTACTCTTTTCCGAACGAAATCTTATAAAGCTTTGTCAGAACAATTTGCCCATGTGGTTGTTTTACTAAAATAATCAAAGTTTGAAAAGTTTCCGACATGTTAGTAAGACGCAATTACCATAAACCACATTTATTTAAGTGCTAATAATTATGTTAATGCTCTATATGAAGTTTTTTGTTCTTTATCATTTCCTGTTTCTCACCAAGTTCTTTTCTTGACGTCAGACAATGACTAAATACTGATGATAAATTTCATTAAATAGCGTCAAATATCCGGTGATATTTCGATGCTGTAAAACCAAATGAATGTCTTTGAAATTTTCACGATGAATTCAAAATGAAAAACTATTGTGATAAAAAAATTCAACAAAAACAGAAATATAATTAAAAAATTCAGAGCTGATTGATTGAGTTTCCCAGTTCAAAACAAAAACAAATCACTTCCCCAGCATATTTTAAAGTGTGAATTTTATTTTCTATTTTCTTTTCATCGTTGCCGGTTTAGTGATCTAAACTAATTTCCTGAAATAAACGAGCGAACTTACTTTTAGTTTTCTTTTATTTATAAACTCCGAAAAATGGTTGTTTGGTTCAAACTCAAACAATTTGCATAAATAATAACGGAATATCAGTTTGGAATTATATTCTTTGGATGAAATATACGCAATGTCGAATTAATTTCAACATCTAGTAAATTATTCCATTGAAATTCGCTTGTTTAGCTGATCGTATTCTGATTATTATATTATCTGTTATTCAGATTATATAGTTTTTTTTATACTGCACTCTGTAGAATTAAAGTAATAAGTCAAAGTTTCAACTAATATCTAAGAGCATACAGTGTTGGAAGCATACTTATGTGAACTTTCCTCCTGACATTGTGCATATAAATTTGATGTGGAACTTCCGTCTATTTGCACTGTCAGCGTATGGTATTTAAACTATAGAAAAACTTCTATAATAGACACCTAAATTCACAAACCAGGCATTAAATTTATTGACAAACGACTTAGCATGTAGGTTTTATAACAACGACAAGCAAAAGCACTTTCCCAAGTTTGTCATACATCAGTATGAGCATTTTAAGAGCGATT